>OY997266.1:322816242-323420885 GCA_963921465.1 Triticum timopheevii
ATCAAATCAACATAGCCTTCATGATATTTATGTTCATGGTAGATTATATCCTACTCATGCTTGTACTCAGTGTGAATTAATTTTAATGCATGTTTACGACTGCTGTCGCTCTCACAGTTGGTCGCTTCCCAGTCTTTTGCTAGCCTTCACCTGTACTAAGCGGGAATACTGCTTGTGCATCCAAACTCCTTAAACCCCAAAGTTATTCCATATGAGTCCACTATACCTACCTATATGCGGTATTTACCTGCCGTTCCAAGTAAATTTGTATGTGCCAAACTCTAAACCTTCAAATAAACATTCTGTTTTGCATGCTCGAATAGCTCATATGTCAACTAGAGCTGCCCTTATCTTCCGTGTTAGGCGGGTTATTCTCAAAAGGAGTGGACTCCGCTCCTCATTCACGAGAAAATGGCTGGTATCCGGGATGCCCAGTCGCATGCTTTATGCAAACTAAATCAAAATAACTGCAAACAAAACTCCCGTTGGGACCCATTGAATGTTGGAGGCACTTGTTGTTTCGAGCAAGCCATGGATTGATGCTTGTGGAGGAAGGGGAGTATAAACTTTACCATTCTGTTTGGGAACCGCCTATAATCTGTTTAGCATGGAAGATATTGTCGTCTTTTAGTTGTTATGTTGACAATGAAAGTATGCCGCTGAAAATATAATTTATCTCTATTTTCAAAACCGAGCTCTGGCACGTCTACAAATCCCTACTTCCCTCTGCAAAGGGACTATCCATTTACTTTTATGTTGAGTCATCACCCTTCTTATTAAAAAGCAACCGCTGGAGAGCACACTGTCGTTTGCATTCATTATTATTGCTTTATATTGGGTATGACTTGACTAGATCTCTTTTACCATGAATTACAATGTTTAGTCAGTCCTTGATCTTTAAAGGTGCTCTGCATTTATGTTTTGCGGTCTCAGAAAGGGCTAGCGAGATACCATTTTGTTATATCATGTTATGATTATTTTGAGAAAGTGTTGTCATCTGAGTTTTATTATTATGGCTCGCTAGCTGATTATGCTATTCATATGAGTAATTGTGAGACCTACGTGTCATTGTGAGTATGGTTAGTTCATAATAATTGCTGAAACTTGAATGCTGGCTTTTCATGTTTACAACAACAAGAGCAAATAGAGTTTGTAAAAATTTTCTTTTTCTCTTTCAGTTTGTCAACTGAATTGCTTGAGGACAAGCAATGGTTTAAGCTTGGGGGAGTTGCTACGTCTCCATTGTATCTACTTTTCCAAACACTTTTGCTCTTGTTTTGCACTCTAACTTGTATGATTTGAATGGAACTAACCCGGACTGACGCTGTTTTCAGCAGAATTGCCATGGTGTTGTTTTTTGTGCAGAAAATAAAAATTCTCGGAATGTCCTGAAACTCCACGGAACACCTTAGAAAAAATAAAGAAAAATCCTCGCAAAAGATGAAGACCAGGGGTCCCACACCCTGCTCACGAGGGTGCCCCCCCCCCCCCCCCCCGGGGGCGCCCCCTACCTCGTGGGCCACCTGGTGGCCCTCCGACGCCAACTCCAACTCCATATATTGGCTTTCGGGGAAAAAATCAGAGAGAAGAAATCATCACGTTTTACGATACGGAGCCGCCGCCAAGCCCTAATCTCTCTCGGGAGGGCTGATGTGGAGTCCGTTCGGGGATCCGGAGAGGGGGATTCGTCGCCATCATCATCATCAACCATCCTCCATCACCAATTTCATGATGATCACCGCCGTGCGTGAGTAATTGCATCGTAGGCTTGCTGGACGGTGATGGGTTGGATGAGATTTATCATGTAATCGAGTTAGTTTTGTTAGGGTTTGATCCCTAGTATCCATTATGTTTTGATATTGATGTTGCTATGACTTTGCTATGCTTAATGCTTATCACTAGGGCCTGAGTGCCATGATTTCAGATCTGAACCTATTATGTTTTCATGAATATATGTGTGTTCTTGATCCTATATTGCAAGTCTATAGTCACCTACTATGTGTTATGATCCGGCAACCCCGAAGTGACAATAATCGGGACCACTCCCGGTGATGACCGTAGTTTGAGGAGTTCATGTATTCACTATGTGCTAATGCTTTGTTCTGGTTCTCTATTAAAAGGAGGCCTTAATATCCCTTAGTTTCCGATAGGACCCCGTTGCCACGGGAGGGTAGGACAAAAGATGTCATGCAAGTTCTTTTCCATAAGCACGTATGACTATATACGGAATACATGCCTACATTACATTGATGAACTGGATCTAGTTCTGTGTCACCCTATGTTATGACTGTTACATGACGAACCGCATCCGGCATAATTATCCATCGCTAATCCGGTGCCTACGAGTTTTCCATATACTGGTTCTCGCTTATTTACTTTTCCCTTGCTACTGTTACAATCACTACAAAATACCAAAAACATTACTTTTACTGTCTTTACTTTTGTTACCGTTACCACCACTATCATATTACTTTTCTACTAAACACTTTGCTGCAGATACTAAGTTTCCAGGTGTGGTTGAATTGACAACTCAGCTGCTAATACTTGAGAATATTCTTTGGTTCCCCTTGTGTCGAATCAATAAATTTGGGTTGAATACTCTACCCTCAAAAACTGTTGCGATCCCCTATACTTGTGGGTTATCAGGGATCTAGCTGACGTGGTTTATCGCGTTGTAATGCGGAAAACTACCGCATGGTGGGAAGGTGCCAAAGATTTATTCCGTGGCGTAGCAATTGTGGGTGATCCGAAGACAACCGTCAGGGTGGTGGGCCAATAAAACTTGGCCTTTGCACCTTACATCTTTTAGGAGATGTTATTCTTGGCTTCATACCCATGTGGGCTTTGTGTGTTATAGAGCCCCCGGACTACTAGGTCTAGAGGTACTGCAATTGACTTGCTGTGGTTTATGTGATTCTGGGCGATCGGCCGTACTGTTATGCTCTAGGGGGGGCTCTTGACGAGGCGCCTCCCCTTATTGCTTCCGGCAGGCGACTAGCCGCTTTGTTTTGAGGATCCTGCATTCTCTATTGGTATGCCTTGCCGTCCTTCTAGGGGTACCGTGAATTTCACACGGTTGATCCAGTGTGTGGCTTTGGTCGAGTAGGCTTGGGCTGTTCTTTGTCCGTTTGCCGGACTGAGAGTTGCCGGACTTGGCACCAGCTTCCTTGTCTCGACGCTTATGACCTTTGCGTCGAGGCCTGAGGGTGCCTCTTCGTGTATGCTTCTTGCTGTCTTGGACCGTAGTGATGTATGGGCGTCTAGGTGCGTGCCTTTGGTTTTCCTGCTCGAGTTGAGGTAGCCAGTTGTGCCGTGTATGCCTTTTGTTGGGGCTGTCGGGTTCGTACTTTTCGGTGGCCAGTATCTTGGTCCACCTATCCACAAGCACGTCTTGGTCAGCTTTAAGCTGTTCTTGCTTCCTTTACAGGCTCCTTGCTGTGGCCATGAGCCATCGCTTGAAGCGAACTTGTTCCACTAGGTCTTCAGGTACGCCGAATTCGTCATTGTCGAGGCTTACCTCGTTGTCGGATGGGGGGTGTATAATTGTCCCTCTCCAAATATCCCATCGCGATTGGTCCAGCCTGCTTGAGGTTAGGCTGACTAGGGCTGTATTCCTCTTCGGAACCATCCGGACTGCTTTCGTCTTCGGGGCTGGTGTTGATGTGGCGGGGCTTGGAGTGGCGCCGATAACGCACATGTTTTGCTTTTCTCCCTGAGGGGTTATCCTCCGTTGCCTCACCGCTACTGGTTTCCTTTGGAGTGTCCACCATATATATATATATCGTATGAGGAGGTGGCCGCCCACCACCCTGTGAGTGGTGGTCCCTGTAGTTCTCCTGCATCGTCGTCCATACCGTCGATGTCTTCGGAGTCGAAGTCAAGCACGTCGGTTAAATCATCGATCGTGGAAATGAAGTGGGTGGTGGGTGGGCAAGGAATTCCGTCATCGTCCACTTCCCACTCAAGCCGGACATAGTTCGGCCCAGAGTCTCCTGACAAAGAGAGACACTTCAATAAGTTCAGCATGTCACCAAAGGGCGAGTGCTGAAAGACGTCCGCCGCAGTGAACTCCATAACCGGAGCCCAACCAGGATCGGCGGGCTCGGGGACGCGCGGACTGGAACCTACAACCGGATATGAATCCGGGGGTCCGGAGTCGCAGGCTCCCTCAAAAGTGAGGCCTGTGTTCGGCTCCATCGCTGACAAGGGTACGGCCTACGGGGCGGGGTCCAGCCCTCCATCCTTAGGCAACGCAACCTGTCCCGGATTTAGATTTGAGGCTTCTGCCAGGGTAATATCCCGAGCATCGTTTGACAGCACGTCTAAACCGTGCTCATCGCGACTGTTCGGCGCTTCTGATGCTGGCCCGAATCCGTCGAAGATCAAGTCCCCGCGAATATCCGCTGTGTAGTTCAAGTTTTCAAACCTGACCTGGTGGCCGGGGGCGTAGATATCGATCTGCTTCAGGTGGCCAAGCGAATGGGCCCACAGTGCAAAGCCGCCGAACATGAAGATCTGTCCGGTGAGGAAAGTCTCGCCCTGGACAGCGTCGTTGATGATGATTGAAGGAGCCGTTGAGCTTGACAGCAACGACACAGAGGAACTCTCAATGAAAGCACTAATGTCGGTGTCAAAACCGGCGGATCTCGGGTAGGGGGTCCCGATCTGTGCGTCAAGGCTGATGGTAACAGGAAGAAAGGGACACAGATGTTTACCCAGGTTCGGGCCCTCTCGATGGAGGTAAAACCCTACTTACTGCTTGATTAATATTGATGATATGGGTAGTACAAGAGTAGATCTACCACGAGATCGTAGAGGCTAAACCCTAGGAGCTAGCCTATGATGGTATGATTGTAATTGTGATCGGCCTTCTAAGGACCAGCCTCTCCGGTTTATATAGACACCGGAGAGGGCTAGGGTTTACATGGAGTCGGTTACAAGGAAGGAATCATAATATCCGGATCGCCAAGCTTGCCTTCCACGCCAAGGAGAGTCCCATCCGGACACGGGCCGAAGTCTTGAGTCTTGTATCTTCACGCTTCAATAGTCCGGACGTTGTACACAGTCCGGCTGTCCGGATACCCCCTAATCCAGGACTCCCTCACCCGATAAGGTTGAGTGGTGCGTCAGATAGCTGAGAGTGGAAAGAGATATTCCATCCGCTCGATAATGCAGTGCATGTAAATTTTTTAGATGTCAAACTTTGGAAACTTTGATCAGGTTTACGCAAATGTTATTTATATCTACAATACCAAAGATACATCATACAAAAATACATCTGATGGTGAATCTAATGGTATATGTTTGCCGTTCTAGATGTAATTGTTTTTCTCCACGTACATGGTCAAACTTTGTGATGTTTGACTTTTCAATAAATCTATATTCTATGGACCGAGGAGAGTGCCTAAGTCGAGATAGATCAAGTGCTTGTGAAGGAGAATGAGTAAGTATGCAAAAAGAGTATGTGTGTGAAATAGAAAGTGACAACAAACGATAAATTAGAGAGAGAGTGTGTTTTTTCGTTCCTTATGCGAACATATCACGCATGCATCTCCGAGATAGAAAAGCGAAGCGAGGAGATACACAGAGATAGCTAGTGTGTGATTGTTTGCAACGGAGAGAGACACCCCTGTAGCACATGTCCAATAGAGGTCTGGCCAACAAGGAACAAAGGTCGAGAGGGACACATGGAGGACATGGACGCATGGGGAGGGAGATAGGGTGTGTTTGTGATAGAGAGATCCCCTTGAGATCGTGAGGGGACTATATGGGCGGGAGATCGAGGGAGGTGCGTGCGTGATAGAAAGATGCCCCAAGAGAAATCAAGATAGACCATCCACATGTTTGTGATGGAGACTAAGATTAGCTAGTCATATACATATAGGGGGACTGCGTGTGCCTACAATTGAGTGAGAGACCATCATACTTGGCTAGCTAGGCATGAGATTATGTGTGTGTCCATGTGAGATGGAGAGAGAACGAGGGAGAGAGATAGAGTTTTAGATGGGCCTATCGAGTGCGAGTGAGATATGCATGTGTATGTGTGACCCAGGTGGATGGAGAGTTGGGGGAAGAGCTCCGAGACGACAGAGTGGTGCGTGAGAGAGTTAGGGGCAACAAGCCAAGGAATTTGTGTGTGTACGATGAGTGCACCCAAGATATCTAGCTTGGACTAGCTAGAGTATCATACATAGTGTGGGAGAGAGACCTATAGATGGTGTATATATGCATGCGAACTAGAAAGACACCCCCCCACACACACACACACACAAAGAGAGAGAGATGGAGAGAAAGGGATAGGGACCAACAAGGTTTTTGTGTCGGATGTGTGCGACAGAATTGAAGATTGTCGGGGAGAGAGAGAGAGAGAGAGAGAGAGAGAGAGAGAGAGAGAGAGAGAGAGCAGGAGTCCGGGAGAAGGGGAGTTCGCGTTTTATGCATCAAAGACTGATATAAACCATGTTTTGATATAAACTTGCATTCAAATATTTTAATTGGAGAACATGGTGTTTGCAATCCACACATGAACGGATATATGCGTATATCAAACAAGTTCATTAATTTGACTTTCAACATGTTCATGGACTACTATAATACTGTACAACATGCTACTCGATTGAGGTGTTTGATTTTGAATTTAGTTCACTATTTTGACCTAGTGAACGCGCTATTTCATTGAATCGAGATATTTCATTTTGGGTTTGATTCACGTTTTTGAGTGGGTCAACTATTTGTCATATAGTAAATTGCTAGCAACGAGCATGTAAAAACACATTACTCGCGAGCATCATCTCTCCATCTAAAAAATAAGTGGCAAGCTAATATTTCAAAATTTGATTTGAATCGACTTGGTAAGGTAGACGTGGATGCTCGTTCTCCCAAAATTTGAATGAACCGTTAAACATCCTCTGCTCGGTGGAATTCGCCCGAGCAAATAAATGGGAGACGCGAAATTACCGTCCTATGTGGGACACGCATCAATTGGCCCGTTGTACATCAAGGGTAGGTTCGTAACTTCATCCAAACGCGCCTTCTCCTCGGCCGAAATGACATGTGCCGAATAATTCATAAACCATGGTCGGAAAAACACGCTCTCCTCGCCCGAAATAGTTCGCGCCCACTATTTCAAAACATGCTCTCCTCGCTCGAAATCGCTCGCGCGCACTATATTTCAAAACACTCCCTCCTCGCCCGAAATCACTCCCGCCCACTATTTGGGGAGAAGCAAAGTTACTCTACTATCCCCGACCCTCAGTACACAAACCCAAGCCAAGAAGCCTAAAGTTAGGGGTAGAACTCTAACTCCCCCTCACATTTCAGACAAATGCGTCAGTAAGACATGGTTCCACTCCCCTGCCAATCCCCCCCCCCCCGCCCCCCGTTCATACCTCGTGGGCGCCAAATCACCTTCTTCCCGGGAAGCTCCCTTCTCCCAAACCGCGAAACCTCAGCTCCTCCTCCATGGCGCCCCCCAGCGCACCAATTTCACAGCCACCCTCCTCCCTAATGCCGAAGACGCTGTCCATTTGCCGTCATGCACTGGGCCGTGTGCCTCTTACTCCGTGCTGCTGGAGCTACCTCGACGACGGCTGCATGAACCATACCGAAGCCAATTTACCCCCATCGTTGTTCATGACGCCAGAGCGGCTCCAACTTTGGATCTATCCAGAGTCTCGGCGTTGCTTCCCCGTAGCCGTCGACTGTCGCGACATCGATGTTTCCCTGCCGTTGGTCGCCACCGCTGCCGCGCCAGCCTCATCGACTCGGCAGCTAGACCTACCTACTTCACCATGCCGCTAGATAGGTCGCACCCTCATCTCAAATCACTTTATTTAGGCGTAAGTTGTCTGAATTTTTATTCTAGGCCAATCGATTCCCAATGGGAAGCAGCACCCCTCGAGGCGATGGAGCTCCTAGGCTGCTGGTTGGTTGGTGTCTAACATAAGGGTGCGGGTCCGCAAGTTTGCCACGGAAGCAGCGCTTAGATGGCTATCTTAGAGTTGTGTGGGTTGAAGGTACTGCCGCCGCCGGATCTGGATGAAGGGGAGTCTTTGTGGATTGGCCCGAGGGCGGCGCAACCACGATAGTGCGGTGGGGCGGGGAGTGGGGTTTTAGCCGGGGCCACGGACGGCGGAGACAGGCTGCTCTGCCGTTGGTCGCTCGCTCTTCGGGGAAGATTTCGAACAGTGTTAGCCGGGAGGCACAAGACGGCCATCAAGCCATCCAGCATAGATCGGATAGTACCAAAATAAAATAAAATCGTTTGACCCCAATTTAGTCTTTGGTCAACAGACCTGTGACCACTCTCGTACCTTGCTGTTGATCTCTTAGTGTATTTCTTCAGATTAAAGAGATATTTCGTTCTTAACATTATGTCTTATCTGCATCTTCAGACACACCTTCTTCTGACTCACCGCAACTGCTCCAACAAGGGAAGCATACACTAGAAGGGAGCTATAGTCCCCACTCAACAGTTCCCTGCATGGAATGCGCGTGCCCGACATGGACAGCCACAACAACTGCAGGGCCATCGACAAGTCAACACATGATGCTCACTCCTATGGATGGCGGCTAGATAGGATGTACCCTCATCTTACTTGTGTGCAACATTTATGGCTTTGTTATTCATCTAAGAATGGAAAATAGATCATCACATTTCACTGTATATTCATGCTGATCTCTTACGGGTCTTGTTCAGGAGTTGACGTTGTTCCATAGTTCAGCTAAGATACTTGTTCTTTAGGTAACGCTATTCCATAGTTATCATCCATCAGCCAATGCTATCCCACGGGCTGGTGATTATAGTATTAGACCACTTCTAGTATTACCTATGTTGTTCTTTAATACTTTTGTGTGCCATCTAGTTAATCTCGAGTACAAATGATACACATTCTGTAGCTTTCATCTGTGTTCTCCCTTTAGTTTATGAGACCTGTTGCTGCTAGTTAAACCTAGTCCTACTATTTATGTCGTCTCCTACAGGCACTCATTACATAAATCTAACTACCAGTTGTCTTCCATGCATGTCAGATATAATTGCACACACTGATATATCCACAAGAACCTCACGGAGCAATGTAAAGGCTAATAAACTTGATGTCAATGATACCCAATATGATGGAACATGTAAAGGCAGTTCTTCAGAAGACTTGCTGAAAGATGATGAATCCTCTTCACCCCACAAGGTCCTTGCTCTAACTTGGCCTGTGATATGGGTACAACACGCATATAATGTCCTGGAGTGTATCTACTTTGTTGCAATGCCATGTGCTTAGCATGCTGATCATGCATGTAAATATGTCATGCCTTCCTATTTTTCAGTACCTATTCCATTCATGATAACATGTTTTCAAATACAAGTACTGTCATTCTACTCTATCGCAATGCCATCTGCTTAATTTGGACATCATGCTTCTGAATATCTTATGCATTGTTATTCATCAGTATGTACTTCATATGTCTATCATACCATGTTTTTTACATTGAAGTGTTGTTCTAGTGCTCTATTGCATGTCATCTTAGTTTCCCAATCATACACATGTATGTTGCCTTAGTTTTTTCTGTATGTATTCCGCTAGCATACAGTTTTACATTCAACTAGTGTTTTTTTTGTTGTGTTGTCCTGTCGTATCCCTAGCTCTTACACCATACTCCCTCCGTCCGGATTACATGTTACCGAAATGGATAAAAAAGGATGTATCTAGCACTGAAATACGCCTAGACCCATCCATTTTTTCCGGATGGAGGGAATACATGTCAATATGTCATGCCTTTCTATTCTTCAGTACCTATTCCATCTCTCTGCTGTAGCATGTTTTATAATTAAAGCACCATTCTTCTATACAAGGCATGCAAGGGGAAGACGACTATGTTAGAATCTGAAGGGTTACAAACAAGGCCTTTGCAAAATATCCAAACGCCAGAAGATAATAAACCAACTCCAGTTTTTATAGATACTGCTCCAGCACAGAGAAACCCAACTCCTACTGATAATAAGCAGATTCCAGTGGCCATAGAACTAGTTCACTCCAATCCAGCAAAAATATGTCAACTCCATTCTAAGAAGCGTGTGCGTATCCTTGCATCATGAAATTTTATAGTATGTTGATCATATTTTCTACATGTTTCTTACCCATCTCTCTTTTAGAAAATAATCTTAACAGATCGAAGAATTTCTGCACTTGTATCGTATGTGAGGAAAAATTCTTGCAGGAATTCTCTGTGCTCCAATGCAGATGTAAGTACCTGTTGTATATCACTATATTTTTACATCAGCATGTATTTTGTTAATCGGTGTGAATCCAACATTTATCTGAGCTAAATTTAGTTGTAGCAAAATGTATGATTAAAGGCCACAATGTTGATTTTTGTAAGGAAAACTGCCTGGTAGTTTTGCATCCTGAGCTGCATGAGTGTACTATCTCATATCAGTGGGTTTGAATACTTTGGTTCTGCTGTGGGTTTTCAGTGTTTTTTTACTGTGTTGTCCGGTCGTATCGCTAGCTCTTACATCATACTCCCTCCATCCGGATTACATGTCGCAGGAATGGATAAAACTGGATGTATCTAGAACTGAAATACGCGTAGACCCATCCATTTATTTCCGGATGGAGGGAATACATGTCAATATGTCATGCCTTTCTATCCTTCAGTACCTATTCCATCTCTCTGCTGTAGCATGTTTTATAATTAAAGCACCATTCTTCTATACAAGGCATGCAAGGGGAAGACGACTATGTTAGAATCTGAAGGGTTACAAACAAGGCCTTTGCAAAAGATCCAAACGCCAGGAGATAATAAACCAACTCCAGTTTTTATAGATACTGCTCCAGCACAGAGAAACCCAACTCCTACTGATAATAAGCAGATTCCAGTGGCCATAGAACTAGTCCACTCCAATCCAGCAAAAATATGTCAACTCCATTCTAAGAAGCGTGTGCGTATCCTTGCATCATGAAATTTTATAGTATGTTGATCATATTTTCTACATGTTTCTTACCCATCTCGCTTTTAGAAAATAATCTTAACAGATCGAAGAATTTCTGCACTTGTATCGTATGTGAGGAAAAATTCTTGCAGGAATTCTCTGTGCTCCAATGCAGATGTAAGTACCTGTTGTATATCACTATATTTTTACATCAGCATGTATTTTGTTAATCGGTGTGAATCCAACATTTATCTGAGCTAAATTTAGTTGTAGCAAAATGTATGATTAAAGGCCACAATGTTGATTTTTGTAAGGAAAACTGCCTGGTAGTTTTGCATCCTGAGCTGCATGAGTGTACTATCTCATATCAGTGGGTTTGAATACTTTGGTTCTGCTGTGGGTTTTCAGTGTTTTTTTACTGTGTTGTCCGGTCGTATCGATAGCTCTTACATCATACTCCCTCCATCCAGATTACATGTCGCAGGAATGGATAAAACTGGATGTATCTAGAACTGAAATACGCGTAGACCCATCCATTTATTTCCGGATGGAGGGAATACATGTCAATATGCCATGCCTTTCTATTCTTCAGTACCTATTCCATCTCTGTTGTAGCATGTTTTATAACTGAAGCACCATTCTTCTATACAATGCGTGCAAGGGGAAGACGGCTATGTTAGAATCTGAAAGGTTACGAACCAAGTCTTTGCAAAAGATCCAAATGCCAGGAGATAATAAACCAACTCCATTTTTCATAGATACTACTCCAGCACAGAGAAACCCAACTCCCACTGATAATAAGCAGATTCCAGTGGCCAAAGAACTAGTCCGCTTCAGTCCAGCAAAAGAATGTCAACTCCATTTTAAGAAGCGTGTGTGTATCCTCGCATCATGAAATTTTATATCATTCTGATCATATTTTCTACATGTTTCTTACCCATCTCTCTTTTAGAAAATAAGGTTAAATGATAGAAGACTTCCTCCATTGGGATCGTATTCGAGGAAAATATCTTGCGGGAATTCTCTGTGCTCCAATGCAGATGTAAGTACCTGTTGTATATCACTATATTTTTACATCATCATGTATTTTGTTAATCGGCGTGAATCTAACCTTTATCTAATCTAAAACTAGTTGTAGCAAAATGTTAAAGGCGCCAGTGTTGATTTTTGTAAGGAAAACTACCTGGTAGTTTTGCATACTGAGATGCATGAGTGTACTATCTCATATCACACACATTACTGAATTGTAGTGCTTCTCTAGTTCCCCATTCATTCGTTGTGTCAATGTTTCTTTCGTATTACCTTACCTGGCTGATGATAGCTGTGTCATATTGTGTTAATTTGGTGTAGGCTAGTTGCCCAAACGTTCGTTGTGTCAATGTTGCTTTCCTATTATCCGACTTGGGCAATGATAGCAATGCTTGTGTGTTTATTTTGTGCAGGCTGCTGAACATAAGAAGACAAACTCTAAAAAAGCAAAGGCAACCCCATTGTTTCTTTCCAATAAATCTAGGCCAGGTAATATGGCAATAACTCATGATTAATCTGTTTGGTTCCCCTCCTAATTTATGTTATGATGCAGTGGTCGAGACACTCTCCACTATCAATAATACAAGCCTGCCAAAATTGCCATCTGAATCTATTCAGTATCCTCTGTCTCTAATGCAATGGAATAAATATATGTTTGTGAACCAATTAATGGCTGAAGCAATGATGGAAATGGTGGATGAATTAGAGGTGCAGAGTCATGCGACACAACAACTGATCAATGTTTTCAGAGACAGTGTAGCAAAGCAGCAAGAACTTGCCCACATGCTTATGGGCGTCATCTGTGCGGAGGTTGCAGATCGTGACGTTGTAGATGGTTAGGTTCTGCTCATTTATTTGCACTGGCATCAATCTTTGATGTCCACTGGATGTAATTTCCTATAATATATGCTGGATGTGCAACGTTATTCCCTGTATGCCGTACCTTTGCTTGATCGGTTTTGGTCCTATGCATAATTGCTGATCGTAATGGGCTCAAATGATCTAATTTGGCCTAAAGACATGTACGAACTTTAGTGGGCCCATTAAGTTAATGGGCCGTTACTAGGCCGAAAGTTAATGGTCGGCCCTCTTACCTCCCGGGTCGTTAACAGGCCGACATCGAAGCAGGCAACAGGTGGGCCCAATTGATTTCACGGGCCGTTAACATGCTGTTACTAAGTTTGGGCTACATATGGCCCAACTATACTGTAGGCCTTTAGCAGGCCGAAAGAGACAGCGGGCTTGTACTGGACCATGAAGAGCATGGGCCGCTAAGAGGCCGAAAGTCAGGTCGTATTGTAAATGGCCCAACTGTGTTGTGGGCCTTTAGCAGGCCGAAAGAGAAACCGGGCTGGTATTGGACCATGAAGGGCATGGGCCGTTAAAAGGCCAAAACTAAGGTCCGACTACAAATGGCCCAACTCATTTATGGTCCGTTAACAGGCCGAAAGGCACACAAGGCCGGGAATTGGCCCAACACTTAAATGGGTCGCTAAAAGACCACAACTCAGGTCCAACTACAAATGGCCCAACTGATTTATGGGCCGTCAACAAGCTGAAAGAGACACCGGGCCGGAACTTGGCCCAACACTTAAATGGGCCGCTAAAAGGCCAAAACTCAGGTCCGACTACAAATGGCCCATCAGATTTATGGGCTGTCAACAGGCTGAAAGACACACCGGGCCGGAAATTAGCCCAACATTTAAATGGGTCGCTAAAAGGCCGAAAGATGTACATCCGGAAAATTGGCCCATCCATTGAATGGGCTGTTAACAGGCCGAAATCTCATCGGGCCGATATTGAGCCCAAATATATAGCGGGCTGTTAACGGGCTCGAACTGACGATGGGCTGCAATGGTGTCAAATCTTTAACTGGCCATTGACGGGCCGAATTGGCACATCTCGTATGGGACGTGGGCTTCAATGGACCTGACACAAGTAGGCCTTATATGGGCCGGCCTGCTAATTTTTACTGGGCCGGCCTTTTTCACCGGAATGGGCCATTGTTGGGCCATGCCACGTGTCGACCTATCATAGGCGCCTCTTGTCCAATGAATGGATGACATCTGTCCCAACGGTAAGCAACACGTGTTTCCTGCGGCCAATGATGATTTTACACGTGGAAAATCCCCATTGGTCTGGGCTGTTAACGGGTTATCGGATCCAAAACCAGACTCAATAGCTTAACGGCGTTCCGTTATGATGGATGCCACATGTCGGTCACCCTTGAAGAAAGCACTTCTATGACGCGCGATTTATCGTCATGGAAGTGGACAATTCCGTGATGAAAATTTTGGTAATGTCATGGAACACTTCTACGACAGCACATGTATGACTATATTGATTCTGTCATAAAATCGTCATGAATGTACATGCATAACAAAAAACGCGACCTACTGTGACAATCACGTATCATCACGGAAGTGTATTTTTTGTAGTGATGGTTTAGGCCCTAGACTTGATTGCAAGCTAGTAATCCATGGAGCAGATGCTCTTTGTCACCGCATGCACCTACAACGGTATGCACTAAGCTGGAAGTGCAAATGGCGGTAGGGAGGGCCACTTTGACAGCCCACATGCATGAAGTATGAGAGGGCATGTTTGGATGATTGTCTCATGCTTGGCTCACACCCGCAATAATTTTTTTTAGCGTCATTGGTTCCCTGTGCAATCTCCTAGGCCCGGCCAGGTCGATGCCAAAGGAGCCCTCTCAGTCAGGTGAGGGGAACACAGGAATCAGATGCATCAGGCAGCCAGGCCCGCACTAGCATCTGTGCCTAATAGCAACCTCCATTATTTTCCTTCTATCTTTCTTAGGGATGGCAACGGGGCCCCATACCCACCAAACCCGTGGGGATTTCATCTATTAAGGGGTGGGGATGGGCAAAAAATATCCCCATGGGGATATTTACCAAACTAATTTATTCCCCATAGGGTACAGCAGGGATGGAGACGATATCCTATTCCCCAGAACCAATACCCATTGGGGACCCGGTTAGTAACCATGACACCGCGGTCAATGTTAAAATATTCACAAACAAACTTGCGAAAACAAAAAAAAGCTCTAAAAAAACCTTAAACCTATCTCACATCCTCACCTCAGCTGCCACCATGACCAAGAAGTCAATACGACCTAGATAGGCATTAGCAGGACAAGGACAACACCATGTATGTATGTTGATCATAGGGTGTCATATTATGTATATGAGTATTTGTTTATGGGGATGGGGACCCTAATGGGGCCCTGTTCCCCAGTGGGGCATGGGTATGGGGAAATTTCATCCCCAGTCATGTAAACAGGGATGGGGATGGGATGATAGGGAATAGATGGGGATGGGGATGTTGTAGGTATCCCCATAGGGGATTGTCCCCATTGCCATCCCTAATCTTTCTCACACAATGGATCTAGCATACCAACCCACCACCGCCACCATCTAAGTCTCCACGTGCGTAGCTGGTCTGAGCTCCCTTACTGATCACCATTCCGATATACATCATCGGTGCTCCTTCACGCCCATGTTAGTGGCTCGCATCCCCACCCGGCATCCTGGTGTTCTGCAACGCCATTGACCGCCATAGCCGCGCACGCCTGACCGTGCGGACGAGCTCATCAAAGCTCACCATGCCACCCACCACTAATGGAGACAAAGAAGGGGGAAGGGAGCATCTGTGTGTCGTGAGCCACAACTAGCATTTGGCGTTGTGTTTCCCCCCTCAAACAGCACCACCGTATCTCCTCTGGACTACACATATCTGGCACAACCATCTCATCACCCTTCAACTCTTGATCTGGTTGGTGCCCGCTGCCATCTACCCCATCTAAGTGGAATGGTCTAGATTGGTGAAAATGATCTAGTTAGTTTGAGAAATTTGTGATAAATAAAACTGAAACTTGAGCTTCGGTTGAGATTCCAATAGAGGCTTATTTTACTTGATATCTTTGTCCATGGAATAATCCAGATCAAATTAGAATGATTGAAATTAGAAGAGGAAGTTGACAGAATTAAGCTCGAATGTAGCCTACGAAACAACATATGTTGGATATAGCATGTCTCGTGCACCTATATCATATAGTCCACCAAACACACATCTCAGTTCATCTTTGCATCATCACAACTAGGCTAGACTCACCAAGGACACCCATGCAATGCAGGCTAGAGCCACCCAAACAACCAAACACTCCCAAAATTGCATTCATAAGTTAGTAGTGGGTAGTATCATAAGTTGATACTACCTCCGTAATGCATAGCATCATAGATTAGTATATGAGATGACCTTATTTATTGCCATGTATGACACATAGTAGCATAACATTTATAAGATATGGTACCATGATATGATAATCAACCCTCTCTATCTCCATTTAATTTATGCCATGATAACCCACAAGTATAGGGGATCACAACCGTTTTCGAGGGTAGAGTATTCAACCCAAATTTATAGATTAGACACAAGGGGAGCCAAAGAATATTTGAAGGTATTAGCAGCTGAGTTGTCAATTCAACCACACCTGGAGATTAATTATCTGCAGCAAAGTGATTAGTAGCACAGTAGTATGATAGTTTTGATGAGAGCAGTAGTAGTAACGGTAATAGTAACAATGATAGCAGTGATATTGTATCAGAAACGATAGCAGTAGCAATAGTAGTAACTTAGCAAAAACAATATAAGATAAATTCGTAGGCATTGGATCAGTGACACGTTGGATGATATTCATCATGAGACACTTATAACCTAGGGCGATACGGCACTAGCTCTAGTTCATAAATATAATGTAGGCATGTATTACGTAAATAGTCATACGTGTTTATGGAAATAACTTGCATGACATCTTTTGTCCTACCCTCCCGTGGCAGCAGGGTCCTATTGGAAACTAAGGGATATTAAGGCCTCCTTTTAATAGAGAACCGGGACAAAGCATTAGCACACGGTGAATACATGAACTCCTCAAACTACGGTCAACACCGGGAGTGGTCCCGACTTTTATCACTCCGGGGTTGCCGAATCATAACACATAGTAGGTGATTACAACTTGCAAGATCGGATCTAGAACATGGATATAAAGGTGATAAAATAAACGATTCAGATCTGAAATCAAGGCACCCGGCCCCAAAGTGACAAGCATTAAGCATGGCAAGACATGGCAACATCAATCTCAGAACATAATGGATACTAGGGATCAAGCCCTAACAAAACTAACTCAATTACATGATGAATCTCATCCAACTCCTCATCGGCCAGCGAGCCTACGAAGGAATTACTCACTCCCGGTGGGGAGCATCATGGAATTGGCAATGGAATGTGTTGGTGATGATGAAGATCGAAGATCCCCCTCTCCGAAGCCCCAAAGAGACTCTAGATCTGCCCTCCCGAGGAAGAACAGGGCTTGGCGGCAGCTCCGTCTCGTGAAACGCGATAATTCTTTCTCTCTGATTTCTTTCTGGAAATTTGGGATTTTATAGCGTAGGTTTGGAGGTCAGTGGGGCCACCAGGTGGGCAGCACCCACCTGGGCGCGCCTGGGGGGGGGGGGGGCTGGCGCACCCTGGTGGGTTGTGCCCACCTAAGTGCCCCCGGCCTCAGGTCCATCCTGGTTCCATAGATTCTCTTTTATTGTATAAAAAATCCTCGCAAAGTTCCGTTCCATTCCAAGAACTTTTATTTCTGTACAAAAACAACACCATGGTAGTTCTGCTGAAAACAGCGTCAGTTCGGGGGTAGTTTCGTTCAAATCATGCAAATTAGAGTCGAAAACAATAGGCAAAGCGTTAGGAAAAGTAGATACGTTGGAGACGTATCAACTCCCCCAAGCTTAAACCTTTGCTTGTCCTCAAGCAATTCAGTTGATAAACTGAAAGTGAAAAATAAAAACTTTTACGAACTATTTTGCTCTTGTTTCATAAATAAGCTTCAATAGCACCCAGGTTTTCAGCAAAGATTATGACTAACCATGTCGACAATAACTCTCAAAAATTATATTAACTCATATCAATGACATAAACAACTAGAGAGCAATAAGAAAATATCTCAAATAGCAACACGTTGTCAAAACAACCATGATATAATATGAGAATAGTGGTCTCTCGCTAGCCCTTTCTGAGTCCGCAAAACATAAATGTAGAGCACCCCCAAAGTTCGAGCAGCGACTAAACATTGTAATTCATGGTAGAAAATATCCAGTCATGATGCCCCAACATTAGCTATACACAATGCATCAACATGACAGCAGTCCTCTCAGGTTCTGGTGCTTATTTGAGAAGGTGATGACACAACATACACTACATGAATCAGGAACTTTGCCATCCGCCATGGCTGATGGCAAAGGCACACATGGAGGACGGCAAAGACCTTTGTTGTCCGCCAGCAGATGGCAACATGTCCGGCTGAACAGGCTACGGCAAAGGCCTCTTTGCTGTCTGCTGACGGACGGCAAAGATGAAACGGGCTTTGCCTTCCGCTGGCCGACGGCAAAGAGGCTGGATGGCACACGTGTCAGCTTAAGTCCGTTAAGTGGTTAACGGCGCGCTTTGCCGTCAGCCAGCAGACGGCAAAGAACATTGATTGTTTGCCGTCTGCCAGCTGACGACATAGCATGCCATGTGGCAGCGCCTGGGGGGCTAGCCTATTTGGTAGCTTTGTCGTCAGCTGCCAAAGGACAAAGATGCAACGTTCGTTGTCGTCAGCTGGCAGACGGCAAAGCTACTAAATAGCGAGCCTACTGCCCCAGTTGCACAGGTGGCTGACACGTGGCATGTTTGCCGTCCGCTAGTTGTTGGCAAAGCTCTTTTCGCGTCTGCCAGCTGACGGCAAAGAGTCTATACAGCCCCTGTTTTTTCTTGATTTCATTCAATTTAACAGAATTTGACATATATATAGGACAGATCTATTCTGTTACTAGTAACAGAATAATATTCTATTACCCTCGCGCCCTGTATAGGCAATCCGTCTGTCCAAAGCCCACCGGAGCTCTTGCATCTGGTCAGCCCCCCGACGTTGTCCATCCCGAGCTCCCACCACCTCCACCTTCCCGCGCACCGCCAGACACCGCCTCGCTCCCCTGCGCCGCCGGACGCCGCCTCGCCCCCCAGGCCGCCGGACGCCGCCTCTCTCCCCCCGCCCCGCCGGACACCGGCGCCACCACGACCACCCTCCCCGACGCGTCGTCGCCATGACCACCTTCCCCGACGTGCCACCGCCACACCCCCCTCCCCCAGCGTGCGGCCGCCACGACCTCCCTCCCCAGCACGCGCCGTCCAGCCCTCTTTCCCACCGCGTGCAGGCAGTTCAACGTGCGACCGCAAGCCGTTCAATGTCTCCGCCGTGGACATGCCCCGCTACCTCCTTCTGGTTGCCTCTCATCCTGGTGTGGCCAGGGCGTTGGCTTCGCCGCCGCTGCGACCAGCAGCCCAACCCGGCCACCCCAGGTCGTTCACTCGTCCCAGCTCCCAGGTCCCTGCCCACCCCCTTCTTTGTTCTTCACTGCATAAGCTTTTGTTGAGTGCATGCCATGTGTTTGCTAAAATGTCTCAGTGCGCTCACCTACTAGTTTTGATATGTTCATGTTCGTTTGTAGCTAATGTCAAATCTGGTTGCGCTTGAGGCAGGGACAAAGAAGTGAGAAAAAGGAGAAATTGATCAATTGCTCATTATGTAGAGGTGGTTTTCCTATGCACATGTTGACATAGCGTATCATCAAAATGGGTATGATCAAAATGCCTCTCGTAGGATTTGCTATAACTGTGTACACCTTTGTAGGCTTTTTCAGTTGCTAGCAAAAATAGATTTGGTATAACTGTGTACACCTTTGTAGGATTTTTTGTAAGCATCATGTGCATCTGTAGCCATCATAAAAGTGTGTGGACCGCGCCTAATGCTTATCACATCAGATTTTCCTTTTCGACAACACAATTTCACAGCACAGTACAGTCATTTTCTAAATCCCTGTGTAGGGCACTTATTTTCTAGAAAACATGTTAATTATTACAGTGTTGAAAAATGAAGCTGCTCATGTGGTCCAGTCATTTTCTAACTCCCTGTTTAGAGAAATTTTATTTTTCTTTGGTTGGTATTAGCCTCATAAATTGTAAGACAGGCTGGCGTTTATTTTATGCAGTTTAGAATATTTCTAAGAATAGGGTCAGGTGTTCGTTTCCTGATCTGGATTCATTAAAAAAAGTTTGATAAAGTTTCCATTTCTTGAAGCATCAACTGCCATCTGTGCACAAGCCTGTGAACTGTGCCGAAAGCTCATCTCATGAGATTGTCCTTTTCGATAGGACAATTTCACGACAAAGTACAGTATATGTACCCAATGTGTCCAAATATCTGGCTCTCGCCGTTAAACTCAACTGTTATGCTAGCTTACTTTGTACTCTATAATTGTGCCACACATGAATCATGTAAGCAGAATTACAAATTCTTTTTTATGCATAAGAACAATTATATCATTGTTTGTTCTTGTGGAGAAAGGCCGGAGTACATATTTTTTAAATATGGTTCATCAAAATTAAGTATTGTCAGCAATCTAAACTTGCAATCGTATTGAACAGCCTTTGTATTGTCTGTTATGCAGGAGGAGTTCCAGCTTGCATTAGATTTGTAGCAGTTCAACATAAAAAGTGAAATCAGTTAGTTGATGGAAAATAATTCATTTAGATATGTATACATTGCGGTAGAAATGCACTGCTCAGTTCAGAAAATAGTTGAATGAAAGAACTATAGCTTTCCGTATGCTTGTTTTGTGTTCTTGCATCAAGTGACACCAAACCTGTTTGATGGAATATTCAGAAGGAATGATCACACAAAAGTGACACATTCAGTTCAGAATCTAATTTCGGATCAGTGCAATTCTTATTTTCCATGTGTTCTGCATTTTAGGTGGCGGAGAACCAGTAAGTGCTACTACTAGTGTACGCCAAGTTCAAGGATTTTCCCATGCTCGAGCATCCACTGGCTCCGACCTCCACCCGTTGCCACACGCCTGGGACCCGCAACCTCCGACCTCAAACGTGGACCTCGGCTAGCTTCTCTGTCCCGTGTGCCGCCGTCGGCCTCCCTGCAGCATGGCTTTGGTTCCCTCCTCCGGATGCGTCTGCGCCAACCATCTGTACGAGGCTACCCTATTCCTTTGCTGGACTACTCCTTCCACCAGCAGCCCCCCTAGCAAACCTCATGTCTCATATTTGTTCTTATTTTCTTGCAGGATGCATCAAAAAGCCAGATTCACAAATTCATCTTCTATATGCTTTTCAGTTCATCGACTTCCCATTGGTAAGTACAATTTATTTTGTGTTTCAATCTTCTTCCTATAGCACTTGTGCTTGATAATGATGTTGTACACAAAATGGCTTATGAGATATCTGGATAATGTGTATACAAATGATTTTTGGTTACTATTTTGTATGATTCATTTGGCAAAAAAGATTCTTGTTCTTTGTGGAGCTTTATACAACACTTTTGTCATCATAGCCTTTTCATGTCTACACATCTACATGGAAAGGTTCGCCTATAAACTAGGGTTCACTTGGGTTGAAAAAAGTATATTTTACACACACACAATGCTTGAAGTTCGATTACTAATGCTTAGTAAGTACACTCTGTTTTGGGGAGTGCACATCTTGGTTAGAAAACATGGGTCCGTTTTAACGTGCAGCGACTATGAACTCTTGTTGAAAGTAGTATGACTTTCCGTTGCAAAGTGCGGAGACCACGAAAATATCAGGCAAGCACGCACAACTTGTTGCGTGAGGAGTGACGGTCATGCGGAACACGCTGGCTCGCTTGCCGAAGCTGCGATGGAGCAGATGGATTTGCAGTGCTGCTTCAGATTACACCCCAGGTCATTCACCACCACCACCAGTGCCCGTTCAACACCGCCCCAACAACCCCGCACGACTTTGTTTCTCTCAACTTAAAAAGTGGTTCAACTCAGTGCATGTTAGACATTAAAGCAATATATTGTAGTAGCTTCAAAAAATGCAAAATGTTAGCTTCAGAGGAATGCAAAATGTTTATGTTTTTGCAGCACCGACGTAACACACCCAATTGAACTGAACGCTCACGGAAATGTGCACTATGTTTCTGCAGCACCAAGGTGCAATTTATTTTAAGGAATCATGTTTCTTGTGCACCTATTCAACTTAACTTAATAGCATTAGATACAGTTGACATGATCAAGATACTTGTGCCACAAAGTGTGGATAGAGATCCCGTATTTCATGAAGCTTGATCCCCGAAAAATATACGCTTGGTAAATTAGTGGGAGTTCCTATCATCAATGTTCATATATTATTAGTTGACTGAAAACACTTAGCTATAAGTTAAGACATCATTGTGTGTTGTGGTGCTCCTTTTGCCCCATGAGGTTTTGAAAATACCTTTGTGTGTTTAAACATTTCGGGTTTGAAAGAAAACTGAAAACACAAAGTTTCCACCTTATTTTCTGCAGGTATTTTCAATATTTTTTGGCAAAATGGTCATGGAAGTTGGACAAATGCCATGGAATACTTGTAAAGACATCCGGAAGTTCAACAATAAAAGATACATAAGTACATGTATTTGCTCACACGTTCAACCCAGTCATTTTACATTTGATGTCTTTGGTCTTGTTCTTTTCGAACTTTGTATAATGTTTTGGGATATTTGCTCGACTCAAGTCTCCCAGTTGGGGCAACTAGATGATATAAGTTCATGTTGTGGATAGGTGATGGATAAAAATGTGCTAACTGCAGCAGTTCAAAGACTCTTTTTAACACTACAGTAGTACAAGTTACAAAAGTGTTGGACATATCAGTTGTGAACTACTTTGGTTCTGAGAAAGAGCTCCTCGAATGCATGTCACATGTTTTTGCTTGAGCTGGCCTGAACTTCTAGTTCTGTTTGCACCCTATGCCACAAAGATAATAAGTACAAGTATGTCAGTTCAGTTTTTTATTGATTTACCTTGTTTAAGTAGTAGTGCGTCAATAAAAGTTGTAGTTGTACTGAAGCTTTATTTGCTATATGGGGATCCCGGGGGCCATTTATTTTGGTATTCAGTTCAATTTTGCTATTGTTTTCAATCCGAATGCTTTATTGTGCATAATCTTGAGAAAATCCCCAAAAATCATGTGTGCACTCAAGGTAAGTAAGTGCCTTTGAAAAATCCTGACAGTACATCCCAGACTAAGCAAATAGTACATGTCAGATTTGGTTTGTGGTTAGACGTGCAGATAGTACATGTGTGCAATGTTGCTCTTGCTTATTAAGGCTGCATCGGTAGTCAATCTTGAACTGAATATGTTATTCTATGTTAGGTGAATGAAGCCTCGGGGCCAGCAGCCACCTGAATACAAGTGTTTGCAGTTTGCTTACCATAATATTGAATGAGACTACATCATTATTACTCAAAAAATTATTTTGTATTTGTTCATAATTGTTCCCTGTATCGGCGGCAAAAATGATTTTTTTTCTAGTTAATGCAATCCTCCTGTTGAAGCACTAAAAAGCGCTACTTGTTGATACCGAAGAAAAGGAACAGGACCAAGTGTGCTGGAAGTTTTTTTGTACCCATGTGCGGAAGCACTTTATTTATTTTTTTGATAATTATTAGTGTACATGTGGGTGCTTGAAAAGTTCTGTACAAGAATAGGCCGATGATTTTTGTGCTGAGGTCAGTGCTATGGATAATATCATTCATGTACATCTATTATGTGTGGAAAAAAATTCTGTCACATGAAAAGGAAAAAAATGGTTTGAATTAAAAATATTTATCAGTACGAGTTAAAAAGGGTGGTCCGTTCGGAATAAAAGAAATGACAAAAATTCAAATTGTAAAAGTTCAAGCAAAAGGAAACCCCATGCAATTCAAATGGTGAAAGTACAAGTCATGAAATAAGAGAAGTCTAGAACACCGTTGTAAAAAATGTTTAGTTAAAAAAGCATAAAAACATTTTATTTTAAAAAAAATATCATTCAGTTCGATGATATAAACCATGGAAGTACAGGGGTGACGATACAATAACATTTAGTTCAACAATATAAACCATGCAAGTTCGGGGCTAGGATACAGTAAACCGTTGCAAACTTACAAGAAAAATATTACCCAAAGAACAGAGCAAAGTCTAGTTAGTGAAAACATGCTTAGTACAAACCCATGCAGGCATCAGTACAAGTACCCTTTTTCAGAACCATTCAAAATTACTCTATAAAAAATAGCTCAGTACAAACAAACACATATATCAGTACGACTACTCTGTTTTTCAGACGAGAAAACAGCAGGATCCCTCATGATGTATTCAAAATTACTCTTAAACTGTTGCGAAGTAAAGAAAACATTCAACATGACTAAGTTTCGCATTTCCGATAGCTATCCAACGGTATATTATTTGCCCCATTTCGACAAACTTTAAAAAAATCGCGTTCAAAATCAAATTTGACCGTATTCGAATTCGTTTTTAAACTGTAAGGAATTAGAAAAACATTTCTATACAAAAAAGTTGTG
The DNA here is from genome assembly GCA_963921465.1 of Triticum timopheevii. Taxonomy (NCBI): domain Eukaryota; kingdom Viridiplantae; phylum Streptophyta; class Magnoliopsida; order Poales; family Poaceae; genus Triticum; species Triticum timopheevii. Next base: position 322,840,678 of record OY997266.1, read on the forward strand.
CATTTTTCATAGCTTTCCAACACCGTATCTTTTGCATCAATCCGACAAACTGTTTGCAAAAAATCACGAAAATACGTTTAGCCCAGAATTTCGCAGTTTTTCAAATTACTTTTAAATCGTATAGAATTAGAAAAAACAATACATATATGGAAGATGTGGATTTTCGCCAGCTTTCCAATGCCATCTTATTTGCTCAATTCCGACAAACCTTTTGAAAATTGAGTCCAAAATACGATTCACGTTTTTGGTTTTGAAAAAAACGGATTTTTCAAAACTGCTCTTAAACCATAATGATTTTGCAAAAACGTTTAATATACTCGAAATATAGTTGCCAAGAGCTTTCCAACGATATATTACATGCGCCATTCGACAAAAAAATTGCAAACATGTTTTAAACTAAAGAAAATGATTTGTTGAACATAACTGGAAGTATGAGTTCAAACCGCTCGAAAACATCAGTACAACCACCTGAAACCATCAATTCAAAAAGGGTAACAAAATAATATTCTGTTACGCGTAACAGAATAGCCCAGATGTGTGTGTGTGTGTGTGTGTGTGTGTTTGTGCGTGTGTGTGTGTGTGTGTGTGTGTGTGTGTGTCTATATACATACACACATCAACACTATTCTGATCACGAGATCAAAATAATATTCTGATCACAACATGAACTTCCCGAGTAACGCGTCTGACCTTCCCCGAGTACTAGGTTGAACTTCAGCGGTTTAAGAGCAGTTTTGAAAACCGTTGTTTCTTCATACAAAAAAGGTGAATTGTATTTTCGATCGCATTTCTAAACCGTTATCGGAATGAGGTAAATCATATAGCGTTGGAAACTGCTGCAAAACCGCTCCTTCGACATGTTGAAAGTTTTCTCTAATTCCGTGCGGATAAAGAGTAATTTTGAAAATCGCAAGATTTTGCAAACCGAACGGCTGAGTTCATAATTTCAATGTAATTTCTAAACGGCTAATCCATTTGAGGCAAATGATATGGCGTTGGAAAGCTTGTGAAAATGCGCTACTTTTTCATGTTAAAAGTTTTTTCTAATTTGGAACTGTTTAAAAGTTATTCAGAAAACGGTACAAGTTCCACCGAGTTTGTATTTTCGAGATAAGTTTTTAACCGTACGCCCGAATGCAACAAATTATACGGAGTTGGAAAGCTTGAGCAAATGCGGAACTTTTTTGTATATATTGTTTCTCCTAATTCCTTACAGTTTTAAGTCAAATTGGAAAATGAATAAAAACATATTTTTGGCATAATTTCTGCATACTTTATCAGAATGGGGCAAATAATATAACGTTGAAAAGCTACGGAAAATGCCAAACTTTTTCATGTTGATGGTTTTCTATGATTCCAAGCCGTTTTCAAGTAACTGCAAAAATGGCGAGATCATTCGTTCTGCCTTTATCGCGAAACTGATTCTTCGAAAATGCACCGCGTGAAGAACCTGAACTTCTCGACACGTGTACTTGAACTTCACTCTGTTTTTCACATGCTTTTTTTTCCTCGTATATCTTTATCCACTGCTCCAAGCTCTCCATCCACTCACCGAAATTGAGCAAGTGATATATCGATGGAAAGCTGCTGTAAACACGCAACTTTCCCGTGTTGATCATTTTTTCATACTCGCTATGATTTTAAAAGTTTTTATCTGAAATTCATTCAGTGTAGTAGTTGAACTTCATGATGTTTTCACGTTGTACTTCTGTGATGTATTTTTGTTTGTACGTGCGCCTGAACTTCCCTCTGTGCGAACCCGACCTTCGGGCTATCTTTGCAACCGTGGCTTCCCCCGCGAATTATTCTCGTTAGTAGTGTTCTATATGATGTTAGTGTAATCTAGAAACGTTTTTAGAAACTAAATACTTGTTTTAAATAGAAATCTCGCTCGCTGGCGGATTTTGCTCTCGGGTCGTGATGAAATTGCGTTTTTTGCAATTTTACTACCTGAGTTGTTCGACCTGAACTTCCCCTAGTGCTAGGGTGAACTTCTGTCAACATTGCCCAAATGGGGCTTGCGATATACCGTTGGAAAGCTATGGACACCATTATCATGACCCAACTTAAAATTTTGGCAAAATGTAAGTGGTTTAAAAACAGTTTTGAAAACCATTTTTTCTTCATACAAAAAACGTGAATCGTATTTTCGACCGCATTTCTAAACAGTTTATCGGAATGAGGTAAATAATATGGCGTTGGAAAGCTGCTGCAAAACCGCTCCTTCGACATGTTGAAAGTTTTCTCTAACTCCCTATGGATAAAGAGTAATTTAGAAAATTGTAAAATTTTGCAAACCGAACAGCCGAGTTAGTATTTGCAATGTAATTTGTAAACGGCTAGTCCAATTGAGGCAAATAATATGGTGTTTGAAAGCTTGTGAAAATGCGCTACTTTTTCATGTTAAATGTTTTTTCTAAATTGGAATGGTTTAAAAGTAATTCATAAAACGGTACAAGTTCTACTGAGTTAGTATTTTTTAGCTAATTTTTTAAAAGTATGTCGGAATGCAACAAATGATATGGCGTTGGAAAGCTTGAGGAAATGCAAAAGTTTTCGTATATATTCTTTCTCCCAATTCCTTACGGTTTTAAGTCAAATTTGAAAATGGCTAAAAAAATATTTTTGGCATAATTTCTACAAACTTTATCGGAATGGAGCAAATAATATACCGCTGAGAAGCTACGGAAAATGCGAAACTTTTTCATGTTGATAGTTTTCTCTGGTTCCTAGCCGTTTTCAAGTAATTTCAAAAACAGCGAGATCATGCGTTCTGCCTTTATCGCGAAACGAATTCTTCGAAAATGCACCGCGCGAAGAACTTGAACTTCTCGACATGTCTACTTGAACTTCACTCTGTTTTTCACGTGTTTTTTTTGCTCGTAGCTCTCCATCCACTTCTTGTAGCTCTCCATAAACTCACCGGAATTGAGCAAGTGATATACCGATGGAAAGCTGCTGTAGACACGCAACTTTCCCGTGTTGATCATTTTTTCATACTCACGACAATTTTAAAAGTTTTTCATATGAAATTCATTCTGTGTAGTAGGTAAACTTCCTGCTATTTTCACGTTGAACTTCTGTGACGTATTTTTCATTTCCAATTTTCTCATTCATTCGTCAGTGTTACACAAATGATATTCCTTTGGTACAAACCCTCTCTCACAATAATTTTTTTAACTTTCTCCGACCGAGGACTTGAACTTATAACAACAACAAAATTGGACCTTGTCTTTTAATTCATTTTTCTCATATTAAACACACACCATGTAGTACATGAACTTTTTCCATTTTTATAATTTGATTTTTTAATTTTCTTTTTTAATTCAACTTGCTCCCAAAAAATAACTAAACTTCTATGTGGATTGAGAGAATTTTTAAAATGCAAAAACAATTTCTTTTTGTGTTTTCGGACATGGAAATACAAGGTGGACCTCTCTCGCAAGAATTTTTTGAACTTTTCCTCGCCGAGCACTTGAACTTATAGCAACCATTTTTTTGTTTATGAGTTGTTTTAAAAGTGCAAAAAATGGCTTTGTGTTTTTTATTTTTTGAATAGGTAAATCCTAGGTTTTAATAAACACCGAACTTCTCTGTTATTTCAATTTGAACTTCACCTTTTTATATTTTGAGTAAAGAACTGTATTTGATTCTTATATGAAAAAAATGAAACATGGAAATACAAGGTGAACCCCTATCGCAAGAATTTTTGAACTTCTCCGGACAGAGCACTTGAACTTCTTTTAACAAACCTTCTAAGCTTTTATTTTTCTATACTTTTATACTCACCTGAAATGCATTCCTTGTAGTAGTTGAACTTCTCGTTGTTTTCACCTTGAACTTCTATCACGTATTTTTGTTCAACCTTTCTCACAAGAATTTTTGAACTTTCTCGGGCCGAGCACTTGAACTTCTAGCAACAAAATGAAGGCTTTTCATTTTAATTCTTTTTTTAATACAAAATGCACACCGTGTAGTACGTGAACTTCTGCAGTTATCAATCTGAACTTCTGAGATCATGCGTTCTGCCTTTATCGAAAAAACAGAGTCTCCGAAAATGCACTTCGTGAAGAGGTTGAACTTCACTCCATTTTTCACGTGTTGTTTTTTACCTGTAACTCCGCAACCACTTACCGGAATTGAGCAAATGATATACCGATGGAAAGCTGTTGAAAACATGCAACGTATTTGTATCCGTCGGCCACCCCAGCCTACGGTACATCTTTTAATTTTTTTATTCTTGTATTCTTGTCTGACACGCATTCCGTGTAGTAGTTAAAACTTCCTGTTGTTTTCACCAAGAACTTCTATCATGTATTTTTGTTCAACCTCTCTCACAAGAATTTTTTAACTTTCTCCGCCCGAGGACTTGAACTTCTAGCAACAATTTTTTTGGATTTTGCCTTTTTATTCAACTTTTTCTCATATGAAACACACAACATGTAGTACATGAATTTCTGGCTGTTATCTATTTGAACTGCTCTATTATTTTTTTGCCCTAACTCCTAAAGACTCATTCAAAATTAAGTATATAAATCCTAGGTTTTTATAATATCTGAACTTCTCTATAGAGCATTGGAAACTTGTTGAATACGAGGAACTTTTTTCATGTAGAGCATTTTGTTTCAAATTACAATGGATTGAGATAATTATTTTAAAACACAAAAATTATTTTTCTATACTTTTATTCTCACCTGAAATGCATTCCTTACAGTACTTGAACTTCTCGTTGTTTTCACTATGAACTTCTATCACATTTTTGAGTATGTGTCGAATTACACGCAATTGAAGGTCGGGCGTCATTTTTTGCCATTTTAAAAAATGTAATTGGACTTCTGGAGCAGTTATGTTTGAACTTCACTCTATTTTTTACATGATGTGTTTTGTCCGTAACTCCCCAACCACTTACCGGAATTGAGCAAATGATATACCGATGGAAAGCTATTGAAAACACGCAACTTTCCCTTGTTGATTACTTTTTCATAGTCGTGACGGTTCAAAAGAAATTTGTCTATACATAAAAACATGGTTTAATTGGTATGTATGAAACTTTTAAACCATACACCAGAATGTAGCATATAACATATCGTTGGAAAGCTTATGAATATCAGGAACTTTTTCATGTAAACATGTGTTACAAATTCGTTGTTGTTTGAGAGCAGTTTTAAAAATGGCAAACACGATGTTGTTTTTGCCTCTCTTTTTTAAAATGTAATTGAAGGTCGGAGTCTCGTAATATAATTTTTGAACCGTGCAGGGTGGAGCATGTGAACTTCTTGCAACTAACCTTTTAGGCTTTTAGTTTTGTATTCTTTTATTCTCATCTCAAACGCATTCCGTATAGTAGTTGAACTACTCGCTGTTTTCATATTGAACACTTCGGCCACATATTTTTTTGTTTGTAATTCCTCACCAGTTCCTTGGAGTTCCACAAATGATAAACCATTAGAAACTTGTAGAAAAGCACAAATATTTTTTAATACGGTTAAACTTTTCTTTTCAAACAACATACATCAATTTATTTTAATCATTTATTTTTTGAATAGAGCATACAATATACCCCTTCGAAAGTTGTTGAATGGAGAAGAACTTTTTCATGTAGAGTATTTTTGTTCCAAATTTGTAATGAATTGAGAGAATTATTTTAAAACATGGGACACAACATATTTTTATGTTTTTTGAACATGTAAACACATGCCGAACCTCTCTAACCAGAATTTTTGAACTTCCGAACATTTGTTTTGTGTTTTTTGAACATGTAAACACACGCTGAACCTCTATATCAAGAATTTTTGAACTTCCGAGGGAAGAGCACTTGAACTTCTAGCAACAAAATTTAGACTTTGCTTTTTACTATTTTTTCTCATATGAGACACACACCATGTAGTACATGAACTTTTTGCGGTTATCACTTTGAACTTCTCTTTGTTTTCACTTTAGTAACGGAAGAAATCTGAGCTTTTCATAAACATCGAACCGCTTTAACTTTTTTATTTGAACTTCTTTGCATGTTTATTATAAATGTGAAAATTGAAGTTTTTTTAGAAACATCAATTTTCTTTGCTATTTCAAATTGAACTTATTGGTTTTATTCTTTAGTAACTAGAAAAATCCGATTATTCAAATAAATTTCAAACTGCTCTGCTTTTTCAGTTGAACTTCTTGGTTTTATTCTGTAGTAATGAGGAAACATTATTTTTTTTACATACATTGAACTACTCTGTTTTTAAAAATTGAACTTCTTGGTTTTGATATTTAGCACTGGGAAAAACTGAGGTTTTATAAACATCAAACAACTTCACATTTTTAATTAGGACTTCTTGGTGTTATTCATTAGTAACGGATAACGTCCTAATTATGTACTTCTAGGTCTTTTTTTTCTAAAAGGGAAAATCTGCTTTTATAAACTTTTTGAATTGCTCGGTTTTTTTTAATTTGACCTTCTTGCTATTGTAATAAACATGGAACTTCGCCGTTATTTAAATTTGAACCTCTAGATTTTTTTTGTAGAAACAAGGAAAATCCATTTTCTCTTTAATTTTTGAGGGAGTGTGTAATTTTCACTTTCTCATACTATCACTTCTCAACTTAATTACATGATGTTCTAGAATGGAACATTTTGTACTTGCTCGGGTTGTCACAGTTTTTTGTGTGTTTGCCTCATTATATTTTGACAACCAAGGTGTGTGTTTTTTCTAATGCAAACATTTTGAACATCTCGTCGACAATTTTTTTTGTGTGTGCACATCTTTGTGCGTATTGGTGGGAAAACTTGTGTTTTTAAAAAAGCGGTTAAAAACATAACATTGTTCTCCTTTGGGGCATAAACACAAAGTTGTGTTGTACACGAGCAAGCACAAGATGTGAAACTTCTTCTCTTCATGTACACACGGAGTACACACTCACCATCAGCACCAGCACACATCTAGCACCCAACACAAAAGCTAGCTCACGAACACAGTGAGCCGAAGCAGGCCATATCGCTATGGAGTATGGAGCAGCCAGTAGCAGAGCACCGTGGGCGGCTCCGACCGCTCCGGCAGTCTGCAACAGGTCCTGTCCAGGTTGCCTCCATGCTCCACATCCTCCCAGCGACGCACACATCAGCTCCCTAGTCGGTTGCTCGCACAAGCAATAAAGAACCCACTGGTTAATTCAGCAGAGAGGTGTGGTGTTTCATGTCATGCCAATGGTGGAGAAGCTGGACTGCAGCCTGGGGCGTAGGTGAATCATCGGGGACCTCGTCCTTGGGGCTGATCGGTGCGTGAAGACACTTTGGATGACAATGCATCATGCGGCGGCACTAGGCTTCAGGAGTGGCCGTAGCTGGTGATGGATCGCTGCAGGGGTGGATCTTCCTCGGGAAGGTCAAGGTGGACCGTGCGTGAAGAACAGAACGAGAGGAAGGAGGCCGCCCGCGACGTGCTATGCTCGGTGACGAAGTAGCTCAACGGAGCAGCAGTACCTCCCACACGCTAGCATCCGCTGGATTCATGGCCTCCAAATGTCCTCGACGCACTAGGTAGCGAGGGCGACGATGACAACCCCGTAGCCATAATTGAACTGAGCGGGATCCAGAATCAGGAGGCAGCACACGGGATCCATGGCTCGCGATGGCGCGCAAGATGCACGGCACCGGTGGTTGCTCGAGTGGTGGCATTGTGGATCCACGGCGGCGGCGGGTGGAGGCGCAGCCGACCGGTGGTGAAGCAACAATGGCTCACGGCGGCGGCGAGTGGGGAACCACGCGTCAGCGGCTAGATCCTGATGCGCGGGTTACAGGCTGCGGCGGCGGTGCTTGGGTGGTTCCCGGCAGCTGGTGAGGGAGGAGGGTCGACGTTTGGTGGGCGGTGGTTGGGGATCGAGGTGCTGGAGCTGGGGATCGAGAGATGCTGGAGGTGCGGGACAGAGCAGTCGGCTTTTTTTTGTTCGGTCGAGTTGAGGAGGACCTCGCGCGCGTCTATATAGAGCTGATCATGATCCAAATAACTATTCCGATCTTGGGATCAGAATAGTGCTACTCTCTCTCTCTCTCTATATATATATATTATATATATAGACACACACACACACACATATGAAAATACTCTTGACAAGCATCCGAACACATATACATAGCAAATGGTTTCATCCAACATATATACATAGCCAACATATCCAATAATAAGCATACAATGGTTTCATCCATCCATACATATATAGGTATAGCAAGCTTCCTCATATAAAGCAAATCAAAACAAGATGTAAGCATAAAGAGAAGAGTCGACTCATCAATGCAAGCTTCCTCATCTAAAGCAAATCTGCAAATTGGGAAAGAAGAAGAAGAAGAAGAAGAAGAAGAAGAAGAAGAAGAAGAAGAAGAAGAAGAAGAAGAAGAAGAAGAAGAAGAAGAAGAAGAAGAAGAAGAAGAAGAAGAAGAAGAAGAAGACTAGCTAGAAAAAGAATAAGAAGAAGAAGAAGAGGAGGAAGAAGAGGAAGAAAAGGAAGAAAAGGAAGAAAAAGAAGAAGATGAAGAAGAAGAAGTTTTTTGTTCTCTTTCTTTTTCTCCTTCTCTTCCTTTGCTAGGTAAAAATGCTAAGTGTAGGTTATTTTAGAGATAAGCTAGGTAAATAGGTCATTTTGGAGCTTAGTAAGGTTATTATGTCATTTTCGAGGAAACTAAGGTAAGTCTATATCATTTTGAAGGTAACAAAGATTATCATGACATTTTTGAGGAAAGAAAGCTAAGTATAGCTCATTTTTTGTCTAACTTAGGTAGTTATGCCATTTAGGAGGAAAGTAGCTAAGTATGCATTTGTTAAGCAAAACACTAGAGAAAACTTACCCTCATCACAAAAATGCGATGAAGATCGCAACTAAGGTAACAATTGATCCAACGGCATAATGATACCAAGACTCATTATCAATGGCATATTTTCTAATCTTCTTAATCTTCAAGCGCATTGCATTCATCTTCATCTTGTGATCATCGACCACATCGGCAACATACAACTCGAATATCATCTTCTCTTCTTCAATTTTTTTAATTTTTTCTTTGAAATAGTCATTTTATTTTCCGACTAAATTTAACTTCTCGGCAAGAGGGTCGGTTGCAAATTCCGGTTCACATACCTCCTAGATTAAAATATCTCTATGTCAACTTGATGGCCATAATTGTCATAAATGCGAAATGCAACAAATAGTTATAAAAGAGGATTTACCACATCAGAATCAGAAAGCGGGCGAGGACCGACGGGGACGGATATCAAGACCATGGCACTATGTATAACAAACAATCATAGAAAGTAAGAAAATTATACAAGTAACTATATAAATCATACAAGTAACTATACAAATCAAGTACAACATAAAAAATTTAATACCTAGTAATAATCTGGTTCAATAAATGCTTCAGGATCAAGAAATGCATCATCATCATCACTATCAGTAATGACGTGCTCATCATCATCATTAATAAATGCATCATCATGTGGAAGGCCACCTCTATGTAATCTGTCAAGCATTGACAGCTCATCCGCAGCAGTAACCTCTTCTAGTTCAGGCTCTTCTTGTTCCGGCTAAGGGGTGAAGTTGGGTTCACTGTCGCTGTCTACTTCAATGTTCTGGGGGGTGAAGTAGAGCGATTCTTCAAACGTTTTTTCGGAAAGACGTGTTTCTTGGAAGAATTCTCCTTCATATGTGTCTGGGTTAATGTGAGGTTCATAATCATCTTCATTGGGAGGAGGTGGTCTAACATGTGGCAACACTTCGTAAATGACATCCCAACCTTTGAGATTACGAGCACTTTGACATGCCCATGGTAGATAGAAAACTTGGGTTGCCTGTTGAGCCATAGTATAGACATCGGGAACATCCAAATGGGTGCTTTGATTGATTGCCACTAGACCTATATGTTCATGAGTCCTTCTAGTCTCCTTCGGCTGGAACCAATAACATTTGAAAACTACTATGTTTGGTGGGTTTGCACCATAGAATTGAAGTTCATAAATTGCTTCAACTCTTCCATAATACTCCGTATCTCCTTCGCTGATAGTAGAGACACAGCAATTTGTAGACTTTCGGTCGGCCATAGATAGCTTTTTGCCATAGGTACGAAAGCGATACCCGTTGATGTCGTATTTGTCAAATGAACGGACCTTATAGTCAAAACCATTAGCGACTTGTCTCAATTCGGCGTCTATAAGCTCTGAATTAGCCTACAAGTTTAATACGAAAGGGATTGTTGCATTAGCCACAAATTAGATGAAGAAATGAAATGGTCTTATGGAAATTACCGTTTGATTGAACCAAGTGATGAAACCGGATAGCCGCCTCCATGCTTTGCCAGAAGTTCATACTCTTCGACGGAATCCTTTTGGATCACTGCTCCATACGAGAATTTGGTGACATATCGACTATGTAAAATTTATCTGGGAATAAGAGTAGTTCAAAGGAATTAGAAGTTGCAAAACAATGTACTGAGAACTTAGTCTATGTATGGATGCACTTCTTTTAGGTTGTTCAAGATATACAATGAAATGGTCTGCCATTCTTCGAAATCCAACGTTAAGGAATTAGAAGCACCGGCTAGTGCCAGATCCCCTTTGAATAGGCCGAGGTTGGATCGACCCTTTTTAGGGTCGCCGGCATTGTATCGAGGCTTCGGATTATGCAAATGACAACTTTTGGATTCGTAGTGTGCTATCACGAAGTTTGCTGCCTCCTCTGTAATGAATGCCTCGGCCATCGATGCTTTAATTCTACGTTTATTTTTACATTTTTCTCGAAGCATCTTCTGCATCCTCTCAGTTGCGTAGCACCAATGATTCTGCACAGCCCCCCCCCCCCCAATCTTGCCTCGATTGGGATATGCGAAATCAAGTGCTACATTGGATTAAAGAAGCCTGTAGGAAATATCTTCTCTAACTTGCAGATCAACTCTGGCGCCAAACTCTTCCATTTCTTCTACCAGGTTAGGCGATAGTTCTTTAGCACAAAGAACACGGAAGAAAGAGCTCAGTTCTGCTAGTACTAGCCATTCATCCTCAGGGATGAATCCACGCAACATCACCGACATTACCCGCTCAATCCATATGTGGCAGTCATGACTCTTGAGACCAAATATCTTCAATTTATCAAGACTCGCTCCCCTCTTTAGATTCGATGCATACCCATCGGGGAACATCAACTGCATTTTCACCCACAAGATAATTTCCCTCATAGCTGGCCTTCCAAGATTGAACCATGCCTTTGGCTTTGTCCAGTTCTTCTTTTCTAGCAGTGGTTGCATGTTTTGTAACAGTCTATGACATAGCACCTCCTGATCGACTCTTGCCTTAGGATTATCCTTTGACTTCCCATCTATGTCAAACAATGTACCAAAAAGTGCCTCGGTGATATTCTTCACAGTGTGCAACCTAGACGCTAATAGGTAAAGATAGGTCCTAATCCCACCCGAGTATGTGTAGATTGGGTTCGTTTTCCCATGCTCTGCTCCGGATCCGATGCAAAATTTCGGCAGCACCTCCCTGCTGTTCTCCAGATACACGTCTCGGCAATAAGCAGAGAGTATGTGTAACCGAAGAACAACAGGGAGGCACTGACGAAATTCTGCATCGGATCCGGAGGAGAGCATATAGGAAAACGAACCAATCTACACATACTCAGGCTGTCCATGGATAACGTTGGACAATTCGAAAGAATCATGGTTATAAATATGCAAATGCATGCATATTTGTAGATGTAACCCTTTCGAACGGGAGACGCATAGTGGTCACGCATACTGATGATTGAAGACACCTATAGCTACCAAGTTTCATAGCACGAAGACTGAAACAGAGCAAATCAAGGGGGGAAAGGATATGTCATTTGTGCTAACCCACGAAAGCAGGGGCGGAGCTCGTCAAACACTAGACCCTCGCAGCAACGAAAAAACTGCACATTTAAATCGAAAGGTGAGTTTCATAGCAATATTGTTTTTTCGTCAACCTAACTAAATATTTACAACAGGACGAGCGGGTTAGGGGTTCCTCAGCATTGATTGAACCCTAAATACCAAGTTACATCGGCGCAAGATACATGAGGCGCTCAGCGTTGAACACTAGATCCACCTCCCACAAGTGACCCCGGCCCCGGCGTCCCGCAACAATAGTTCTGGTGGCCAATGACGGTCGAACACCTTAGCAAATTTGGCTGGCAGCCTTTGCAATGAGGATTAAAGCCAAGTTTTGAAAGTTCAAACAACGAAGCCGAGTTGAGTCAGTTTGGGTGTTTCAACTTTCAACACTTAGCTTTCAATCGTCATCTCAGAGGCTGCAAGACAAATTTGTGATGGTGTTCAACCACCATCGACGCCAAGAACTGTTGCTGCGGACGCGGGACATGTTTGGCCACTTGTGGGACGTGGATGTAGTATTCGACGCTGACGGCCACATGTATCTCGCACTGACGATACTTGCTATTTAGGGTACCATCGACACCGAGGAACCCCCTAACCCGCTCGTCCCCGGGTAAACTAAATTAGCATGCATTCAATAAGCAAAACTACATCATCTGTTGCGTCCGTACATCGTCGAATATTATCACTAATACATCTCGAATAATATCATACATATAGATCGCTTATACAACTATAACTGTAGCGAAGGACGGGTATCGACGCGGGCGGTGGACACCCAAAGATAAGGAACCATCATAGGATCGTAGCTCCAGTGAGGTCCTTGAAGAACCTGCCAGGTATTGTCGAACCTGCCCTCCAACGCAACCATGTAGCGATGGACGTGCTCGTCCTCCTCGCTGCCACGGTGACGTACAACCTCTGCGGTGTCCGAAAGCCTCGGCACCATCACTAGCCCACGCGACCGCCACCAAACAAGGTTCGGGTCAACGACGGGCTGGCTCCTCACCAAGCTGCGCCCCCCGGAAGGTAGAACCTCCCAGTACCAGCCCGGCGGAGCCCAGTCTCGGACATGGCCCCTCTGACTGAGGCCTCCTCCACCGAGTCGACGACGAGGATGTGGGATAGACATCGTCGGTGTCGATGCGGGAATAAATGCTTTAATTAAAACAATAAGATCAAATTTCACATGTTCAAAATCAACCAAATAGTTAACCTAAACCTAATTAATCTAAAACTGAATTAAACTAAACTAAACCTAAACTAAACTAAACTAACTAAACGAAAACTAAACCAAACTAACTAAACTAAACCAAAAGCTTAACCCAAATTAAACTAAAATAAACCAAAACTAAACTAACTAAGCTAAACAAATCCTAAACTAAATTATAATAAACCTAATTAAACTTAATCTAAAAAACAGAAAAAAAATCTAACCTTGGGACGAGGTGGGGCGACGGGGCGGTGGGGTGAGCCGGTGGGGCGTCTGGGGCGAGGCGGCCCGGCGTGGAGCGGCGGGGCGGCCGGGGCGGCGAGGCAGCCCGGGATGGCGTGGACGGGGCGCCGCGGGCCGGAGCGGCCCGACGCGGCGGGGCGGCGAGGCGGGGCGGGGCGGCCCGGCGTGGATTGGGACGAGGAGGGGCGGCAGCGCGGGGTTGGGACGGGGAGGGAGATAGACGTGGGGACAGAGGGGTAGGGCTGGGCGTTTTGTTAGATAGGGCACGGCTCTTTGTTGTCCGCTAGCTGACGGCAAAGAGCCTAGCTAACGGACGTTAGTTTGGCCACTTTCTTTGTTGTCTGCTGGCTGACGACAAAGAATCTTTGCCATCAGCAAGCGGACCGCAAAGAAAGTGGTTGTTAGGTGGCTCTCGCCAGCGGTCCACCCTACCTCTTTGCGGTCAGCTAGCGGACGGCAACGGACGGCAAAGGTTCTATGCCATCAGCTAGCTGACGGCAAAGATTTTGCGGACGGCAAACAATTTCTTCGCCGTCAGCTACTTCTTTATTGTCCGTTTTCATAAAGCTGATGGCAAAGACCGTCTTTGCCATCAGTTAGCTAACGACAAAGAAAGGGCTGACGACAAAGTTCCTGATTCTAGTAGTGATAAAAGTAAATGGATAGTCCCTTCACAGAGGGAAGCAGTGATTTGCGGAGATGCCAGAGCTCATGTTTTTAAAACAGAGGTAAATGATATTTTGAGACATGCACCCTTCTTATTCACTTCACGACCATCAGTTATCAATATCTTCCATGCTAAGCACGCTAGTGGCGATTCCCAAGCAGAAATGTAAAGGTTATGACTCCATTGGGAGTTTTTGTTTGATTATTTGTAAGCTCTTTTCTTTTTGCAGTTTGGGACTGGGCATCCCTATTACCGCCCTTTTTCTCGTGCAATGGCGACTGAATAAAGACTTGACCTGAGAATAACCTGCTTAGCATGGAAGATACCGACCACCTCCTGCCGTTCCATGAACGATCCATGCACACAAAAAGGATATTTGTTTGAAGTTTTTAGAGGTGGCACATGCAAATTTACTTAGAACGGCAGGGTAATACCGCATATAGGTAGGTATGGTGGTCTCATCTGGAATAACTTGGGTTTCAGGATTTTTGATGTACAAGCAGAGTTCCCACTTAGTACAGGCGAAGGCTAGCAATTAGGTTGATAAGCGGCCAGCTAGAGAGCAACAACGGTCATGAACATGCATTATGCATAAGTAACATTGGACACTAGCATGAGTAGGATATGAACACCATGAACATAAATATCATAGAGGCTATATTGGTTTTGATTCAACTACATGCATGAACATGTGCCAAGTCAAGCCACTCAAACATTCAGAGGAGGATACCATATCATCATACTACATCACAATCATTTTAACGCAATGTTGATATCCAAGATAAATCATTATTCACTCCTAGCTACTTATGCATGGCATGAGAAACTATAATCTCTAATTTTCATTGCAAACATGTTTGATCATAATAGGCTGAAGCATGGATAGTAGGTTAAACATATTTACAAAAATAGAACAAGTCGAGTTCATACCCGTTTCTCTCTGACACGGCCAGTTCATCTAATATGGTCATTATTACCTTTCACTTGCATGACCGAACGATTTGAAATAATAATAGGGCAGTGTCATGGACTAATCCGGAATCTGCAAACATTTAATCAAGAGGAGAAGACAAGGTAATATGGGCTCTTGTTAGATCAACATAATGCAAATGAGAGCCAGTCAACATTTTCATCGTGGTCTTCTCCTCGGTATGACTCGATAAGAGAAAAAAATTCAAAGAAACACACTGAAATATTTTTGGAGTTTTTGGTTTTTTCGAAAGCAAGCAAAATGAAAAAGGGGAAAGCAAAAACGAGAAAAACTATTTACACGGGAAAGCTCCTAACAAGTAAAAGAAGAACAACAAAATCTTTTTGGGTTTTCTTTTTAGTGCTACAACAATTTAAACTAGAAAGAGAAATCAAAAAGAAGTAAGAAACATATTTTTGGGATTTTATCAAAGTTTTTCAAACACACAAGAAGAAAGCGAGAAAATAAATTAAACATGGATGATACAATGAAAAAGTGTGGACACCGACAACTAGAATGAAATGTGTGAACATGAATATAATGTCGGTGGAAATACGTACTCCCCCAAGCTTAGGATTTTTGCCTAGCTTGGTAATCATCAGTCGTAGAAGTCGTGAGGTCCAATGTTGAAGTGCTGGGGAGCAGGCACCATAGGGTCCCACTGCTGAGGCTCCACCTCTGCTGCCGCCAGGTTGTTCCGGTAAGCGACAATGTCCTCAGGCATGATTCTGTATCCGTTCCTGGCAACATAATCAAAAAAAGAAGGTGCAGGCAAGGGGATGACATCACGAGTAGTCTCACTAAAAACTAATTATAAGGTAAGTTAAGATCAGGGCTATCGACATCAAGAAAATGATGGTCCAACATAGATGCTCTGTCAAGGTAAACCTTGGGCAAGGGGTGATCATGTTGGTGTATCTGCACATTGAAGTGAATAGCCAAATGAGTGGCGTAAATGCCCCCATGTATTTTACCCTTGAATCTGTTAAGGTGGAGGCGACATGCCACAATAACTCCCAAGCTAAAAGTGTTGTCGCCATGAAGTGCAAGACATAAAACAACAAAGTATGGGGCTCTAAGTGAACCCACCTTCTCTCTCGCTAACAAGCACTTTGCGATAAATAAAGCAAAATACTGCATGGAAGGAAACTGCAAGCTAGCGGCAGTGGTGGCCGATACTCCTCTCTAATCCCCCACTATCAGAGTACGATAAAAACCATCAAACTCTGAGGGCCTAGGATCTACCAAACCCCCATCAGTAGGAAGCATGCATATGTTACAAAAGTTAGTAAGTGGAATCTGGCAGGGTTCAGCGTATAAGTTAAATGACACCTCAGGAGGATTATTCCTAGAATGAAACTAAAATTTTTGCACAAAGGAGTTTGTGAGGACATGATACTATTTGCATTCAGCTGCAATGAAGTCGGTGAGGCCGGCATTAGCAGCATATTGGTTGAACTCTTGGAGGATTCCGGCCTCTCCCATGAAATCATTGTCTGGCCACTCACACGGTCGTAGTTCCGCCAACCTCGGGGTATGAAGATCATTGTCAGATGACTGCCCAATAACCCCCTTGGAGTTCTTCTTAGAAGCAAACTTCCTGAAGATATTCATCTTTTTCCTATGAACAAAATTCTGAAGTTTTTAGTCCACATAATTTTTCTCAACAAAACTTCACAAAATTGATAGCAACAACTCATAGGGATATATAGAGGCCATAGCTAGCATTCAAACTACTAAGAACTCTAAGAATTCAACATGCAAGCTCATCTACAGTAGCACCAAGAGTATCTAATTATTCTAAATACAAACCACTAAAACAAAAACTAATTGGACACATGGAGGAGTCACATACGAAGCAACAAATCCCCGAAACAGTTTCGGAAAAGGAGCTTCGAGCAAAGATATCGAAATCCGCGGTCTCAGGAGCAAGAACACGAGAGAGAGTATGTTGGTGATTTTTTCTGGGCGAATGGAGTGGTGTGGGATGAAGAAGTATGTAAGGGGGCCCACCAGGTGGGCAGCACCCACCAAGGCGCGCCTGGGGGTGCTGGCACACCCAGGTGGGTTGTGCCCACCTGGTGTACCTCCCTCAGGTGTTATTTGCACCAGAAATTCATAAATATTCAGAAAAAAATGTGTTCAGGTTTTCAGAGCATTCTGAGAAATTTTATTATGGGTCATTTTTTATTGCATAGAAAATGTAGAAAACAGACAAGGCATGGCATTTTATTTTATTTAACTAATAAAAACAGAAACAAAAGGTAGGGACAGAAGGTAGTGCTTACTAAATTCATCAGCTTCATACCTCTCAAAAATTATCCATTAATAACGTTGATCAAGTCTTATTGACAACCACTTTCGATTAGCACGAAACCGAAGAACTTTTGTCAATCACTAGGTTACATCAATGGGGATATGAATGTCCCCAACAATAAGTATTTTATATTTCTTTTTGATAGTAAGTAGAGGTAGTTGAAAACTTGCAATAGTGATTGTCAGAGATTTTTAATAACATTAATACCATTCACTTGGAATTGTTTCTTCAGAAAGGGCACCGTGTGCTCATTACCATTGATATGAAAGGAGACCTTGCTTTTATTGCAATCAATAACAGCTCCTGCGGTATTCAAGAAGGGTCTACCAAGGATAATCGACATGTTTTCATCCTTGGGCATCTCAAGTATAACAAAGTCAGTCAAAATAGTAACATTAGAAACAACAACGGGCACTTCCTCATAAATACCGATAGGTATGGCAGTTGATTTATCAGCCATTTGCAATGATATTTCAGTAGCTGTGAGTTTATTCAAATCAAGTCTTTTATATAAAGAGAAAGGCATAACACTAACACTAGCTCCCAAATCACATAAAGCAGTTTTCACATAATTTCTTTTAATGGAGCAAGGTATAGTTGGTATTTCCGGATCTCCAAGTTTTTTGGGTACTCCCATCTTTGAAATTGTTATTAGCAAGCATAGTGGAGATTTCAGCTTCCGGTATTTTTCTCTTATTAGTGATGATGTCTTTCATATACTTTGCATAAGGATGCATTTTCAAGATATCAGTCAAGCGAGTGCGCAAAAAGACTGGCCTAATCATTTCAGCAAAGCGTTGAAATTCTTCATCATCTTTCTTCTTACTTGACTTAGGTGGAAAGGGCATAGGCAACCCATGGTTTTCTTTCCTTTCCATGTTTTCTAGCAACAGAGTCTCTTTTATCATATCTTTTATTCTTAGGTTATGGGTTATCAAGATCAACAGTTGATTCTATCTCAACATCATTATCTGGTTCTTTATCATTAGGTTGAGCATTTTCATGACCCTCATCATTATCTTTTTCATTATCATAAGGTGAGTGTTCATTACCAGATTGAGTTTCAGCATCAGAGATAGAAACTTCATTATCATTATCAGGAGGTTTTTCTATTTCGGGTTCAGTAGAGGCAGGCAAAGTCTTATCATTTTTATTCTTCTTTTTATTTTTAGAAGAACTAGGTGTAGTGGTGTTGTTTCTTTGAGAATCTTTTTCAATTCTCTTTGGGTGTCCCTCAGGATAAAGTGGTTCCGGAGTCATTTTACCTCCTCTAGTTGCTACTCTAATAGCAAAGTCACTTATATTATTGTTCATTTCATCAAGTAACTCTCTTTGAGATTTAGCAACTTGTTCTAATTGAGTTTGAACCATAGAGGTATGTTTTCCTACACCTCTAACATCATTTGAGATTCAAAATAACAAGTCACTTAAGCGAGAAATCATATCAGAGTTGTATTTCAGTTGTTTCATAACATTTGCATTGAAGTGATCTTGCTTTCAAATGTAGTTATCAAACTCATAAAGGCATTGACTAGGATGTTTATTATGAGGATCATCACTATCATTGAATTTCATTAAAGATTTTACCTCTACCACCTTGGGTGGTGGTGGTGCTTCAAGCCCATATATTTCTTCGATAGGTGGTAAATTTTTTATATCCTCGGCCTTAATACCTTTTTCCTTCATAGATTTCTTTGCCTCTTGCATATCTTCGGGACTGAGATATAAGATACCCCTCTTCTTCGGAGTGGGTTTAATAGTTGTTTCAGGAGGAGTCCAATCATCATAATTTTTCAATATGTTATTCAATAATTCTTTAGCTTGCTCAATAGTTCGTTCCCTGAAAACGCAACCAGCACAACTATCTTGGAAGTTCCTGAAAGCATCGGTTAGTCCATTATAGAAGATATCAAGTATTTCATTTTTCTCAAGAGTATGATCAGGCAAAGCATTAAGCAATTGGAGAAGCCTCCCCCAAGCTTGTAGGAGAATCTCTTCTTCAATTTGCACAAAGTTAAATATTTCCTACAAGGCAGCTTGTTTCTTATGAGCAGGGAAATATTTTTCAAAGAAGTAATATATCATATCATGGGGACTACGCACACAACCAGGAGCAAGAGTATTGTACCAAGCTTTAGCATCACCCTTTAATGAGAAAGGAAATAACTTGAGAATATAGTAATAGCGAATCTTCTCATCATGAGCAAAAAGGGTAGCTATATCATTCAACTTAGTAAGATGTGCCACAATAGTTTCAGTTTCATAACCATGGAAAGGATCAGATTCAACCAAAGTGATTAACTCTGGGTCAATAGAGAATTCATAATCCTTATCAGCAATAACAATAGGTGAAGTAGCAAACTCAGGATCATGTTTCATTTTAGCATTAAGAGATCTTTCTTTATACTTGCATAGTAATTTCTCTAGATCATCTCTATCCTTACAAGCAAGAATATCTCTAGTTGCCTCCTCACTCATAGTGTAACCTTCGGGTACCTTTGGCAATTCATATCTAGGAGGACTAGTTCTAGTAGGTGTTTCAGTAGTTTTAGTTTCAAGTTCATCATCAGATTCTACGATATTACATTGTCTTACTCTAGCAATTTGTTCATCAAGAAATTCACCTAGTGGCACATCATCAAGCAAGGTACTAGCATCATCATCATGAGTGGCATTCATAGCAGAAGTAGCATCATCAATAACTTGCGACATATCAGAATTAATAGCATGTTGTGGAGTTGCAAGTTTACTTATAACAGAAGGTGAATCTAAAGCAGAACTGGATGGTAGTTCCTTACCTCCCCTCGTCTTTGAGGGAAAAAACTTAGTCTTAGCATCCTTCTGATTCTTCATAGTGATAGTATGATAATAATCCCAAGTGACTCAACAAATATAGCTATGCTCTCCGGCAACGGCGCCAGAAAATGGTCTTGATAACCCACAAGTATATGGGATCGCAACAGTTTTCGAGGGTAGAGTATTCAACCCAAATTTATAGATTTGACACAAGGGGAGCCAAAGAATATTTAAAGGTATTAGCAGCTGAGTTGTCAATTCAACCACACCTGGAGATTAATTATCTGCAGCAAAGCGATTAGTAGCACAGTATTATGATAGTTTTGATGATAGCAGCAGTAGTAATGGTAACAGTAACAATGATAGCAGTGATATTGTAGCAGTAACGATAAGAGTAGCAACAGTAGGAACTTAGCAAGAACAATATAGGATAAATTCATAGGCATTTGATCGGTGACTCATTGGATGATATTCATCATGACAGTTATAACCTAGGGCGATATGGCACTAGCTCCAGTTCACAAATATAATGTAGCCATGTATTCCGTAAATAGTCATACGTGCTTATGGAACGAACCTGCATGACATCTTTTGTCCTACCCTCCCGTGGCAGCGGGGTCCTATTGGAAACTAAGGGATATTAAGGCCTCTTTTAATAGAGAACCGGAACAAAGCACTAGCACACGGTGAATACATGAACTCCTCAAACTACGGTCATCACCAGGAGTGGTCCCGACTTCTGTCACTCCGGGGTTGCCGGATCATAACACGTAGTAGGTGACTATAACTTGCAAGATCGGATCTAGAACATGGATATAATGGTGATAACATAAACGGTTCAGATCTAAAATCATGGCACCCGGGCCCAAAGTGACAAGCATTAAGCATGGCCAAGTCATAGCAACATCAATCTTAGAACATAATGGATACTAGGGATCAAGCCCTAACAAAACTAACTCGATTGCATGATGAATCTTATCCAACTCCTCACCGACCAGCGAGCCTATAAAGGAATTACTCACTCCCGGTGAGGAGCATCATGGATTTGGTGATGGAGATGTGTTGGTGATGACGAAGATCAAAGATCCCCCTCTATGGAGCCCCAAACAGACTCCAGATCTACCCTCCCGAGGAAGAACAAGGCTAGTTGATGGCTCCGTCTCGTGAAACGTGATAATTCTTTCTCTCTGATTTTTTCCGGAAATGTGGGATTTTATAGCATTATTTGGAGGCCACCAGATGGGTAGCACCCACCTGGGCGCGCCTGGGGGGTTGGCGCGCCCTGGTGGGTTGTGCCCACCCAGGTGCCCCCCTCAGGTCCATCCTGGTTCCAGAAATTCTCTTTTATTGTATAAAAAATATTCGCAAAGTTTCGTTCCATTCCGAGAACTTTTATTTATGCACAAAAAGAAGACCCTGGTAGTTCTGCTGAAAATAGCGTCAGTCTGGGGTTAGTTTCATTCAAATCATGCAAATTAGAGTTCAAAACAAGAGGAAAAGCGTTAGGAAAAGTAGATACATTGGAGACATATCATGCCACCTCATCAAAATTGTCTAGTTGGCATATATGATACTAGCTATGATACTCCCATTACGGGGAACCTAAATACCTAATGCACACTCATTCCTGCCGTTGGAATGCAAGGACCCAGTTTCTAGGTTGGGAGAATGTTCATAGCATCTACAATCGGGTCCCCCGTATCTGTCCCAAATGCCTAAACTAGCTGCTCCATTACTATCCAGACTAAAAAACTAACCGACCTCCCGGATAACCCATAAGTATAGGGGATCAATTGTAGCCTTACTCGATAAGTAAGAGTGTCGAACCCAGCGAGGAACTTAAGGTAGAATTTATATTCTCTTCAAGTTCTGTCAACCACCAATACAACTCTACGCACACATAACGTTTGATTTACCTAGAACAAGTATGAAACTAGAAGTACTTTGTAGGGGTAATGCGAGAACTACTTTGCAAGAATAAAATTAAGAGTACTTTGCGAGATAATAAAAGTTAGTTTTTTTAGTAGAAAGCTTTTTGTAACACAAGAGAAAGATTTGTCCCAAGTCAAGCGGTAACTAGATTGGTAATCATTATTGCAATTTTATATAAGGGAGAGGCATGAACTAACATACTTTCTGTACTTGGATCATATGCGCTTATGATTGGAACTCTAGCAAGCATCTGCAACTACTAAAGATCATTAAGGTAAAACCCAACCATAGCACTAAATAAAAAGTCCTCTTTACTCCCATACGCAACAATGTCAAGCGAATTATGAACGTATTGCAACACACTACAATAGTAATCCCACACGCTTGCGCGACACGGAGGGCACCATAGCACAGCACCAAAATAAAACATACAACTCAAACCAATCTTGATCATCAGTCAACCCATAGGACAAAATGAATCTAGTCAAACATCAGAGGATGGCAACACATCATTGGATAATAATATCTGCCATAAAGCACCATGTTTAAGTAGAGATTACAATAGGGAGAGGAGGTGTTACACCACAGCATAGAGGGGGAGAGAGTTGGTGATGACGCCGGCGAAGTTGTTGGTGTAGATCGCCATCATGATGGTTCCCCTGGAGACACTCCGGCACCACCGAGAGAGAGGGGGAGAGAGCCCCCCTCTTCTTATTCTTCCTTGCTCTCCCACCTAGATGGGAGGAGACTTTCCCCTCTGGTCCATGGCTGCCATGGATCCCAGACGGCAGGAGCCCCTCCGAGATTGGATCTCTCTCTCTATTCTCTTCTGTTTCACGTTCCAGTTTTCTGGCCCTTCACCGTTTCTGAAATTCCTGGAGATCCGTAACTCCGATTGGGCTGAAATTTTGAGGGGATTTTCTTCTGGATATTATCTTTCTTGCGGTGAAAGGAGGGAACCAACTGCCTTACAGGGGCGCCACAAGCCTGCTAAGCGCACCTCGGGTAGGGGTGCACCATATGAGCTTGTGGGCCCCTCGAGTATTGTCTTGCGTTGATTCTTTTTCCCAGAAATCACATATATTCCAAAATAAATCTCCGTAAATTTTTATCACGTTTGGACTTCGTTTGTTATGGATATTCTACGAAACCAAAAACATGCAACAAATAGGAACTAACACTAGGCACTGGATCAATATGTTAGTCCCAAAAATAATATAAAGTGTTGCCAAAATTATATGAAAGTTGTAGAGTAATGGCATGAGACAATAAAAAATTATAGATAAGACGGAGACATATCAGTATCCCCAAGATTAATTCCTGCTCTTCCTCGAGTAGGTAAATGATAAAAAGATAATTTTTGATGTGGAATGCTACCTAGCATATTCTTGATCAAATAATCTAATCATGGCATCAATATTAATGTACGAGTGATTCAAAGAAATAGTCTATAATTTGATGTAAAGACATCGATACTCAGGCATACCAACAAACAATCATGCCTTCCAGAATAAAGATGTTAAAGAACGTTATCCCTACAAAATCATATAGCCTTGTCATGCTCCATCTTCTTAACACAAAATATAAATCATGTACAACCCTGATGTCAGTCGAGCAATTGGTTCATACTTTTTAGGGATAATTAGATTTATGCCCCTAGTTGTGTCCCACTCGTCTGTTTTACCCCTAATTCCCAAAAGTCACCGGTTCTGTCCAAGTCACTTTGCTACTCTTATGCTTTTGCCCTTTGACCGTTTGACCATCAGTTTGAAAACTTCATAGCTGATTCATACTAAATCAGAAAAATGCAAATAAGATACCAAAATTTTCAGAAAAACATCACCTATATGTCAGTGGCATTTGCATTCATGAAAAAAGTGTTGGAAAGTGCACATTCGAGTTTTAGCTCTTTTGATACCACCATGAATTGTAAACTCTAAAAAAATTCAAAAAAATATGGTGGCAAAGAAGGAAAAATGTTCTAAGTGCTAGCCAAGTTTCATTAGGGAACGACATTCGTGGAAATCGTGGCAAAAAAATAATCTATTTTGGAGCGCTGATTGTTTTTTTGCTGCGGCAGCCACGAATGTTATTCCCTGATGAAACCTGGCAGGCACTTAAAACATTTTTCATTCTTTGCCACCAAGTTTTTTTGAATTTTTTTGAACTTTTTTAGATTTTATTATTCATGGTGGTAGCATAAGAGCTAAAACTCGGATGGGCACTTTCCAACACTTTTTCATGAATGCAAATGACACTGACATATAGGTGATGTCTTTCTGAACATTTTGGTATCTTATTTGCATTTTTCTAATTTAGTATGAATTAGTTATGAAGTTTTCAAACTGACGATCAAACGGTCAAACGGCAAAAGCATAAGAGGAGCAAAGTGATTTGGACAGAACCGGTGACTTTTGGGAATTAGGGGTAAAAAAGACGAGTGGGACACAACTAGGGGCATAAATCTAATTATCCCTGCTTTTCAACGCGCTTTAGCTTTTTCAACCCCCACGCAATACATGAGCGTGAGCCATGGACGTAGCACTATGGTTGGAATAGATTGTGGTGGTAGGGATTAATAAGGATAAGAAAACAAGGATGATAGACTCACATCAACGTGGCTAATCAACGGGCTATGGAGATGCCCATCAATTGATGTCAATGCAAGGAGTAGGGATTGCCATGCAATGGATGCACTAAGAGCTGTAAGAGTATGAAATCTCAACTGAAACTAAGAGAGTGTGCATCCAACTCGCTTTCTCATGAAGACCTCGGGATTTTGAGGAATCCCATCATCGGAATATACAAGCCAAGTTCTATAATGAAAAATTCCCTCTAGTATATGAAAGTGACAACATAGGAGACTGTCTATATGAAAAACATGGTGCTACTCTGAAGCACAAGTGTGGTAAAGGATAGTAACATTGCCCCTGCTCTCTTTTTCTCTCATTTTTCATTTTATTTTCTTTTTTTCTTTTTCTTTTTTTGTTGGCCTCTTTTGGCCTTTTTTTATTTCCTCACTGGGACAATGCTCTAATAATGATGATCATCACACTTCTATTTACTTAAAACTAAATATCTGGAACAATACGACTCTATATGACTGCCTCTGGCCAAGATGTGCAATGATCTAGCGTAGCAAAGATATCAAAAAGCGGACAAGCCATGAAAATATCATGCTACCTACCTTACGACCATGCAAAGCAATATGACAATGAATACTCAAGTCATATATATGATGATGATGGAAGTTGCATGGAAATATATCTCAAGAATGGCTTTGGAAATGCCATAATAGGTAGGTATGGTGGTTGTTTTGAAGAAGATATAAGGAGGCTTATGTGTGATAGAGTGTATCATATCATGGGGCTTGAATGCACCAACAAAGTTTGCACCAAGTCTTGAGGTGAGAAAGGGCAATGCACAGTACCGAAGAGGCTAGCAAATTGCGGAAATGTGGGAGTGTGTATAATCTATGGACTCACATTGGTCATAAAGAACTCACATACTTATTGCGAAAGTCTATTAGCCCTTGAAGCAAAGTACTACTATGCATGCCCCTAGGGGGGAGGTTGGTAGGAGTTAACCATTGCGCGCCCCCGACCTCCATGGAAAGGAAGACAATAAATAATAAATCATGCTCCAACTTCTTAGCATAACTAGAGACTATACGTGCATGCTTCGGGAATCACAAATCTTAACACCAATATTCTTACTAAACCACAATCATTCACTAGTACCTCCCATATATTACCATCTTAATATCACAAAACTACTACAAGGAATCAAACATATCATATTCAGTGATCTACAAGTTTTATGTAGGATTTAATGACTAACCATCTGAATGACCAATCCCAGTTAACTCTCTAAATAGATATAAGTGAAGCATGAGAGTTTAATTCTTTCTACAAAAGACCTGCCCACATTCTAATAAATATAAGTGAAGCAAAAGAGCATTCTACAAATAATGTTTTCTATATGTAGAGAAACAGGCATTCAAACTTGAAATGATATAAGTGAAGCACGTGAAGGATTCTATAAAGCCATACTCAAAAGATATAAGTGAAGTGCAAAGAGAATTCTATAAATAAACCAAGGACTATCTCATACTACCATCGTGCATTATTAAAAGAGAAAGAAAAATCACACGACGCTCCAAGAATTTACGCATATCATGTGAACAAAACAAAAACTGAGAGATACCGATAATTGTCGAAGAAAGATGGGATGCCTTCTAGGGCATCCCCAAGCTAAGACGCTTGAGTCTCCTTGAATATTTACTTGGGGTGCCTTGGGCATACCAATCTTGAAATCTTGCCTCTCCTTATTCTCTTCATATCAATACCTCCTCAATCTTCGAACATTTCATCCACACAAAACTTAACCGAGGGGTTAGTACATATAACATAAAATCCCATCATGTCATGTTGTAACATTATTCTACAATTATAATTAAACATTACCAACTATATTATATCACAATTCTATGGCTCCCAAGTCAACGGGGATGAACAAGATTTCAAACACAAGCAAATAAAGAAACTATAACAACAATCTATGAACACAGGGCAGTCTATAAAGATGCAGATGGTACATATACTTATGTAACTCAAAAAATTCTGAAAAATAGGACAAAATAAAAAAATTGCATAGCAGTAATTTGTAAAAAAATCAGAATTTATCATGTCCCAGTAAATTATGAAAATTCAAGCACTACAACAAAAGTTTCTGTTTTTTCACAGCGCATACCAAACAAGCAATTTAAACATCCTAAAGGTAAATCTTGGCACATTATTTTTACAATACAATGGATTTGTACAAGGGGATAATTATTTTTGTTGAAAAGTTTCTGTAATGAAGGTTCACAAAGTTTCCATGGGCATGAACAAAGTTCAAGGCTAGCCCCCACTTTAACAATGCTCGTCTTTCTTACTTTCACTTTTCTTTTTGAATTTTTTTAGTTTCCCCTCTATATTTTTTTTGTTTCTAAACTTTTTAAAATCATACACTAGAATAAAATGGCTCTCTAAAACTTTCGGGTTGTCTCCCTAGAAGTGCTTTCTTTAAAGCCATTAAGCTAGGCATAAAGTGCTCCCGGATCCCAAGGTATATCAAAGCCAATTTTAATTAACAATGACTTATAATTTAGCAGTGAGCACAAGGCAACATATATCACATAGCAACGGAGTCTAACTCTCTTCCTATGCATTGTCATGCCATAGAAGAACAATTCAGGCACATAAATTAAAGGCCAATTCATAGTATAAACAGTTTCTTGCAACTTTATCGTATTGGAAACATGGAGAGGTGGAGATGCAGTTCCTCTCTCATAATAATTGCAATTAAGAGAAGCAAGCACACGCATATTATATTCATCAAAATCATCATGTGTAATGGTAAAACATAACCCATCAATATAATCCTTAAGAAGCGCAAATGTAGGACCTTGAGAAGAGGTGTCTAGAGGGGGGGGGGTGATTAGACACTAAGCACCAAAGTTGCAGTTTTTAAGTTCTTTAAGTTTAGGTGGAGTTTAGGCACAAGTTTAACATTCACAATACATAGCAAGCAAGCATGCAAAGAGTATATGAGCAGCGGAAAGTAAAGCTGCAACTTGCAAGAATGTAAAGGGAAGGGTTTTGGAGGATTCAAACACAATTGGAGACACGGACGTTTTTGGCGTGGTTCCGATAGGTGGTGCTATCGTACATCCACGTTGATGGAGACTTCAACCCACGAAGGGTAACAGTTGTGCGAGTCCACGGAGGGCTCCACCCACGGAGGGTCCACGAAGAAGCAACCATGTCTATCCCACCATGGTCGTCTCCCACGAAGGACTTGCCTCACTAGCGGTAGATCTTCACGAAGTAGGCGATCTCCTTGCCCTTACAAACTCCTTGGTTCAACTCCACAATCTTGTCGGAGGCTCCCAAGTGACACCTAGCCAATCTAGGGGACACCACTCTCCAAGAAGTAACAAATGGTGCGTTGATGATGAACTCCTTGCTCTTGTGCTTCAAATGATAGTCTCCCCAACACTCAACTCTCTCTCATAGGATTTGGATCTGGTGGAAAGAAGATTTGAGTGGAAAGCAACTTGGGGAAGGCTAGAGATCAAGATTCATATGGTAGGAATGGAATATCTTGACCTCAACACATGAGTAGGTAGTTCTCTCTCAGAAAATGTATGCTAGAAGTGTAGGTTCAGCCTGATGGCTCTCTCCACGAATGAAGAGGAGGTGGAGGGGTATATATAGCCTCCACATAAAATCTAACCATTATACACAATTTACCAAACTCGGTGGGACCGAATCGTTAAACTCAGTCAGACCGATTTAGCAAATAATGTGACCGTTAGGGTTTTTGGTGGGACCGATATGCAACTCGGTAGGACCGATTCAGTTAGGGTTAGGGCATAACGTAATCTCGGTAAGACCGATTACACAAACTTGGTGAGACCGATTTTGGTAATTAGCTAACCAGAGAGTTTGTCAGGCAAACTCGGTGGGACCGATTACTCAAACTCGGTGGGACCGATTTTCGTAATAAGTTAACTAGAGAGTTTGCATTGTAATCTCGGTAGTACCGAATTCTCAAACTCGGTGAGACCGACTTTGATAATGGACATACACAGAGAGATTACAATCCCATCTCGGTGAGACCGAGATCCCTATCGGCGAGACCGATTTGCCTAGGGTTTGTGGCAGTGGCTATGACATCCAAACTCGGTGGCGCCGGATAGAAATAATCAGTGGGGCCGAATTTGACTTTAGGTTTAGGACATATGTGTGGAAGTGGGAAAGTAGTTGAGGGTTTTGGAGCATATCACTAAGCACTATGGAGCAAGAAACTCATTAAGCAACACCTCATCCCTCCTTGATAGTATTGGCTTTTCCTATAGACTCAATGTGATCTTGGATCACTAAAATGTAAAATGAAGAGTCTTGAGCTTGAAGCTTGAGCCAATCCTTTGTCCTTAGCATCTTGAAGGAGTTCCCACATCCTTTAGTCCATGCCACTCCATTGTTGAACTTATCTGAAACATACTAGATAAAAGTGTTAGTCCAACAAGAGATATGTTGACATTAATTACCAAAACGACCTAGGGAGCACTTGTGCTTTCAATCTCCCCCTTTTTGGTAATTGATGACAACATACATCAAAGCTTTAGATAAAGATATAAAGAACAGCAAGTAAAGCTTTGGAAAGACATGCAATAAGCATAGGATCCCCCTACATGTATGCAATCATGTGAATATGGAATATAAAAGCATGTGAGAGCATAAACATGATAGAGTAGGCAATGTGTTACATGTATCTTGGTCATATGCATCAGAGCAAAGAATATTAAAGAGAATACCTTCATGCTCATGAGTCCTTCTTGCAAACAATATGTACATCAGCAAGAATTCCTCACACACATGATTGTGATGCATATACTTACCTTGTAGTCTTGAGTTGGCTTAGGATGGAATGAACCTGCATAAACAAGGTTAGATAACACAGATGCACCTACTAGCCAGAGCAAACAAAAGAAACTACAAGAATACCAAGATTGGGATGACATGTAGAGAGTGAAAACTAAGTACCACATTGGATTAGACATGTCCCCAAGTGTAAAGATATGCAATGAATTTGAATGATTTCTTTCCCTTGGATGTCTTGCTCCCCCTGAATCTAACATGGGACACTGGGAGAAGATAGGGAACAGAAAATCAGAGCTTAAAGATATATAAATGAACAGAACTAATGCAAGCTAATGCAAATAAGCACATATGAACATGTCTTTCCCCTCAATGTTGCATTAGCACATATGAACATGTCTTTCCCCTCAATAAGACATGTGGAAGCTCTCCTCTTGAACACAAAGCATCTGGGATCCTTGAGAAATACTTTCTATTTCTCTCCCCCTGGAGATCTCTTTCTCCCCCTGAGGAGATGATATTCTCTCTCTCCCTTTGGAAGTGATGGGCTTGGATGTGATCTCTCTAAGTTATAAGCTTTTATGTGATCTCTCTCCCCCCCTTTGACATCAATTTCCAAGAAGGGTCTTCTGGAATTTGTCGTGAATGGGTTTGGTCCTTGAGTCATAGCACAAAGCAATGAAAAAAAATGTGATGCTTGTGGAGGACAAGATTCATTGAGTGGAGCTGGATCAGAAGAAACACAGAATAAGTGGCAAACCATTTTTTCTGTTGAGAAATCGGTGGCACCGAGTGGTATGCTTCGGTTGTACCGAAAGGATTCAGTTGGACCGAAGACAACAAATTGGTGAAACCGAGTTCATCACAGAGAAAACACATGTCACCTTAGCTCACTAGACTAGTAAGATCTCACAAAGATTTGCAAGGAATTTACTGAAGGATATGCAACGAATTGGATGCAGAAAAATGCAGAGCAAACAAAAAGAAATCTAGATGAAGTTTTTTTTGTTTTTGAAAGGGGAAACAGATATGCATGAGACAAATGCAAAAACACAGAAAGAAACACAAGAGAACTTCATCTAGAGATGGTCGGCGACAAAGTCACCTATGTTAGAGTATATTGACTTAGGAGTCAAGTGAGATCACTTGATCATAGGTCATACTCATCGTTTAAGCTCAAAATGGGGTTGCCATTTTTTCGTTTAAGCATCTTGATGTATTCACATCTTGTCAAGTTGCTTTAGCTCATAACTTGGAGTAAAGCTTCTCTAAGATGGAATAGCATACCTTGGTTGGTGGTGTTGTCCATGTAGTTGAACTTGTGTGGGTTGCTCAAGGTTGATGTAGCTCATCAAGAAATGGGAGCACCACTTGGAATTTGAGTCCATCTACCTAAATGGGTTAGTTCTTGCAAGGAAGAGCACTTGTGTATCAAAAAATGATAATCATGAATATCAACATAGAATTTGTCAAAGGATATGTTTGAGTGGTTTCGTACTTCCTTGTCTTCAACCACCATAGTGTAGAAACTTGGTGATGTAGAGATTGTTCAAGATGTGAGTAGATTACAATCTCATGGAATTTGATTCAACCAAGTACCTACATGGGTTCGATAACATGCAAGATGGAAATATATCCAAGACATAAGATTATCATCATAAGAGAAATATCAAGGATTAGTCATAAGCTCATGTCTTGCATCTATCCAATGGAGTTTCTACTCCAAGTTTGAAGCATCAATGATGTTCAATTCTCCTCTTAACCTGCAAAACACTCTCTCATCAAGAGGTTTAGTGAATATATCCGCTAATTGCTTTTCGGTGCGAACATGCTTAAGATCAATGTCATCCTTAGCAACATGATCTCGAATGAAATGATGACGAACTTCAATATGCTTAGTTCGAGAATGTTGTACAGGATTATGACCAATTTTAATAGCACTTTCATTGTCACAAAGCAATGGAACATGTCTCACATATATCCCATAATCTTTAAGAGTTTGGGTCATCCAAAGTAATTGAGCACAACATGAACCAGCAGCAATGTATTCCGCTTCGGCGGTGGATAAGGATACTGAGTTTTGTTTCTTGGAGGACCAAGACACAAGAGATATACCAAGAAATTTACAAGTACCCGAAGTGGACTTTTTATCAACCTTGTCTCTGGCATAGTCTGAGTCGGAGTAGCCAAAAAGATCGAAAGAGGCCCTCTTAGGATACCAAATGCCAAAATTTGGTGTATGGCTTAAGTATCTCACTATCCTTTTCACGGCCTTAAGATGACATTCTTTAGGAGCAGCTAGATATCGTGCACACATGCACACACTTAGCATAATATCGGGACGTGAAGCACATAGATACAACAATGAACCAATCATAGAGCGATAAACCTTTTGATCAACCGGTTCACCATCTTTGGTCAAATCAAGATGTCCACTAGTAGGCATGGGTGTGGACATACCTTTGCATTCTTACATATGGACCTTCTTGAATAAGTCCTTGGTGTACTTTGTTTGAGAAACAAAGGTACCTTCCTTAGTTTGCTTGATTTTCAACCCAAGAAAGAATTTGAGTTCACTCATCATAGACATCTCAAACTTCTCCGACATTAGCTTCCCAAACTTTTCACTAAAATGAGGGTTAGTTGAACCAATATAATATCATCAACATAGATTTGGCACACAAATAGTTCTCCATTAACCCTTTTAGTAAAAAGAGTAGAATCAATTTTCCCAATTTCAAAACCTTTTTCAATAAGGAACTTGGTCAAGCATTTATACCACGCTCTAGGAGCTTGTTTAAGACCATAAAGACCTTTGTGAAGTTTGTAAACATGATTGGGCTTCTTAGGATTGACAAAGCCGGGAGGTTGTTTAACATAAACTTCCTCCTCTATTTCACCATTTAGAAAAGCACTTTTAATGTCCATTTGGTACAAGGTGATATCATGATGATTAGCATAGGCAAGTAAGATGCGAATGGACTCAAGTATAGCACGGGAGCGTAAGTCTCACCATAATCCATACCTTCGACTTGTGTGTAGCCTTGGGCGACGAGACGTGCTTTGTTGCGAACTACTTGTCCATCTTCATCTTGCTTGTTGCGAAACACCCATTTGGTATCGATGATGTTGTGGTTGTTGTCGGGCTTCTCAACCAATGTCCAAACTTGGTTCCTCTCAAAGTTGTGTAGCTCTTCATGCATAGCATTTATCCAATCCGGATCTTCCAATGCTTCTTCAACCTTCATAGGTTCAATGCTAGAGATGAAATAATAGTTTTCACAAAATTTAGCTAAACGAGTTTTAGAGCGAGTGATTCTCCCGGTTTGAATATCATTGTAGATTTGCTCGACGGGATGGTCTTTAGCAATTCTTGCTCGAACTCGTGAAAGCTTTTGCTTGTTTCTTGGTTGAACTTCTTCTTCATCTTGTTCTTCTTCTTGGCCTTCTTCATTGTTGGCGTTGTCGTTCTCTTGTCGTGGTGGAGAAGGAGGTTGTTGACGTTCATCTTGATGCACTTCCTTGTTTTCTTCATCTTGGTGGGTCCCACTTGTGGATGCTTCCATATCAACTCTTGGTTCACCTTGTCGTGAAGTAGAAGCTTCCACTTGGACGGACAAGGTACTCTCCTTCACCTCCGTTGGATGGACCTTGCCAATAGATAAGTCTTGGATTGCTTCCGAAGGATCTTTGTCTCCTACATCAATTGGCAATTGCTCTACTTTCGAGCCGTTAGATTCATCAAACTTCACATCCACCGTCTCTTCAACCTTTCAGGTGAAATTGTTGTAGACACGGTAAGTGTGAGAGTTTGTGCCATAACCTAGTAGGAAACCTTCATGAGACTTAGGAGAAAATTTAGAACAACGATGCTTATCAAGAATGTAGCACTTTGAGCCGAATACTCGAAAGTATCCAACTTGGGGTTTGTTACCGGTGAGGAGCTCGTATGCCGTCTTGCCGAGTAGCTTGTGAAGGTACAAGCGATTTGTTGCATGACAAGCTGTCTCAACCGCTTCTGCCCAAAAGTGCTTCGGCGTCTTGTACTCATCAAGCATCGTTCTCGCCATTTCGATGAGCGTCCGGTTCTTCCTCTCAACAACTCCGTTTTGTTGAGGTGTGTACGTAGCCGAGAACTCGTGTGAAATTCCTTCTTCGTCAAGAAAGGTGTCCACATTTGCGTTCTTGAACTCCGTTCCATTGTCGCTGCGAACCTTTTTGATCTTCACTTCAAATTGATTTTGGGCTTTCCTAGCGAAGTTTTTGAAGATCTTTTGGACCTGCGATTTAGCATCAAGAAAGAACACCCACGTAAATCTTGAAAAATTATCAACTATAACTAGACCAAAAGAATTTCCACCGAGACTCTTGTAGGAGTTGGGACCAAAGAGATCCATGTGAAGTAGCTTGAGTGGCCTCCTTGTGGTCATGATGTTCTTCACGGGATGCCTTCCTCCAACCTGTTTACCTGCTTGACAAGCACTGCAAAGTCTATCCTTATCAAATATGACATCATTAACTCCAAGGATATGATTTCCCTTAATAAGCTTGTGAAGGTTTCGCATACCAACATGACCTAATCGTCTATGCCATAACCAACCTTTTGAGGATTTAGCAATGAAGCAAGTTTTAGGTTGAGACTTTTTAGTGAAATCAACAATGTATAGATCACCTCTATGCACACCGGTAAAGACCATTTTATGATTGTCTCGACGAAACACTTGGCAATCTACTTCAGTAAATAGGACATTGAAACCGAAATCAGCAAGTCTAGATACTGAAAGTAAGTTGTATTCAAGAGATTCAACGAGCATGACATTTTGTATGGAGCTATCATGTGATATGGCCACCTTACCGAGGCCAACCACCTTACCCTTTGAGTTGTCACCGAAAGTGACATACTTCCGAGGACTATCATTTTCAGCAAGCTCATGAAACATGTCTTTATCTCCGGTCATGTGATCGGTACATCCACTATCAAGAACCCATTCCTTTCCTCCTGACATATATCCCCGAAGATTTGCCATAAGACCAAAATGTCTCATTGCATCATCAAGATCAAAGTCACTATCATCATCCTCATCATAGTATCCATGTTCAACATTGTCATGTGGTGGATCAAATCCTAGAGAGGGTAATTCGTTACAGTGAGTTTGACAATGATCTTTCTTATGAATTTTTATAGCTTCGGAAATAATATCACTAATAATTCCAACATCTCCTTTGGCACGCGTAAGGTTTGTAAGCTCAAATAGACGATCACCAAACATAGGATCACTAGTATTCATCTTACTCAAAGCAATGGACTTATGGAGAATTTCATCAAGATTTTTCAAGGAATAACTTGTAAAGCGTTCCTCAAGAAATTTCCATATAGTGTAGGCACACTTAAGAGTATGCAAACATCCAATCAAGTTTCTAGGCAATCCTCTAATGATAAGTTCGGCAGTTCTAAGATTCCTAATCATGTCAATTGACTCATCATGGGTAGGATGCATAGGGTCAACATGAGGTGCACAAGGGCTAGCAATGTACTTGTTCAAATGATATTGATTGAAAATTACAAGCATCTCATTTTTCCACTCATGAAAATACTCTCCATCAAGAAACGGCACTCTATGTCTAAGACTCCCCAAAGTAGACTCATCCATCTTCCTCCAATGGTGATTAAACCAAGGCAATGGAGACCAATGCTCTGATACCACTTGTAGGACCTTGAGAAGAGGTGTCTAGAGGGGGGTGATTAGACACTAAGTACCAAAGTTGCAGTTTTTAAGTTCTTTAAGTTTAGGTGGAGTGTAGGCACAAGTTTAACATTCACAATACATAGCAAGCAAGCATGCAAAGAGTATATGAGCAGCGGAAAGTAAAGCATGCAACTTGCAAGAATGTAAAGGGAAGGGTTTTGGAGGATTCAAACGCAATTGGAGACACAGATGTTTTTGGCGTGGTTCCGATAGGCGGTGCTATCATACATCCACGTTGATGGAGACTTCAACCCACGAACGGTAACGGTTGTGCGAGTCCACGGAGGGCTCCACCCACGAAGGGTCCACGAAGAAGCAACCTTGTCTATCCCACCATGGCCGTCGCCCACGAAGGACTTGCCTCACTAGCGGTAGATCTTCACGAAGTAGGCGATCTCCTTGTCCTTACAAACTCCTTGGTTCAACTCCACAATCTTGTCGGAGGCTCCCAAGTGACACCTAGCCAATCTAGGAGACACCACTCTCCAAGAAGTAACAAATGGTGCGTTGATGATGAACTCCTTGCTCTTGTGCTTCAAATGATAGTCTCCCCAACACTCAACTCTCTCTCATAGGATTTGGATCTGGTGGAAAGAATATTTGATTGGAAAGCAACTTGGGGAAGTCTAGAGATCAAGATTCATATGGTAGGAATGGAATATCTTGACCTCAACACATGAGTAGGTAGTTCTCTCTCAGAAAATGTATGCTGGAAGTGTAGGTTCAGTCTGATGGCTCTCTCCATGAATGAACAGGAGGTGGAGGGGTATATATAGCCTCCACACAAAATGTAACCGTTACACAAAATTTACCAAACTCGGTGGGACCGAATCGTTAAACTCGGTCAGATCGATTTAGCAAATAATGTGACCGTTAGGGTTTTCGGTGGGACCGATATGCAACTCGGTAGGACTGATTTAGTTAGGGTTAGGGCATAACGTAATCTCGGTAAGACCAATTACACAAACTCGGTGAGGCCGATTTGGTTAATTAGCTAACCAGAGAGTTGGTCAGGCAAACTCGGTGGGACCGATTTTGGTAATAAGTTAACTAGAGAGTTTGCTTTGTAATCTCGGTAGTACCGATTTCTCAAACTCGGTGAGACCGACTTTGATAATGGACATACACAGAGAGATTACAATCCCATCTCAATGAGACCGAGATCCCTATCGGCGAGACCGATTTGCCTAGGGTTTGTGGCAGTGGCTATGACATCAAAACTCGGTGGCGCCGGATAGAAAGAATCAGTGGGGCCGAATTTGACTTTAGGTTTAGGACATATGTGTGTGGAAGTGGGAAAGTAGTTGAGGGTTTTGGAGCATATCACTAAGCACTGTGGAGCAAGAAACTCATTAAGCAACACCTCATCCCTCCTTGATAGTATTGGCTTTTCCTATAGACTCAATGTGATCTTGGATCACTAAAATGTAAAATGAAGAGTCTTGAGCTTGAAGCTTGAGCCAATCCTTTGTCCTTAGCATCTTGAAGGAGTTCCCACATCCTTTAGTCCATGCCACCACTACTTGGGAAAAGCCTAGCAGCAGCGCGGGTTTTGGCCCTCTCAGTAGCGCAGGTACCGGCGCTACTAATTAGGCGCTATAGCTAACGTATAGCAGTAGCGCCTGTTGACCCACGCTACTACTACACATGAATAGCTATAGCGCTCTTTAGAAAAGGGCGCTACTGATATTATCTGCAGCGCTGTTTAGCGGAAAGCGCTACTGGTAAGCCAGCGCCACTGCTAAATTTCCCCCCTCGCTACTACTAGTTTTATTAGTTTTTTTCCTGCATATTTGTTTTTTATTTGTTTTGTATTTGAATAGGCTTTATACAATAATCTTTAGCATATCATCCACATACAAATGTAAACATAGCATATACATACAATTAGTCTCATCAAATCATGTCATCATCATAATCATCATCCAACACAAAGTGGTCTCTCGTCATCAATCTCAAAAATAGCGATACAAGTCTCGATTACTTGCAAATACATCGTCATCCATCTAAACAATGATATACGCGAGAATAGCTATGACTTTTAGTACATGAGTTCGTATCCCTCTCTCGCATTAGCGTGAACCTAAATTAAGTACTGCGTGTCGCTCGGAAACCGAAAACTGGTACACCTGGGCCTGACACTCCGACCACTTGTCGTATATATACTCCTGGCGTAGCACTTCTTCGCCATCTATGATCTATGCACCTGCATCGTCACATGAGTCGATGATATGCAACATACATAGTTGAGCAACAGAAAGAGACAGACTTGGCAAAAATAGAAACAACATATCATAAGCATAAATAACAAAGTTCATCGTACCCAAAATGCCCTAACTAGAGTGATTTTCGCTAGTCGAGGAGGAGGACGGTTAATTACATCACAAATAAAGTTTCACCGTGCATAACTCAAAGTTTTCTCATAGAAGAAAGTATGGACTAAACGGACACATTGTCATATATCGACAATCACTCCATCATGTCGTGCCATCCATCCATGTCAGGGAGATAGTCATCGAGCTTAGTGAAAGGCTTCATGTCGAGACGCTGAAAGGCTATCCATGTTCGGACGTCTTCCCGCGACATTTGTCCTTCTGCATGGAACATCCCTGTTTTTCCGACGACCTCATTCATGATGATTTGGGCAAGTTTGCGCTGGATGTTATAGAACTCAGCTCGAAGTCGATGATCCTCGATATCTCCTATGTCCTTTGCCCATTGCAGAATATGGGCATCACCAGATCTAGGTGACATGTGAAGGTTCTGGTGATCCCGTCTGTACTCCAGCATGTGGTGTAGGACATAGAATCCATCATTAAGAGAATCGTTCGGTTGCTGGATGCAGCAGAAGTCGGTCTTATGGCTTAAGGCGGCCCTGCGCCCCTTATCTTCTTATCCCTAACCTCTCCACCCCTTGCTTGGTAGTAAAACATAGCACTGTCGAGAACATCTTTGATGTGGGTGTAATCCTTTTTGTGAATGTTCTTCGACGAGTCCAAGTAAAGAGCGTGGGAGAATCGGGGGTAGAGGATGATGAGGAAGGCGAGCCCGCCGCTGCGCAAAATAAGTACACCTCAAATTAATTAGCCTCCACCGTGCAAATGAATTATTGAAATCGAAGGAAGGATAGCAGCGCGGATGACTTACACGGGATGATAAGGCACGAGAATCGCCTCCTTGTCCTTATTGGCGAGCATGAAACTGACGATGTAATCCCTCGCGTATTCACGCTGTTCTGCACAAACTCCCAAGAAGCCCTCGTGCATGTAGTACGGGTCAGCGACACAGATATGACGTATCTGCTCAACCCCAATGATGTAGTTCATGTGCAAGGCATAAAGGCGGACAAACGTAAAATCCAGCTTCTTCACGTGAAACATGTCGAATATGTAATCGAATCGGAGGAAGAACTTATCCGCGGGGAAGCTGTCGACGTATGACATTTTCCGCGGAACGTTAACCACGTAGAGTGGGTATCCTGGATCTTTCGAGGCGATGAGGCCTTTCTCTACCCGCAGCACATCGTCATGAAGTCTCCTTAGATCGCTGAATCTGGCCCGTAGCGCTGTTTCAGGTAGGATTGGTTGACCGGCGATATGCCATTTATCCTCATCGGGGATATCTACACGGTCCTGAAGCCGAGGCTGCTGAGGCGGCTGGATCATAGAATCAGCTTTTTTGCCTTTCCTCGCTCTCTTCCTAGACTTCTTTACTACCGGAAGGTCGTCAATAATACATTGAGATGGTAATTCAGGCACCGACTCATGACGCTCAAACCCTGAGAAGGCGCCAGTATAGACATACTGTTCAGCGCCATCATCATCCTCATCCTCATCCATGGCGACGTCATCAGCAACTAATGGAGCCACCTGCTTACCCCGTCCGCTATCACCCAACCCGACACCCGACGCTAATTGGGTAGGTGGGGTGTTGATGTTCATACCTTGCTAAGGTTGCCTGCTCGTGGGTGTGCTCCCGGCCACCTCCAAACGAAGCAGACTCTTTGGCCACAACAGGACCCACCCATTGCAACAATCACCAAGCCTCCGCAGGGTCTCGTCGTCATCCCCCACTAGTATTAGAGGAGGCAAATTCTCGTGGCCCGGTTTGACACTGGCCACGGAAACCTTGAAGACGTTCGGGGGGATCGACCGGCTGTGGAACAATGGTTCCTTTGGCTCCATCATCGTCCCCTTCCCCACGTCCACCTTCTGTTTGCCGATGGTGTACAATATGGTGCACGGGGTTTCGTCGTCCTGCAAAGAAAAGTCTCCGACGTGAGACATCTGAAAGGCAACGAAAATGGGAGATTATACATTTATATTGAAGGGGGCCGGTGTGCCAGATACTGTGAGGGCGTCGAGCTCAACCAAAGAGGAGGCACCACTGAGCACGTCCGGTGCGGGAGCCAGTGCGGGAGCAGGTGCGGAAGCAGGTACGGGAGCCGGTGCGGGAGCAGGTGCTCCCAAGAAGTCAGCAAGGGGAAAGTCCTCTGCATTTTTTTCTGGATTTTGCCTTGTCCAAGTGTAAACGCCCATCACCAAGGAAGTAGATATATCTACAATTGCCTGTTTTGCGGCAGCTACCGCTGTTGTGACTGTCTGAGATGATTTCTTCTCAACCGCAATCTCAACCTTCTTCTCGATGCTTTCTTCAGTTAACCTCCGTCTTTCCTTTCTCTCCTCCGTGGTCTCACGGTAGTACTTCTCCCACGTGGCGCCGTCTCCGACACTCTGCACACGTCCATATGACGGTCGAGTATCCACCGGTTGTCGTTTCAATATGTTCAACGCCCGGTTGAATGGAGTGTCCCACTTGGGCCTCGCCAATGCCTCAGACGGCGAGTCGCTTTCGGCCGCAATCCGGTGCTGCTCTCTCTGCAAAAGGCACAAGGATCGTTTACAAATATGACTAATGTGTGCAGTCGAATTGATCAGAAACTAAAATTACCAGCAGTCTCATGAACTTCGTAATGACCGGTGTTGTCTCGTAAACCTTCTTCACTGGGTCCCAACGGTGTCGGGCCCTCAGGACGTCACGCTCTTGCGGGACGGTGAAATCCGCCAAGGGGTCTGGGATGCCCAGACTCGTGGCTTCCGCGTCCTCCTTGGACCATTTGGACCTCTTTCCGCCGTAACCACGACTTCCGAGGTGGTGGCTCCCAATGTTCCTCTTTTGAAGCCCCTTCATGTACTTAGACTTTTTTTTGGTAGCTTCGGCCTCGCAAGCCTCCTTGAATATTTGAAACTGCTCTTCCGTGATTGTTGGATTATCCTTTACAATCTTGGAGTAGGGTTCCCCGTCGTTGATCTTTGCTTTCACTTGATTTTTCCAGGCGGCCAACGCGTCGCTAAACTTGGTTATGGCGTGTTTGTTTATCTTCTTCATTGCCGGGTCCTTGTCTGGATCTTCATAATCCTTCTCATTCCGGCCCGGGAACAAGAATATCTGGTGAAACTTCTTTAGGAGGGAGCTCCTCATATTTTCTATCTTCTTTAGTTTCTCATCGTTGATGGTGGCGGTTGTCCGTATGATGCAGCCTATTTGATTGCCGTAGCAGCGACACGCTTCCTCGGGCGCCTTTGGCTCAAAATTGCCGTCGTCCACCTCCGTGACCACCAGTCTAGTAGTCCTGAGTTTGTTAGGAAGCCGTTGCCTCTTTGCTTTCGGTTCTACACCGGCTCTGCTCCCCGAGGCAGCACCGGTCTCAACGCCGGCCTCGATGCCGGTCTGAATCTCAGCGTCGGTCTCAGTCTCAGCACCGGTCCGCGTGTCGGTCTCAGCACCGGTCTGCGTGTCGGTCTCAGTCCCCGATGCCACCAGTGGGCCCAGCAACAACATCTATTGATCGTCGGTAAGGCTAAAAAATTCGTCTGCCGCCCGGTAGACGTCGTCGCAATCACCAGAACCCTATCCTTCATCGTTGCTAGCCATATTTCCTATGATTAAATCTAGTCAATTAATTCTAGACCTAATAAAATGAATAATGACATAAAAAAGGACTATTGTTTTGCAGGAATGTTGACTCCTTCCTGGTGCGGCAAATCCCGGACACTTGATATTTCCTAGTTTGTAGCACAAGTCATGCCGAAATTCACGGAAAATTTCGGCATGACCTTTGCTAAAAAGTGGACAAATCGAGAACCTGAAATTTGCCGGAACAGAAATGAATCAACATTCCGGCAAAACATAGGCCACTCAGCATCATTCCCTGGAAACAACAAAGCCACTTGGGCACAATCGAACAACTTCAACGAAAAGATATAACATGAGCAAACACTATTGAGGAATTTGCATATAACATGGACACTTCAATGAAAAGATATAATCAACAATAATGGAATATGCAAATGAACATCAATGACATATATCATATAAAAACAATCTTGTTTTTTGTTTACATAGCAACAATTAGTTTGACCAAGTTTTTGAAAAGAAAAACAATTCTGTTTTTTGTTTATAGCTAAATGCCATAGCTACTTTTTTTATTTATATCTAAATACTTTTGTTTTTTGTCTAAAGCTAAAAGTCTAGGAACTACATTTTCTCTAACCCTTTTGACCTCACCAAAATTTCCACAGCAAGACCTTAGTACCTACACCCAATTTCTTCAAAAATATTCAGGTCCATAGTCCAAATAATTCAAATTTCATTTGAACTAATTCAAAATATTTTTTATAGCTAAGTGTTTTTTGTTTATACCCTCTCTTAATTTAAATCTAAATGCTACTATTATTTATACACCCTCTATTAGTTTAAAGCTAAATGGAATTGCTATTTAGGAATTTTCATAAAAATTTCCCTAGCTAATTTCCTAAAAAATTGCTAATCATTTTTCCTAAATGCTATAAAATGCCTACTGCCCTAAAAAAATCTAGGGTTCATATGAACACCTAGGGTTCATAGGAACATCAACACAGTATCAACATATATATAATTTCCCTAGCAGAGAGAAATAGGAGGGTAGGGGACAGGAGAGGCATAGCCTTACGGTCAGCGGTGAGGGCAGGCTCTGGCTCGGGTAGCGGCGGTGACGTCGAGGGCGGCGGCGGTGAGCTCGAGGGAGGCGACAGTGAGGTCGACGACGGCCTTGGGCGGCAGCTGTGAGGTCGAGGGGGCGGCCTCGGGCGGCGGCGGTGTGGTCAAAGGCGGCGGGCGGCGGTGGTGTGGTCGAAGGCGGCCTCGAGCGGTGGCGGTGTGGTCGAAGGCGGCCTCGGGCAACGGCGGCGATGGAGCAGTTGGGGGACAGGGGGAGTAGAGAGAGGGGGGAAAGGACTTAGCGAAATTTTGAGCCCGGGCCGCCGGGATTTGAGTCAAACTAGCAGTAGTGCGTTTTGCCGAAACGCGCTATCCATTTCCGTTTTCTTTTTCTTTTTCTTTTGTTTTCTTTACATTTTCTTTTTTTCATTTCTCCTTTTTCTATTTCTTTCATTTTCATTTACTTTTCTACTTATTTTTATATTTATTTTCTTTTACATAGAAGTAGCGCTCTATAGTAGAAAAGCGCTGCTATAATGTTTTTAGCAGTAGCGTGCTTCTGGGTGAACCGCTACTACTATTCCTAGCTTACCGGCACTGGTGAGGGAATTTTAGTAATAGCTCTTTTCTGTGAAGACGCGCTACTGCTAAAATAATGTTTGTAGCGTGGTTTTGCAACAAGCGCTACTACTAAGTAGCACTAGCGCCGAATTTTGACCAACGCTATTGCTATACCTCTGTGTATAGCATTTTCCCTAGTAGTGCACTCCATTGTTGAACTTATCTGAAACATACTAGATAAAAGTGTTAGTCTAACAAGACATATGTTGACATTAATTACCAAAACCACCTAGGGAGCACTTGTGCTTTTAGCAAACTTCTCCGATATAGTGTAGTTAGGAGAATTCTAAAAGATAATAGGACTATCATGTGCGGGTGCAATAGCAACAATTTCATTCTTAACATAAGGAACTATAGGAAGTTCATCTCCATAAGCATAATTCATATTGGCACCATGGCCACGAGCATAGCAAGCATCTACTACATTTTGATTGAAATTGAGTGGCATTTGAAAATTTTATTCGAATGGGACTTGACTTCAAAATGGCATTTGAATCTATAATTAAAAAATTCTCGACAAATACTTTGATCAAAAAGTATGAGAGGAGGTAACATGGCACCTCAAAAATTCAGAAGAAAATAATGCCAAAAGTATTTGAATTCAAATTTGGTTTCATTTGGAAATTTTAAAAAAAATGTTGTTTATAAAGTTTGTATTTTGCTTCTAAAAAATAGTTCACCATTTAGGAATTATTTTTCAGATCTTTTTGATATATATATATATATATTGTCTATATAAAATTATTTAAGTTTTCTTTATTTATTTTTCTTTTCTGTCAAAATTCAAAAAAAAGAAGAAAAACCCTCAGCCAGGCCGACGCTACCCAGCCGGCCCAGCAGCAGAGTCGACCCAACCGCCAAGTGGCCGAGGCCACCACCGCCGCGGCCCACCCGCACCGAAACCCTTCTGGCCGGTTGATAACCCACAAGTATAGGGGATCACAACAGTTTTCGAGGGTAGAGTATTCAACCCAAATTTATTGATTCGACACAAGAGGAGCCAAAGAATATTCTCAAGTATTAGCAGTTGAGTTGTCAATTCAACCA
Source organism: Triticum timopheevii (assembly GCA_963921465.1). NCBI lineage: Eukaryota > Viridiplantae > Streptophyta > Magnoliopsida > Poales > Poaceae > Triticum > Triticum timopheevii. The sequence continues at coordinate 322,884,511 of OY997266.1, forward strand.
CACCTGGATAACTTAGTATCTGCAACAAAGTATTTAGTAGCAGAATAGTATGGAAGCAACGGTAGCAGTGGCAAAAGTAATAGTAGCAGTTTTGTAGTAATTGTAATAGCAGCGGTAAAGTAAATAAGCAAAGCACAATATGTGAAAAGCTCGTAGGCATTGGATCAGTGATGGATAATTATGTCGGATGCGATTCCTCATGTAATGGTTATAACATAGGGTGACACAGAACTAGCTCCAGTTCATCAATGTAATGTAGGCATGTATTCCGAATATAGTCATACGTGCTTATGGAAAAGAACTTGCATGACATCTTTTGTCCTACACACCCGTGGCAGCGGGGTCCTAATGGAAACTAAGGGACATTAAGGCCTCCTTTTAATATAGTACCGGACCAAAGCATTAACACATAGTGAATACATGAACTCAAACTACGATCATCACCGGGAAGTATCACAATTATTGTCACTTTGGGGTTGTCGGATCATAACACATAATAGGTGACTATAGACTTGCAAGATAGGATCAAGAACTCACATATATTCATGAAAACATAATAGGTTCAGATCTGAAATCATGGCACTCAGGCCCTAGTGACAACCATTAAGCATAGCAAAGTCATAGCAACATCAATCTCAGAACATAGTGGATACTAGGGATCAAACCCTAACAAAACTAACTTGATTACATGGTAAATATCATCCAACCCATCACCGTCCAGCAAGCCTACGGTGGAATTACTAACGCACGGCGGTGAGCATCATGAAATTGGTGATGGAGGATGGTTGATGATGACGACTGCGACGAATCACCCTCTCCGGAGCCCCTAACGGACTCCAGATTAGCCCTCCCAAGAGAGATTAGGGCTTGGCGGCGGCTCTGTGTCGTAAAGCGTGATGAAACTATCTCTCTGATTTTTTTCTCTGCGAAAGCAAATATTTGGAGTTGGAGTTGAGGTCGGTGGACGTCCAGGGGGCCCACCCTCGTGGACAGGGTGTGGGCCCCCTGACGCAAATTCTGAAAAGTTGCTCCGTGGATTTTCAGGTCATTCCGAGAACTTTTATTTCTGCACAAAAATAACACCATCGCAGTTCTGCTGAAAACGGCGTCAGTCCGGGTTACTTTCATTCAAATCATGCAAGTTAGAGTCCAAAACCAAGGCAAAAGTGTTTGGAAAAGTAGATACGACAGAGACGTATCAACTCCCCCAAGCTTAAACCTTTGCTTGTCCTCAAGCAATTCAGATGACAAACTGAAAGTGATAAAGAAAAAGTTTTACAAACTCTATTTGCTCTTGTTGTTGCAAATACGTAAAGCCAACATTCAAGTTTTTGGCAAAGATTATGAACTAACCATATTCACAATAACACGTAGTCTCATGTTTACTCATATCAATGGCATAATCAACTAGCGAGCAATAATAATAAAACTCGGGTGACAACACTTTCTCAAAACAATCATAATATGATATAACAAGATGGTATCTCGCTAGCCCTTTCTGAGACCGCAAAACATAAATGCAGAGAACCTTTAAAGATCAAGGACTAACTAAACATTGTAATTCATGGTAAAAGAGATCCAGTCATAGTCATACCCAGTATAAACTAATAGTAATGCATGCAAATGACAACGGTGCTCTCCAGTGGGTGCTTTTTAGTAAGAGGGTGATGACTCAACATTAAAGTAAATAGATAGGCCCTTCACAGAGGGAAGCAGGGATTTGTATAGGTGCCAGAGCTCGATTTTGAAATAGATATGAATAACATTTTGAGCGGTATACTTTCACTATTAACATAACAACTATGAGATCTCGATATCCTCCATGCTACACACATTATAGGCAGTTCCCAAATAGAATGGTAAAGTTTATACTCCCCCACCACGAACAAGCATCAATCCATGGCTTGCCTGAAACAACGGGTGCCTCCAACTAGCAGCAATCCTGGGGGAGTTTTGTATAATTATTTTGATTTGATTTGAGCATGGGACTGGGCATCCCGGTTACCAGCCATTTTCTCGTGAATGAGGAGCAGAGTCCACTCCCCTTGAGAATAACCCACCTAGCATGGAAGATACAGACAACCCTAGTTGATACATGAGCTGCTCGAGCATACAAAACAGAATTTCATTTGAAGGTTTGGAGTTTGGCACATACAAATTTACTTGGAACAATAGGTAAATACCGCATATAGGAAGGTATGGTGGACTCATATGGAATAACTTTGGGTTTTATGGAGTTTGGATGCACAGGCAGTATTCCCGCTTAGTACAGGTGAAGGCTAGCAAAAGACTGGTAAGCGACCAACTGAGAGAGCGACAACAGTCATGAACATGCATTAAAATTAATCAACACCGAGTGCAAGCATGAGTAGGATATAATCCACCATGAACATAAATATCGTGAAGGCTATGTTGATTTTGTTTCAACTACATGCGTGAACATGTGCCAAGTCAAGTCACTCGAATCATTCAAAGGAGGATACCACCATATCATACCACATCACAACCATTTTAATAGCATGTTGGCACGCAAGGTAAACCATTATAAGCTCCTAGCTAATTAAGCATGGCATAAGAAACTATAATCTCTAATTGTCATTGCAAACATGTTTATTCATAATAGGCTGAATCAGGAACGATGGACTCATCATATTTACAAAAACAAGAGAGGTCGATTTCATACCAGCTTCTCTCATCTCAATCAGTCCATCATATATCGTCATTATTGCCTTTCACTTGCACGACCGAACGGTGTGTATAGTAATAATAGTGCACGTGCATTGGACTAAGCTGGAATCTGCAAGCATTCAATTCAAGGGAGAAGACAAGGTAATATGGGCTCTTGGTTAAATCAACAATCATGCATATTAGAGCCACTAAACATTTTCATTATGGTCTTCTCCTCTCGACCCCCAAAGGAAAGAAAAGAGAATAAAACTATTTACACGGGAAAGCTCCCAACAAGCAAAAGAAGAACAAGAAATCTTTTTGGGTTTTCTTTTAGTTACTACTACAAGCATGGAAAGTAAACTAACTATTTTTTTTTGGTTTTTCTTAAGGTTTATTAAACACACAAGAAGAAAGCTAGAAAAAGAAATTAAACTAGCATGGATAGTACAATGAAAAAGTATGAGCACCAACAACTAGAATGAGTGTGTGAACATGAATGTAATGTCGGTGAGAAATACGTACTCCCCCAAGCTTAGGCTTTTGGCCTAAGCTGGTCTATGGCCATGGGTAGCCTGGCCGATATCTAAAGTTGTAACTGGGGTCGTACTGAGATGCAGCATCCAATGCCTCCTGGGCTGCAGCACGACGGCAGGCTGCCTCCGTCCTCCTCTCGTACTCATTTGCCTCCTCCCTGGTGATAACATATCTTCCTTCTGCCTAATAATCAAAAAGGGCAGGATCAGGGAGAGTAACATGGACAACGCAACGTTTGTCAAAGATTAGTCGATACTGGGGGAATTGTTCATTCCTCTCAAGAAAATGATGACTGACCATTGCATTATAATCCAAATAAGCAGGAGGCAACTACCTATCATCCTCATGTACAGCTATACCAAGATAATTAGCCACACGGGTCGCATAAACCCCTCCAAACAAATCTCCAACTAAACCATTATTATGCAACCTACGTGCAACAATTGCCCCCCAAGTTGTATTCTTTGTCACCTAATACAGCACTCTTGAGAACACAAAGATCAGGAACACACATGTGAAATGCTTCATCCTTACCCTTAATGCATCTACCAATGAAGAGAGCAAAATAATGTATAGCAGGAAAATAGATGCTTCCCATGGTAGCTTGTGCTATTTCTCTAGATTCTCCCACAATGATACTAGCAAGAAAGTCTTTATATTCAGATTTATGGGGTTTATTAACACTACCTCACTATAGGAGTTTGCAAGCAGTAGTAAAATCTTCTAGGTCCATGGTATATGATTGATCATAAATATCAAACAGGACACTTTGAGAATTACGCGAAGATGTAAATTTAAACCTTCTCACGAATGAATCAGTCAAACAGTACTACTGAGGACACTTATCTTGCATGAACTCCTCAAGATCGGCATTACGCACATATGCATCAAATTCATCCTTGATGCCTGCATTGACCATAAACTCTTCTGACGACCATTCACAAGGTCGCACATCAACTTCCCTTGGTGGTTCATCGTCCTGCTCACGCATTGCGAGCCTGGGTCCTTGCTTTCTTGAAGAACCACCATGGTACATTTTCCTGGACATATTTCTTCCTCTGAAAAATTTCTGAAATTTTTAGTAACTCAAAATAAAAGTGAATCAAACTCAACAAAACTGATAGCAACTACTCCCACAAGTTCCTAGAGCCTATATCATGCATTAGAATTACTTGGGACCATATAAATTTGACATGCAAGCTCAAGAAGTCACCTAGGCAGCAAAAATTTGCAATGAATAAAGTAGTAGAACAAAAAATAATTGGACCAGTGGAGGAGTCACATACCAAGGAACAATCCCCCAAAGCAGTTTTGTGAATGGAGCTTTGAGTAAGGAGATCAAAAATGGCAGCGAAGTGAGCTAGAACTCATGCTTGAGCTGGATGGTGATTTTTTGGGAGGAAGATGAAGTGTGTGGCTGCAGGAATAAGTGGAGGAGGGCCACTGTGGGCCCACGAGGCAGGGGGCACGCCCTGTAGGGGTGGGCGCGCCCTGGACCCTCGTGGCCAGGTGCCAACTCCCCCTGCTGTGTTCCCAGTGCTAAATATTCTCAGATATTCCAGAAAAAATCATACTAAATTGGCAGGGCATTTGGACAACTTTTATTTTTTGGGGGTATTTTTTATTACATAGATAATACAGAAAATACTATTTTTGCTTTATTTATTCTAAATAACAGAAAGTAAAAGAGGATACAGAAGGTTGTGCCTTCTAACTTCATCCATCTCATGCTCACCAAAAAGAATCCACTAACAAGGTTGATCAAGTCTTGTTAACAAACTCATTCCTAATATCATGGAACCGGAGAAATTTTGAATAACACTAGGTTACCTCAACGGGGATATGCACATCCCCAAAATAAGAATATCATATTTCTTCTTGACAGTAGGAAGAGGAAATTCAAAACCTCCAATAATGATAGTTGGAATTTTCCAATAGAATTGATGCTATGAACTTGAGGTTGTTTCCTCGGAAAGTGTACCGTATGCTCATTACCATTAACATGAAAACTGACATTGCCTTTGTTGCAATCAATAACAACCCCTGCAGTATTCAAAAAGGGTCTACCAAGGATAATCGACATACCATCGTCCTCGGGGATATCAAGAATAACAAAGTCTGTTAAGATAGTGACGTTTGCAACCACAACAGGCACATCCTCACAAATACCGACAGGTATAGCAGTTGATTTGTCAGCCATTTGCAAAGATATTTCAGTAGGTGTCAACTTATTCAATTCAAGTCTACGATATAAAGAGAGAGGCATAACACTAACACCAGCTCCAAGATCACATAAAGCAGTTTTAACATAATTTCTTTTAATGGAGCATGGTATAGTTGGTACTCCTGGATCTCCTAGTTTCTTAGGTATTCCACCTTTAAAAGTATAATTAGCAAGCATGGTGGAAATTTCAGCTTCCAGTATCATTCTTTTATTTGTAATAATATCCTTCATATATTTAGCATAAGGATTAACTTTGAGCATATCAGTTAAGCGCATACGTAAGAAGATAGGTCTAATCATTTCAGCAAAGCGCTCAAAATCCTCATCATCCTTTTTATTGGATGACTTAGGAGGAAAAGGCATGGGTTTCTGAACCCATGGTTCTCTTTCTTTACCGTGCTTCCTAGCAACAAAGTCTCTCTTATCATAACGTTGATTCTTTGATTGTGGGTTATCAAGATCAACAACAGGTTCAATATCTACATCATTATTGCTAGGTTGAGCGTCAACATGAACATCATCATTAACATTATCACTAGGTTCGTGTTCGTCACCAGATTGTGTTTCAGCATTAGAAATAGAAATATCATTGGGATTCTCAGGTGTGTCTGCAACAGGTTTAGTAGAAGCATGCAAAGTCCTATCATTTTTCTTTTTCTTCTTTTTAGAAGGACCAGGTGCATCTAAATTATTTCTCTGAGAATCTTGCTGAATTCTCTTAGGGTGGCCTTCAGGATACAAAGGTTCCTTAGTCATTTTACCAGTTCTAGTAGCCACTCTAACAGAAAAATCATGTTTATTATTCAATTCATCGAGCAAATCACTTTGAGCTTGAAGTACTTATTCTGCTTGAGTGGTAACCATAGAAGCATATTTACTAATGAGTTTAAGTTCACCTTTAACTCTAGCCATATAATCACTCAAGCGTCCAATCATGTAAGCATTACTCTTTAATTCTCTACCAACATAAGCATTGAAGTTATCTTGTCTAGCCATAAAGTCATCAAATTCATCTAAACATTGGCTATGAAATTTAGTAGAGGGGATTTCAACTTTATCATATCTATAGAGAGAATTTACCTTTACTACCTGTGTCGGGTTATCAAGACCATGCGTTTCTTCAATAGGTGGTAGGTTAAGACCATGTATTTCTTCAACACGAGGTAAATTGTTAACATCTTCGGCTTTAATACCTTTTTCTTTCATTGATTTCTTTGCCTCTTGCATATCTTTAGGGCTGAGAAATAGAACTCCCCTTTTCTTCGGAGTTGGTTTAAGAATAGGTTCAGGAGTTGGCTCTGGAAGTGTCCAATTATTTTCATTAGTCAACATATTATTCAATAGCAATTCAGCTTGATCGACTATTCTTTCCCTAAAAACACAACCAGCACAACTATCCAAGTGGTCCTTGGAAGCATCAGTTAGTCCATTATAAAAGATATCAAGTATTTCATTTTTCTTAAGAGGATGATCAGGCAAAGCATTAAGTAATCGGAGAAGCCTCCCCCAAGCTTGTGGGAGACTCTCTTCTTCAATTTGCACAAAATAGTATATTTCCCTTAGAGGAGCTTGCTTCTTATGAGCAGGGAAATATTTAGCAGAGAAGTAATAAATCATATCCTGCGGACTACGCACACAACCAAGATCAAGAGAATTAAGCCAAGTTTTAGCATCACCCTTTAATGAGAATGAAAATATCTTAAGGATACAATAGTAGCGAGATTTCTCGCCATTAGTGAACCGGGTGGCTATATCATTTAACTTAGTAAGATGTGCCACAACAGTTTCAGATTCATAGCCATAGAAAGGATCAGATTCAACCAAAGTAATTATCTCAGGATTGACAGAGAATTCATAATCCTTATCAGTAACAAAGATAGGTGAAGTAGCAAAAGGAGGGTCATATTTCATTCTAGCATTTAGAGATTTCTCTTTCAGTTTAACTAATAACTTCTTAAGATCAGATATATTAATGCAAGCAAGAATATCTCTAGTAGTTTCTTCATCCGTAACATAACCCTCAGGAACAACAGGCAATTCATATTTAGGGGGAGAACCTTCATCATCACTATCTTCAATAATATCAGTTTCAAGAATTTCATTCTCTCTAGCCCTAGCAAGTTGTTCATCAATAGATTCACCTAATGGCACAGTAGTATCAAGCACAAAAGTAGTTTCATCATAAGTATCATGCATAGTAGAAGTAGCATCATCAATAACATGCGACATATCAGAATTCATAGCAGTAGCAGGTTTAGGTGTCGGAAGCTTACTCAAAACAGAAGGAGAATCTAGTGCAGAGCTAGATGGCAGTTCCTTACCTCCCCTCGTAGTTGAGGGAAAAATCTTAGTTCTTTCGTCTTTCAAGTTCCTCATAGTGATCGGCAGATATAAATCCCAGGTGACTCAAAGAATAGAGCTATGCTCCCCGGCGAAGGCGCCATAAAATAGTCTTGATAACCCACAAGTATAGGGGATTGCAACAGTTTTCGAGGGTATAGTATTCAACCCAAATTTATTGATTCGACACAAGGGGAGCCAAAGAATATTCTCAAGTATTAGCAGTTGGGTTGTCAATTCAACCACACCTGGATAACTTAGTATCTGTAGCAAAGTATTTAGTAGCAAAATAGTATGGAAGTAACGGTAACAGTGGCAAAAGTAATAGTAGCAGTTTTGTAGTAACTGTAACAACAGCAGCGGTAAAGTAAATAAGCAAAGCACAATATGTGAAAAGCTTGTAGGCGTTGGATAAGTGATGGATAATTATGTCGGATGTGATTCCTCATGTAATAGTTATAACATAGGGTGACACAGAACTAGCTCCAGTTCATCAATGTAATGTAGGCATGTATTCCGAATATAGTCATACGTGCCTATGGAAAAGAACTTGCATGACATTTTTGTCCTACCGTCCCGTGGCAGTGGGGTCCTAATGGAAACTAAGGGATATTAAGGCTTCCTTTTAATAGAGTACCGGACCAAAGCATTAACACATAGTGAATACATGAACTCCTCAAACTACGGTCATCACCGAGAAGTATCCCGATTATTGTCACTTCGGGGTCGTCGGATCATAACACATAATAGGTGACTATAGACTTGCAAGATAGGATCAAGAACTCACATATATTCATGAAAACATAATAGGTTCAGATCTGAAATCACAGCACTCGGGCCCTAGTGACAAGCATTAAGCATAGCAAAGTCATAGCAACATCAATCTCAGAACATAGTGGATACTAGGGATCAACCCTAACAAAACTAACTTGATTACATGGTAAATCTCATCCAACCCATCACCGTCCAGCAAGCCTACGATGGAATTACTCACGCACGGCGGTGATCATCGTGAAATTGGTGATGGAGGACGGTTGATGATGACGACGGCGACGAATCCCCCTCTTCGGAGCCCCGAACGAACTCTAGATCAGCCCTCCCGAGAGATATTAGGGCTTGGCGGCAGCTCCATATCGTAAAACGCGATGAAACTTTCTCTCTGGTTTTTTCTGCGCGAAAGCAAATATATGGAGTTGGAGTTGAGGTCGGTGGACGTCCAGGGGGCCCACGAGGCAGGGGGCGCACCCAGGGAGAGGGGGCGCGCCGCCACCCTCGTGGACAGGGTGTAGGCCCCCTGATGCTAATTCTTTCGCATGTATTCTTTATTTATTCTGAAAAGTTGCTCTGTGGATTTCAGGTCATTCCGAGAACTTTTATTTCTGCTGAAAACAGCGTCAGTCCGGGTTAGTTTCATTCACATCATGCAACTTAGAGTCCAAAACAAGGGCAAATGTGTTTGGAAAAGTAGATACGACAGAGACGTATCACCGGTCACCCGACCCGTCGCTCCCTCCCCGCTGCCACCGACTGGTGGGGCCCAGCCATCTTCCACCTCCCGCAACCACCGCACCTATATCTCGTCATGCTTGCGTCGACCTCGTTCGCGCCTCTCTCTAAAACCATACCCCACCCTTCCCCGAGCCCAAGAATTACATCCTATAAGTAGCCTCACCCCTCCTCTCTCGACCCCCTTCGGAAACCCTTGCCAAAACCCACCGTAGCCCACGCCCTTGCCAAATCAATCTAGCACAGCCGCCACAATGGTCCTCCACGTTGATGAGCACCCCTTCTGCCCCCTCTTCTATCAATGTGTCGCTCTTGACCGCGCACACCTTTTTGACAAGGTTTCAGCCTCTGTCCTCTATCCCAGGCTCGAGCCCGAGCTTATCCGCCGCCGACGGAGTTCGCGTATTCTGCCTGGAGCTCCGCCGCCTCGCTTCGACGCTCTTCATCACCATCGACCTCCACCTCCACCACCTCTAGACCCACCTTGCTCCGCCGCACCCGACCGACTCCGCTAGTGTTGCCAACGATCGCCGGAGCAACTCCGGTGACCAATTCCGCGCCGCCCTCGTCGTCGAACCTCGCTGTAAGCCGCCGGCCCTCTCCGTCCGTTGGATTGTTGATCTACGCTTCAGATTAGATGTTTTTTATTTAGATCGGTTTAGTTTACTGTTTAGATCGAACCGGCCCTGTCGGTTTTCTTTTATTTAAACGCACGTGCACATTTTAGTTAGATCTCGGTCGAATGCTGGTTTGCTTCTGTCGCACACCCCCCTAGCCCAATGATAGTCCGCCATGTAACACATGCCCGATCTGTTTTTTTAGTTTATTTTCATTTCTGTTTTCTTAAACAGAAAAGTTTCAGTCTTAGAAAATTACTATCTCCTAGGATATTTAGTATTTTAATTTGATTCTTTTTGCATTAGATCAGTATTTTATGAAGTTTCTGTAGATATCAAGTTTTACTATATTTGAAAATTTGAATTTGGATTTACATGAAATTTGCTCAAATCACTAGATTGTTTATTAGTAGGAATAAATTTGTGAATTTTAGAATTATTCAAAATTAGGTTTTAGCGAAACAGTACTGTTTTAGTGTTTTATAGCTTTTGTGCTTTTCCTTTAAATTTTAATTACTTTAAATTGTTTCCTTTTGTTCTTTTTGGCATATCCCTTTTTGTTTCTTTTAAGTTATCAGTAGCAATTTTATTGGTAGAAAAATTGTATTTTTAGTATTTTATTTCCTTTATCTTACTAAAAAACTTGTTTTGAGCATAATAGGAGTTTTATAAAAGGTTTTAATGTGATTCTTTTTGCATACAATTTTCTTTGTTGCTTTCCTTTCTGCTATTTAGCAAAAACTTTATTTTTGTTCTATCAAAATTTTATTAGTGGCTGAAAACTTGGTAGTGGCTTGTTTCACTTATAGTTAGGCTTTGCATTGAGTTTTAATACTTTCTTTGGTTGTGTTTTCGGGTTTCCTTTGTGTGTTTTAATAATTGTGTTGTTATTAGTTTTACTTTCTGTTGTAATGCTAAATAATGTGATGGTATGCTTATTATTGTCTTATTTGTTTCGACAGAGTATGCGAAGTGCGAGGCTTGTTACTACGATTTGTTAGAGATCGAAGATCGTCACCAAGGCAAGTCTTGATCATACATTTTCTTTACTACCTATGCTTTTATTGCATTAGTTAAAATCCTCCCCACCATGCATGCAAGTAGGTGAATTTAAGTTATGTTCTTGAGTAGTATCATGTGGTAGGTTGAACCCAAATTCCCATGTCGCCAATGCCCGGGACGTTGTAGTTATTTTACTATGCTTCATTTATGGGGTTGATCGACTAAAATTACATGGGAGTTGTGATACTTAAGATGATGACAACCTCAAGACTTCAAATCTCTGACGGACTTCTATTCACCACTAGGTGGAGTATGGATGGACGGGCACCCTAGACTACCAAGTGGTTAACCTAGCGATGCATCGAGAAGCGCCATTACATCTTGCGGAAAGCTTCACCCAGCCATGAAGAGACGGATGGATATACCTTGACTGAAAGCTTACTTGTGCCGCCCCAAGTAACTATGGGCTTTGGCTGGGTCGACCCTAGGCGTGATTCTGGACAGACGGTGCCAGCATAGTAGAAGAACGATAGGAAATGGATGGGCACCGGCAATGGCCTAGAGGAGCTCTACGGAAGACCTTGTTTCATTTGTTCTGTCTTCAAACAGCATGAAGTGTGAGGACATAAATTATGGAATGATTCTTGTGGCTAAAGTGCACGAGACTCTACAGAGTGGAAATCTAATCGATTAGCCGTGTCCCTGGTTACGGGCATCTGAGTCTCTGGAATTGTATTTATTCAGAACTCTCAACACCAACCATAATTAATTAATTATTGGGTTTTTTTAGTGACTTCGGGTATGAGACACTGGTTGGCGGAACCATCTCAATAACAACAAATATTTTGTAGTAATTGCAAGTCATTTTGTTGTAGGGAAAAAGTTGCTCTTGGGAAAAACATAAACATAGAGCCCCACAATGAAAATTGCATAGAGTGATGGCATTTCAGTATTGTTTTTTCTCTATGACTTGCCAGCATATTCAACATACTGACCTACATGACTGCAACTTCTGGTGTTGCGGAGGATTATTTTGACCCGGAGTGAGGCTACGATCCAAGCTCGGTGATTGCCCTTTGGAGTCAGATGGACTCGCTTTTCGTCTACGCTTCCGCAGTAGTTTTCTTATGAGTTAGCCTTTGGCCGAATTTATTCTGATATTTTGATATTTTGATATTCTTGTAATAAATCATTGAATTTTGATATTTTCATCAATGTACTGTGTGTGGTAGCATGATTTTGGGATGGTACACATACACAGAGACTTGACCATTTTTGGGTCGGGTCGCTACACAAGCATGGGAAGCATCAATTTCATAAAAAAAGATATTTCAAATGAATCAAAGGGATCATAGTATTCATCATAGCATTCATCCTTCGGTAAGCACGAAGGGAAATTAAACAATTTATGGGTTGAAGAGTTACTCTCATTAGAAGGTGGGCACGGGTAGCTAATCCGCTCTTCCTCCTTTTGGTCTTCGCTATCCTCGTCATCTTTTTCATCTAATGAGCTCAGAGTGTCATCAATTTGTTCTTCCATAGGAGCCTGCTAAATATTTGTCTCTTCTTGGACAGCGAAGACTTTCTCAATAAATTCATCAATATGGGCATTGTATTCATAATTCTCACATCAATATTTAAGTATAACATAATTTTCAGATCTGTAAAGAGCATCCTCATAATCTTCATACTTTTCAAACAAGGATTCAGTTTCATAACGACCCTTAAAAGCAACAAATTCTTCTATTTGTTCCACATCATAGTAATCATATGTACCATTAACATAAGAAGCCAAGGTTTCATTATCATTAAATTCACATAGAAAGGGGAGCTGTGGAGCCTCCATCCTAGAGCAACAAGTATAATCATACCTCAAGCATATGAACAGAACATTTTATTTGGATCCCATAAATGTTTCCCTTTTTTATAAAAGCCATAATCCCTAAAGTATTCCAATTGATCCAAGGTATCTCCCATTATCAAGTTGAATGGAGATTTATCAGGATTATCAAAGTAGTATTTATCGAGGGTTTTAAGAGGTTCCCCATCTCCATGAGTAGCAGGTACAACTATTTTTTTTTTGTATTTCGTGTTCCATATCCATAAGTAAATATAGATAATAACTTAGAATAGAAAATAAAAACTGCTTAGTGATAAAGCAAACAAGCACACACGAGAATATTCACCACACACTATTGCTCCCAGGCAACGGCACCAGAAAAAGGTCTTTATAACCCACAAGTAAAAGGGATCAATTGTAGCACTTCTCGATAAGTAAGAGTGTCGAACCCAAAGAGGAGCCGATGGTAGAATTTATATTCTCTTCAAGTTCTATCGACCACCGATACAACTCTACGCACACTTAACATTTGCTTTACCTAGAACAAGTATGAAAGTAGAAGTACTTTGTAGGTGTAATGCTAGAACTACTTTGCAAGAATAAAACTAGGAGTACTTTGCAAGACAATAAAAGTTAGTTGTTTAGTAGAATGCTTTTTGTAACACAAGAGAAATATTTGTCCCTAGGCAATCGATAACTAGACCGGTAATCATTATTGCAATTTTATATGCCGGAGAGGCATGAGCTAACATACTTTACGTACTTAGATCATATGCACTTATGGTTAGAACTCTAGCAAGAATCCGCAACTACTAAAGATCATTAAGGTAAAACCCAACCAGAACATTAGGTAACAAGTCCTCTTTACTTCCATACCCAACAACCCCCTTACTCGGGTTTGTGTTTCTGTCACTCACACAACCCAGTAAAAGTGAATTATGAGCATATTGCAACACCCTACAACAGTAATCCCACACGCTTGTGCGACATGGAGGGCACCATAGGACAACACCAAAATAAAACATACAACTCAAACTAATCACGATCATCAATCAACCCATAGGACAAAACAGATCTACTCAAACATCATAGGATGTAAACACATCATTGGATAATAATATGTGGCATAAAACACCTTGTTTAAGTAGAGATTACAGCGGGGATAATAGGTATTACGCCACTACATACAGGGGAAGAGAGTTGGCAATGACGGTGGCGAAGTTGTTGGTGTAGATCGTCGTCACGAAGGTTCCCCCGGCGGCATTTCGGCGCCATCGGGAGAGAGGGGGAGAGAGCCCCCCTCCTTATTCTTCTTACTTGATCCCTCCCTAGATGGGAGGAGAGTTTCCCCTCTGGTCCATGGCTAACATGGATACCGGAGGGAAGGCGCCCCTCCGAGATTGGATCTCTCTCTCTGTTCTCTTCAGTTTCACGTTCATGTTTTCTGGCTCTTCACCGTTTCTGAAATTCCTGGAGATCCGTAACTCCGATTGGGCAGAAACTTTGAGGGGATTTTCCTCTAGATATTATCTTTCTTGCGGCGAAAGAAGGGTACCAACTACCTTACAAGGGCGCCACAAGCCTGCTAGGCGCTCTCTGGGTAGGAGGCACTCCCTATGGGCTTGTGGGCCCCTCGGGCATTGCCTCGTGTTGATTCTTTTCCCCAAAAAATCACATATATTCCAAAATAAATCTCCGTAATTTTTTATCGCGTTTGGACTTTGTTTGGTATGGATATTCTGCGAAAACAAAAAACATGCAACAAGCAGGAACTGGCACTGGGCAGTGGATCAATATGTTAGTCCCAAAAATAATATAAAATGTTGCCAAAAGTATATGAAAGTTGTAGAGTAATGGCATGAAACAATCAAAAATTACACATACAATGGAGATGTATCACTCCCCATACATAACCCAAATATTCTGGTTATCCAACAACTCTCATACTCAGCCCATAAGTGGGCTGGGTATGGGAGGCCCGGACGCGTCCACCACGTCGGACTGGCCCAGTATGTCTCACGCTGCCTCACCCCTATGCCAAAATATCCAAGCCAACGATCATCACCGAACCATAGTCAAACCCACTCTCTCGACTCCTCTAGACCTCTCCGCTCCACTCCAATCTTCTTGTTGAAATATGCCCTAGAGGCAATAATAAAAGTTGTTATTGTCATATTTACTTGTTCTTCATAAATGTTTATTCCCCATGCTACAATTTATTAACTAAAAACTCAAATAAATGTGTGGGTACATAAACAAGTTTTGTGTCCCTAGTAAGCATCTACTAGATTAGGTCCTTGATTAAAGATGGTTAAGATTTCGTAACCATGGACATGAGTTGTCATTTAATAATGATGTCATATTATTAGGAGAATGATGTGATGGACATGCCCAATCATAAGTGTAGCATCTGATTGTGTCACTAAGTTTAAATTGTTACAGTTTTGTTAATGTCAAGTATATGTTCCTTAGACCATGAGATCATGTCACTCCCTAGTACGGGAAGAATGCTTTGTGGGCATCAACCATCACTTTATTACTGAGTGATCATAAAGGCGCTATTCAAGTTTCTGTTGGGTTGCATAGTTCATGGCTGGGGAGAGATATCTCTAGACCCTCAACATCCTAAGTAGCTTGCAAGCATGTGACTAATGTGTTTGGTCACAAGGGTATTATATTATGGAACAAGTAAAGAGAACTTGCCGGTTACTAGATTGAACTAGGTGTGGTGATACCGACAATCGAATCTCGAACAAGTAACATATCGCCAGACAAAGAGAATTGAATACGGGATTATTTGAATCCTTGACATCGTGGTTCAACTGATGAAATATCTTGGTGGAATATGTGGGAACCATTATGGGCATCCATGGTCCCGCTATTGGTTATTGATCAGAGAGGAGTCTTGATCATATCCACATATTCTCGAACCTGTAGGGTCACATACTTAACATTTGGTATCACTAGGGTTTGATGAGATAATAAGATGGTTTTATCAAAAAAAAATTGGAGTCTCAGATGGGAACCCGAACATCACGAGGAGCTTCGGAATGGTCCGGTGACAAACAAAAGATATATGAAAAGTAGTTTTAGGTTACCAGAAAAGTTCAGGATTTTTCCATATCGTACAAGGAAGGTTCTAGAAGGTTTTGGAGTGGGACCCACCTACATGGAGGAACCCACATGGACGTGGATGGTTGCCAAGGAAATCCCGAAGGGATAAGATCAGATCCCTAAAAAGGGTAGGAGGAGATTCCCACCCCCCCTTTTGTGCGCATCCCCTAGAGGGTTGGAGGAGGGGCCAAGCCTCCTCCCCCATGCCTATAAATAGAGGAGGGAGGGGCTTGCGGCAGGACCATACATCCCGATTGTTGGCCGCCTCCCTCTCATTCCATACGTCCCTCATCCGCGCAGTTCTTAGCAAAGCTCTGCCGGATTTCCACCATACTTCCGCCACCACGCCATCGTGTTGTCGAGATCGATCTCATCCACCTCTCCCCCTCGCTTACTGGATCAAGAAGGAGGAAATGACATCAAGTTGCACGTGTGTTCAATTCGGAGGCACCGTCCGTGCGGTGATGCAATAGATTGATCCGACGAAAGTATGACTACATCACCCACGATCTTTAGAACATTAAATGTGCGTGTTCTACAAGGGTATGCAGACCATTTCCCACTCATTGTTAGCATCTGGTAGATTGCGTCTTGAGTTTATTTGTTCTCTCATAGGAAAACAAATTGTAAATCCCATCACTCCTGCCCTTTCTCTCCGCAATCTCTCCCACCCCCTACGCCATGGCTGGAAACGGGTCCGACTGTGGCTTCAATGAGACCGACCAGGCTAAGCTCATCGCCGACTACTCAAGCTCACCACGCTGAACGAGGAGTTCGCGCTCTGCATTGTTGTTCCCCGCTCGCGTATGGACTGGGACAGTATCTCCTCGTCTGCAGTGTCGCCGGTGGCCAAGGCCGGCAGCTGTAGCTTTGCAGTGCCCCACGGCCCACTAAGTGATTTGTGCCTTCCCCAGCCAGGTCACAAGGCGAGCAGTGGCACATGACACAGCCAACACCGGCTCCTCCCGGGCGGCGCTGAGTGCTAGCGCCCACACCTTAAAGTCTGCAACGGCAGTAGCGCTAGCCGAAGACCGAGCGGCGCGCGTATCAACGCGCAGTGAAGAGGGCAGTGCAGGGCGCGTCGAGCCGCTCAGGCTTTGGTTCCTGCAGATCTGCGCTGGAGTTGCTGCCACCTACCTAGGACAATGAGGGGGCGCTCTGCGACGCAATCTGCCGCTCGTACACCTTGGCAGAGAAGGACGCCCGCCATCGGAGTCACAAAAGAGCAGATGTGCTTCTCATTAGACTTGAGGAATCTGCGAGGTTGGCGCCCTGGCAGGGAAAAGGGCGATTGTGGCGAACAGAGCCACACTGCTTACAACGGAGTAGAACCACGCCGCTCGGCGCGTGGTGAGGATCATCATGTCCTTCTCCTCCTCCTCGGACAACGACACGGCGAACAGCGAGCCCCCCCCCCCCCCCCCCCCGCCAACGCCTACGCCGAAGACAACCGCCACTCCCGTGACCCCAAGGGATAGCGGCCACCAAGGAAGTAGTGAACTCCGACCGCATCCCTATGTCTATTTATTCTTTAATCTAGCACTTTAGTTAAGCATGAACTGCAAGGGCCTTTTTTGATCGAGCTGTATGAACTTATCTACGCCGGAATGCCCTGTCTATGTCCGATTGGTGTGTTTATAAGTTGTATTCATAATCTCCGTAGCATGTGTGCTTTTGTATGGATACATGATTGATGTTGCGGAAAGGGACAAAAAGAGTGTGCCCGGTCACTGACCGCGTACGAGCTCGGTCAGGTCCACCCGGCCGATGTATAGGGCCCCAAATTAGTCAACGAGGGTCCATAGATTCTCTCATGACTTCGGAGAATTTCTCCAATCAATGCAAATGTGCAGTGCTGGCAAAGGGTGTGGTCGCTGAAAAATGATGAGATGATTTGGTGTTGCACTTTTAGAGTTGGCATGACACGAAGGAGACCGATCCAAGGTGATAGACCGGGGCAGCTACAACCTACTCAGCTAGAGCCATCTTCTCAACAAACAAAAAAACCTACTCAGCTAGAGTACACATAGCCTGGACATTGGTTGGTGGCAGGTGGTCCGAGTTGTAGTAGAAGAGTAGGACCGAGGTGTATATTATACTTCTTCCGTCTTAAAATAAGTGTCTCAAGTTTGTACAAATTTTAGTATAAAGTTGTATTAAATTTGGGACACTTGTTTTAGGACGGAGGTAGTAGTACATACTTCCAATATTTAGGCGTGCAAATTCGCATCTATCATTACACGCAAATGTTAACTCAGTGGCGATTTTGCTCGACGGTCACATAAGTGTGGTTAATTGCCCATCGAAGGTATGCTGGTAGTAGGTGGAGATGCGTTGGCTAGCTAATTAGCAGGTCTTCGGGTACATGCTTAACGCACAAGCTTTACACAGTGAAATTATATCCATCTAACGACCGCACTTTGTAGAGTATTAGTTTGTATGGTCATACGGAGCCATCTGAAATCTAGGTTGGGTCTTCACTCAAAGATTTGTGTCGCTTCATCACTTCAACTCATGAAAAATGTATGGCTAAGAGCATCTACAGCCGGGCGCCTCAAACACGCATCATACGTTCGGGCGGGCCGCCCGGTCACAATTTTTTGATCCAGATGGGCCCCTCAAACACTTGGGCTGACCGGCACCCCCCATATCCAGCCCGAATACGGGGCGAATCGAACCCGGCCCACGCTGGCCCACCCGACCCACATAAAATCCTCTCCATCCGCTCGCCGGACCAAACCCTAGCCACTTCACTCCCCTCCCCTCCACTCCCCTCTGCCCCCCAAACTCGTCTTCGGCTCCTTACGGTCGTCTCCGGCATCGCGGGCAGCAGATCCGAGTCCTTCACCTCCAGATCCGTCGACCCCGAACTCATCCTACGCGGCCCCGACGAGGAGTTGGCCGCTCGTCTTGCGCTCCGCCATACCCGGGAGGATGCCCATGCACGGCTGCGCTCGGCCTCCATCCGTTGGGAATCCATTGCGTCGTCCAAATGGCGCACGGATCCGGCGCTAATCCGGCCATAGCTGCCTCGCCGGAGGCCGTGCGGTCTGTCTGGCGTCCGAACGCGCTGGCGGACACACAACCCCTCTGGTGGCGCGCCGATATTCGGGATGTACCATCATCCTACGAGGCCATAGCAAGACCGGCCTGTCGTGCAAGGCACCGGGCGCGGGAGACGGCGGCAACCCTCGTGGCGGCGGACGTCGGCGAAGCAGAGTCGCATTCTCTGGTGTCCCGTATGGCGCATCAGTCTGAGCGCCGCAACCACATCATGGTGGACGTCGGCGGCTCGTCCCTGGACGGATCCGTCGTCAATCTGACGTTCACCAGCACCGTTCGGGTTCATGGCTCTGACGAGAAAGAGTAGAGCATGGGAGACGGCGGCGCCTTGAGTCCCGTGAGCCGGCTCGTGTCCCATGCACTACCCTAGCTTGCTGGCGACCGGACCAACACTCTGAGGAGCACAGCCGAACGCCGTACATGGCCAGGGCGGTGCCGGACGAGCTCCGTTTAGATTATGTTTCACGTTGCATGTAATAACATGAAATTGAGGTATCTAGATGTGCAATGCATTTTTTGAGGGGTGACCAGTCATTGTCCGAGGACGTGTCCGTGGGCGTTTGAGGGGTCGGATTTGCCAAGTCCGGTTCTAGATGTTCTAAGGGCATCTCCAACGCTACTCACCTGCAAACCGAACACCGCATCCATCCACGGACCGAGAGATAATTCCGCACACACTAATATGAAAGTCGGCCGTCAAAAATTATCTGCATATATTTTAAGCAGGATTTCAACAAACCAGACGAATTACAAGCAAACTGAATGATTTTCATACAAACTGGACGAAAACATCTACATTTCAAACATATTTTAACTGGACTATACCAGACTAGGCCAAAAATTAGTCTAATGCCCGCGCGGTGGATCTCCATTCCCATGACATGTCTTCCCTATGTCTGGTAGCCCGCTCATTGGACTTTCGTGAGCCCCGGAGGGATATGCTTCAGTGGGAGGAGAAGAGTAGCCTCCCTATGCTGATGCAAAGCACAAATCAGAGTTAGTTTTTGGGGCGGGGAAGACGGTCGCTGTGGCCTACGCCCCCGCGAAGCGGGCAGGTCACCTGTTGTGCAACCTGGCGAGGCAGTGCCGAGGGGCCTTCGTGGGACCCAAGCGGCTTCGACCTCCTGTCGTGGTTTTTTCACGATAGATGTCCTCATGAAAGGACTAAGTCTGAAGGCCATCACAACTAGGTTGTTGCTTGAGAGGGGTTGATCGGGAACGAAAGACACATGTTTACCTAGGTTCGGCCCCTCACGGTAGAGGTAAAGACCTACTACCTGCTTGATTGATATTGCTGGAAATCTCGATTACAAGGATGCAGATTCGCTAATGTAGCTCTTAGTTGATTGTAAGTTAACCTTTTCGTCCTAGGGGCTCCCTTTTATACAATAGGTCGAGGCCCTAGGCTTACAATTATCTCCGGGTCGTACTACAACCCATTCCATACTGTGTTTGCTACTTGTCTTATTCTCCAAGCAAGGACAATCTTCAATCATGGGCCTCTAACAAACCGGCCTGTGAGGCACCTCCATGAGACAGTCTTTACTATAGGCCCCTAACCTCATGATGAACCGTCTGGTCGAAGTAACCCCCGAGCCGGTATGCTCTCGGCCGGGTGATTTGCTCCGTCGGGTCATAACACTGGGAAATATCCCCAACATTGGCCCCCAATTTAGCTTGGATTTATCCATGCTAAATTATACTCTAAAAACAAAAATAAAAATAGAAGGACACAGTAATCATCAAACATAAGTCTGGGTCTAATTTGTTGAGCGACAAAACTCCCTTTTTGTGACCATTTGCCTTTTTCCTCTTTACATGCCTTGACCGGGACAAAACGATTTATCCCGCTCATAAAGACCTCCAACACTTAGTACCTTTCCGTTCCACTTCGCATCGTGACCTCATTTGACCGTCCTCCCGAATCCAATGGATGATGTCGTAACAAATCTTTGAATGGATATATGTTGTCTTGTGAGGCACGAGAATGGAGAAGCCATTTTAGAAAACATTCAATGCGCATCCCAGGGCTTCGCGCGTGCCGTTTCAGGTTCCAAATCCCTCACAAATAGCATGACAGACTGCTCCAGCCTCCATTGAGCTCGCCGCCCCATTCAACCATCGACCACGCCCGCGACGAGGCTATCACCGGAACTTCGTCGGAGGAGCAGCGACCGTGCCATCAACCTCACTGCAAAAAAACACTTCTGTGATGATACGTCTTTGTCGCAGTAGGTCACGTTTTCTGTCATGCATTTACACCCGTGACGATTGTATGACACAATCAAGATAGTCATACATGTGCTTCCGTAGAAGTGTTCCATGACAATACTAAAATTAACATCATGGAAGTGTCCACTTCCATGACGATAAATTCCACGTCATGGAAGTATTTTCATCAAGGGCAACTGACACGTGGCATCGACCATAATGGGTCACAGTTAAGCTATCTGGTTCTGGTGTTTGACCGATAACCCATTAACAGCCCGGACCAATGGCGATTTTCCACGTGTAAAATTCTCATTCGCCAAATGATCCACGTGTCAGGTGATTGTTGCGACAGTTGTCATTCTTCCAATGGATGGGAGGCGCCTTTGATACGTCAATACATGAAATAGCCCAAAAGCAGCCCATTTAGGTTAAAAAGGGCGGCCCATTTGACTTGGTCAAAAGTTAGCAGGCCCGCCCATGGAAAGCTTGTACGCATATAGCCCACTTACGGCCCGGGAACTCACGACCTGTTACGGCCTTCGCTAATTCGGCCAAATAGCGTCATCCGGGCCGTCAAATATGATTCCAGCCCGTTGTCACTTATGACCCATATTTGGCACGTGACATCATTTAGCCCATATGAGGCCTTCTGTCTTTCTAGCCCCTTTAAGAGCCAGTGCTGATTCTGGCCCATAATGAACAATACATTTTTTGGAACCATTAATGGCCCATGACTAAGTTGGGCCATTTCCAGCCCGTGTACCTTTCGGCCTACTAAGGGCCCATAAATTCTTGGGTCATGTCTGGCCCTCGATTACTAACTTTCTGTTACTGGCATGTTCTTCTAATGGGCCAAATTCAGCCCATGGTTAGAATCGGCCCGTTTGTGGCATGTTAACCCATTGGGCCATTTCCATCCCCTCATGTATCCAGGCCCATTAACGACCCGTTATGCCTGTCTGGCAGAATTAAACCTTTGTTATCTTCTGGACTATTAACGGCCCGTTACCGTGCTGGCCCGACACCAATTAAGCCCGTTTACAGCCAATGTCGTGGTCTGGTTTTGGCCCACGAATTGTTGGACCCATGTGTGGCCAATGGATCCTATGGCCCATAGGAGGCACATTGATCCTATGGCCCGTAGATGTCCCATGGTCACTACAGCAGGTAGCAGGCTCATGGTTACCATGGTCCATATGTGGCCCATAGTTGTTGCGGCCACTAGCAAACCGAGGAAACAGAAGACTAAGGAAATAAATAAGCAAGAAACTAGTGCTAGACTATTAAGGCGATTGCACAGATTACATCCACCGGGCATCAAAGTTCGCCACCGGTGCAAATATAGGGAACCCCTTACACTATAAAAAATGGCTTGCTATTTTCTTCAGCCGGTCACTTCCCATTAAGAACAAATGTTGCATAGCAACAAAACAAATTACAACCATATAACAAAAGGAGGGTTGGTATAAAAGTTAATAGTTTGGCAGATAAAAGCACCGTCAGAAGTTTAGATGCTCAGTTCATTTGACCTGACTGCTATGTTTTCATGTTGTACTGTCTGATGGAGCACCATAACCTTTGGATTCATTTCTACTAGGCTCCTGAATAACATAGCAAATGTCTTATAGTCTGGTTTCAAAACCATGCATATCTTGACGACATCAGACAACGGTTGTCCTTGTTTCATAAAATTCACTCTTCAGAACTGATATGTCTCCATCGTATCTATAATTTTGATTATTTCATGCCAATATTCTACAACTTTTACATACTTTTGGCAAGAATTTATATGATTTTCTTGGACTAACATATTGATCTAGTGCTGTAACGCCCCGAGACCGACGCCCCAGAAGATTTCCAGCTATTCCGAGTTTCGCCGTGTGTTTCTTTTGTGCTTGCTCTTTTATTTCTTTGCATTGCATCATGTGATCATGCCATCATATCATTAATTTTTTAAACTCACCTAAATAAATTGCATAGATCGTTGATCTATTTAAATCGAGGGATATTCACATGGTGATTTCTCTTTAAAACATATTCAAAGTCTCCTACTATTATTAGGGAGCTATAATAAATATTTCATTATTTGGAATTCACCATAACACACTTACAAAATATTCCAATGCCTTTGTTATCTTAATTCTTGTTCTCCAACCTTGCCCGTAATTATTTCATCATTTTCCGGAGCTCCACCAAAAATCTGAACATTTTTGGACCTTCCTTTTATCAAGTCCTAGTTCAAACCCATTTGAATTAAATTCAAATGAGTTTGAATTTAAATCTTGCAATCATGGCCTTTCTATTTTCCTTGGATCAAACTCATTTTTGCGAGTCCGGGAAAATTATCCCCATGCGCAAATCTTTCCCCTAATCTCTCTTTCTTTTCTTCCCTTTCCTTTCTTTTTCTCTGTTTTAAGGTTAGAGGGAGAGAGAAGAGAGCCAGCCCAGACCGGCCCATCCATCCCCAAGCCGGCCCACCTAACCCTCCAAAACCCTAGCCCGACCCCCTCGCTCGATCTCATCTCCCTCTCGTTCCCTCTGCCCGCCTCCACGCACACACACACCGCATCGCCAGGGAGACCCAGCGCTCGATCCCCTCGCCTCCCTCCTCTCGCTCTCTCCCTGATCCCCAGCGCTCGATCCCCATCCTCTCCTCGACCCCTTCGCCGCCACCCACGCGCAGCCTCGATCCCCATCTCCTCCTCGCGCCTCCGCCTCCGCCCAAGGCCTCGCCCTTCCTTCTCCCCCGCGTCCCCATCGCCACCCGCCGCCATCGGCGACCCCCAGGAGGGCCACCCCGCGCGTGGCCCCATCCTCTCCGTCGCGCCCCTTCCTCTCGTTGACCTCCTGGAGGCCAACTCCGGCGCCCCCTGCCTCGCATCGCCCCTGCTCCGCCCGTCACCTCTGCTTCCCTCCTCGACGTCCTGCTTCACCTCTGTGTCTGCCTTGCACCGAGCTCCACCACCGTTCGGTCTCCACCTCGCCATGGATGAGGTTGTCCCCAGCAGCAAGTTGTCTCCCTCACCTCCTGCGCCCTTGCTTGTTTGGGTAGCCACCCGTTGCTGCCTCCGAGCACCATCGATGCATCTCCATGTGGAACCTGCCAAGTACCCCTGGTTCCCCAAGCGACAAACCGCAAGTGCCAAGTACCACGACTGTAGACGGTGTGCATTTTTGTCAAGTCCGACTACACGTGTACGACTGCATCCGAGGTGGATTTCGTCAAGTACCCCTTCGGATGCGCCAAGTTCGACTACATGGTCCGCCAAGTTCCTCTACCGATGACTCGAACGCCTACGAACCGTGTACAACTACCGTCGCAAGAACGACTACTTCCACTACATCGCGAGAACGTCTACTTCCCTCTACGAACTCGATCCGCCCGAAACGCACGCTTCGAAGGTATAACCCGAGACGACCGCCCATGGACCGAGTGTGTGTGTTGTATGAGATGCCCGTGCTTGCACCGTGTCCAAATTGTCGCTTGCGCATTCCTTCTCGTTTGCCATGCCGTCGACCCGTGGGAACCCGGTAACCGGGAGCATCCCACCATCTTGCATGACTCGCTCACGCTCACTTCCTTTTGCACCGGTATCTCCGTGAGCTACCGGAACTGAAATTTTGCCGTGGCACCATTTCCGTTGTAGTTGCCGTGGCACCATTTCCGTTGTAGTTGCCGTGGCACCCCTTTCGTTCCGCCACGGTGATAAATGCTTCATAAGATGCTCATGTCAACATTTTCATAATAATTGCATAAACCTTGATTATGTCATCCGCATCATGTTAACAACATTTAAATGGTTAAAATTGTGTTTGCTTTAAATTGCTAAATAACATATGGGGATTTTCCGGAATTGTTATTTGTTGTTTCCGGCCTCATTTAAAATTGCCTAGCTAGGTAGTTTAATTATGCTTCACCTCTTGCCATGTTTAACAACATTTAATATTGTTGAGTAGCTCATAACCGAGAGAGAACTAAATAATTGATGTGGTGTTCCGTCAATATGCAACTCGTGGCATATTGAGCTCCACTTAACTTGTAGTGTTGTTTGTGCATATTGCCATGCCATGCCTCATTAAACCTGACATGCATCATACTTGTTTGTGCATCATGACATGTTTATGCTTGTGTGTTTACCATGTTGTTTGTTTCTTTCTGGGTTGCTTCTCTCGTTAGCTTCGGTTTCGTTCCGGAGTTGTGAGGATCCGTTCGACTTCGTCCGTTTGTATTCTTCATGGACTCGTTCTTCTTCCTAGCGGGATCTCAGGCAAGATGACCATACCCTCGAAATCACTACTATCTTTGCTATGCTAGTTTGCTCGCTCTTTTGCTATGCCAATGCTTCGATGCCTACCATTTGCTTGTCAGCCTCCCAAATTGCCATGTCAAACCTCTAACCCACCATGTCCTAGCAAACCGTTGATTGGCTATATTACCGCTTTGCTCAGCCCCTCTTATAGCGTTGTTAGTTGCAGGTGAAGGTTGAAGTTTGTTCCTTGTTGGAACATGGAGATGTTGTTCCTTGTTGGAACATGTTTACTTGTTGGGATATCACAATATCTCTTATTTAATTAATGCACCTATATACTTGGTAAAGGGTGGAAGGCTCGGCCTTATGCCTGGTGTTTTGTTCCACTCTTGCCGCCCTAGTTTCCGTCATACCGGTGTTATGTTCCCGGATTTTGCGTTCCTTACGCGGTCGGGTGATTTATGGGACCCCCTTGACAGTTCGCTTTGAATAAAACTCCTCCAGCAAGGCCCAACCTTGGTTTTACCATTTGCCTACCTAAGCCTTTTTCCCTTGGATTCTGCAGACTCAAGGGTCATCTTTATTTTACCCCCCCCCCCCCCGGGCCAGTGCTCCTCCGGGTGCTGGTCCAAACCGAGCGATGTCTGGCGCCCCCTGGGCAACTAGGGTCTATGCCAACCCGACGTCTGGCTCATCCGGTGTGCCCTGAGAACGAGATATGTGCAGCTCCTATCGGGATTTATCGGCACAGCGGGAGGTCTTGCTGGTCTTGTTTTACCATTGTCGAAATGTCTTGTAAACCGGGATTCCGAGACTGATCGGGTCTTCCTGGGAAAAGGTCTATTCCTTCGTTGATCGCGAGAGCTTATCATGGGCTAAGTTGGGACACCCCTGCAGGGTATAAACTTTCGAGAGCCGTGCCCGCGGTTATGTGGCAGATGGGAATTTGTTAATGTCCGGTTGTAGATAACTTGACACCAGATCCGAATTAAAACGCATCAACCGCGTGTGTAACCGTGATGGTCTCTTCTCGGCGGAGTCCGGGAAGTGAACACGGTGTTGGAGTTATGTTTGACGTAAGTAGTTTCAGGATCACTTCTTGACCGCTACTAGCTTCACGACCGTGCCTTGCTTCTCTTCTCACTCTCTTTTGCGAATGTAGCCACCATATATGCTAGTCGCTTGCTGCAGCTCCACCTCATTACTCCATCCTTCCTATAAGCTTAAATAGTCTTGATCTCGCGGGTGTGAGATTGCTGAGTCCTCGTGACTCACAGATACTTCCAAAACCAGTTTGCAGGTGCCGATGAAACCGTGCAGGTGAGGCATCCGAGCTCAAGGAGGAGCTCGATGAAGATCTTGTTCATTGTGTTGTTTCGTTTCAGTTGATCAGTAGTGGAGCCCAGTTGGGACGATCGGGGATCTGTGTAGCATTTGGGGTTCTTCTTTTATTTTGGTTCCGTAGTCGGACCTTGATTGTATCTGGATGATGTAATGCTTTATTCATGTAATTGTGTGAAGTGGCGATTGTAAGCCAACTATGTATCTCTTTCCCTTATGTATTACATGGGTTGTGTGAAGATTACCTCACTTGCGACATTGCTTTCAATGCGGTTATGCCTCTAAGTCGTGCTTCGACACGTGGGAGATATAGCCGCATCGAGGGCGTTACAAGTGCCTAGTGCCAGTTCTTGTTTGTTGCATGTTTTTTGTTTTGTAGAATATCCATATCAAATGAAGTCCAAACACGATAGAAATTTACGGAGAATTATTTTCGAATATATGTGATTTTTGGAAAGCGGAATCAACACGAGATGATGCCCGAGGGGCCCACAAGCTCAAGGGGCGTGCCCCCTACCCAGGGCGCGCATGGCAAGCTTGTGGCCACCTCATAGATTAGCTAGAGGTGTCCTTCGACCGCAAGGAAGCTTATATTTGGATAAAAGTCGTGTTAAAATTTCATCCCAATTGGAGTTACGGATCTCCGTATATTTAAGAAACAGTGAAAGGCCAGAAAAGGGGGGCGTGAACAGAGAGATAGATCCAACCTTGGAGGGGCTCCCGCCCCTCCGCCACCATGGAGGCCATGGACTAGAGGGGAAACCCTCCTCCCATCTAGGGGGGAGGTCAAGGAAAAATAAGAAGGAGGGGCTCTCTCCCCCTCTCTCCTGGTGGCGCTGGAGTGTCGTCGCGGTAAGGATCGTGACGGCGGTCTACACCAACAACCTCGCTACCGTCAACACCAACTATCTCCCCCTCTATGCAGTGGTGTAGCACCTCTTCACCCCGCTATAATTTCTACTTGAACAAGGTGCTCAACGCTATATATTATTATACAATGATATGTGGCTATCCTATGATGTTTGAGTACATTCGTTTTGTCCTATGGGTTGATTGATGATCGTGATTGGTTTGAGTTGTATGTTTTATTATTGATGCTATCCTGTGGTGCTCTCTGTGCCGCGCAAGCGTGAGGGATCCCCACTGTAGGGTGTTGCAATATGTTCATGATTCGCTTATAGTGGGTTGCGTGAGTCACTGAAACACAAACCCGAGTAAGTGGGTTGTTGCGTATGGGAGTAAACATGACTTGATACTTAATGCTATGGTTTGGTTTTACCTTAATGATCTTTAGTAGTTGTGGATGCTTGCTAGAGTTCCAATCATAAGTGCATATGATCCAAGTAGATAAAGTATGTTAGCTCTTGTCTCTCCCTCATATAATATTACAATAATAATTACCGGTCTACTCATCGATTGCCTAGGGACAAATAACTTTCTTGTGACAAAAAGCTCTCTACTAGAACTAACTTAATTGTTCCTTTATCTAAACAGCCCCTTTCTTTTATTTACGTGTTCTTTATTATCTTGCAAACCTATCCATTTACACCTACAAAGTACTTCTAGTTTCATATGTGTTCTAGGAAACGCAAACATAAAGTGTGCATAGAGTTGTATCGGTGGTCGATAGAACTTGAGGGATTATTTTTTCTACCTTTAGCTCCTCGTTGGGTTCGACACTCATACTCATCGAGAAAGGCTACAACTGATCCCCTATACTAGTGGGTTATCAAGAACTCATTCATGCATGATACTGACAATCACTACTTTGATGTCAGGCAAACACATGATACGAGGATGGAATATGTACGAAAAATAGGACGACAAGGCATATTCAAAACTATTTACATAAACTAAGAAGAAGCCATTTGAACAAATTGGAAGCAGTGCAAGCTAGACACCACATGAAAGATGCAACCAATATGACTTTGCCATGTTAAAAGTGTCCCATCATAAATGGCGTTTCAACAAATTAGAAGTAGTACATGCTATAAATCGTATGAAAGATGCAACCAATATCACACTGCATATACTATAGCTCTCTCATCACAAGCGATTGACGCGGGATACACAAGAACAATAGTTGTATGTAGGGGACATGGTTAATAGATAGATGTAGTATGTAGCAAAAACAGGAAGGAATGTCACATTAACAGGTATAATGAGTAAACTAAGCAGAATAGCACATGCAATTTAACCAAATTGGAAGAATTACAAGATAGATACCATATGCAACATACAACCACGTATCACACTGCCAAGTTAGAGCAAACACCTGCGATGGTGGTGTAGGGGAAATGCGGTCATCAAGTACAGAGCTATGTTGACTATCTTCATATAGCCTTGTTGTTTCATGAGAATCTTGTGGGGATGATGACACTGAACTCTTTAAAAGGGTAGCTTTTGTCACACTAATTCACGGGTCTGACTATCTCATCATAAGTGATTGATGAGGGATACACGAGAACATTAGTTTGATGTAAGAACATGGTTAATAGACAAATGTAGTAATTACCAAAAATAGAAAGGCATGTCATATTCAAAGGTATAATGTGTAAAATAAAGCATATGCAATTAACTAAATTGAAAGCAATACAAGCTAGAAACCCGGATAGAGTGGTGAGCACGATCATCGAGGACCTAAGAGCCTGGTTGGAGGCAGGCTGCTTCGCCACCACTGTGGCTTTTTAGTTGGCTTGCAGGTGATGCCTGTCTATGTTGGGCTTGTCACTAGCTTCAATAGTGCCTTGCCTATTTAACTTCTAGTGCTCTGTGCTCTTGTACCCTTTGTAGACATCGCCGTGATGTAATTTTTTATTTCCTTATCTTAATGAAGACTGGCTTCGGCCTTTCGAATACAAGCTAGACACCATGTGCAACATGCAACCACATATGACACTCCAAAATTAGAGCAAGCACTTGGGATGGTGGTTAATGGTGAATGACATCATCAACTACAGAGCTACGTTTACTATCTCCATCTACTAACACTACACCGCTTATAGTGTTCAAACGCTTGATGCTTATCCGCGAATTAGACTGGAGCAACTTCTCTCTTTTCTTTTTGGAATTTTTCAAGAGTGTGTTAGAGGCTGAAATAACCGTGCATAAAAAACAATAGTAAGAGTATGGGTGAAGTGTGTGCGGAAGTAGTGCACTGTAAAAGTAGCGGATAGCAGGTGGGTGAAAAAAATGACGGAGACATATGATAGCTCTACAGCATGCATGGCATAGGAAATTAGATTCTAGGCTTTTGAAATATGAGCACAGGTATGGCTGGGAAATGTAGGTACTCCTCCAGCACACCACCACATGTGGTTCTATCAAAATAACAGTCGACTGAAAATAAATAGGTCAGTCGATTTTTTTTCCGAACTGTCTGATCTCCAAGGAACGGGCAGATGGCCTTCGTCTACCTCACACAAGGCAGTGTTGACGATCTTTCTCCAACCGCCAGCAAACATCGGCCAAGACCCTTGCCTCCGTTGCCCCAACTTCCCCTCGACCTCACACCACCGTCGTGCTTGGCACCGCCCCCTGTCATCCCTTTAAGCCCGGCTGACCTCCATATCAAGCGCCAGCAACTCCTGCGCCCCACACACCCCTAAGATAAACACTGAGGCGTTGCTTCCCCGGCGAACAGCAGGACTAGTGCCTCTATGGGTTGTGCTTCCTTTAATTGGGAATCAGCTGACCAGGAATTGAAATCCAGGTGGGCGACGGACCTCTAGATAAGGTGAAATAGTATATGAGGAGAAACCTTGTGCATCGCGAGTTACTAGGAAAATCTAGTATCTAGAAGAAGGTTCAGTAAGAAGCGGTCAACTAGTGCCTTCTGTGGGATGAATACTGTGCGAGCAGACACGTAAGATTTGCACGAATAAGGGAAGAGAAGTACTAGTTCCGGTTGCCAGTGTTGTGTCCTCCTGATTTCACACCGATCTTCTTAGTTCTACTAGGGACTCGATCTTGTGGAGGACGGTGGAGCCTTGGATGAACCCATGGCCAAGTTGTTGACTGTGTTGTGGTGGCCATCTGTCGGAGGGGAAGCAGATCTGAGGCGGTGAACGACGGCGTAGCGGGAACAACTCCGATGTGGTGGGTGGTGGCGACGTTGGAGCTGCAACAGTGAGGCGAAGGATGGCGTGGTTGATCTGGCTCAAGTACAGCGCACGTCGGCGTCCTGGAGGCAGCTCGACCTCAGCTTCAGATGCTAGCAATGGAGGGCGTTGCATTTGCGGTGCATGATGACGTCTAGGTATTGGCTCCGGCGTGATGGAGGAGGGAGGCGGTTGATCGGTGCGATGGGGTGGCGGACGAAGGACGCTGGGGTTTCCCGACTGGTGGAGAGTGAGTTTTGGTGCCCATGGAACATGAATGGGGAATTGGACAGGGGGGAGCTAGGGGGGAACCATGTTTCGGTCTGGGCCATGCTTGTTTGAAATTTGGGGAAAGTACAAACTTTGCCCACCACTTAAATTTCGGACATACTGCGGGTAGGGGGTAGCACGGTAATCCCAGGTGTCCCAAATAGTGGGCAGGAGCGATTTTGGCCAAGCTCTTGCGTGTTTAGGCGTCCAGGACGTATGATTGTTTTTTAGAGGCGGTTGTGTGGCGTCTAGATGAAGTTACAAACCTACCCCAGTTTAGACCTTTGGACGACGAGCCGTTAGGTTTAACAGGTCAGAGTTAGAACAGTGATTTCCTTCTACCAAACATTGGTCTCACATGCTTTCAGGCGAGTAGAGGCTCTTTTGGCACTTCATTCAAAATTTTGAAACAGAAGCATTCACATTTAGAGTACTCTTGATCTTTCAGGATTGAACTAAATAGATAACGTTAAATTTGACCTTGTATGTTGGAAAACCACATCAAATTATGTGCTTATTTCTTAAATTTTGACTCTTGAAAATCCTTTAACTATGATTATTTTGGAATGGAGGAGGTAAATTTGAATCTATTTTGTACATGACTATATATGCTATCATGTACAAAAGCAGAGCAAAGATTGATGCAACTTAATTTAGGTACGATTTACAAATGCCATGATCTCGAATTCAAATAATTGAATGGACTTCATGTTGAATTCAAATATTTTAAACCACCTGAAGTTGGATTCAAATGTATGCTAGTTCCTAGCTATCTATTTAGAATGTCCACTATGTATCTTTTGTATGTATAATGTGCTTTACACACACAACATAAACTATACTTACATTTATATTTGAATTGATGAAGCAATGCATTGTCTGGACTTCAAAATGCTAACTCGATGGATCAAATATGTCGAATAATAACATAGACATGCTCAAATTCAATAGAATATGGATGTTTGATAGAACAATGACCGTTCCTTATGCGAAGTGCAAATATCATGATCCCATCCGAATATTTGGATACAATTTATATTTTTAATCAATGTGTACATCACTCTTTTACGCGTAAATTCACTCTCCCTAGGCCCCTCCTCACACACGCGCTAACTTTCTCTCACACACATACGCGGACACGGTGTATATCCATCGGTGGTCTCTCACACATGCTCACACTCTCTCCCGAGGTGTTTTTCTCGCACACATGCTTTCTATATCACCCTCCCTCTCTCTCAGAACCATCTATGACTATTTTCACTAACCTTTGTCACAAGCACTGTTTCTCTCACACGCATACGCACAGACGATCCCCATCGACCCTTTCTCTATACAAACACATGCCTACGTGTCTCCCGCACACACATTATCTTTAGGCCTATCTCGCACGCATTGTCTCCACCTCTCTTCCTAGTTGACAAATACGATTCAAGCGGAGCATTTAGTTGGATGCCCCTTATAGTTAAGTTGGATGAATGGTAATCAGAGACAAGGGTTTACCTTAGTTTGGGCCCTTGTTGCGATCCAGGAAATACTGTACTCCCAGTCATGTATATTTGTGAGTATGGTGTGTACAAAGTACACTATGTAGATACCAAGGGATTTTGTGTATACTACCGAAGAACTAGGCCCCAAGCTTGTACATACCTAGGACCTAGGGTTACAAAACCTAGCCAGCTTTGTTAGTTGACGTGAAGTCCTTCACGACTCTGGTATCTTTATCTTGTACGACTAGTTCTCCATGGCTCTTCGTGTAATGCATCATGGGCCGACCAATGTGGCGCAAGACGGAACCGACCTAGGGGCCTCACCTCGGCACACCAGACCTCACAAGATCACACACCCTCTACCCCTAGGTCTCGGTATGTTCTCACACCCACACATACCAACACACACACCGCACACACTATTTCTGCTCATGTCTGTATCCCCTTCTCCGTTGCGTAGACACACTCAAGGGCATCTCTTGCCGAGACATCCTATTCATCTCTCAATCTAGATCGCTCTCATTTATCGTGCTATCTCTCTCTCATTGCCCCCCGGCCCCTCTATCCATGCCTCTCTCGAATACGTACATATACCCTCTCTAGGCCCCGCTAAATATGTCGACTACACATTCACACACGTTACATCTTATCATGTGCAGCATTGATCTAAAAAGCCCTCTCTTCACTTTTACTTCGCATACAACATTCCTTTTGAATAAAAACTACACAAAGTGTGGCCAAAATTTTACTTTAGAAAATCTACATTATATAAGATTACAAAGTTATATGGATTATGAAAGTTAATTTGCATGGTGCACGCAATAATATTTATTCCGCATTGTAAATTTTTATATTTTTATACTATATATGAAGTTAGTTATAATAAAGAGAAACGATGAGCATCTTTCTCTCCATTGCACCCCCCTCTATGCCACTTTCACGTACACACAGAAACTATCTCTACGCCCTCTAAAAGTATGCCCCCAACACATTCACACATGTTTCATGTTTCTCTCGTGAGATATACACCGACGACCACTGTATCTGGAGCGAAAGCACAATATGTTCACTGGACGTCAAAATCCACTCATTATGGTCACCATATACGTCTTGTGACTATTATACAGTCACGGACTCACCATAGAGCTATGTATTTGTTGAAGACACGATTAGTTGACCAGTTAAATGCTCCACATGGCGCATCTAGTGTTGCATCATCGGCCCACATTATCTCACTACCATAGGGCCCACCTGTCGGCGGGTATAAAACTGAAAACAAACAAAAATAAATTATTGGACGGTGGGTATTTGAAGTCGTGACCGCGGGCACAGCGGACAACGTGGCCTTGTATTGGTATGTTGAGCCGGCTCTTTTAGTACACATGAGCTAGTGTGGTGATTATACACACATGCACCCATGCACACGAACTGCTTGCACGCAACACTCAGACGCAAACACGCATGCACGCAACACTCACATGCACACACACACACACAACACTCACATGCACACACACACGCATGCATGCACACATGCTACTTGTGAGTTGCATTGGAATTTCATAAACTGAGGGGAGGATGATGCAGTACAGTAGAGATAAGTATTTCCCTCAGTTTATGAAACCAAGGTTATTAATCTAGTAGGAGAACAAAGCAACAACTAGTGAACAACACTTGTACACAAACAACAAATACTTGCAACCCAACGCGCACAAGGGGTTGTCAATCCCTTGACGGCTATGGGCAAGATTAAATTGTGTAGTTTTTGATAGATAGAACGGAAAAAAAATACAAAATAAAATAAATAAAAGAAAATTGCAGGAAAGTATTTTTTATTTTTAATAGATGATAAAAGATAGACCTGGGGGGCATAGTTTTCACTAGAGGCTTCTCTCATAAAAATAGCAGACGATGGGCAAACAAATTACTGTTGGGCAATTGATATAAAAGCAAATAATTATGATGATATCCAAGGGAATGATCATGTATATAGGCATGACATCCGAGACAAGTATATCGAAATGATTCAGCATCTACTACTATTGCACCGACTGCTATCCAGCATGCATCTAGTGTATTAAGTTCATGGAAGAACGGAGTAATGCCTTAAGAAAGATGACATGATGTAGACAAGATAAACTCACGTATGAAATAAATCTATTATTTTTTACCCTTAATAGCAATGACTCATGCATTTCATGTCCCTTTTTGTCACTGGGATTGAGCACCGTAATATCGAACCCATTACAAAGCAGCTCTTCCCATGGCAACATAAATCAACCTAGTTAGCCAAACCAAACCAGTAAATTGCAGAAGAAATACGAGGCTATAACAATCATGCACAAAAGAATTCAGAGAAAACTCAAATAATATTCATGGATAGATCCGATCATAAACTCACAATTCTCCGGATACCAACAAACCACCACAAAAAGTCACTACATTGAATAGATCGTCGAGAACACCAAGGACAACATTGTATTGAAGATCAAATAGAGAGAAGAAGCCATCTAGCTACTAACTATGGACCCATAGGTCTATGTAAACTACTTGCGTATCCTTGGAGGGCAGCATGGATGATGAAGAGCACCCTCCGTGATCGAATCCCCCTTTGGCAGAGTGCCCGAAAAGGCCTCCAGATGGAATCTCGTGGTTCTGGAACTTGCGGCAGCGAAAAAAGTATTTTGTGGACTTCTCTTTTGCTTTCACCATTTTTGAGGATTTATAGAGGCAGAGTTAGGTCAGATGGACCCACGTGGGCCCAACAACACACTAGGGCGCGCCCAGGTGCCTTGTGGGCCCATGGCCCATCGTCTAGTCTTCCTTCGAAGCTTCTAGTGTCTCTTTTACCCAGAAAAAATATCCAAAAAATTTGTGCCATTTGGACATTTTTTGGTACTGATATTCTGTGAAACCAAAAACATGCAAAAAACAACAACTGGCATTAGACACCAAATTAGTAGGTTAGTCCCAAAAATGATATATTAATTGTTTGAAAGTGTATATAAAACATCCAATATTGATATATAATAGAATGGAACAATCAAAAATTATAGATACGTCGATGTATCAAGCATCCCCTAGCTTAATTCCTGCTCATCCTCGAGTAGGTAAATGAAAAAAAAACAGATTTTTTGACGTGGAATGCTACCTAACATATTCATCATATATTCTTTCTTTGTAGCATGGATATCTGGACTCGAATGATTCAAAGCACTGGTTTATAATTTGACATGAAGACATCAATACTCAAGCATACTAACAAGCAACCATGTCTTTCAAAATACCAACGCTAAGGAAATTCATCCCTAGCCCATTATGCTCAATCATTGATCCATTCATGAAACACACTCAACATTAGCTATATCCGATGCAAAAGTATTACAACAGTGCTCTCTAGTTGGTGCTTTATAAGAAAATATGGAGACTCAAATTAAAAATAAAATTTCATAAAAATAAATAGACAATCCCTACACGAGGGAAGCAGAGATTTGCAGAGGTGCCAGAGCTCAAGGCTTAAATTAGAGATAAAAATTATTTTGAGAGGCATGCTTTTCCTATCAACGAAAATGACCGAGAATTCCCAATACCTTCCATGCAAGACAAATTATAGGCGGTTCCCAAGAAGAAAGTAAATTTTATTTCCTTTCCACCATTCTTTCACAATCCTTGTCTAGCCGTATTCATAGGTGCCTTCTGTACCAACACGTTCCAAGTAATTTATTATCATAGTATTTTTTTCATTTCGGGACTGGGCATCACTATTACCTGCCACACTCTCATGCAATGACAAGTGAATAAACACTCATCGTAAGAATAAAATACCTAGCATGGAAAATATTGTCCACCCCCTGCCACTTCATGAGCGGTACGGGCACACAAAACAGAAATTAATTTTGAAAATTAGAGTTGGCACATGCAAATTTTTACTTGGAACGACATGGAAATACCGCATATAGGTAGGTATGGTGGACTCATGTGATGCCCGGATAATTAAGCTACAGTGATCCCATGCTAATGGTGCCACGTCACCACTGTTACTGCTGCTAATCTATCGTTAGATCAAAACCGGTCCAAAATTCAAATTCAAAGTTTGGTAAATAATAAAAATTTCAAACATTAAAATAAAAATGTTCGGTTTGTACTAAATATTACATAGATAAATATGGTGTAGTAAACACATTTTTATAAAATGCCTAAATACTTTTAAATGAATTAAAACAGAAAAGAAATAAGAAAAGAAAATACAAAAGCAAAAGACAACAAAACAAACAAAAAAAGCCCCCTGGCCAACTGGGCCAGACGGCCCAGCTCACCGGCCAGGCCGGCCCACCTGGCCCAGCCGTTCGACCCGCCCCTTCTTATCCCCACGAGGGGGAAACCCTAACCTGCCCACTCACCCACTCTTCCTGCCCACTCCCTCGAATGGATCTGGATCGGGGCAAACCCCCGATCCCATCACCCATCGCTGCGATGACCTTGCCGCCCCGCGCTAGGACGCCGCCGCCCGAAGCCCGCGCCATCTCGTCGGCCTGCCTCCTCTACCTCACCGGCGCTCTTCCCCACCGGCCTGCACCCGCTTCGCCGACGCCGTCCCCGTCACCCCCTCGACTACCGCTGCCCAGACCCTACGACTCCGGTGAGGCCACGGCCTCTGCGCCCCTCCTCTCTCTCCCTCGCCCCGTGCTCCGGCCTCCCCTCCCCTAGCTCGTTCGCCATTGTCACCGACGCTCGTCGTCGCGCTCCCGCCCTTGGCCGTGTCCCTTGCCGCGCCGAGACGGGCAGCCCCGCATCCCGGGGGCCTTCCCTGGCCTGCCGGCTCTAGCCGCAACCACCTCCGCCGCTGCTCGCCGACCCGCCCCGCGGTGGTCCGGTCGCATCCTCGACGGCCCCAGCGTCCTCCTTTTGGCGACCGCCCACTTCGCCACGGACCTGCCCCGCCGTGGCCTCGTCGGCGCCGTGCCGGTGCCCATCTGCGCATGCTGGGCGTCGCCCGGGTTCGCCCTGGCGGGCAGCCTCACCCCGGCGCCCGTTTAGCCCACACCCGCTATGGCCCCCTTGCCTATGACATGTGGGGCCCCAACCCCCACAGAAAGTTTACAAAAATAAAATAAAAATAAAAATAATTAATTAATTAATTTAAGAAATAATTAACTTAATTAATTATGATTAATTAAATTAACCAACTAATTAAACTAATTACACATAATTACCTAATTAACCTGATCTGTTAATTAGTTAATTAAGTAGTCAATGATAGTGGGGCCCACCCCTAATTAATACTAATTAGGTTAATTAAAATGTTTATTTGAAATGTGTCACTGACCAGTGGAACCCACTGGTCAGGTTGACCAGTCAACCCCTGTTGACTGCTGACGTCAGCATGACATCATGCTGATGTCATAAATCCAATTTTGAATTAAATTAAATAATTAATTAAATTCTAGAAATTAATAAAATCTTTAGAAAATCATATCTTTTAATCCGTAACTCGGATTAAATTATTTTCAACATGAAAGTTGCTCAGAACGACGAGACGGATCCGGATACGCAGCCCGTTCATCCGCGATGCGTCCCTAGTATAGTGAACCTGCAACATTTCACCTCCGGTTCATCTGTCCGAAAACACGGAACACCGGGGATACTTTCCCGGATGTTTCCCCCCTTCGCCGGTATCACCTCATACCGCGATAGAACACGTCTAGCTCTGCTTGTTGTCCTGTTATGCACTTGCTTGCTATGTATTTACTGTTTCTCCCCCCTCTTCTCTCCGGTAGACCCTGTGACGATGCTGATGCCCCTGTGGTCGACTACGTCACCGACGACCCCTCCTTGTCTGAGCAACCAGGCAAGCCCCCCCCCCCTTGATCACCAGATATCGCCTATTCTCCTCTATACTGCTTGCATTAGAGTAGTGTAGCATGTTACTGCTTTCCGTTGATCCTATTCTGATGCATAGCCTGACATTGTTGCTACATCTGTTGATACCTTACCTGCAATCCTAAATGCTTAGTATAGGATGCTAGTTTATCATCATTGGCCCTATATTCTTGTCAGTCTGCCTTGCTATACTATCGGGCCGTGATCACTTGGGAGGTGATCACGGGTATACACTATACATACATACATACTATACAGATGGTGACTAAAGTCGGGTCAGCTTGTTGAGTACCTGCAAGTGATTCTGATGAGGGGGCTGAAAGGACAGGTGGCTCCATCCCGGTAGAGGTGGGCCTGGGTTCCCGACGGCCCCCGACTGATACTTTGTGGCGGAGCGACAGGGCAGGTTCAGACCACCTAGGAGAGAGTTGGGCCTGGCCCTGGTCGGCGTTCGTGGATACTTAACACGCTTAACGAGATCTGGGTATTTGATATGAGTCTGGCCATTTGGTCTATACGCACTAACCATCTACACGGGAGTAGTTATGGGTATCCCGGCGTCGTGGTATCAGCCGAAGCCTTCGTGACATCAGCGACTGAGTGGCGCGCGCCGGATTGGACTGGAACGCCACTAGGCTAGGTCTGCTTCCGGCCGCGTACACAACATGCAGGTGTGCAAAGGGCGATGGGCCCAGACCCCTACGCCATAGGAGTTAGACCGACGTGCTGACCTCTCTATTGTGCCTAGGTGGGGCTGCGAAGTGTTGATCTTCCGAGGCCGGGCATGACCCAGGAAAGTGTGTCCGGCCAAATGGGATCGAGCGTGTTGGGTTATGTGGTGCACCCCTGCAGGGAAGTTTATCTATTCGAATAGCTGTGTCCCTCGGTAAAAGGACGACCCAGAGTTGTACCTTGACCTTATGACAACTAGAACCGGATACTTAATAAAACACACCCTTCCAAGTGCCAGATACAACCCGGTGATCGCTCTCTAACAGGGCGACGAGGAGAGGATTGCCGGGTTGGATTATGCTATGCGATGCTACTGGAGATGCTAGTTGGAGATGCTACTTGGAGGACTTCAATCTACTCTCTTCTACATGCTGCAAGACGGAGGCTGCCAGAAGCGTAGTCTTCGATAGGACTAGCTTTCCCCCTCTTATTCTGGCATTCTGCAGTTCAGCCCACTGATATGGCCTCCTTACACATATATCCATGCATATGTAGTGTAGCTCCTTCCTTGCGAGTACTTTGGATGAGTACTCACGGTTGCTTTTCTCCCTCTTTTCCCCTTTCCCTTCTACCTGGTTGTCGCAACCAGATGCCGGAGCCCAGGAGCCAGACGCCACCGTCGACGATGACTCCTACTACGCTGGAGGTGCCTACTACTACGCGCAGCCCGCTGATGACGACCAAGAGTAGTTTAGGAGGATCCCAGGCAGGAGGCCTGCGCCTCTTTCGATCTGTATCCCAGTTTGTGCTAGCCTTCTTAAGGCAAACTTGTTTAACTTATGTCTGTACTCAGATATTGTTGCTTCCACTGACTCGTCTATGATCGAGCACTTGTATTCGAGCCCTCGAGGCCCCTGGCTTGTATTATGATGCTTGTATGACTTATTTATGTTTTAGAGTTGTGTTGTGATATCTTCCCGTGAGTCCCTGATTTTGATCGTACACATTTGCGTGCATGATTATTGTACGATTGAATCGGGGGCGTCACAAGTTGGTATCAGAGCCGACTGCCTGTAGGAATCCCCCTTCCACACTCCTTGGCCGAAGTCGAGTCTAGACATCACAAAAACTTTTACTAACTTGGTTGTGTGCCTTACGGGCCCACGTCGCCATCGGGTGGTACTAGGATCTTTTACTCCTCGACCTTTACTCTGGGAATCTAAACTCTCTTCTCTTCGGGTTAAATGAATTTGCTAAAACTCTAACATTAGGTTCTCATAACAAATTTCTCCCGGAGAGCCACTTATTACAGATGATCGCCTGCTGCACCAGAAGATTTCGAACTTACTCGCCGATGTTCTCTCGAGACCTTGTGCCCGTCGCTTTTGCAATTCCCTATCATCGATATATCCTTATGGATAAATACATACACTTGTCGTTCTTACCTTATTCCCGTCTGCTCTTGTTAATTCAAGATACACCGAAAATTCTCTCTATTGTTCCGAGAATACTTTGTGGCTACTGCCTTGGAGTTCTTTGCCACCTGAATACCCCTACGGATAATTTCTCGCACTCATCGAGTATCTGCTCATCTCTAGTTGATTATGGTATTTCACAAAAGCTTTTGAAATACCATTCGATCTTCCGAAGATCCTCAACAACCTATTGCTCTTGAAATTCTTGGTTGCTTGCGTTGGGTTTAAATCCTATAAGTCTGGTAATCTTATTGGCATCCTTTGTCATTATCATTTTAAGTCTGTTGATCCAATATGATGTGAATGCTCTCAATCCTCAGTCATATCCTAGAATTCGTCCTTCCGGCTCAGACGTCATTTCAAACGTGAGCTGGTTCTCGCCAATCAAATTGTCGTCAATTGTGCCCCTAAGTATGTTGAACTTATCCATCCTTGATCGGAGCATCTGCTTCTGATCCTTCGCTTTGTAAATCATAATTCCTTTGCAATTGAGCTCTAAGTTACTCAGTTGTTTCTATAATCCAATGTCTTTGCATTGATTCTTCCTCTGGTTGTGAGCCGATTACTCACATCAGATCCTTTATGGACCATCAGAGCCTTGTTGGATTTCATCCGACAATGTCCTTCATATTCAATCACTTTGGAAGTTCTTTCCCTGATACGTAGTGCCTTTGGTAAATTGTATCATCTGCTTTTGAGAACCATGCTCTACTTTCGAGCTTGTGTTAATTACTTCTAAAAATTTGTGGTATATGTTCCTAAGACGCCTCAATGGGTTGAACCAATACCTTAACTAATCTATGTGAGCCCGAAAGATTTCACGGGCCATACTCA
This sequence comes from Triticum timopheevii, assembly GCA_963921465.1. Classification (NCBI taxonomy): domain Eukaryota; kingdom Viridiplantae; phylum Streptophyta; class Magnoliopsida; order Poales; family Poaceae; genus Triticum; species Triticum timopheevii. Next base: position 322,925,941 of record OY997266.1, read on the forward strand.
TCTGGTATTTCACCAGGTAAAACTTTCAGCACTAATACCATTATCAAAACGAGAAGTGAATGTAAGGTTCTGCTTTGGAGAAGTGGGAGCCGATCTTGAACTTTGTGTTCATGCCCATGGACCCGATGTGAAATCTATCATGAAAGCTTCTTGTATTTATAATGGTCCCCTTGTTGTAAGTTCATCTTGTATCTATGTTGGTCCTTTGCGATCGTGGTTCCGACCATGATTGATCATCTTTGATCCTTTTCTCGGACAAGTTGAACCACTTGTCCTCTGCCGATCAATGCACCCGTCCAACCTCTATTATGATCTACCTTCGAGTATTACCCCGTGGTATCTCGATAATAACACAGAACCATATTACTTCTTATGAGTTCTTCAAGTATTGTTTCTCCCCGATTCCAATTTTCCCCGGATTATGAGTTGTTAGACACTCAAGGACACCGATAAGTGAATCAATTTCGCACTCTGATTCAATAGCTCTAAGTAATCTCCATTTCTTATGAGTTTATTAATCCTTCAAGTCATTCCTAGCCTGATTGGCTATATCATTAATGTGCTAAATTTTAACTGTGCTACCTGGTCCTTACTCCCAAAGCACAACTTCGGTGATGAGCTAATCTTACATCGATCTTCCTTGTCTTATCGTTCCACCTTGAACGACAAGCTTGAATTCGAGTTTGTGTCCTACTCATGGTCCCAAGATCATTTCGCTTCATCATTCCTTTGACTTGATGTCATCGCCGATCGATTACATCTCCAGGAAACCTCTCGACAGAATTTGTCATGATCATCATCAACGTTCTGAGCTCTTCCAGGATATCAATTGAATTCATGATGAGAAATACCATCCTTTCCCTCGATGATTGGTATTATCATCGTCCACTTTATTGCCTTCCGTTCAACACAAACTTGTCCGTGTTTTGTGTTATACCTTGAGTTCCTTACTATCCAGCATATGTTCTTCTTTACCTTGGAGCATTACCATCTTTTTATGTCAAGAATGTGGTGAGAATTTCACCACCTCTTAAGAATTCTTGATATAGTAATACTTCTCACCATCACCATTCTTTCTCGGTCCATGTGTTGTTTCTAACCAGAATACCGACAATTGAACTATGATGTGTGAATTCAAGACTTTTAGCAATCCTATTACTTTGAAGTGAATGGTCGATTGATTCATTTTAACTGTTTTGATCGTGAAGTCGCCGTTCTAACATTTATCGTGCAACCCATCCCATAATTCGGGTGCCCTTGTCAACCAATGTTTGATTGTGGATGTTTCCTCGAACCTACATCATTATATCATTGGATCCGACAAATGTTATCTCATTGTTCACCTACTTGTGGAAATCCATCCTTTTGGGAATCTTGAAGAATTGTCGCTGAGACCATCAGCCACCCCTCATTCTCTCCTTGGTTTAATGATGAGATCTTGTTTCTGAACTCGCTTCCATAGTTCAATTCCCGAGAATCTTACAATGTCATCTCCACAATTTACATTGCACTTTCTTCTCAGGCATCCTGAGTCTGACGTATCCTAACACCAATCAGATCTGAATCTCGGTCAGATATAATGGTTGGAACATATTTCCATGAGATATAACATGGGCCTTTGTATGACCCGGTAAGGTGATGGCATGTCCAGCACACCTGGCTGGAGGATCTATTGTTATAGTTTCCTTTTTGGCAAGGTTAGTCATTCTTCCGTGTGGAAATTGTAAGACTTATTTTATAAGTTGTTCCTGATGAATCCTTTGCGTATACAAAGACCGACCTTTGCTTGAAGACCATGTCAATGCTATCTCGAAGCATGTATGTGGTACTCCTATCATCAATAAGAACATTTGAAGCACAGTGCTAAATTTTCCTTATCTGTTATCCAAACACCGTTGTATGGGTACATATCATGATTCTTCTTATCCCTTTTATCTGAATGGTCATGCCTTTGGTCTGATGTCATGGATATCATTCTCTACTTTTCCTTGGTAAGGATATATCCTTGAAATATGTGTTTAAACACATTTTCCTTTCCATTGTTCTGTTTAAACCTGATAATCACTTTTCCTTTCCATGGGTTTGTTTGACCTCTCTTGTGATCTATATAATCTAAGCAGTAATGATTCACTGCTTATGTAAACACCTCGGTGCACAATTCCGTCAGCAAAACCCTGTTACTATTGTTGATAACATTTTGATAGCCACCGATGGACGAGAACCTTGCCTATTGGCCTGCCTCGTTAAACGAGCAGGAAAATGGTTCTCTTCGTCCCTCACCCTTGGTACCGATGTTGCTGCCGACATAACTGACAGACTACCCTCTGACATGCCTTGCTTACATGATCGTGTAAGACGTCATCGCCTTCCTACTCTTAACCGACATGGTGGGCCCATAACCCATAGATCCACAGGATCGAAACCTGACTCTCCTGTACACCCTGTTGTCAAAGTTATTCCTCGAGCTTGACTTCGTATGTAATTCACGGGCCACCTGCCTATTGATCTATTCTGGTATAAGATGCATTACTTATTCCCGATTGCTTTGAGCCCCTTTCACGCCCTGTTTCAGGCATCGAACGGTTGCCTGCTCGCTCGACACTTCCCATGAAACCTCATTACTTTGCTCTTGATATTTTCTTAAGTATCAATTCGGGAGTTACTTCTGCCACCTTCCTCGTTATTATCGACCAGATAGTCGACCTTGCAAAGGTCTGTTCTCCCGGAATCCCCACCCTTTATTCTTTCGTAAGTACGATGGAGTTCCTAAAGGAAGGACGCCGACTTCATCATGATGACCTAAAGCAGAGAAATGAAGACATCAATGTATTGGACAGGCCTCTTCGAGAAGGGCAAGCCAGGATGAGAAGACCCGCTAGATTCGTTAACAAACCTTCCCCTTTCACTACCTCTTAAATCTCGAGACGAGATTTCTTGTAGTGGAGGAGAATTGTGACGCCCGGATAATTAAGCTACAGTGATCCCACGCTAATGGTGCCATGTCACCACTGTTACTACTGCTAATCTATCGTTAGATCAAAACCGGTCCAAAATTCAAATTCATAGTTTGGTAAATAATAAAATTTTCAAACATTAAAATAAAAATGTTCGGTTTGTACTAAATATTACATAGATAAATATGGTGTAGTAAACAGATTTTTATAAAATGCCTAAATACTTTTAAATGAATTAAAACAGAAAAGAAATAAGAAAAGAAAATACAAAAGAAAAAGAAAACAAAACAAACAAAAAAAAGCCCCCTGGCCAACTGGGCCAGACGGCCCAGCTCACCAGCCAGGCCGGCCCACCTGGCCCAGCCGGTCGACCCGCCCCTGCTTATCCCCACGAGGGGGGAAACCCTAACCTGCCCACTCACCCACTCTTCCCCCCCACTCCCTCGAATGGATCTGGAACGGGGCAAACCCCCGATCCCATCGCCCATCGCTGCGACGACCTTGCCGCCCCGCGCCAGGACGCCGCCGCCCGGAGCCCGCGCCATCTCGTCGGCCTGCCTCCTCTACCTCGCCGGCGCCCTTCCCCACCGGCCTGCACCCGCTTCGCCGACGCCGTCCCCGTCACCCCCCTCGACTACCGCTGCCCAGACCCTACGACTCCGGTGAGGCCACGGCCTCTGCGCCCCTCCTCTCTCTCCCTCGCCCCGTGCTCCGGCCTCCCCTCCCCTAGCTCGTTCGCCATTGTCACTGACGCTCGTCGTCGCGCTCCCGCCCTTGGCCGTGTCCCTTGCCGCGCCGAGACGTGCAGCCCCGCATCCCGGGGGCCTTCCCTGGCCTGCCGGCTCTAGCCGCAACCACCTCTGCCGCTGCTCGCCGACCCGCCCCACGGTGGTCCGATCGCTCCCTCGACGGCCCCGGCGTCCTCCTTTGGCGACCGCCCGCTTCACCACGGACCTGCCCCGCCGTGGCCTCGTCGGCGCCGCGCCGGTGCCCATCCGCGCACGCTGGGCGTCGCCCGGGTTCGCCCTGGCGGGCAGCCTCACCCCGGCGCCCGTTTAGCCCACACCCGCTATGGCCCCCTTGCCTATGACATGTGGGGCCCCAACCCCCACAGAAAGTTTACAAAAATAAAATAAAAATAAAAATAATTAATTAATTAATTTAAGAAATAATTAACTTCATTAATTATGATTAATTAAATTAACCAACTAATTAAACCAATTACACATTAGTTACCTAATTAACCTGATCTATTAATTAGTTAATTAAGTAGTCAATGACAGTGGGGCCCACCCCTAATTAATACTAATTAGGTTAATTAAAATGTTTAATTAAAATGTGTCACTGACCAGTGGGACCCACTGGTCAGGTTGACCAGTCAACCCCTGTTGACTGCTGACGTCAGCATGACATCATGCTGATGTCATAAACCCAATTTTGAATTAAATTAAATAATTAATTCAATTCCAGAAATTAATAAAATCTTTAGAAAATCATATCTTTTAATCCGTAACTCGGATTAAATTATTTTCAACATGAAAGTTGCTCAGAACGACGAGATGGATCTGGATACGCAGCCCGTTCATCCGCCATGCGTCCCTAGCATAGTGAACCTGCAACATTTCACCTCCGTTTCATCTGTCCGAAAACACGGAACACCGGGGATACTTTCCCGGATGTTTCCCCCCTTCACCGGTATCACCTCATACCGCGATAGAGCACGTCTAACTCTGCTTGTTGTCCTTTTATGCACTTGCTTGCTATGTATTTACTGTTTCTCCCCCCTCTTCTCTCCGGTAGACCCTGTGACGATGCTGATGCCCCTGTGGTCGACTACGTCACTGACGACCCCTCCTTGTCTGAGCAACCAGGCAAGCCCCCCCCCCCTTGATCACCAGATATCGCCTATTCTCCTCTATACTGCTTGCATTAGAGTAGTGTAGCATGTTATTGCTTTCCATTGATCCTATTCTGATGCATAGCCTGACATTGTTGCTACATCTGTTGATACCTTACCTGCAATCCTAAATGTTAGTATAGGATGCTAGTTTATCATCATTGGCCCTACATTCTTGTCAGTCTGCCTTGCTATACTATCGGGCCGTGATCACTTGGGAGGTGATCACGGGTATACACTATACATACATACATACAATACAGATGGTGACTAAAGTCGGGTCAGCTTGTTGAGTACCCGCAAGTGATTCTGATGAGGGGGCTGAAAGGAAAGGTGGCTCCATCCCGGTAGAGGTGGGCCTGGGTTCCCGACAGCCCCCGACTGTTACTTTGTGGCGGAGCAACAGGGCAGGTTCAGACCACCTAGGAGTGAGTTGGGCCTGGCCCTGGTCGGCGTTCGCAGATACTTAACACGCTTAACGAGATCTGGGTATTTGATCTGAGTCTGGCCATTTGGTCTATACGCACTAACCATCTACGCGGGAGTAGTTATGGGTATCCCGGCGTCCTGGTATCAGCCGAAGCCTTCGTGACGTCAGTGACTGAGTGGCGCGCGCCGGATTGGACTGGAACGCCACTAGGCTAGGTCTGCTTCCGGCCGCGTACGCAACGTGCAGGTGTGCAAAGGGCGATGGGCCCAGACCCCTGCGCCATAGGAGTTATACCGGCGTGCTGACCTCTCTATTGTGCCTAGGTGGGGCTGCGACGTGTTGATCTTCCGAGGCCGGGCATGACCCAGGAAAGTGTGTCCAGCCAAATGGGATCGAGCGTGTTGGGTTATGTGGTGCACCCCTGCAGGGAAGTTTATCTATTCGAATAGCCGTGTCCCTCGGTAAAAGGACGACCCGGAGTTGTACCTTGACCTTATGACAACTAGAACCGGATACTTAATAAAACACACCCTTCCAAGTGCCAGATACAACCCGGTGATCGCTCTCTAACAGGGCGACGAGGAGAGGATTGCCGGGTAGGATTATGCTATGCAATGCTACTGGAGATGCTACTTGGAGATGCTACTTGGAGGACTTCAATCTACTCTCTTCTACATGCTGCAAGACGGAGGCTGCCAGAAGCGTAGTCTTTGATAGGACTAGCTTTCCCCCTCTTATTCTGGCATTCTGCAAATCAGTCCACTGATATGGCCTCCTTACACATATATCCATGCATATGTAGTGTAGCTCCTTGCTTGCGAGTACTTTGGATGAGTACTCACGGTTGCTTTTCTCCCTCTTTTCCCCCTTTCCCTTCTACCTAGTTGTCGCAACCATATGCCGGAGCCCAGGAGCCAGACGCCACCGTCGACGATGACTCCTACTACGCTGGAGGTGCCTACTACTACGCGCAGCCCGCTGACGACGACCAAGAGTAGTTTAGGAGGATCCCAGGCAGGAGGCCTGTGCCTCTTTCGATCTGTATCCTAGTTTGCGCTATCCTTCTTAAGTCAAACTTGTTTAACTTATGTCTGTACTCAGATATTGTTGCTTCCGCTGACTCGTCTATGATCGAGCACTTGTATTCGAGCCCTCGAGGCCCCTGGCTTGTATTATGATGCTTGTATGACTTATTTATGTTTTAGAGTTGTGTTGTGATATCTTCCCGTGAGTCCCTGATTTTGATCGTACACATTTGCATGCATGATTAGTGTACGATTGAATCGGGGGCGTCACAACTCATATGGCACAACTTTGGGTTTTAGGAGTTGGATGCACAAGCAGCATTCCCGCTTGGTACCAATGAATTCTAGCAAATGGATTGAGAAGCAACCAACCAAAAAGCAAAAACGGTCATAAGCATGCAATGAAAACAACTAACACTGAATAATGCACCATAAGTAGGATATAACATCATTGCATAACTATTGACTTTGTGTGCATGCATAGGGAATCACAAACCTTAACAGCAATATTCATACTAAAGCATAATTACTCACCAACATGACTCACATATTACTATCTCCATATCGCAATACTATTGCAAGGAATCAAGTTTATCATATCCTGAAAGTTTTTATTATAACCCCCTTGGATATCCATCACTTTGGTACCAAAGTCATATCTTATGCAAGTTACCATTGCTATTATCAACTCTCAAAAAGATATAAGTAAAGCATGAGAGTACAAATATTTCTTCAAAAAATTCAACTCTCAAAATAATATAACTGAAGCATGAGAGTGTATTTATTTAAAATATAACCACCACCATGCTCAAAAAGATATAAGTGAAGTACTAGAGCAACTACCTAGCTCAAAAGATTTAAGTGAGGCAAATAGAGTATTCTAGCAAATCATGTTATGCGTGTGGCTCTCTCAAACAAGTGTGTTCCACAAGGATGATTGTGACAAACTAAAAAGCAAACAAAGCAAAGATACATATCATACAGGACGCTCCAAGCAAAACTCATGATATGTGACGGATAAAAATATAGCTCCAAGTAAAATTATCGATGGTCGTTAGAAGAAAGAGGGGATGCCTTCCGGGGCACCCCCAAGCTTGGTTGCTTGCAAGTCCTTGAATATTACCTTGGGGTGCCTCGGGCATCCCCAAGCTTAGGCTCTTGCCACTCCTTATTCTTTCATCCATCGTGATCTCGCCCAAAACTTGAAAACTTCAATCACACAAAACTCAACAAAACCTTGTGATATCCGTTAGTATAATAAACCAAATCACTACTTTAAGTACTGTTGCAAACCCATTCATATTTTGTTTTTTGAATTATAGCTAACTTCTACAAGTTTTATACCCCCTGATACAATCCATAGTTTCATCAAAAAAAGTAAAACAATGCATCAAATACAGAATCTATCAAAAAAAGAACAGTCTGTAGCAATCTGAACATTGACCGTACTTCTATAACTCCAACAATTCTGAAAAATTAGGACAACATGGGAAATTTGTATATCAATCACGTGTAAAACTTCAGATGCAAAAGTCTGTAAATTTTAACAAGTCTGTAACTGGACGCACAAGTTTTTGTTAATGCACAGAAACAAAGCAAATATCACCCAAATCATCCCAAAGGCTTTGCTTGACACAAAATCTAGTTAAAACACTAAAACACAATCATAAAATTAGCATAATTGTGTGTTTATTTAAAAACAGCAAAGGAACAAAAAAAATTAAGATAACTATTGGGTTGCCTCCCAACTAGCGCTATTGTTTTACGCCCCTAGCTAGGCATAATGCATAGTTTCAAGTGTTGTTATCTTTCTCCTTTTCATTCAAAGATGTGTTTTCCTCGGGAGGTTTTTCATAGGTAATATGAAACACGTTATCCATAGAAATTTTAGCATTAGCAATTTGTCCATCCGCAAATCCCCCTTGATTACGGCTACAATCCAAGAGTATTGACTATTAACACTATTGAAAACTTGTTGGATTATATTCAAAGGAGGGACTTCCTTTTTTGTATTATCATCAAAGAGGTGATCATTGTGGAAAAAATACCTCAACAAGTAGTCACTATTGTAAAGGATCTCATCTATCACCGGTTTTTCATGGCTCATACCATAAAAACCAAAGATCTCTCTAGCTTCTCGCACTATGTGATGAAATTCATTCATGAGGACAAGGGTAGCTATATGTTGAGCTCTAGGATTTTTTTATAATAGGCAACTCATAAAATAATATTTGCAAAGTAGGATGAGTGCGAATAAGTCTTCTCTGTAGTTTAAGAAATAGTGCGAAAATAGCCTCAACATATTTTTTGGTTCTTTTAAGTATGGGAGCATCATCACAAGTCAAAGTTCCAATGCAATTAAAGAATTTTTGTATGACACTTTTTCCTATAATATTCCCTTGTCCCAACACAAAAGTTTTAGCATCAAGATTAGTAAAACTTCCAATTTTAGGAGCTCTACCATCATCTGTTTCGGCCATACCAAAGTTACTCATGATGACAGTTTCAAAACAAGCAAACAAGAAGACACACAAAAGGCAAATGGAAAAAAATGTTATCTTTGTAGAAACTTTTTGGAAGTGGGGGAGATGAAAACGAGAGGCAAATGGCAAATAATTTAAATGCAAGGAGATGAAAGTTTAGGCGTAAGTACTTGATAGTTGTTGATGATGTCTCCGCAACAACGGTTCTAGATATTCTTCCTGCGTTGGGATTTCCCCGAAGAGGAGAAGATGATGTAGTATAGTAGAGATAAGTATGCCCCTCAGTTTATGAAATCAAGTTTATCAATCCAGTAGGAGAACCATGCAATGAGTAGTGAACAGCAACTGCACACAAACAACAAATACTTGCAGCCCAACGCGAACAAGGGGTTGTCAGTCTATTGACGGTTACGAGCAAGATTAAATTTAGTCTTTGATAGATAGATCGGACAAAAATACAAAATAAAATAAATAAAAGAAAATTACTGCAAAGTATTTTTATAGTTTTAATATATGATAAAAGATTGACCCGGGGGCCATAGTTTTCACTAGAGGCTTTTCTCATAAAAATAGCATATAGTGGGTAAACAAATTACTGTTGGGCAATTGATAGAAAAGAAAATTATTATGAAGATATCCAAGGCGATGATCATGTATATACATATCACATCCGAGACAAGTAGACTGAAACAATTTAGCATCTACTACTATTACTCCACACATCGAGTGTTATCCAGCATGCATCTATTGTATTAAGTTCATGGAAGAACGAGTAACGCCTTAAGGAAAAAGACATGATGTAGACAAGACAAACTCACGTATGAAATAAATCCCATATTTTTACCCTTAATAGCAATGACACATGCGTGTCATGTCCCTTTTTGTCACTAGGATTGAGCACCGCAATATCAAACCCATTACAAAGCACCTCTTCCCATGGCAAGATAAATCAATCTTGTTGGCCAAACCAAACCAATAAATCAGAGATGAAATATGAGGCTAAAGAGTCATGCATAAAAGTGTTCAGAGAAAACTCAAATAATATTCATGGATATATCTGATCATAAACTCACAATTCATCGGATCCCAACAAACACACGACAAAAAGTCATATATCGAATAGATCTCCAAGAACACCGAGGAGAACATTGTATTGAAGATCAAATGGAGAGAAGAAGCCATCTAGATACTAACTATGGACCCATAGGTCCATGGTAAACCACTCATGCATCATCAGAGGGCAGCAAGGATGATGAAGCTCCCTCTGGGAGAGTGCCGGAAAAGGCCTTGAGATGGGAACTCGTGGTTTTGGAACTTGCGGAGGCAGAAAAAGTATTTCGTGGACTCCTCTATTGGTTTCACCATTTTAGAGAATTTCTAGAGGCGGAGTTAGGTCAAATGGAGCCACGTGGGCCCCACAACACACAAGGATGCGCCATAGTGCCTTGTGGGCCCACGATCCATCGTCTGGTCTTTTCCCGAAACTTCTAGTGTCTCTTTTGTCCAGAAAAAATCTCAAAAAAGTTTTGTGGCATTTGGACTTCGTTTGGAGCAAAAGAATAGCAACTGGCACTGGGCACTAAGTAAATAGGTTAGTCCCAAATAATGATATATAATTGCTTGAAAGTGTATATAAAAATCCAAGATTGATAATATAATAGCACGAAACAATCAAAAGTTATAGATACGTTGGAGATGTATCAACACACCACACGACCAACACAGACACACTCACGCTCAAGTGCTCAACCAATACGTGCATGCACACACATCACGCCCTGACACACGCATATACAACCAGGTGGTTACCGAGCACGGGTTGGAGTCTTGTGTCGCCTACATAAATTTTTGTTTATCTTACTTTTTTCCTCTGCCAACTAACTGGTGGGACTGAGAAGGAACGTGCCCAATTTAACCAGTCAACATAGTGCCAAGTAGACTATTTGGCTAGTCAACATAGTGCAATCTGATGCTGAATAGTGAGCGAGTTACCGTATAATCACCACAAAACATATATAGTGACCGTAATGAGCATACTCTGAAGTCCCCTGACCATATTACGCTTTTCGCTTCAAATACACTAACCACCAGTGTATATCTCTTCTCTCGCTCTCTCCGTGGAGCCGAGTAGGCCAACCTCCCACTGCCAAAATTTGCGCACACCACCCTGATATGTCTCCAGCGTAACTATAATTTTTTATTGTTCCATGCTATTATATTACCCATCTTGGATGTTTTATATGCATTAATATGTAATTTTATATCATGTTTTTGAATATTTATAGTGGAGTAAAACCCCATAGCACTTTATTAGTAAATAAACAGCCCAACACTATACAAGCACTAAGGAAGTGCTGAAGTTCAAAAGTAAGAGCCTACCTTAGACCTACATGTATTTACAACAAGGCATTAACCCAAGCTAAGAGCTGTATTCTGATGTTATCACCAAGCCTATGTACTAACAAAAGAATATCATGTACAAATTTATATTTCCTGGCAGCAAAATGTGCTCGCTTCCCTCTGAAGGTCCATCCATTCCTTAGGATCCAGATGTTCCATGCTGCTGTGAGCATCACCTCAAAGAAGAACGGATGCCCAAAACTGGTTTTGGCTTGCAATATACATTGTTGGATATCAGACCCTTGTGTCCAATCAATTTGAAGATAATTCCAAACCCTGCAGCTAAAGTTACACTAAAAAAACAAATGTGTTCTATCTTCATGAACACATATAACACAAATATTATCATCATTTGGTGACCTCCAGTGCCTTCTGACCAACATATCCTTAGTGTTGAGTCTATCAAAGAATAGTAGCCAGCCAAAAACCTTAATTTTCATTGTGCATCTACTCTTCCATAACCATTTGCATGGCTGAATTGTAGGCATGTGTGAATGCATGACAGTGTAAAAACCTTTGGCTGAGAAAGACCCCGATCTGGAAGGCCAAACCCACTGGTCAAGAAGAAGATGGTCTCTCTGTAAATTCAAAAGCCAACCTGCCAAAATATGTAATTCAGTAGCAGCCTCCTGGGAGATGGGTAGATAGAACATGGAAAAGAGGTCTTGATTTTGGAGCACATCCATGACTGAGACATTATCATCTTTAACAAAAGAGAATAACCTCGGGAGCCTCCTTACTAAAGGCATAGAAGAGCTAGCCAGGTGCCATGCATCATGCCAGAACAAAGTTGTATCACCCATGTTGATGTGAACAGATGCAACTGCTCTATACATGTCACTCAACTTAAAAGCATCCTTCCACCAGAAAGACCCAGTCAGTACAGTGGCCTGTGGCACAATGTTGTCATAGTAGGAATTCCATACCATAGACACCCAAGGCACATCATGCTTGTTATAGAATTTATGTAGATGTTTCATAAGAAGTATGTGGTTCTGGATGTTCAAATTGAGGATACTCAATCCTCCCTTGTCTTTCGGCCTGCACACAAACTCCCAAACAACAAGAGATTGTTTTGGTGTATCAGAATTACCTCTGCAAAGGCACTGCCTAAAGATTCTATCCAGTTGCTTGATAATTCTAGGGGGGTATGCAAGGTGCAAAGGAAATAGATGGGCATGGATGTTAAAGTGAAGTTAACAACTGTAGCCTAGAGCCCTGGCTTAACATGGAAGAGCCAGCATATAACCTTCTTTCAATATTATCCACCAGAGGAAGTAGATCCACTATTTTGGGCCTGGTAGTACCAAGAGGTAAACCAAGATAGGTGAAAGGCATATCACCAATCTTGCAACCAAGAAGAGCAGCCAGCCTGAGGGCTTCATCATCTGATACAGTCAAGGGGATCATTGAGGATTTTGCAAAATTCACCATGAGTCCAGTTGATTGCTGGAACACAACCAGCATGTTCTTGAGGGCCACTAACTGTTCATCAATAGCTGGCAAAATGATGATTGTGTCATCTGCATACTGGATTATAGGGTAGTTGGGGACATGAGATGGGATTGGAAATGTCAAAGTTCCTTTAGCCAACATATGATTTACCACAGATTATAACAAATCAGCATTAATAATAAAGAGAAGCGGCTATAAGGGATCTCCTTGTCTGACCCCACATCTGCATTGAAATTGCTTGCCCGGTATGCCATTCAACAGAATAGAAGATGTCCCTGATGATAGAATCTCTTTAATCCATGCAATCCCTTTGGCATCAAAACCCTTATGTTAGAGAACCTGCAAAACTACCTCATGCTCAACTATATCAAAAGCCTTAGCAAAATCCAATTTCAGGATGATGATTGGTTTTTTTGACAGCTTGCATTGATGAATATACTCAAAAGCCCAAGCCAAACAATCTTGGATAGACCTACTTTTCAGAAATTCATACTGATTCTTGTGTATGCATTTCAAAATCACCTTTTGTAAACGATTAGCCAACAGTTTTGTGAGGAATTTGACACACGTGTTGGTCAAAGAAATCGTCTTGAAATCATCCGGCCCCTCTGGTGAGATCAATTTGGGGATAAGAGTGATCAAAGAGCCATTTATGTTTTCCAAAGACAACTTGCCATCATAAAATACCTGGATTAACTCCAAAAAATCATGCTCAATGATGGGCCAACATTTCTTAACAAACATGGCATTGAAGTCATTCGGTCCAGGCGCTCTGACTGTGGGGAGCTCCTTTAAGACCTTATTAATCTCCTCCTGAGAAAAGGGAGTAGAGAGGTCATCCAAACCTTCCATCGGATGCAATAAATGTGGTAGATCAAAACCCATGGTAATGCCTTGCGCTTGCCCCATCCGTTTTTAAAAGATGCCCACAAAATTCTAGCAATCTATGCATGATTAGAAACTGGCTCACTCCCCTCCACCTTAAGACTGGAAATTGCATTCCTTCTTAATCTCTCTGAGGCCATGGCATGAAAGAACTTCGAATTTTCTTCACCTACCTTAATATATCGGATTGTAGCATTGTTTCCAATATATATAATGTATTGCGCATGAGGTTCTCATGGTGCAATTTGATGATCTTTTTGAAGTTGAATTCGTGAGTGGCCTCCACTCCTCTAACTCATCGCAATGCAAAATAACCTAGGCACAATTCATTGTCAATTGCTTGATGAATGAGAGGTTTTTGCTCCATGCTTTCATATCCACTCTCAGACGTTTGTACCTTTTTGAAATAACCGCAAAACACAGTGGTTTCCCAGGAACGCTTGACACAACCCATAAACCCTGTCATGTCAACCTGAAAGTGCGTTAAGTCGACTAGAGGGGGGGTGAATAGGCGATTTTTACAAATTCGTCACTGAGGAATTTCAGGGTGAGAAAATTCCTAAGTCACAAACAATTAGCGGCAGAATAAGTATTCAGGTATAAGCATAACAAAGAAAGAGCATAGTCATCATGATGAAATAAAAAACAAACACAAAGTACAGAAAACGTAAACATAGGATAAGCAGGCTGAAGACAATGTGACTAAAGAAATTGGATTAAGGAAATAGAGAAAGTCTTCAAACAATAATGATCAGGTTCATCAAAACATGAATGAGGAAATGAAAGGGTTGAGGAAATAGAACCAGTAGGCTTAGTGAAGACAATTATTTGGTAGACCAGTTCCAACTGTTGTGACAGTTGTACGTCTGGTTGGAGCAGCTGCGTATTTAAACTCGAGGACACACAGTCCCGGACACACAGTCCTCACCGTACTGTCCTTAAGCTAAGATCACACAAATCTCGCCCAACACTCGTGGCAAGTCTTCATAGGTGACTTCCAAACCTTCACAGACTTGTTCACTCGGCGATCCACAATTCCTCTTGGATGCTCAGACCATGACGCCTAACCATCTAGAGGATACACAGTCCTCAAAGGTAACAAGCGTCGGTTCCAGACAGGAACAATTTCTTCAGTGATGCTCAAGCACTTTGGGTTTGTAGGTTTGGGTTTGGGATTTGGGTTTTCCTCACTTGATGATTTTCGCTCAAAGTCCTTAGAGGATGGCATGCTCTCAATTGACAACTGTCAGTTTCTCTCGGAGCAGCCAACCAGCTAGTTGTTGTAGGGGGCGGCTATTTATAGCCTAGGGAGCAGCCCGACATGATAAGACATAAATGCCCTTCAATGATATGACCGTTAGGTGGTAGGATATTTTGGACAGCTGGCGTGTGGCACGACAATGGTCGGATTTGAGGTTTGAATTCCTCAGGGCTGCCATGTTCCTCACTGTGTAGGCAATCTGCACTAGCGAATTCCTAACTCCTCAGTCAAAACAAATTCCTTAGAGACCAGAAGAACTTCGTCTCTTTCACTGAAGAAATTGACTGAACTAATATGAGATTTCCAATGGCTTCACTCGAAAGGATTGGGTAGGTGTAGGATTTTGAGATGAGCATCACTTGGAAATCAGTTTCCTTAGTATTACCTCGACCCCCTTTAACAATACGGTGTTTCCTATGACTCAAGAGAGAGAAAATGAAACTATTGAAACAAAAGTCCTCACGCATCATAGTCCTCGCGTGAATATCCAAGTCTTCAAGGTCACACCAATTTCTTCATTTTCAAAGTCTTCAGGAGAACCAATGTCTTCAGCTGAAGACATTCATTTTTAGGGGTCGACATTCATTGTCAATATCAAACTCCTCATCGACTTATAGAGCCTGTGTACCCTCACAAACATATTAGTCCCTTAACCTATAAGTCTTCAATACACCAAAATTAGTAAGGGGCACTAGATGCACTTACACAACCCAATAGTTTTCAAACAGAATAACTCTATCCTTTGGTATAGTCGTGTCAATGGAGACAACACAAGGCACATGATCGGAAGAGGTTTTGGCTAGAGGAAGAACCACTGTGTTGGGATAAATAGAGATCCAATCTGACGTTGTGAAGAACCAGTCTAATTGTTCGAGCAGTGGTATGTCCTGCATATTAGACCAAGTGTAACTACGTCCTTTAAGGGGTAGCTCTAATAAGCCCAAATGCTCAACGATCTCATTGAAAAAAATATCATTAACATCTCCCCCAGTAGATTGCTATTATCTAGAGACCCGATGAAGTTGAAATCCCCCAGCAATAGGCAATGTTCATCTCATGATATCGATAAATTATAAATCCAATGAACAAAATCATCCCGCAGCTGCCCATCACAAGGCCCATACACCGACACTAAGGTCCAGGTTTCTGCGTTGTGCACCGAGGTAAAAGAAACTACTACCCCAAAGCTTCTAATTTCAATGAGTTTGCCAGTAAAGATGGAAGAGTTCCAAATAACTAGGATCCCTCCAGAAGCCCCAACCGACGGAGCAAAAGCAAAATAATCAAACCTTCTGGGACAAAACACTCTGATCTTGCTAATATCAAAATCCTCACATTTGGTCTCCTGAAGACAAATGATCGAGCACTAGCTCTCTTCAATCTTAGCTCGTACATCTCTCTGACTAGCCTCAAAATTCAAACCGCGAACATTCCAGCACAAAACACGCCAATTACGAAAGGATGTACTAGCCATACGAAACTATATAGGAAATATGAGGGAGCCCACTGTATAACAGCGTAGCAACAGTGCCCATAAAGTTCAGTACAGCAAAAGCAGACATAACCTCAAGCCACAGATAAGGTTCAGACATAGCACTGACAGAAAGTTTTAACCGATAGTAGCAAAAGATAAAACCGAAATATCCCCCTTCACACTCCCAAGCCCCACGGTGGTACATGTACTCATTCATCATTGGAAACAGCATCACTATCAGTCTTCTTGGAAGGAGCCATAAGCTTATCCTCTGCCAGGTCGCTTGCATCACTAGAATTGGGGTATCCGGAGGCATCTGGCGAGCTTGCTCAGTGGACTCCTCCATGGCCGCTTTGAGTTTCTTAGCTTTGGGGTGTCTCATCAGCGATGGCTTGATCGACACAGTGGACACTGGTTTGAAACCAGAGGACTTGGCACAGCTTCTAGTCATTCTCCGTGTTGAGAAATCCAGAGTGGCAGTAACAGGTGCAACTGAACGGTGAGCACACTTCCTCCCGTGCCCCCTTTTACCAAGTGTTGATTTTGCAGTTGGTCTAACAGCTACAAACTAAAAGTCTAAATCCACTGTCATACTGTCAGATGGTGAAGCTAGTGTAGTTGGACTTGCAGGGTCAGAAGGTGCATTCACAACATCAGGAATTTCCTCAATTATGACTGAAGATTTGCACTGGGGGCTATAAGTACCACTAATGATGAGGGCAAAGCGTTCCTCATGCGATGGCTACAACTGTCTCCTTGGAAGAACTAAAGGTGGCAGTAAGAAACCTGGCAAGGCAGCAGGTATTGACTTGAGGAGGAACTCATGCATCAGCGATGAGAAAGTTCTTTCCCAAATCATCTCCAGAGGCAGCACAGGGCCATAAACAATCCTCACAATCCCAAGCAGAATCGGGTCCATGGGCAAAATTGGATGAAACAATGGTTGTCACACCTCCTCCATGTCCACCGCATTATCATCAGAATCCATAGAAGGATTGAGGACCATAGAGTTCTTATCCTAAGCTTTCTCAATGATGTCAAGCTGCGGCTATTCTTGCTGGACATCTTGCTGCTCCCAAGGTCCCCAACCAGCATCTTGTTGATCATTGTTGCCCCCACCATTTGCATTGCCATTGAAAGGTTGATTATGTCCAGGTGGCACTGCATTCCAACCCAGAGCAGGGTATGGTGGCATTGCCCAAAATGGTTGAGGTGGGTTGACACCAGGCATTGGGTGAGCATTGCCATCCAATGGCATTGGATCTTCGTCAGCTGGTATCATAGCCTCAGCAAATTCTCCTGTGAGAATATAGCATCCCGCTGTCCAAGAGACCATTGAACCACCCCAATTGGCAAACTCGTGGAAAACAACTGAACGCGGCACAAGTGCATTATCGGGGAAGAAGCATCTGACAATGGAATGGACCTTGTGACGATCTCTGTCATTCCAATGATGAAATTGCCCAAAGGTACCAACAATCTCTGCTAGGTTATTCATGTTCCTATAATCCAGAGGAACTCCGATGAAGATCAACCAACCTGTCCTATGTCCATGAATAGCTATGAAGCCCTCACCCTCATTGTGTGGAATAAATCTAACAAAAAACTCAGTGCCCCCTGTCGGTGTCAAAACCGGCGGATCTCGGGTAGGGGGTCCCGATCTGTGCGTCTAAGGCTGATGGTAACAGGAGGCAAGGGACACAATGTTTACCCAGGTTCGGGCCCTCTCGATGGAGGTAAAACCCTACTTCCTGCTTGATTGATATTGATGATATGAGTAGTACAATAGTTGATCTACCACGAGATCGTAGAGGCTAAACCCTAGAAGCTAGCCTATGATGATTATGATTGTGACCGTCCCTCTAAGGACTAAACTCTCCGGTTTATATAGACACTGGAGAGGGCTAGGGTTTATACGGAGTCGGTTACAAAGAAGGAAATATAATATCCGGATCACCAAGCTTGTCTTCCACGCAAAGGAGAGTCCCATCCGGACATGGGATGGAGTCTTGAGTCTTGTATCTTCATGCTCCAATAGTCCGGCCAAAGTATATAGTCCGGCTGTCCGGATACCCCCTAATCCAGGACTCCCTCAGTAGCCCGTGAACCAGGCTTCAATGCCGATGAGTCCAGCACGCTGTTTTGTCTTCGGCATTGCAGGGCGGGTTCCATCTCTGAATATTCCAAAGTAATTATCGAACACTTAAACCGTGTACGGATCTGCAAGATGATCTTCACATACCACTGTAGAGAGCATAGCATAAATCTGATCTACTGGCAATTTTTGTACGTCGTGCCCCCACATCGTGGCCCAGCCCAACACGAACCGGTTTTTCTTAGCCCGCTTCGATACGCGTTGCGAGGCGGTTTTATTGGCACGCTCTGCCAAAGCAGAGATCGTGTTCCCCTTATTGCGGGATCTTCCATCAATACGGGTGTGCGTAACCCCACGACGACTGTTGGTATGACTCCGTGTTTTTAGATAAGTCTCAAGCGGTCATGCTGAGGACTCTTGATATTCCCCCCCCCCTTTATAAGGGGGCCGAGGCCTATACCTCTTTTCCACCACCCTTGCGCCTTTTCGCATCTCGAATTCTAACACCCGAGACCCAAGCTCAAACACCCTGGATCCTCCACTATGTCCGGATCCAACCTTCAAGGCCGGTGGGTGGCCTCCCCAGTCAAAGAGGAGGACTTTGCGAGGCTTAGGGAGGTCGGATATTTGATTGCCGACATCCATCACAGGCTTCCTGCTCCAAGGCAGGTCATCCCTACTCCCGAGCCTAATGAGAGCGTCATATTTGTTTCTCACTTCCTCCGCGGCTTGGGCCTCACCCTTGATCCCTTTGTGAGGGGGCTCATGTTCTATTACGGATTAGATTTTCACGATCTAGCTCCGGGCGCTATCCTCCATATCTCGTCGTTCATCATTGTGTGCGAGGCTTTTCTCCACGTCGCTCCACACTTCGGCTTATGGCTCAAGACCTTCAAGGTGAAGCCAAAGATGATTGAGGGGAGACATGCGGAGTGCGGAGGTGCCGTAATAAGCAGGAACACCATTGCCCCATGGCCAGAGGGTTCTTTCCCAGAGGTATCCGATTTATGGCAGCGGAGGTGGTTACATCACGGCTCCCAGAGGCACAAAGTGGGTGGCTGCCCCCGACTTCCGTTCGGGCCCTCCGTCACAACTGGCGTCATGGACCAATGTAGGATGGGATTGGGGGTCTGCTAGTGATGTACCAACACTGCAGAGCCGTATCCGGGAGCTTCTTGAGAGGGACATTAACCTTGTCAGCATAATTTAGGTAATGCTAATCCGACGGATGTTGTCGTGCAAACGCCGGCCTCTCCGGATGTGGGAGTTCAATCCAGAGGGTCCGTGGACTATTCTGCACTTCTTCGGCCTGACGCTCGAAGGGATGTGTAAATTATTCTTTGGACCACAAGTAAAGTGTCCGGACACCACCGAGGATGCGGGCCTAAGCTGCAATCGCCCAGATTCCCAAGTAAGTAACCCCGAAACTGAACACTTCGTTTATATTTATCATAATCATTATTCTGAAAATCCTCCGTGGCCAGGAATGGCTCAGCAAGGCGGAGAAAATCAGGTGTCCGGCGCCACTTCCCGAAGGCTCGCCTAGCCCTACCATAGACAAGATGCTTGGCCAGGTGTTTAGAAAAATGCCCTCAGGGAAAGACGAAGGGAAGAACAGAGAAGACGAACTTCACACACTGCGCATCCAAACCGGGGGAATTGCTACCTCCCCAAAGGAGGATAGTCGGGAAGGGGAATCTAAGGCCTCCTCCCCGCGCGGGAAGAAGAGGGCCGCCTTTGAAGACTTGGAGACGGAGGTGCCCAAACAGGGGAAGAAAGCGTCACCAGGGGGCCCTACCCTGAAGGGCGCCCTCACCGTGTCATGCCCGCCAATGGGCCAGCCCTCAATCGAGTTGTCAGTTAATCGTAAATTCGAAGGTATTTCTTTTCTCCGAGACCAATAACCAGGATCCATTCTTTGCAGTCCGACTAGCAACTCTTCTCGACAAAGTTCATCTTCGGGGGATCTCCCTCCAAAGATGATGGAGAGTGAGACCCCACCAACCTCTCTGCCTCATGAGGCGGGCGACCCCGAGGTGTCGTCATGGAGGAGTCCGGATCTACCGAAGCCAGAAGCTAACCCTTCGGCCGCCTTGAGCCCGGAGTGTTCGGCTCCCATGGGGGGCGATGAGAAGGGTCCTACACAGTTTGGTGTCCGGGTGGACACACTGACGGGCCTTCTGGAGGGAGCTGCTCTCTCGGAGGAGCACCGTCCATTAATGAGCATGGTGCTCAGGAAGATTTCCTCTACCACACGCGGGTTGAATGAAGCCTTTACGAGCCTGTTCAGAGGCTTTGAGGTATGTAAAAAACTACGTAATTTTTGGCTGTGATGCACGCGCTAGGTGTGCTCCATATGGATAGTAGCCCCTGAGACTCTGGTTGCCCGCCCTAGGCGGCAAATGGAGGATCATATTGTGTAAGTAATGATTGCGCTATATATATGCGCAGGTGTCTAAGGATCCGGCAGCCGACCGGTCCGTTCAAGTTGCCGAACTAAGGAGGCAGATTGGAGCTATTGATGCCGATATCACGCTGGTGAACGAGCAACTTAACGAGTCACAAGGTATGTGCTCTGCTTTCCTTATTATGTTGTATAGGAAAAATGGAGAGGAGCATAATATTAATGCGATATGCTTGGACTGCAGACGGTGCTGCTGCCATGGAAGCCCTGAGGGCGGAACTTGCCCAGGCCAAGGAACAAGCTCAGGCTAGCAACACGGCTGCCCTAAAGGAGGCCGAAGGTTGAGAGCCGAACAGGCTGCTCATCATCGAAGCGAAGACAAAATAGCCGAGATGGTTGTGCAGCTGAAAAATGCCGACCGACAACCGGTATGAACTCCTTGAGAAGGAGAATCAGGTGAACTTGGCTGACCTGAAGAAGGCACTTGATGCGGCCAAGGAGACGCGGTCTGAAAGCAGGGATGTACGGGAGGAGCTTCGACAGGCCAGAGAAATCGTGGCTGGAAACCCTTACTTATTGCGGATGAAGTTTTTAGATCTTAAGTATGCTCCCCTGGATCGACGCTAGAGTCCTACAGACGCGTATGCGGACATGGCGAAGAGTACGGCTGATGCGGCCAAGTTTTTCGAGGATCAAGGTGATAAAGAAGTGGAGAAGCTGTTATGGTCGCAATTCAATGCTCCCGCACGCCCATTACCGTTGAGTGAGAAGATGGCTGCTGTGGCTGAGCTTCATAGGCTGTCCGGTCTTGCAATGCGGTCTGTAATAGACCATCTTTGGCCGAAGGAGCCTAAGTCGGACAGTTATTTTGGTTTAGTGCAACAATTCCTTGGTGCCGTATCACGGACCGATGCCATGAGGAGGTCGGCGTGTATAGAGGGTGCACGGATGGCTCTTGCCCACGTTAAAGCATATTGGACAGATATGGAGGCCACCATCGTTGCGACCCAGAATCCAGCGGGAGGCCAGGATCCGGCCGAGCACTACTTGGAGCAGGTAAGAGAAGGTGCTCATTTAATAGAGGCTCAGTGCTCGAAGAATATCATGTTCGAGTGACAAATCGTGTTTATTGTAAGAACAATGTTATTTTGATTATGAGGCTATATTTATACTTTTTGCCCAAAAGTATTATTGTGCCTCCTGTGCGGCCGTTTTTATGTATATGTGTAATCTAAAAGTTAGCAGTCATTGGCTTTAGCCCCCACGCATACTATGTGGGGGTGTTCGTGAAAAATATGCGTAATCACACTTGATCCAATGTCTTGGTCCATTAAGGAGGTGATCGCACGTCGAACTAGGCAACCGGACTATATAGCTGTAAAACTTTCACTTAGCCATAGGAGTTTGACGGTGGGGCTACTATGTAGGCCCTGGCACCTTTGCATGCATCTGTATACGGGCGCGTGTGTACATGACCGGGAAACGGTCCTTCGTTAATGCGGAGGAATCCTAAAGATTCTGATAGGTCTTCGAGTGGTTGAACAATCTCTCGCTGTATCATGATAGTCAGCTTTCGGCTTTCTCTACTGAGGTGCTCATCCGGAATAACCAGGGCACAATTGCAGTAGTTCTGCTTTGGCTGCCTTAGCCGATAAGAACGGAACGTAAGGCGGCAAACCCAGGAGCCGGGCAACCCCAACATTTGACCAAAGACATGATTCGAAGCTGATGCATATAAGGCCAAACTCGCGTCGCCGAACACTCTCGAAGGTATTCGGACTTTGTAACATATACTAGGCTGAGTAACGCCCTTCATTATGAACTTTGTATTTCCAGGTACATGTATCAGTCTGTCATGGCGAAATGGCAATAACGGTAGTATCCTCTGTGGGTGTAGTACCCATGGGATGTATAAACAACAAGAGGCAATAAAAAAGGTTTACACAAGGGCTTAATCTAAAGAGAAACCTTTGAACATGGCCCTGCTACACGTCTATGCCTTTTTCTCAGTTGTGCCGTGTCCTGGAAGGGTATCACACGAATGGTGTCTGTAAAAAGAAAAACTCATGTAGAAGAGCATAACGTGAGCGTGCGATGGATAGTAAAAGTGTAAGACATTGGCCTTTTAATGAGGTCAAGCCCACAGTGGGGCTTTATTAAATACCTATAGCCCGTGGTGTCCTCTATAGGATTACATATATGGCGCCCTAGCTCGGGTTTATCCGGGCTGTCGGACTCGTCTAACCGTGTTCGTGGTCTTAACGACTAGTCATGCTTTCTGGTATTTAGAGGCCGCTTAGAGTCCGGCCGTTGGAGCCATCGCGTATTCCTCCGTGCGTGAAGAGCGCGTTGTGTTTCCATTAACGGTGATGACGCCACGTGGACCGGGCATCTTGAGTGTAAGGTAGGCGTACTGCGGTACTGCGTTGAAGCGGGCGAAGGCCGTTCTCCCAAGCAATGCGTGATAGCCGCTTTGGAAGGGGCGATGGTGAAGAGGAGTTCTTCGCTTTTGGAGTTGCCTGGGGAACCGAATGTTACCTCCAGTACAATGGTGCCCCTGTCGTAGGCTTCAACGCCTGGTATCACCCCTTGGAAGGTGGTGTTACTTTGGCTGATTCTGGATGGGTCTATCCCCATCCTGCGGGCAGTGTCCTGGTATATTAAATTAAGACTACTGCCGTCGTCCATGAGGACGTGAGTAAGATGGTATCCGTCGATTATTGGGTCGAGCACCAAGGCAGTTGATCCTTCATGCCGCATACTAGTCGGGCAGTCCCTGTGATCGAAGGTGATCGGGCAGGCTGACCAGTGGTTAAGTTTGGGGGCGACGGGCCTTACATCGTATGCGTCTCTGAGTGCGCGTTCGCACCTTCTCGTGGGTGTGTGAGTTGCGTGGATCATGTTTACTGTTTTTACCTCTGGTGGGAACTTTTTCTGTCCCCCAGTGTTCGGCTAGCGAGGTTCATCCTTGTCTCCACTTGGTGTTTCCTTTCCCTTGTGTTTGGCATTTAATTTTACGGCCTTCTTGAAGACGCAGCACTCTCTGTGAGTGTGGTTCGCAGGTTTGTTGGGGGTGCCATGAATTTGGCATAGTCTGTCCAGGACTTTGTTCAGGCCGGATGGTCCCTCTTTGCTGCCTTTAAATGGCTTCTTTTGTTGACTGGTTCGAGAGCCCCTGAATCTGGTGTTGACCGTTGTGTTGTCCGGACTCTCTTCCTTGTTTTGCTGTTTGTTTTTATTGCGCCGTGGCTTCCTGTTGCCATCCCTGATTTCGGATGTACTTGGGTCGCTGGTGCCTTTACGGGCCAACCAGCTAGCTTCACCTGCGCAAAAGCGGGTCATAAGGCTTGTTAAAGATGCCATTGTTCTCGGCTTTTCTTGGCCGAGGTGTCTGGCGAGCCACTCGTCCCGGATGCTGTGTTTGAAGGCTGCTAAGGCTTCGGCATCCGCACAATCGACAATTTGATTCTTCTTAGTGAGGAATTTGTTCCAAAGCTTGCGGGCGGACTCTCCGGGCTGTTGAATTATGTGACTTAAATCGTCCGCATCCGGAGGCCGGACATAGGTCCCTTGAAAATTGGCCTTGAAAGCGTCCTCGAGTTCCTCCCAACTTCCAATTGGATTTTTGGGGAGGCTTTTCAACCAGTGTCGAGCGGGTCCCTTCAACTTGAGGGGAAGGTATTTGATGGCGTGGAGGTCGTCCCCACGAGCCATGTGTATATGCATGATAAAATCCTCGATCCAGACCCCTGGGTCTGTCATTCCGTCGTATGCCTCTATGTTCACAGGTTTAAAACCCCGTGGAAATTAATGGTCCAGTACCTCTTCGGTGAAGCACAGGGGGTGAGCAGCCCCTCTGTATCTGGACGTGCTGTGGCATGCCGTCGGCTATTGTTGTGTCCGGTGCTGATTCCGAACTGGTATCCGATCGGTATGATCGTTTTGGTGACTGTAGTCCTGCGCCGGGGTGTCTCCTTTAGATCCATAGATGGACCTAGCCGCGCCAGGCTTTTTATCCAGGAGCTCGCATAGATCGTGTGCGGCGTTGGTAGCTGCTCTGTTGCGGTTATGAAGTGGTTTGTCCGGCCTCTTGGCCATGTTGTTCTTTGGTGGAACGGCCTTGTCATCAAATTCTGGCAGCAGCTTGCGTTTTGGATAGCTCTTTGTATGGCGATCGTCGCCGTACTTTTCTTCAGTGTCTAGCACTTTATTCCATCTACGATTGAGCGTTTCCTGTGCGGCCTTTAGCTGTTGCTTCTGCTTATTTTGACTTCTCGCAGTGTCCATAAGCCTTCTGTGGAGGTTATCTCGTTCCAAGCGTGTTTCCGGGATGATGAATGCATTGTCATCCGGACTGTGTTCTTGTCCCGGGGCGGTTTTCTGAATTCGTCCCTCGGGATCATTGTGATCGGGCGTCTGCTCCGAGCTGTGTTTGGCGTGACCTAGCTCATCCTGCTCCGTTGCTGGGTCATATGGTCGTTGTTGCCTTTGGAGTTGGCTGGGGTGCCGATCTTTCTGGCGCTCTTATTGCTATTTTTACTGTTGCTGGACTTGGAGCGGCGTCTGCGCCGTTGTTTTGGCTTTTGCCCAGGGGTTTTATCTTCCGGATTGTCTCCGTCGTCCTCCTTAGGCATATCCACCATGTATATATCGTATGATGAGGTGGCAGTCCAGCGCCCCGTTGGTTCTGAATCGTCTCCTGCGCAGACGTCCATACCGTCGGTATCATCAGAGTCGAAGTCAAGCATGTCTGATACATCGTCGACAGTGGCTATGAAGTGGGTGGTGGGTTGACAATGAATTCCTTTGTCGCCTGCTTGCCATTCGAGCCAGACATAGTTCGGCTGAGAGTCTCCTGACAAAGAGAGGGACTTTAAAGAGTTCAGCATGTCGCCAAAGGGCGAGTGCTGGAAGATATCCGCAGCGGTGAACTCCATTACCGGAGCCCAACCAGATTCGGCGGGCTTGGAGGCGCGCGGAATGGAACCTACAACCGGATACGAGTCCAGGGGTCCGGTGTCACAAGCTTCCTTGGGGGTGAAGTCTGTGTTCGGCTCTACCGCCGATGAGTGTGCGGCCTCTGGGGTGGGGTCCATCCACCCGTCCTCGGACGACGCAATCTGCTCCGGATTTATGTCTGGGGCTCCTGCAGGGGCGATATCCCGAGCATTGTCCGACAGCAGGTCTAGGCCGTGCTCGTCGTGATTGTCTGGCACTCTTGGCACAGTCCCGAATCCATTGAAGATCAAGTCTCCACGGATATCGGCCGTGTAGTTCAAGTTTCCGAACCGGTCCTGGTGGCCAGGGGCGTAGCTGTCGATCTGCTCCAGATGGCCAAGCGAATTGGCCCGCAGTGTGAAGCCTCCGAACACGAAGATATGTCCGGTGAGAAAAGTCTCACCCTGGACCGTGTCGTTGTTGATGATTGGAGGAGCCATCAAGCCTTGCAGCGACGACACAGAGGAACTCTCAATGAAAGCACCAATGTCGGTGTCAAAACCGGCGGATCTCGGGTAGGGGGTCCCGATCTGTGCGTCTAAGGCTGATGGTAACAGGAGGCAAGAGACACAATGTTTACCCAGGTTCGGGCCCTCTCGATGGAGGTAAAACCCTACTTCATGCTTGATTGATATTGATGATACGAATAGTACAAGAGTTGATCAACCACGCGATCATAGAGGCTAAACCCTAGAAGCTAGCCTGTGATGATTATGATTGTGATCGTCGTTCTAAGGACTAAACTCTCCGGTTTATATAGACACCGGAAAGGGCTAGGGTTTACACGGAGTCGGTTACAAAGAAGGAAATATAATATCCAGATCGCCAAGCTTGTCTTCCACGCAAAGGAGAGTCCCATTCGAACACGGGACGGAGTCTTGAGTCTTGTAACTTCATGCTCCAATAGTCCGGCCAAAGTATATAGTCCGGCTATCCGGATACCCCCTAATCCAGGACTCCCTCACCCCCCATCTAGGACCAAAGGGAACGACAAATGCAAAGTAAAAGAAGCATGCACGATAGGGACCTTCATCTCAAATAAACCAACACCCTGGAACCAAGTGTGAGAAGAGAGGACCGGAACATGCATACTTTGTGTCAGAAAATTCAGAACCTGCTCTCTGCGGATGGCAACAAGATGGGATGGAGAGAGAGGCTCAACAATCGCTACCATATACTGCTCATGTCTTCGTGGCGGCGGTATCGCCGACATGTAGAAGGTGTGTGACAGCCTGTGCTCGCCCCCATTGACTATGTCGAAACCAGCCAGAAGAAAACGATGAGGGTCGATGGCATAGACTAGGAGCTGGTTGGTCTGCTTGGAGCGCCGAGGTGGAAGCCGACGTAGGAGCTGGCCGTGCGGGCAGAGGGGATGGCGGAGGGAGTTGGGTTGCAGCGAGGAGCAAGGAGGCGATTGGGGTTTTTGCTCTGGCGATGCAATTGTATTGGAAACCAAAGAGGCAAGGGAGTCCTTTATCTTGGAGTGAGCTCCAAAAGCCACTCGATGGGACTTTGGGCAACCAGATGGACGAGTCAGGAGGCTGACTTGTACGATTTTTCTTAATGTGACCCGAATGAAAACAACTCCTACAATGAACCCAGTTCTTGCAGGTCTCTGATTTGTGGCCCATGCCCAAACAATTTTGGCAGTCCCGATAACTGGCAGCCAAATCCTCAATCATATCATCAAAACTCTGCAAACCTTTGGTAATGCCACATGGAGAAGGAGATTCAAGCAGTTTTGAGGGAGATATATTATCCTCATCATCAGAGAGCACAATGGGCCTGGAGGATGAGCCCATGGGCCGATGGGGCATGGCAGGGCTGACTTGGGTGGGAGAATCTGGGAAGTCCGCAAAATCCGGTCCAAAAAATTTGAACCTTCCTGAGGATTCGGAGCTGCCGCCAACATAATTGATCTTCTCCGGGGAGGGAGGAAACGACCCAAATTGGATCGTCGGAGTTGCCGCCGCTGAAGATTCCGGCGTAGCTGGGATTATTAATCCTGCCTCATGGGAGTCCACATTGTATCCAGCTTCATGGACCGTCTGCACTTCATCATGCGTAGGATTGTAGATATACTGTTTGCGTGCTGGATAAATAAGAAACATCGCAAAACATAGCTTCTTCTTGGGATCATCAATAAAATGACTAGAACGGAAAGATGATTTGCTAGGGCAGTGATTCATGGCCTCAAAAGCCAAACTAGTCCTTTGTTTTGAAGGGATCACTTAGGTCCATTACTGCTGGCACTTAGATTGCCAAGATCTAAACTCTTTCTAGTAGCATTTGAATTGGGGGCAAACAAAGCTACGCTAATGAAATATAAAAAAACCAACTTGCTTGCATGACACATTGAACTAGAAAACCCAATCATGAAGGGTGTATACCTTTAGTTGCGAACAATAACCTCTAATCGCCGATTCCAGAGCTAAACCCACATTTTCCTCTGATAATCAGAAAGAGTGACGCGCAAAAGAGACCACCATCGTAAAGTGTCCAGAATCATCTTAAGGATGAACCTCACGATGGAATGCATGACCGATCTGTTGTGCAAAACTCATCCCTGGGAAAAAATCCAATCCCAAGGAGATGGCCACATGAACAACCACGAAGAAGACAACCAATATAGGGAATGTTGGACACCGATGAAGATGAGGCGATCAGATCGCCTTTTCCACCGCTAGTGGTGGAGATCATCGGTGACTTGAGTGTCTAGGGTTGTGGCGGCAGGGAGGTGGAGAGAGCCATGATACTGCCACATTTTCTATCATTTTTTTGGGACTAGCCTGTTAACCTAGTTGAGGGAGTCCTGGATTAAGGGGTCCTCAGACAGCCAGACTATATGCATATGCCGGACTTCTGGGTTATGAAGGTACAAGATAGAGACTTCGTCCCGCGTCCGGATGGGACTGTCCTTTGCATGGAAGGCAAGCTTGGCAATTCGGATATGAAGATTCCTTTCTCTATAACCGACTCTGTGTAACCATAGCCCCCTACGATGTCTATATAAACCGGAGGGTTTAGTCCGTAGGACAGGAACAATCATAATCATAGGCTAGCTTCTAGGGTTTAGCCTCTACGATCTCGTGGTAGACCAACTCTTGTAATACTCATACCTCCATCGAGAGGGCCCGAACCTGGGTAAACATTGTGTCCCCCGCCTCCTGTTACCATTAGCCTTAGACGCACAGTTCGGGACCCCCTACCCGAGATCCACCGGTTTTGACACCGACATTGGTGCTTTCATTGAGAGTTCCACTGTGTCATCACCGTAAGGCTTGATGGCTCCTTGAATCATCTATAACAACGCATCCAGGGTGGGGTCTTCCTCCCCAGACAGATCTTCGTATTCGGCGGCTTCGCACTGCGGGCCAACTCGTTTGGCCATTTGGAGCAGATCGACAGCTACGCCCTGGCCATCACGTCAGGTTTGGAAGCTTGAACTACAACGCCGACGTCCACGGAGATTTGATCTTCGACAGATTTGAACCCACGACAGCCGCACCCTGCCGCCACGATGAACATGACCTAAATCTGTCATCGGACTATGCTCAGGAGATAGCTTCTGTCGTGGAATTAACACGTCAAATGTCCTAGCAGAAGGACTTAGTCGTGGAGCCATCGCAACGACATTAGCTTAAAGGGGTTAAACCGAAACAAAGGACACGGGAAGTTTATACTGGTTCATCCCCTTGCAATGAAGGTAAAAGCCTATGATCCAGTTGTTGTGGGATTGATTGATCTCGATGAGCAGGGAGAGAATCCGCTTTACCTATCTCTCGAGCTGTTGTTTCTTGTCCCTAAACCGCCGCCGGGTCGTACCTTTATATACATAGGTTGACGCCCGGCCGGTCTACAGAATCCCGAGGCCGGCTCATACAAGTGTACGGCTCAGTTTCTTCCTTTCCCTAACTTACAATACAAGTTATACATCTATGGCCGTTTATTACCATGGGCCCTAATCCGCCATTGGTCTCTGGGCCTCAGCTTTAATGGTAGAGCGCCATACTCCTTGTCTTCATGGGCTTCAATATAGATGAGCGTAAACCGGCCCCTCATGGCGGTTTACACTCAGTAGTTATATCCCCAACATTAGGCCCCAGATTGATTAGAACCTATTCATGTCAATCTTCAATACTTAGAAAAATTCCCTGAACATCTTCTTAGGATCCTTTTAAACCGCCATGACATCTTCTCCATGTGAGCTTGGTAAACCGCCATGATGTCATCTTCTAAAATTGCACTAAATCGTCATGATGTCATCTCTGTATAAAAAACTCATAAATATTTCCCTTTTATTAATTGATCTTCGAAGATCGAGGCGACAGCTGTGCCCCATTCTCCGCTTCGAGCTCCTCGATTCCCGCGCTTGCCTACTTATCCATTTGTCTTATAAATAGGCCCAGGGGTCTTTGTCTTTTCCCCTTCCGCGCCTCTTCTTCATCCTCTCGACGCTCAAGCCCGAAAGCTCCGCCGCCGCCCTCGACCTTCAAGTGCTGCATCATCCCTGGCCGCTGCATCGACCTGAACGTACCAGAGAACCACGACCCTTCTCCGTCGATCCTGCGAAGCCGGTAAGCCTTCTTTTCCCAACCCTAGATAGGGTTTCATGCCTTCATCGGTGTTCATCGGTGTTTACTGCTTTCTCTTACTGCCCATTGTATCCTGATGAACTTAATATCTTTCTTGTGCGGCCGAAACTATAGTTTAGTTTTCCTCACCATAGCGTCGTTTCGCCTATGAACAGATCCCATCTGAATCTTTGCTGTTCTGCTGTCGCCACTTTTAGGCTTTGAATTTGTTCCTTTTCCTCCATAACTATTATACCAACTTGTGGAACCTGTTTGCGTAGTGATAACCCGCAAGTATACAAGATAGTTGTAGCCTCTTTCGATAAGTAAGAGTGTCGAACCCAACAAGGAGCTAAAGGTAGAACAAATACTCTCTCAAGTCCTATCGGCCACTGATATGACTCTACACACGCTTGACGTTCGCTTTACCTAGAACAAGTATGAAACTAGAAGTACTTTGTAGGTGTGATAGGATAGGTTTGCAAGACAATAAAGAGCACGTAAATAAAAGCTAGGTGCTGTTTAGATAAAGATGCAAATAAGTAAATAAAGCAATTGTGGAAAAGTGGTGGTAGGAGTTGTGAAAGTGTCCCTAAGCAATTGACTACGTTACTAGACCGATAGCAAGTTTTATGTGGGAGAGGCATAAGCTAACATACTTTCTCTTCTTGGATCATATGCACTTATGATTGGAACTCTAGTGTAGGACCTTGAAGTATGTCTAGAGGAGGGGTGATTAGACTACTTGACCAATAAAAACTTAACCTTTTCCCAATTCTAGAGTTTGGCAGATTTTAGCTACTTTAGGACAAGTCAAGCAATCATCACACTATTCAAGCAAGCATGCAAAGAATATATAGGTAGCGGAAATTAAAGCATGCAACTTGCAAGAAAGTAAAGGCAAGGGTTTGGAGGATTCAAACGCAATTGGAGACACGGATGTTTTTGGCGTGGTTTCGATAGGTGGTGCTATCGTACACCCACGTTGATGGAGACTTCAACCCACGAAGGGTAACGGTTGCGCGAGTCCACGGAGGGCTCCACCCACGAAGGGTCCACAAAGAAGCAACCTTGTCTATCCCACCATGGCCTTCGCCCACGAAGGACTTGCCTCACTAGCGGTAGATGTTCACGAAGTAGGCGATCTCCTTGCCCTTACAAACTCCTTGGTTCAACTCCACAATCTTGTCGGAGGCTCCCAAGTGACACCTAGCCAATCTAGGAGACATCACTCTCCAAGAAGTAACAAATGGTGCGTTGATGATGAACTCCTTGCTCTTGTGCTTCAAATGATAGTCTCCCCAACACTCAACTCTCTCTCATAGATTTTGGATCTGGTGGAAAGAAGATTTGAGTGGAAAGCAACTTGGGGAAGGCTAGAGATCAAGATTCATATGGTAGGAATGGAATATCTTGGCCTCAACACATGAGTAGGTGGTTCTCTCTCAGAAATGGTAAGTTGGAAGTGTAGGTTTGTTCTGATGGCTCTCTCCACGAATGAAGAGGAGGTGGAGGGGTATATATAGCCTCCACACAAAATCTAACCGTTACACACAATTTACCAAACTCGATGGGACCGATTCAACAGACTCGGTCGGACCGATTTAGTAAACCTCGAGACCATTAGTGATTTTCAGTGGGACTAACATGCATCTCGGTGAGACCGATTCGGTTAGGGTTAGGGCATAACGTAATCTCGGTAAGACCGATTACACAAACTCGGTAAGACCGATTTGGTAATAAGCTTTCCAGAGAGTTGGTCAGGTAAACTCGATGGGACCGATTTGCTCTTTTCGGTGAGACCGAAATGTTACAAAAGGGAATTAGAGAGTTTACATTGCTATCTCAGTGGGACCGATCGCTCACTTCGGTTAGACCGAAACATTACGAAGGGAAACAGAGAGATTACAATCCCATCTCGGTGAGACCGAGATACCTATCGGTAAGACCGATTTGCTTAGGGTTTGTGGCGGTGGCTATGACTTTTGGAATCGGTGGCGCCGGATAGAAAGAATCAGTGTGACTGATTTTGGCTTTGGGTTTAGGTCATTTGTGGATGTGGGAAAGTAGCTGAGGGTTTTGGAGCATATCACAAAGCACATGAAGCAAGAGGCTCATTAGGCAACACCTCATCCCTCCTTGATAGTATTGGCTTTTCCTATAGACTCAATGTGATCTTGGATCACTAAAATATAAAATGATAATAAAATTTTGAGCTTTTGAGCTTGAGCCAATCCTTTGTCCTTAGTATTTTGAGGGATCCACTTTCATCATACATGCCATGCCATTCATTGAGCTTTCCTGAAATAATAGTCTTGGAATAGCATTAGCTCAATGAGCTATATGTTGTTATGAATTACCAAAACCACCTAGGGATAGTTGCACTTTCAATCTCCCCTTTTTGGTAATTGATGACAACATATAGATCAAAGCTTCGACAAATGATAATAAGATTGAATAACATCGTCGCTTTGAGAAGTATGTGATAAGCAAGAGCTCCCCCTAAATTTGTGCATAGTTTAAGATTTGCTTTGGACTACAAATGCACAATGAATTAGGCTCATGGGTTACTCTTCCATGTCACATACATCTTGGTGGAGCGCTCAAAATAATAAACATTGAATACATGCACTCATCACCAAGCAGAGTGAATGATCACATAAGATAGATAGGATAATATCATAAAACATGCATAAGTGTAGCTTATGATCAAACACATGATCATTAATGTCTCACAAGCATAGTATCTCAAACGATCAAAAGCAAACAAGTTTAACCACCAAATAAACCAAGAGAGAACAAAAGCAACACACTCTCTCTCTCTCGAAGCCTATGATCTATACATTTTTCTCCCCCTTTGGCAACAAGTTACCAAAAAGTTGTCTCCCAGGCTTGATCTTCAGGTGGTGGTGTCTGGATAACTCCAAGGACGAAGGCTTCAGTTGAAGTAGAGGGTGCTGGAGTGGATGTTGGAGCTGGTTGCATTGGAGCTGAAGGGGTTGTAGCTGGTGCTGAAGATGTTGCTCTAGTGTCTGTCACAGGCACTGCAACTGACCTCTGGGCTCTAGGCACTCTGGCAAACACATTTGTGGTAGTCTTGCCCAGCCTCTCCTGCATATCATCCTGCAGCTGCTCCACAACTGACTGAATCTCAGTTACTTTGACATCAAGGTCATGGAATTTGAGTTCCATGATTCTCTCCAAGCTCTCCTGATTCTGAGTGAGGGTGGCCAATCCCTTCTCAATCTTCAGTGTTGATGCTATCAAGTAACCTAGCTGCTCCTGCTTGTTCTTCAAGAAATATTCAGATGCCTCCTCTTGAGTTGGCATCCTGGTAGCCTTCTCCCTCTTTGCCTTCTCCTTCTTCTCTTGAGCTTGTACTAATGGTGGTCATTTTCATTCATAACAACCTCATTGTCCTCAAAGTCTGGATAAAGTGGAAAATGTTCCTTATCCCATTGATATTTCCCTGTGCCCATCTTTGAGTTTATAAACTCCTGAATCTGAGGTGCATATCCACAGCTCCTCTTCTAATCTGCTGCAGTCCTCTTAATGGTTTCAATCATTAGGCTCATGACTTTAAACTTTTGTGGAACATCAAACACATGCAACATGTTGATGGCATGTCCACTGATCATGTTATGGTCACCAGACTTGGGCAACAGAGTGTGCCTCAAAATCCAATTGATTGTTGGCAACCCTGACAGTAGAAAATGGACTGATCCAAACTTGTGTGTCTCAACTGCCTTGTCTGGGATTTCCTTGTACACGTGTGCCATGGAATTGTGATCCATCTTCTTCTTTGCATAGATATCCAGGTCATCCTCATTTTCCTTTGGGGCATTTATCAGACTTGCCCATTCTTCAACAGTGGATTGGTACCTTGTACCTTCAGACATCCAAACAATTCTTCCATCTGGGTAAAAATGTGCTGTGGAGTAGAATTGCATGATAAGATCATCATTCCAGTGGGTGAAATTTTGTCCAACAAAATCAGCAACTCCACAAGCAACAAAGCTGTCTTGCACTCCAGGATAGTGCTCTTCATTGTCCTTGATGTAGGTCCAGTCGACCCATCTCATGTCACAAACTATGGGCTTCTTATCCAACAGAATTGTCTCATAGAAGTCATGTTGTTCCTTTGTATGGAACCTGTAGTCAATAGCAGTTCTTCTCCTTGAAGCATATGGTCCATCCTCCACAGTCTCAGCCCTGAATCCTTCCTGATTCTCATGTCCTCAGCCACAGGATGGGCATCACTGTGGTCTGGTATCTTGGGTTTGAGCTTTCTTAGGACTTGACCTTCTTCATCTTCTTCTTCAGCAACATTTGACACTTGGGCCTTGTTCTTCTCAGCAGCTGGAATACTCCTAGTATTCCTCTTTGGTACTTGCTTGGCCTTGGAGGCAGCTTTGGGTGCTTCCTTGGGCTTAGATGTTGCAGCCCCTGATCTTATAGCATCACCCATAAGTTTAGGTGCCTTAGGTGCTGGTGCAACAACCTCTTCCTCTTCTTCAGAATCTCTTCTCATTGAGGGCTTTCCAAGAACCTGGGCAGTTGTGGTTCTTGCTCTCTTCTTCTTCTTGTCCTGAGCTCCTTCATCCTCTGATTCAATTGTAAACTTCATTGTCTCTCCAGTGGGAACTTTCTGAGATTTGGAAGTTGTGACTTTCTTTGCAGGTGCCTCTTTGGGTTGTGTCTGTTTTGACACTTGAGTGGATCCTCTGACCTTGGGCATTGGTGTCCTCTTGGCAGGAACTTTCTTTTTCAGTCCAGGCTTTGTGCTATGTGCAGAGCCATATTCCTTCTTGAGCACTACTTTCTTGGAAGTAGCCTCATCTTCTTCAGCTTTATAGTCCTCATCCTCTGAGTCTGAAGTTCTCTTCCTCCTTTGCCTGGTAGCAGCCTTAGGCAGGTTGCTAGGAGTGCTTCTGCTCCCTTCATCTGTAGAGCTTGAGGGACTAGTGCCCTTGCTCTTGTCAATCTGCTCTTCTGACCTGTTCTGGCTGTCACTCTGGTCTGACATGCTGCTAACACTGACTGCTGACCTGTGAAGAGTTATAGATGAGATAGAGTGGATGAGCATCACAAAATGCAGAGATTTTTGCAAAAGAATGATTCAAAAATTCAGTTTTAGTTTTCCACAGAAAGCATTTCGGCTCAACTGATTTTCAAACTCGGTGATACCGAAGCAGTTTTGGAACCTAAACTGATGATCTCGGTTGGACCGAGTCACAATTCGGTGGCACCGAGACTGCTAGGGTTTCACAGAATCCTAAAATCGGTCGCACCGATTAGTAATTCTCGGTCAGACCGAGAGTCACTAGTGCAATGGCATAAGCCAAATCGGTGAGACCGAGTTTTTCAACTCGGTGGGTCCGAGATGGTTTCGGCAGAAACCTAACCCTAAAAATTTGAATCTAATCTACTCTACGGACTACTTTGGCTGGATAGGATTGTTTCAATCGTGGCAAGAATATATAAGAACACAATGTGCTAGGAATCAAACGAGGATAGCACAAAGATCGAGTCCATACCCTAGCTTGGCGGCGGACTCGCTACGGCAGCAAAGGCAGGGGCGAAATCCGTTAGCGGCGGCGGAGAACAGCTACAGGAGGCTGCTGGCGACGAGGAGACGATCCGGAGACCTTCGATGGCAGAGTGAGCTATTGCGCGGGCAAAGGGTTACGGAGAAATTTCCAAAATTTTGCCCGTGACTATATATAGCCCGACCCTGTCGGTGTGACTGAGTGGAACAACTCGGTGGCACCGAGATGCATAACTGTGTACAGTTACAGCAAATCGGTGTGACCGAAAAGTTCAAATCGGTTGCACCGAGATTGAAAACTCAGATCAACTTAATGATCTCGGTAGGACCGAAATGGAGGAATCGGTCAGACCGAGAGTCACAAAGAGGTTTTGGAAGTTTAAGTCTATGACGAATCAGGGACTCCGAGTGCTCCTCACACAGAGTGGTTCGAATCTGACTTGATCAAATTTTGTGACGTAGCATGAATTGAGTTTCAGACGAGAAAAGCATAGATAGCTAAAGAAGGTTCTTAGGCATTCTTTTCCATCCACTTGGCAAAAAGAAAAGAACCCAAACAATCAAAACAACAAGTGGATGTCCTTGAATGGGTAAAATATGCACCAACATGCTCACACAATAAAATGGCAAATGAAATATGTGGCAAAGCATGCACAACCAATTCTAGCATCTATCAAACCATTGGCGATGACTAGGTCATCTATATATGAGTATATTAACTTAGGAGTCAAATGAGAACATTTGATCATAGGTCATACTCATCGTTTAAGCTCAAGTGGGGTTACCACTTTTACATAATGCTTTGATGTGTTCACACCATTAGAGTTGCTTTGACTCAATTCTTAGAGTTAAGCTCCCCCTAGATGTGAGATCCCCCCTTAGAGGGATGAACTAACCTTGGGTTTTGTCGATGATGACTTCATGTAGGTGTTGAAGATGTGGATGCTCAATGTTGATGTAGATCATTTGGAGCAATCCTTTGGAGTGAGTTGCACTTTCAACTTACCTACATGGGTTAGTCCCACAAAGAACAAGCAAGAATATCCATAGACATAGAGTGATGCACACACAAGATGATGTCCATGAAATCATTAGGTTACCTTGTCCCTTGCCTTACCAACATGAGGGTTTGTGACTCCTTGAACTAGTGCAAGATGTGGAAGTTGATTGCACTTGTTCTTGCCATAATGATATGAGTGAAGAATGTTGGCGGAGTCACCCTCAAGAACTCTCTAGTTCTTCTTCTTCGGGATCCACATCATCTCGATGGGAATCCTTGGAGTTGTAGTTGTACTTGATGAAGTAGAACTTGACGTAGTCTTGGGAACCCACTTGAATGAGGCTTTAGGTGCTTCTTCAAATGCATCAATCTCTTCTTGAAGCTTGTCCTTGCCTTTGTTCTTGTGGTCTTGTGGTGGAAGATCTTCTTGAGCTTGTGTTCTCTTGAAGGAAGTAGGATCATACTTCTCTTGTTAAGGAACAAACTTCGTCTTGGGGTATTGATCTTCTTCCCACTCAACTCCATTTGCATTGAACTTTCGTTCAAAACCAACACCTTGATTCTTCCAGTGCCTTCCTTGCTTGCGTACAATTTCCTCGAATTGCTTACTACTGGCAAGGCTCTTGTAAACACCTTTCTCTATAATTCCCTTCAATAAGCTATTTTCTTGCTCAAGTGTAACTTGGCTAAGAGAATCATTAGTGGAATCAAGAGAACTACTAGAAGAAACAATATTGGATTTGACATTATTATTGTTACTACTAGAGGAAGTATCTTTCTTGTACTTGTTACTAGACTTGACTTGAGGCATGTAAGTAGATAAGAGTAAACTCTTGGCAATGTAAGAAGAACTTTTCTTGCGGAGATCATCATTGATTGCTTTTAAGAACTCATGCTCTTTCTCAAGATTGAGCTTTTCAAAGTGTAACTTCCCATGAGCCCTTAAAAGTTCTCGATGATCTTCGAAGATAGTTTCATGAGCCAACTTAAGAGTGTTTAGTTCTTTAGTTAGAAGCTCAATATTCTCCTTATCATTGTCATTCGTTTTATCTTGATTAGCATGATTAATTGACGTTTCATCATAGTATTCATCACTAGAGTTGTCAACAAGTAAATCATCATCCACAAGCAAGTCATCCTCATCACTATTGAAATCAACATACTCAGGATGTGTTACCTTTGGACCTTTGGCCATGAAGCTTCTTCCAATTCCTTCATTTGGTGAATCAAATATGTCGTAGGAGTTGGTTGACACAAGTGCTAGACCGGCAACACCTTCATCTTGAGTATATTCGGAGTCGGAGTGATAGCTTCTCTTGGAGTGATTGTCGGAGTCGGAGCCGGATACCCATTCACCAACATGAGCTTGATGTCTTCGTTTTGTGTAGCTCCTTGATGACTTGTCCATCCTTTCCGAATCCTTGCTTCTCCGTGAGGGTCTTCGTTCATAACGATCATCTCTACTCCTCCTCTCTGTTGGTGGTGATTCTTCTCTTTTGCTTCTTCTTCTTGGAGAATCTTCTCTTCTTTTGTAGGGTGCCATACACTCATTGGAATAGTGTCCGGGTCTCCCACAATTGTAGCAATTGCGCTCTCGACTAGAAGATCTTTTGTCATTGTAAGACCTTGACTTGGAGCTTCTTTCTTTGCTTCTACTTTTGTAGAATTTGTTGAAGTTCTTCACCATTAAGCTCAATTCTTCATTGAAGGTTTGTTTCTCACTTGATGATGTGGGGGATTCACTTGAGGCTTTGTAAGCACCACTTGACTTGTTGTGAACTTCCTCCTTATCCTTGAGTGACATCTCATGAGCAACAATTCTTCCAATGACTTCCGTTGGCTTGAGATCTTTGTAGTTTGGCATCATTTGAATCAATGTGCACACGGTATCATACTTTCCATCCAATGCTCTTAGGATCTTCTTGATGATGAATTTGTCGGTCATCTCTTCACTCCCTAAGCCGGCAATATCATTTGTGATAAGAGCAAGCCTAGAGTACATTTCAGCGACACCTTCACCATCCTTCATTTTGAACTTGTCAAGCTGACTTTGGAGCACATCCAACTTGGATTCCTTGACGGATTCGGTACCTTCATGCATATCAATCAAAGTATCTCAAATTTCCCTTGCATTCTCAAGACGGCTGATTTTGTTGAATTCTTCAGGGCACAATCCGTTGAAGATGATATCACAAGCTTGAGCGTTGTATTGCAGCATCTTCAATTCTTCCGCATTCGCTTCACGGTTTGGTTCTCTCCCATCAAAGAATTCACCTTGCAAGCCAATACAAATAATTTCCCAAATGGCGGGGTTATGTCCAAGAATATGCATTTTCATCTTATGCTTCCCACTAGCAAAATTAGTACCATCAAAGTAAGGACCTCTACGATGATAATTTCCCTCGCTAGACGCCATACTCTCCTAGGTTGTGAAACCAAGGCTATGACCACCAAAAGCTATGGAAATCAAAGCAAATGGAGACCAAAGCTCTGATACCACTTGTAGGACCTTGAAGTATGTCTAGAGGGGGGGGGTGATTAGACTACTTGACCAATAAAAACTTAACCTTTTCCCAATTTTAGAGTTTGACAGATTTTAGCTACTTTAGGACAAGTCAAGCAATCATCACACTATTCAAGCCAAGCATGCAAAGAGTATATAGGCAGCGGAAATTAAAGCATGCAACTTGCAAGAAAGTAAAGGCAAGGGTTTGGAGGATTCAAACGCAATTGGAGACACAGATGTTTTTGGCGTGGTTCCGATAGGTGGTGCTATCGTACATCCACGTTGATGGAGACTTCAACCCATGAAGGGTAATGGTTGCGCGAGTCCACGGAGGGCTCCACCCATGAAGGGTCCACAAAGAAGCAACCTTGTCTATCCCACCATGGCCGTCGCCCATGAAGGACTTGCCTCACTAGCAGTATATTTTCACAAAGTAGGCGATCTCCTTGCCCTTACAAACTCCTTGGTTCAACTCCACAATCTTGTCGGAGGCTCCCAAGTGACACCTAGCCAATCTAGGAGACACCACTCTCCAAGAAGTAACAAATGGTGCGTTGATGATGAACTCCTTGCTCTTGTGCTTCAAATGATAGTCTCCCCAACACTCAACTCTCTCTCATAGGTTTTGGATCTGGTGGAAAGAAGATTTGAGTGGAAAGCAACTTGGGGAAGGCTAGAGATCCAGATTCATATGGTAGGAATGGAATATCTGGGCCTCAACACATGAGTAGGTGGTTCTCTCTCAGAAATGGTAAGTTGGAAGTGTAGGTTTGTTCTGATGGCTCTCTCCACGAATGAAGAGGAGGTGGAGGGGTATATATAGCCTCCACACAAAATCTAACCGTTACACACAATTTACCAAACTCGGTGGGACCGATTCAACAGACTCGGTCAGACCGATTTAGTAAACCTAGTGACCGTTAGTGATTTTCGGTGGGACTGACATGCATCTCGATGAGACCGATTCGGTTAGGGTTAGGGCATTACTTAATCTCGGTAAGACCAATTACACAAACTCGGTAAGACTCGGTGGGACCGATTTGCTCTTTTCGGTGAGACTGAAATGTTACAAAAGGGAAACAGAGAGTTTACATTGCAATCTCGGTGGGACCAATCTCTCACTTCGGTTAGACCGAAACGTTACGAAGGGAAACAGAGAGATTACAATCCCATCTCGGTGAGACCGAGATCCCTATCGGTAAGACCGATTTGCTTAGGGTTTGTGGCAGTGGCTATGACTTTTGGAATTGGTGGCGCCGGATAGGAAGAATCGGTGTGACCGATTTTGGCTTTGGGTTTAGGTCATTTGTGGATGTGGGAAAGTAGCTGAGGGTTTTGGAGCATATCACAAAGCACATGAAGCAAGAGGCTCATTAAGCAACACCTCATCCCTCCTTGATAGTATTGGCTTTTCCTATAGACTCAATGTGATCTTGGATCACTAATATATAAAATGAAGAGTCTTGAGCTTTTGAGCTTGAGCCAATCCTTTGTCCTTAGTATTTTGAGGGATCCACTTTCATCATCCATGCCATGCCATTCAATGAGCTTTCCTGAAATAATAGTCTTGGAATAGCATTAGCTCAATGAGCTATATGTTGTTATGAATTACCAAAACCACCTAGGGATAGTTGCACTTTCATCTAGAAAGCGTCTGCAACTACTAAAGATTCATTAAGGTAAAACCCAACCATAGCATTAAAGCATCAAGTCCCCTTTATCCCGTACGCAACAATCCCCTTACTCGGGTTTATGCTTCTGTCACTCAAGCAACCCACCATAAAAGAATCATGAACGTATTGCAACACCCTATAACGGGAATCCCTCATGCTTGCACGACACAGAGGGCACAATAGGACAGCAACATAACCACAAGCAAATTAAATCAATCATAGCAATTCATCAACCACCAATAGGACAATGAAAATCTATTCAGGCATCATAGGATGGCAACACATCATTGGATAATAATATGAAGCATAAATCACCATGTTCAAGTAGAGGGTACAGCGGGTTGCGGGAGAGTGGACCGCTGAATATAGATGGGGGAAGGTGATGGAGATGTTGGTGAAGATGATGGAGGTGTTGGTGAAGATCGCGGTGATGATGATGGCCCCCGGCGGTGTTCCAGCGCCACCGGAAGCAAGGGGAAGAGAGCCCCCCTTCTTCTTCTTCTTCTTCCTTGACCTCCTCCCTAGATGGGAGAAGGGTTTCCCCTCTGGTCCTTGGCTCCCATGGCTTGGGAGGGGCGAGAGCCCCTCCGAGATTGGATCTATCTCTCTGTTTCTGCGTTCTGGAATTTTGCCCTGGCACCGTTTCTTTTATATCTAGAGATCCGTAACTCCGATTGGATTGAAACCTTCGCCTAGATCGTTTTCCAAAAATTAGCTTTCTTTCGGCCAAAGAAGGGCATCAACCGCCTTACGAGTGGCCCACGAGGGTGGGGGGCGTGCCCGCTTTAAGTGGGCGTGGGCCCCTATCTCGTGGCCACCTCGGGCATCATATCGCGTTGATTCTTCCTCCCAGAAATCACGAATATTCCAAAATAATTCTCCGTCCGTTTTTATCCCGTTTGGACTCCGTTTGATGTGGGGTTTCTGCAAAACATAAAACATGCAACAGACAGGAACTGGCACTGGGCACTGGATCAATATGTTAGTCCCAAAAAATAGTATAAAAAGTTGCCAAAAGTATATGAAAGTTGTAGAATATTGGCATGGAACAATCAAAAATTATAGATACGATGGAGATGTATCACGTAGCACTTTGCAATTTTTAGATCAGTTTTCTCCATACCACTATAGGCGGTTTAACCTTTCTAAAAGAATAATCTGCCAGGTACCATTATCCCTCACGTAAACCGCCATATTTACTTAAACATCAGTATCCGGTTTAACATGCACACATGCTCTGACTACATCCCCCGGTTTAACATCGGTTTAAGCATATTTACGTTGAACCGTGAACCAGCATTTGAACTTCCTTTACAGCTTGTCACCAAAAATGGCCAAACAGTTCTCCTCTTGCAATTGGGTTCCTTCCCGGATTACAGAAGAGAAACTCACTGGGTATGTTGTGACTGGCGCTTTAGCCAAGAAAGAGGTCATTCATTGGGGAGTCCCGGGTACTAAAAATCCTCCTGAGCCTCAAGATGGAGAAGTAGTTGTGTTTATGCAGCATCTGGACCGACGGTTTAGCCCTCCCAGATCAAAAAATTTCCATGATGTACTTGCCAACTTCCAACTCCACCCTCAAGACATTGGACCAAACTCTGTGTCCAACGTTTGCAATTTCCAAGTGTTCTGTGAAGTTTATCTGCAAGAAGTACCGACTGTTGAACTTTTCAGAGATTTCTTCCATTTGAACCGCCGTACTGAATTTACCGACGGCCCCAATACTGAACTTGGCGGAGTGTCGATTCAAAAAAGGAAAGAAGTCAATTTTCCTCATGCCAAACATCACAGCCACCCCAAGGATTGGAATCAGACGTGGTTCTACTCCCGGAACACTGCTCCTGCTGATGAAAATCCTCTGCCGGGTTATCGTGCTTACCGACTCAGCAATGAACATCCACTGCCTCAACGGCTTACTGCCAGAGAACGACAAACATATGCACCACAGCTTGCTAAGCTCCGGGCTCTTATGGCAAACGGTTTAACCGGTGTTGACCTTGTCCGTTGCTGGTTTCATGGGGTATCTTGCCCTTAAGCCGTCGCACCAGATTAATGCATGAATATACTGGTGATGTCAAGGATCCTCAACGACATACTGAAATACAGATGACTGATGACGAGATCACTGAGTCTGTCAAAAAGATGTTAGATGAACCGATATCTGAATGCAGCAAGACTGGGCTACGTCCCTTTTATGCTTCCAACAAACCGCAGGCTGTAAGAATTTGTCTTTCTTCTTTTTAATCCGTCTCCCTTTCTACACTTTCTATAGCCTTCTATATATCCTTACAGGACAAAGATCCATTCTGGAAGAGGAAAACTCAAGACAAACGGGCAAAACCACAAGACAAACCGGTGAGAGCTCCTCGTGCTAAGAGCAAGGCCACAAAGTGGCCAGCAAAGAAGAAAACCACCGAGTCCTCTGATCCGCCCGAAGATGTCGATGACTCGGAACCAGGGGTAGAACTTGACACCCTTGGCTCATTTTTCATGCATCTTATTGACAATGATCATTATCAGGATGATGCGGAAGCTAGCCATGCTGACCACGTAGAGGTAATCTCCCTTTCCTCCAATTCAGATCTTGTGCGAGTACGAAAACTCCGTCCACGGTCCGGAAAGTGAAATGTTCAAATCCTCTCACTCATTTGGATCCACACTTTTCTTTGAAGATACAGCACCTTGAAGCTCGTCTCACAACCCGGCACAGTGGCCAACAAGTCACCTCCTCCGGTTTACCAGACACACCGATTCGGAAGCGCCGTGCAGAGGTCTCTTGTAATTCTAACAAATCTTATCCCTTGGCATGTTACCTCTGATACCCTCTTAATCCGCCTGACTCAAATTATCAGGTAACTTCCAATTCATCCTCTGGCGACTCATCAAACACCCAAATGCCTCCTCTCAAGACCGTCCCTGGGTAAGCATGGTAATTTTAGTTTTGCTTTCTTGCACCGATTTACCATATTAACCTTTGTTTGTTACTTGTAGCGCCAAAGCTCGGCTCAGCAAAAAAGCTAAACTAAGTACTCCCATTGAGGAGAATCCGTCCTTTGAACCGGAGAAGACCTCAGAAGCCACTGATGGAGACACTGATATTGCTCTAGATGATCATGTGCCACAAGGTCAGGACACCTATGTTGATCCTCCAGAAATTAACCCGTCTAGTCCTCATGCTGATTCGCCAAGCCCAGCTGCCAATCTACCAAGTCCAGCTGCTAATCCTCCAAGCCCAGCAAGAGCCGCTACTAAACCGTCCAACACAGATGAAATTGTTGATGGCAAGACCGATGATGTGGTGATTGCTGGTTTTGGCCACACTTCTCCTGGCAACCCTGTCGTTTTGTCAAAGCACAGTGCCAAAGCGGAATTTGCTGCTGTTGACAAAGGCAAGTGGAAGACTGATTTGTCAAGCTGTGCTCATCTCAATGCTCAGGAACTCCACTCTGGATACCTAAACCGCCTGTATACAAGTCGTGATTATGAGGCCGGTTTAGTCAACTTGATGAAAGAGCGCTATGAGGTAACTTCTATTCCAAATTTTTCTTTGTGCTTTATATCAACTCCTTTGTAGCCCCCAAGGGCCGGTTTATCTCTTCAAAATGAACCAGGACTTTCGACAAAAAAAATTCAACTGTGTAGCTCCCAAGGGCCGGT
This sequence comes from Triticum timopheevii, assembly GCA_963921465.1. Lineage (NCBI taxonomy): Eukaryota > Viridiplantae > Streptophyta > Magnoliopsida > Poales > Poaceae > Triticum > Triticum timopheevii. The sequence goes on from OY997266.1 coordinate 322,970,660, forward strand.
TTAGCTCTGCAAGATGAACCTGGACTTTCTGTTGCAAAGCCTATCCTTGTTAAATTCCTTTACCTCCGATTATCTGATCAATTAAGCATTAGCCCCCAAGTGCCAAGATTAATACCTGTATTGAGCCTTGGGACTTAAAATATCAGTTAAGAAGAAGCAATCCGCATTAGCCCCCAAGTGCCAAGTGTATAACTTGTTATGTGCTTGGGACTTTTTTGAGAAAATATTAACAACTTATTATTTGTCTGTTGCGGGCTGACTTGAACAATAAGGATTCCCAAATCACCGATATTCAAGAAAACATCAAGTCCCAGCAAGCAGAAACCTCCGAGGCCAAAGATGAATTGAAGGGCGCTTTAACTGCCATGGAGCAATTAAAGGATGGTTTCAAAAGCGAGCGGGTAGACTGGGAGACTGAGAGGGCCTCTTTGTTAAAACGTGCTGAGGATGCTGAGGCGGCTCTTAAACCGGTGGAGGAAGGGCTAACTGGGTTAAAGCGTCAGGTCAATGGAATGACTTCTGCGATATTTGGTAAGTACTCTGTGCAAGAGCCTTTCTTAAACATCTTTGAAGTTGCCGGTTTAACAGCAAATTCTTAAACCGTTGCAGGTAGTCGTGTTGCACATCTGGGCTCGAATATGCGGATGAAGTTGAAAGTAGCCTATACTTTGATAGAACAACTCTATACCGGCGCTCAATGAGTCATCTGCGCGACCTCATACAACAAACCGCCACCAACCTTGATCAAGGATACATTGGCCAGATTATCTATGACTCCTGCCCAGATAGAAGAGATAAAAAGATCTGCTGCAAGGGGTGGCGCTCTATCTGCACTGACCCTGGCCAAAGCTTGGATAGCTGACTTTGATCCGGAAGATATCGGAAGAGGCTATCCTGGCCAACAAGAAGACGGGTCAAAATTTGATAATGAAGCCCTCAAGGCCTTGACAAAGGAGATGCGCCCGCTTGCAAGTAGATTGGCCGAAGAAATTGACTTGTCTATCCACCGGTCCAGCTATGATATGGACAACAATCGGGTTGATGCATCTGTGAAAGAAGTGCAGAATCATATCCCGCTAATCCGTAAGCACACTTATGCCCCTGACGTTGAACTGTCCAATCTTATAAGCAACGAAGCTATCTTCCAAGCTTTAACTGGGATTGATTGGGGCACCATTGACTTCCAGCCACTGGGTGGGGAGGAGGAGGTTGAAACGACGCGAGATGATCCATCAACTTCACGTCAACCTGGTGATGAATCATAATCCGGCAGCCAGCTTTATCTCCGCAGATTGCGTTATAGGCAACAAACAATTATTCTTTTGGGCATCAAAGCGCCTTGTAATAGGCTAGTTGAAATACTTTGATCTTTTGCCGTCGTGCACTACTACATGATACTTTGTAATCCATCATGATTGTTGCTATGCTTGCTCATATGCCTAAGTACTTTCCTAAAATCCTGCCTTCTGCATTTGAGAAACTTAAATGTGCCCTGGCGGTGTACCGTCGGATGGATTATGATACCCAATACAAAACCAGAGTTTTTATAACCAAGGCTATAAAGCAATAAAATATGAAATATATCATACTGTGATATCAAATCACATCGTCGGTTTACCAACTTGCGTAGTAAGGGTGATAACCCAAATCTTAAGTGTTGATAACTCCCACCATGTTATACTGGTGCCTAATAAACCATGCCAGGTTTATGATAAGCTCCGGATGATCATCCTGGAGACTTATTGTCAATGCCAGACCGAGCTAAGAAAAGTCGGTTTATAACTGATTATGTGCTAAACAACTGATAGTTGAAAGCTACGCCGGGTTAAGAAACACCGGGTTGATGTAATGACTTATAGTCAGGCTGGGTCAATAGACGCCGGTTTAACTCAAAACCTTATCAAAGGAGAGAAAACTTCAAAAATCAAATAAAATTTGTAGTCGAGGCTTTTCAAGGGCTTCCAGGCCCAAATGCGAGGCTTTTCATGGGCTGCCAGGCCGCTGAGTTAAACCATTTGACAAAGCCTTTTAAGATGGGCCTCCAATTAACCAATCGTCATTTTAACTTTGAAAAGTTCAGGGTATGTATAAGATTGACTTGTCAAACGTTCGGTGGGTCATACCAGGATTACCTGGACAGGAGTGGCTTACTTGATGAAGGCAGGTTAACCCGGGATTTTAGGTGAATACACCAGGCTTCCAAGCCGTGGCTTGATAGCCTATTACAAGGGCCCTTTCAAACTCTTTGTTGCTTTGCACAAAGAGCCCCCAAGTAACTTTGTGAGCTGTGCTCAATGGTGCCTATGTTTGAGTTGTGCTTTAGCAACAATACTCTCTTTGGCCCCTTGGGTGTGAAGTTCCCAAGCTTTGTTGTGGCATGATAGCCGGTTTAATGGATAAATATGACATAGCTTTATAAGCAGAAGCCCCCTTGTAACCAAGAAATATCGGAAGAACGGCAGAGGCCCTGCTTGTAGCAAGTATACCAGTTTATTATATTGATCATAATATATACGTTGTCAAAATATGTACATAATGGGAGCCTATGGCTCAGGTGTAGTAAGGCCGTAGATGAGCGATATTCCATGGTCGACGGGTCTCCTCCTCCGATTTACTTGAGTCTTTGTGCTCTCGAACGTCAATGAGGTAGTATGTGTCGGATTTCAGGTTCCGGCAGACCCTTGAGGTTCGAACACTAGGGTGCGCACGAAGATCTTTCCCCTACCAGCTCACGTCTCGAAGTCTCACAAGGATCTAAGCAAGAAAGATGAACACACAAGGGACACGAGATTTATACTGGTTCAGGCCACCATGGTGGTGTAATACCCTACTCCAGTATGTGGTGTGGTGGATTGCCTCAGGGGCTGATGATGAACAGTACAAAGGGAGAAGAGCCTCGCGAGGGGTTGTTCTTGAGCTGGTGCGATGAACTGCTTGGGTGAGTTCAGTCGCCTCTCTCTCTCTCTCTAATCGATCTGTTCTCTGGATGCCCCTACCCTGTGGTGGCTAGTCCTATTTATAGGGGGAGGCCCTGGGCCTCTTCCCAAATAATGAGCGGGAAGGGCGCCAACAATTGGCCATTTTGAAGGGGAACATCTAGTACACTTATCCTGACTAAAGTTGGACTTCGGCTGCCAAAGGCTCTGACGATGACGCCGTCCTGGGCTCCACGATGACCTCCATCCTGCCGTTCTGCTGGTCTTGGTATTGTTGCACCAAAACGGTAACCTTTGCCTGATGCCTTGTCCTGTGCTTGCCCCCTTTGCACCGAAAGGGAAACAAGGACATTGCGCAGGCCGGCGCCTGCCTGGCACCCGCCCGGTCTCGATCGTCATGGCTTGCGTCACGGGCTCCTCGGGAGGTACCCTGCCTTGATCTCTCCGCCTCCTCACGAGCCTGCTTGAGGAGGGTGCTCCTGAGGAAGCTTCCTGTCGTCCGCCCCGCGAGGCTTGGCCCCTCGCGAGGGTCTTGAGCTTGAGCTGATGAAGCTCGGCTGCGTTGGGCCCCCACTTGAGCCACGCCGCAGGCCGCAGGTAGGCAAGTCTGGGGACCCCCATTCCCAAAACGTCGACAGTAGCCCCCAGGCCCAAGGCGTACCCGGACTTGGCTTAGCAGAGAAGCGAAGGGGCAAGTGCGAAGCGCCGCGTGGCGGTTGATTGGATGTGGGCGTCTCCGCTTCCCCATGACGCCCCGGCAACCGCACGACTTGACAAGTCCCCGCATGCAAAAATGGGTCATGATTACCTGCGATCGTGGAGGCCGGCGGTTGGCCTTCTCCGGCTATAAGTACGGAACGACGCGAGCCATTCCAGCTCATCTCTCCCTGCTACTCCTTTCTTCTTCCTCCCCGCCCTTGCTTCACATCACATCGATGGCACCAATTCGCCAGTTCTCTACAGAAGAGAAGGGGAAGGCCCCCCGAGAGGGTCCTGACCCGCTTCCGCCAAAGAAAGGGCTAGTCCTCTGCCGCCAAGACGAGGGTGCACGGTAGGAGTCATCGAGGCCCTGGTACGAGCAGCCACCGCCGGGGGTCCCGCTACCCTTGTACGCCCGCATCGAGGGCTCTGAAGAAGAGAGCACCGAGCAACACTGACGGTGCTGCTGTCGATGCCGGCGGGTCTCGGAGGTGCACGTCATTCCTCCCGGAGTCCACGCCGAGGGCTCCTCTCGCGAGCTTATGCTCCACGCAGCCATGCCTCCTCGATCTTGGATTCGCCTTCCTCCCTCCTTCGCCTTCGAGATCCCGCCGAGGGGGCCTCTTGAGCTCTGGCTGCAGCACGCCGACTGCAGTACCCCTGCGACCGGAGCGAAGGTTGAGGTTGTCGCTCCGGGCAAGGTCTACATGACCCGTGGCTGGGGCGAGATCGCCCGGGTCTGCTGGACAGGGGGCGCCCTCGTAATCCACCTCGACTACGATGGTGCTTCCTTGATGCTCTTCAAGGTCTTCGACGTGGAAGGACGCCGGCTGGAATGCTGCCCCGAGAATGGCGGCCGGGGCATCATCGTGGCAAGGACCAGGCCCGCCAATCGCTTCCCCAGCAGCTCCTCAGGCGGCAGCGGAGGTGCCGGAGGGTCCAGCGACTCCGCAGAGCTTCACGCGACTCCGGAGACGAGCGACGACAGCTACGAGCCCCCGAGCTCGCATCACACTCGGAGTAGGGCGGGCTCGTTAGGCCGCCGACGCCACTGATCTGGATGGGGTTGGTGCCGGTGCCTGACGGCCCACTGTTGATGATGGCGTCTCCTGCGGAGGCGCGCGTAGTTAGCGCTCCTTAGGATTAGCACCTTTTGTTCCCTGCGAGAAATCGAAGTACCACCACGTGGGGGTATGTAAGGCGCTGGCCATGTCTTTTGTGAATAGTATATCCTCATGAATCAATGCGAGATGCTTGTCCTATCCCGGCATAGCTCCCCCTTTCCTTCCTCGCGAGGGCTTGGTGCTCTACGCTGACAGGTCCCGGTCCCTAGGCAGGCTTCAGCCATCGCTGGTATGCCAGGTCGCGATGCCGTGGTCAAGGCCAGGAGGTGAGCGGCCAAAGGTCCACTAAGAGCCCCTGAGTCGTGATGCTCAGGAGGCCCCCTTTAGCGCTCAAGCAGCCTTTGCTGGGCGAGAAAGGTAAGCAACATTGCCGTGACAGAGCTGCAGTAGGCGAGGGTTAAGCGCTAAGTCGAATCAGCTTTCGCGTGACTTATCTCGTAGGCTTGGAGTAGTTTTCGTTGAGGTGTCGGGCCTGCGCGGCGGCAGCTGAGGTGCTGCCGGGCTAGGTCCTCGCGAGCTTCTTCCCTCTCCCCTGCGCTTTCCTTAACGCTCTACATCCTCAGGTCCCGGCCCTAGAGCGAGCTCAGCCGCCGCTGGTATGACAAGTCGCGATGTCGTGGGTCAAGGCCAGGGGGTGAGGGCTGGAGAGCCAGTAAGAGCCCATGAGTCGCGAAGCTCAGGCGCCCCCCTTTTAATGTGCAAGCGGATCGTGTCGGAGAGGAGGAGAGAAGGCTCGCGACACCACCAGCGTTACTCATGGAGCGGGTCCTGCATATCAATCATGAAGGGGAAACAAGATTTGTCGTCAAGGTTACCAGCCAACCATTGGTCGCTCCGAGGGAGTGATTGGGGCACTGAGGGCCGGGTATGGTGGCGCCTTGCGGGGCTGCCGCGGCCAGAGCTCAGCCACTTAGATTTTCCGGTGTTGCAAGGATGGACCCGTGCGCAAGAGCCGTGCCAGAGCGAGCGGCTCCAAAGGTAGGTGTCGATTGAGTAGGCGATTAGGTCTAGCATGTTAAGCACGAGCGAGCAAATCCATTTAGATAGATGCAAAAAAAGCAAACGCCACTGGGTCAGGCCCGAGCAGCTTGGGGATGATGCAGCCCGAGGGGCGCCCCCAACAAGGCAGATAAAGAGCATAAGCAAAATGGATACATGCCGCAGGGACGGACCCACGTGACCTGGGAATGATGCGGCCCTGCGGGCGCTCCCAGCTGAAAATAGAACTTCGAAAGAAGTCACCTGATACTGTTGGGGATGAAGTGCTGCTGAAGTAGCGGACGACGCCTGGTGAAGAAGCCACCCCTCACGAGCCTTCGGAGCCCTGAGCCTCGGGAGGCTCTGGGGGTCCGGGCGGCTCCTCAAGGTCCATCTCCATCTCCTCCAGGAACGCGCTATGCCTCGCCACCTGAGCTTCCAGGATGCTCCTCATCAGGCGCTGGTGGGCAGCAGCCACGTTCGGCAGGCCGAAAGGCATGCGAACGTAGCTGTTTGGTGGACCCTCACAACGCCCCACGCGTGAAGGCTAGAGGCACTCCTGAGACGCGGCTCGGATGAGCCCTGGTACGTCGATGCAGACACGCAGCCCACCATCCTTGCTGGGATGTGGGGCTACAACGGGTAGGCGGCGGCTACCGCGCATTACTCTTGACTCATGTAGCTCCTGAACGTTCCTCGCGATGAACTCCTGAGGGTTTGGCCCTCCTTGCCTCATGCCTTCTTGAGGGAAACATGCCTTGAAGCATGCCTCCAAGTGGTGCCCGAGCACCTCCCTCGTGACCTTGGCAAAGTTAGTGGCTCTCAAAGACAGAGCCCTCGAGCCCTGCCCGAGGGGGGTGCCGGGCGCGCCTTCCTATGCGACAGAGGGTTGTGCCCCTTGAACGAGCGCGGATCCAGCCGCAACGCCTCCGGAGGCGCCTGCCTCGTGAGGGTTTGGGCCAGGTGAAGCCTTCTTCTTCTTGGGGTCCGCCTTTGGGAGCCTCCCGCTCCTGTGATCTGGATCTTCGATCACCGCGGCCTGGAAGGCACACTCAAGAGAACACACTGAATCCCTCTCCTCGTAAGGCACTGTGATGATTCCACCGCTTCCTGGCATCTTGTGGACACTGTAGCCATGGTGAGTCACTGCCATGAACTTGGACAGAGCTGGGTACTCGAGGATGGCATTGTATGGAAGGCGAATGTGCGCGACGTCGAAGTCAATGAGCTCGGTGCGGTAGTTGTTGCACTGCCCAAAGGTGATAGGAAGCCGAACTTGCCCTATTGGAACGGTGGAACTGTCAGTGACTACTGAGAAAGGCTTGGTCGGCTGAAGCTGATCGTATGGCACTTGGAGATTGTTTAACGTCTCGACAGACAGGACATTGAGTCCAGCTCCGCCGTTGATGAGGGTCCTGGTGACTTGCACATTGCTGATGACTGGGGAACAAAGCATCGGGAGGACTCCGGCCGTTGCTGCGCACTTGAGCTTATCCGTCGAGTTGAACGTGATGCCGCACGCTGACCACCTGAGAGGGCACGTGGCCTCAAGCTTGGGGAGGACTGCATTCACCTCGCGAGCAAACTGCTTGAAGATGCGCTGAGAGGCTGGGGCCTGAGCGCCTCCCAAGATGCAAGCGATTGCGCGCGGCTCCTCGAAGCCCCCAGCCCCTTCGTCCTGGTGATGGTCTTAATTCCTTCTTGGCGGCGGTGGTAGAGGAGGGAGGCCTGCGTTGCCTTGAGGGCGGTCCTCACGAGGCTGATCCCTCCAACCTCCCTTGCGAGGCTGGTCCTGCCAGCGGTCCTCGCGAGGTCGGTCACGCCACCCTTGGCGAGGGCCACGGTCTGCCCATCGTCCTCCACCTCTTCCCCCTCCTCGGCCATAGCCCTGGTCATTGGGGTCAGAACGTCGGCCGATACGCCCATCTCGTACGGCCCTGAGCTCTTGACATTCATTCGTGTTGTGGGTGTGGAGGTCATGGTACACGCGGTACCGGCTGCCCTTGGATGACTCAGGCTGATCCCTGCCTCGCTCGGTGTCTGGCTCAGCTGCGAGCACAGCAGCCCCCTTGTGCTTCATGTCTTTGACCTTGGCTTCTTCTCTTCTGGGTCGGCAGTCGGGATCTCGAGGAGGGAAAGGCGCCCTTCCTCAGCCCTGGCGCACTTGGTCGCCAAGTTGAACAGCTCTAGGGATGTGCACAGGTCTTCATGGATTGCTAGCTCCTCTTTCATCTTGATGTCACGCACGCCATCGGAGAAGGCTGAGATGATGGCCTCCTCAGTCACCCTGGGGATCTTGAGGCGGGCGTTGTTGAAGCGCTGGATGTACCTCTACAGGGTCTCTCCTGGCTGTTGCTTGATGCGGCGCAGGTCACTCATGGCCAGGGGCCGGTCGCGAGGCCTTGGAAGTTGGCGATGAAGCGGGTGCGCATCTCGTCCCAGGAGGAGATCGTGCTAGGAGCAAGGTTCAGGAGCCAGGTGCGGGCACCGTCCTTGAGCGCCTTGGGAAACCAATTCGCCATGACCTTTTCGTCCCCGTTGGCGGCTTCGATGCCCAACTCGTAGAGCTGGAGGAACTCCGCGGGGTCTGCAGTGCCGTTGTAGCAAGGAGGCAGGTCCGGCTTGAACTTGCCGGGCCATGCGACGCTACGCAGCTAGGCGGTGAAAGCGCGGCAGCCTACGGTGGCCACCGGAGCTCTCTGCTGATGCGGGCTTGCTCCTGGAGATTCCTGTGCACCGCTGCCTGGAGCAGCGAGGGGTCTTGATGTGGCGGTGTAGGGATGCGGTCGTGGCGCTCCAGTGCTGGGAGCACGCGAGCACCTTCTTGGAGGCGAGGGATCTCTTGGCAACTCCTTTCTTGTCGCGCAAGCGCCGGACGTGGTGGGTCTCTTCCTGGGGCCACGCGCCTTGGAGCCAGGGCGCCTTCTTGGGGAGAAGGTGGTGGAGGAACCTCCTGCTCCTCGCCTCCTGCGCACGATGGAGGGCGAGGCAGCGAGAGGGACGGCATGGGAGAGCCCCCTGCGGCGCTGACGAGCTCGGTGATGCAGGGGAGCTAGTCCTTGTAGAGGTTGTCGATGGGACGGTAATGCAGGAGCTCACGCGCCAGGAGCAGCGCGGCGTGCACGTCCATGGGGGCGCAACGGGCGTGGGAGGACGAACCGGCTGGAGTCAGCGACGGGGTGGCGGTGCGGCCATCGCGCCGCACCGAAGGATATAGGGACGAGGCCTGCTGCTCGTTCCCCGTCGGGACGGTAAAGGCGTTGGCCGCAGGCGACGGGGAACGACGAGGGCGACCGCCGACGGGCGCCGTTTGGGCGACGCGGGTGGCGAGAGCAGTCCGACGCTCAGCGCGAGCTCGGCGAGCGTCAGCCATGGACATGGTGGAAGATCAGACGCGACTAGCGGAAGAAAGATTCCGGCGCACCCCTACCTGGCACGCCGAATGTCGGATTTCGGGTTCCTGCAGACCCTTGAGGTTCGAACACTGGGGTGCGCCCAAAGATCTTTCCCCTACCAGCTCACGTCTCGAAGTCTCACAAGGATCTAAGCAAGAAAGATGAACACACAAGGGACACGAGATTTATACTGGTTCAGGCCACCATTGTGGTGTAATACCCTACTCCAGTGTGTTGTGTGGTGGATTGCCTCATGGGCTGATGATGAACAGTACAAAGAGAGAACAGCCTCGCGAGGGGCTATTCTTGAGCTGGTGCGATGAACTGCTTGGGTGAGTTCAGTCGCCTCTCCCTCTCTGATCGATCTGTTCTCTAGATGCCCCTGCCCTCTTGTCGGTGTACTAAAGTAGGGGTACCTTAGTATCCCGAACTTGTGCACGGGCAGTCGTAGCGTCCCGCGTCAAGGCTTGCCGGGCGTCCGCCAAGATCCTCTGCCATTCCTATTGGTGCCATTCAAGAACAAAGTGTTTAACTGAGAAGACAGAGCCCCGGCAAGAGGAGCTTGCCGGGAAGGACAAGGCCCCGGCAAGAGGAGCTTGCCGGGAAGGCCAACCAAGGCATTTCAAGAGACTTGCCGCGATGCACCGCGCGTCCCGGCAAGACCCGGCGAGCGGCAAGCTTGCGGGTGCGACAAGACAGCGACCGCGGCAAGGCGCTTGCCACGGCGAAGCCACCACTCTGCGCCCACACTCCAGCGCGTCCGACGACGTGTCGCCACAGGATCGTTCCTGGTGCATGTGGCAAGTAGCTGTGCAGCCAAGCGGTGCGAGGTGGCAAGTGGAGATGACGAGAAGGCCATCGTGGCAATTGGTGGCGCCCCTAACGGTCGTTTCTTGCACTGTTTGGGCGATCGGACGGGCATTAAATGCCCTTGTCCCCTCCCGTCAGAGTTAGGTAGGGGGGACTGTAGATAGCGGTTGTACCAACCCCTCTTTTTACTTTTTTACCCCTCTCTCTGCGTTGCCACCTGTCGGTGACCCCTTTAACCTATAAAAGGAGGCCCATGCACACGTAGAAGGGGTTCGACTCATTCGAAACTACAAGACACCCACGCTCTCGAGCAAGAGCAGAATATAAACACAAAGCAGCAGTAGGAGTTTTATCTCTCCGGAGAGCTCCGAAGCTGGGTAAAATCCCTCGCGTGCCTCACCTCGATCTGCTCTTCGTGCGCCCTCCGCTCCCTACCGGACCGAAAAGGGGCCCTGCCCCATAGGTGTTCGTTTCCCACGACATCTTTGGCGCGCCAGGTGGGGGGCGTCGAGGTTGTGCGAACCTGATCCGGTCTTCGCGCGCGCTACATCAACATCTTCATCGACATGCCACCGAAGAAGAAGGCTTCGGAGGTGGCCGCTCCGTCCACGTCGATCCCACCGCCACCGGAGCAAACAGGCGGTGGGACAGACGCTGGCGAAAGAACAGGCGCCGATGGGGGGACTCACGTCGTCACCAGGTCCAAGGACAAGGCCCCGCAAGCTTCGGCGTCTGTACATACACCGCACCCCTCCCAGGAGGTGCAGGATCGACAACGCCATGGTGCTCCTAGCACCGTACTCGCGTTGGAGCAAGGCCGAGCTGGTGGATCGCGGGATGCTCAAGGCCAACATGCGCGCCAACATGTTGGCACGAGCGCGGTACGGTCGCCTGGACGAGATGTTGCCCCTTCTAACACTGTTAGAAGTCTGAGCATATCTCGCTCCTCGCGTCGTTCGCCGCCACCGCCCAAGACTCCAGAGGAAGCGCTGGCCCGAGCCCAGCTGCTTCTAGATTACCCTCCAGCGCCAGACAAGATCGACGACTGGAGGGCCACCATTCAGAGCCTCATCGGCTTCGCCAACGGCGACAAGCCCCAGCAACCGAGCACATCGAAACCCCGGCAAGACGCCCAGGCGCAAGCCGACGCCGACAAGACCGCTGGGGGTGCCACCACCGTGCACTCCCCGCCCCGAAGGCCAAGATCGCCAACTCGCCGGGCTAACCTCGACACCGACTCCACCACGTAGTCGGACCCGCGAGCTCGTCGCGATCAGCGCCAAGTTCTCCAAGAACGACGACAAGAAGACGCTCGTACTCGCATCGAGCGTCAAAGAGAAGCGCGGCGTCAGTCAGACCAGCGCGCTGGGCCCACTGTTGATATGCATGCACCAGGGGAACCAGGCGACTTGCCGTACGCGGTAGGTTGCCCTGCGTTCACTCATGAGCTGCGGCAGGTCCAGTGGCCCAGTACCAAGAACTTCAAGCCAGACGTACCCGAGAAGTACGATGGCAGGATACATCCGTCGGAGTTCCTCAGCGTCTACACCATCGTGGTGCAGGCTGCCGGGGGACGCGACGAGAAGATCCTCGCCAACTACTTCCCGCTGGTGCTCAAGCCCAACGTCAGATCTTGGCTCATGCACTTGCCAGACAACTCCATCTCTTCGTGGGCGGACCTGTGCCATCAGTTTGTCGGCGCCTTCACGGGAGGCCACAAACCCCATGGCTAGGAGAGCGATCTTCATCTGCTCGCCCAGAAAGAAGGAGAACCCCTGCGCAAGTACATACAGAGATTCAGCCAGGTGCAGCGCAACATCCCAGACGTCCACCCTGCCGCGGTTATCAGCGCGTTCCATCAGAACGTACGTAACCGCAGGATGAGGGAGGAGATGGCGATGTGCAAAATCAGAGATGTCAGCGAGCTATATGCTCTGGCCGACAAGTGTGCACGTGCTGAGGAGGGGAGGAAACTCCCCGGAGAGAACGCATGAGCAGAAGGGTCTGATAGTGAGGATGCCGCCCCGGCAAAGAAGAACCGAAGGCGGAATAACAAAAAGAGGAAAGCCAAGGATGTGCTAGTTGTCGAGCAGTCCCGCAACGGAGGTGGCGCCGAGAAGGCCAAAGCTGGTGACTCCGGCGAGGCTGTGGTGGCCGCCGACAAGCAGGACGGCTCCGGCAAGCAGTACTGCAAGATCCACCGCACCAAGGGCCATGACCTCCAGGCCTGCAAGAAGGTTGAGCAGCTCGTAGAACTGCAGAAAGCTAAATATGAGCACCGCGACAAGGAGAAGGCCCAGGAAGGTGGGGGAGGATCCGGCAAGAAACGTCCCGCCCGGGGAGGGCGCCGCGGCAAGGCCAAGCAGCGCCAAGGAGACAGGCCTCCCCGCGGCCGCGACAAGGACGAAGATGAGGACGAAGATGAAGAGATGGATGAGGATGAGGCCGACGAGCAGGAGTTTCAGAAGGCAACGGAGGTTTTGTGCGTCGACGGTGGTGCTTCTCTGCATACCTAGCACCACCAACTCAAACAGTGGGTGCGGGAAGTAAATGCAGCAAAACCGTCCGTTGAGTCGCGCAAGCCCCTGAAGTGGTCCGGCACGCCCATCATCTTTGATGTTGAGGATCACCCTGATCGCATAACTGCAGTCGGGTGCTTGCCGATGTTGGTTTCACCAACTATCCGCAACCTCAAGGTCACAAAGATGCTGGTTGACGGCGGGGCCGGCCTGAATCTGATCTCCTCAGCGGTACTCAAGAAGCTCCAGATCCCCGACAGCGAACTCGAAGAGACCGGCACTTTTCAAGGAATCAACCCGGGAAGGAGCAAGCCAAAGGGGAAGATCACACTGCCAGTAACATTTGGCAGCGAGCTGAACTTCAAGACAGAGAAGGTCACCTTTGACGTCGCTGATTTCCCATTGCCATACAATGGGATACTCGGCCGTCCAGCGCTTGCCAAGTTTATGGCAGCCTCTCACTACGCTTACAACGTGCTCAAGATGCCCGGTCCGATAAGTGTCATTTCTGTCCATGGCGACAAGAAAGATGCCCTTATCTGCACCGACAAGATCTACCGGGAAGCAGCAGCCGCAGCAGAACGCAAACCACTTGCCGCTGAAGCTCCCGGGGGGAAGAAGAAGACCAAGTCCGGCAAGAGTAGCTCTGATGCCCACTCCGGCAAGCGCACCTCTTCGGAGTGCTGCGCTACCGTCGAGGACGCACCATCGAGCTCCACCGGCAAGTGCAAGAAGGCGAAGACAGCTTCACCAGAGACCAAGAAAGTGGCCGCCAAGGAGAACGGCACTGGTGGTACCTTCACCATCAGTGCCACGCTTGACCCTAAATAGGAAAGCGCGCTCGTTGCTTTCCTACGGGCGAATGTCGATGTGTTTGCATGGCAACCATCTGACATCCCCGGTGTTCCCAGGAAAGTAATTGAGCACCACCTTGCCGTCTGCCCTCACGCGCGGCCCGTCAAGCAGAGAGTCAGGAAGCAAGTGGTGGAACGTCAAGAGTTCATTGCGGAAGAGATCAAGAAGTTGGAAGCGGCAGGCCTTGTCCGAGGAGTACTCCATCCAACGTGGTTAGCCAATCCAGTGGTCGTGCGCAAGGCGAACGGGAAATGGAGGCTTTGTATTGACTTTACTGATGTTAATAAAGCTTGTCCCAAAGATCCATTTCCCTTGCCATGCATTGACCAGATTGTCGACTCCACGGCAGGATGTGATCTGCTTTCATTTCTTGATGCATACTCAGGATATCATCAGATCTTCATGGCAGAAGAGGATGAAGAGAAGACCGCATTCATTACTCCATGTGGCATGTACTGCTTTGTACGAATGCCTTTCGGACTAAAGAATGCTGGTTCAACATTTGCGAGAGTAGTCAGTCATGCTTTTGAGCCACAGCTGCACAGAAATGTAGAAGCTTACATGGATGACATAGTGGTCAAGAGCAAGGACAAAGAAACTTTGATCCAAGATTTGGACGAGACTTTTGCAAATCTACGCAAGATCAATCTCAAGTTGAACCCCGAGAAGTGCGTGTTTGGAGTTCCTTCTGGCAAGCTTCTCGGGTTCTTTGTGTCCCAGAGGAGGATTGAAGCCAATCCCGACAAGATCAAGGCCATTGAACAGATCGAAGCACCGAAGCGCGTCAAGGATGTGCAAAGGCTTGCCGGCTGTGTTGCTGCTCTCAGTAGGTTCATCTCTAAGTCTGTTGAACGCGCCCTGCCATTTTTCAAAATTTTGAAAAAGGCGGGACCAATGAAATGGACTCCAGAAGCGGAGGCTGTGCTGCAAAACTTGAAGAGAAACCTGTCCTCCACTCCAATACTTGTCGCACCTAGGCCACAAGAGAAGTTGCTGCTGTATCTGGCGGCAACCAATCAAGTGGTTAGTGCTGCGTTAGTAGCGGAAAGGGAGGCGGATGATGAGCCAGCAACCACGGCAAGCGAGTCCAGCGACAAGCAGGGGGCTTCTCTGGCAAGCTCTGGTCCCGACAAGGATGAATCTGTGCGGCCACAGGAAGAGAAACAAAAGAAGATGGTGCAGCACCCAGTTTATTTTGTCAGTTCCCTTCTACAGGGGGCTAGGTCAAGGTACTCTGGAGTGCAGAAGTTGCTTTTCGGCCTTCTCATGGCCTCAAGGAAGCTGCGCCATTACTTTCAAGCACATGAGATCACAGTTGTCACTCGCTTTCCGTTGAAGAGGATATTGCAAAATCCAGAAGCAACAGGCAGGATTGTCGAGTGGGCACTGGAATTGTCAAGCTTTGGCCTCAAGTTTGAGAGTACCTCAACTATCCAGAGCCAAGCATTGGCAGAATTCATAGCAGAATGGACGCCAACACCTGATGAAGAAACTCCGGAGACGAGCATCCCCGTCAAGGAAGCGAGCAAAGAATGGATCATGTACTTTGATGGTGCCTTCTCGCTGCAAGGCGCCGGTGCGGGCGTACTACTTGTCGCACCCACCGGAGAGCACCTCAAGTACGTGGTCCAGATGCACTTTCCCAAGGAGCAAGCAACAAACAATACTGCAGAGTATGAAGGCTTGCTTGCCGGACTCAGGATCGCCGCAGACCTTGGGATCAAGAAGCTTATTGTCAGGGGTGACTCGCAGCTTGTTGTCCGTCAAGTGAACAAAGATTATCAAAGTCCGTTGATGGAAGCCTACATTGATGAAGTGAGGAAGCTAGAAGAACATTTTGATGGCCTGCAGATGGAACACGTTCCGAGAGCTCAGAACGACATTGCAGACGGCCTGTCAAAGTGCGCCGCACTCAAGTTACCTGTGGAACCAGGAATTTTTGTGCTCAAGCTGACTCAACCATCTGTAACACCATCAACTGGACAGAGCAAGAAAAGGAAGTTGGTTACTGGCGACTACTTTCCGGCAGAGCTCCCCGAAGCCGCCGTCAAGAAGGTCCCCAAGATCAACACAAAGAGTGCTGAGGGGCAGTCTGCTCCAACAAGCCCTAGGGTTTGTTTCGTTGAAGCAGACGCTCCCGACAAGTTGTGTCCCGACACGCTTGCCGGGGAGCATCACGCTCCGGCTGAATCGCAGATTCTTGCCGTGGAAGCAGATGTTCCCACAGTAGCATTTGCACCTTTAGTCCTTGTCGTTGAGCCACAAGCTCCGGCATTGGCACAGCAGATCGTCCATTTCCTTCAAACAGGAGAACTTCCCGAAGAACAAGAAGAAGCGGAGAGAGTAGCCCGGCAATCAAGTATGTACCAGTTTGTCGATGACATACTGTACAGAAGAAGATTCAACGGAGTGAAATTGAAGTGCATTTCCCGGGAAGAAGGACAGGAGCTGTTGGCGGAGATACACGGAGGCATATGTGGTCACCACATTGGCGCAAGAGCACTTGCCGGCAAAGCCTTCTGGCAAGGTTTCTTTTGGCCGACAGCCCTCCAGGATGCAACTGCACAAGTAACCAAGTGTGAATCGTGCCAGTTCCACTCCAAGCAAATAGATCAACCAGCTCAAGCTCTCAAGACGATCCCTTTATCCTGGCCATTTTCAGTCTGGGGGCTCGACATCCTCGGCCCCTTTCCCCGAGCTGTCGGGGGCTTTGAGTACTTCTATGTTGCAGTCGACAAGTTCACAAAGTGGCCTGAAGTGGAAGCAGTGAGGAAGGTGACAGCACAGTCAGCAGTCAAGTTCTTCAGGTCAATTGTTTGCCGTTTCGGAGTCCCTAACAGGATCATCACCGACAATGGCACACAATTCACGAGCCACACCTTCATGCAGTACGTCCAAGATCTGCTTCGCTTCTGTCGCTCACCCGAGGAGTAACGGTCAAGCGGAGAGGGCAAACGCTGAAATGCTGCGCGGGCTCAAGACCAGAACTTTTGACAGGCTGCGCAAGTGCGGAAGAAACTGGATCGAGGAGCTACCGGTGGTTCTTTGGTCGATCAGGACGACGCCAAATCGAGCCACTGGCCAGACACCTTTTGCTCTAGTCTACGGAGCAGAAGCAGTTCTCCCCATGGAACTCGTATACGGATCGCCTCGGGTGCTCGCTTATGATGAGCTTGAGCAAGAGCAGCTGCGGCAAGATGACGCGCTGCTCCTCGAGGAAGATCGTCTTCAGGCTGCTGTACGAGCTGCTCGCTACCAGCAAGCTTTGTGTCGCTACCATAGCCGCAAAGTTAATGCCAGAAGCTTCGAGGAAGGCGACCTTGTTCTTCGGCGTGTTCAATCCGCCAAGAATTCCAACAAGTTGACGCCAAAGTGGGAAGGCCCTTATCGGGTGAAACGAGTCACTAGGCCTGGCGTTGTCCGCCTTGAGACCGAAGATGGCTTTCCGGTGAGCAACTCCTAGAACATAGAGCATCTTCGTAAGTTTTACCCCTAAGGCGCGGTTGCCGGAACCAGCTGTTCCGACAATCACCTTTTGTACAAGCTTTGCCACTGTTGCATGTAACCCTTTGTACAAAGCCGGGCGCAGATCCCGTGCATAAATAAAGATCAAATGCTCAGCACATGTTGTCAAATTTTATGCCTTTTTCTTTTTGCATATATTATCTGACATTTTGTGCAGCACTTGCCCCCGGTAAGCAATAACGAGCCTTAAGGCACCATATCATTATTTTCTCTTCTTTCTTTTTTCTCAAAAGGAAGGTTCCTTCACCCACAAGTTCACGGGGGGGGGGGGGAGGATAGGATATAGGTTTGGACCGGGCGTCGTTCAAAGGAGTCTAGCCTTGCCGGGACACAGACGACAGAAAAGCTAAGTTGCCAAAGTTTGAGCATGATCAGTTTTTAAAATTTTAAGTTATCTTCCTTGAACGACCGTACTTTGTATGGAAAACATGTGCGCGGAGGAACCTCCTCGTAGCTAGTTGCGCCCTTACTTTGTTTCGAGTCTGCTCAACAACTTAAGTGTGCTGCAACTAGTTGCGGCAAGGTTTCTTGCCGGAACCGGCACCGCCAGCGGGCTGCTGATGTTCCACACTCAGCGCTCGCGGCAAGCGTGCCTGCGCCGGCAAGTTCCCTAAAAGCGTAGGGTAAAAACATATGAAGAAAGGAATCAAGTAAAGGAGATAGCATAGCAAGCATTGCCCAGAATAAAGTTATATTACAAAGGTAACTTGTTGCGGCACTGACTAAATTGTTTTCATAACTTAAATAACAGCGACAAGGAAAGGAGAAGAAGAGTGGCCTAATCCACGCGCTCGCCGTCGATCCTCCTGACTTCATTCACCTTGTCCACAATGGGTGCGACAATGGCTTTGAGCTCTTCAAGATCAGCACCCGCCGGCAGCTTCTTGAGGACGCGGGTGAGGTCGAGGCCCGGATTGCGGAAGAGTATCTTCACCAACACCTTCTCCAAGACCTTGGCGCAGATTGCGCGCGACTCGTCAGCCAGCTTCTTTGGGATCCTTTCCCGGAGCTGCTGGAGAGCCGTCGCCACACCCTTGAAGAAAAGAGTAAGCTTGGCGCTGGGCTGGAGATTCTCGTCGGAAGAGTACCCGAAGCCCGCCAAGTCCAGTTCCGCCAGCTCCTCGTCGATGGTTACGGCAATGTTGACGAGGCCCTCTGTCCAGAGCTCCACCGTGGCCCTGAAGGTGTTTTGAGTCTCGGCGGCCCTCGTCAGCAGCTCCTCGTTGCCCTTGATCTCTTTCTTCAAGTCATCCTCTCGCCTCTTGGCGTTGTCCAGCGTCTCCGTCAGTGTGGCCAGTTTCAGCTCCAGATCAGCAGTTGAGTCCTTGACGGCATTCAGTTCCTTGACCTTATTGGCGAGTTGAACTTGCAGATCGCCATGGGCAAGGGCATCCTTCTCGCGTTCGCGCTGGAGTGCGGCAAGCTCTTCATTCTTCCCTTTCATATCAGCCTCCAGCTGCATCACCTTCACTTCCAATTCCTTCTTGGCGGCCTCGGCAGCCTCGGCAGCTGCAGCAGCATCCTTCGCTTCCTTGAGTGCCCCGCCAAGTGATTGTTCCCGGACGGCGAGCTCCTCCTTGTGGCTGTCCAAGTTTACCTTTTTCTGCGTCAGCTCATCTTCCCGCCTGGACAGCTCCTCGGCGGCGAGCCTCTGCTGCTCTTCAGCTTCAGCCTTTTCAAGGATGAACGCCTTCTTCGCCTCGACGAGCTGCGCCCTCTCCTGAGCAATGGACCGGAGGGCCTCCTGGTTGCGGTTCTAGAGCTCCTCCGCATGCTTCTCTATGTCAATTCCCGCCTGCGTGACAAGCGCTTCCCGGGACTCCAACTTCGCTTGCCGGGCACGGTAGAGTGACACCAGCTTCCGGAGCAGTTACTCCTCCTCGGACTCACCGCTGCTGCTGCTTGGTGCGTCAACCACTGACAGCCCGACGGAAGCGAGCACCTCTCCGTCAAAAGACTCTCCCTCGATCGGCGCCCTGGAGCTCGACGTCCAGGGAAGATGGATGAAAACACCCTCGCCGGCCTTCAAGTAGGCGCCGGGCTGGGGCTCCTCGGAGCCCGGTGCTGCGTCAGCGGCAGAGGGGTCGGCGGTCGGTGTAGCGCCTTGCGCTCCTGTGCCTTCCGGGTCGTCAGTACGATCACCGGGCCCTCGCCAGCTCCTGCACCAGCGGCCTTAGCGGCCTCTTCGCTGGCGGGATCGTCAGCACCGGCCTCTTCCTCGTCAGTGGCGGCGTCTTCAGTGTTGCCGCGTGCGTCTTCCTCGCCGGTGGCCTCAGTCTCCATTGGGTCTATGAGAGGGGGATCTGAGGACAGGAAGAGGAAGGAAAAGTCAAGCAAAGATCCAAAAAGAAGATCAGAAGAAGAACCCAAGGGAAGATTTCCGACAAGAAGGGTTACCTGTGCTGGGCTCCGTGACCATGGGCTCCACCACTGAAGGCTCACTGGTTCCTTCTCTTGCCGGGGACCTCTCCCTTGCCGGGGAGCGCTCCCTTGTCGGGGAATCTTCCCTTGGCGGCGTAGTCGAAGCAGACAGCACCTCCGGGGCGGCTTCTGCTTGCTCCTGATGGGCCTGTTCTGCTCCTACACAAATAAATCAACAATCAAGATACCAGCAAAAGAAAAAGCACCCATGCGCGCCCCACAATAGGAAGTGAACCAAACACTTACGCTGGGGGCTGTGCTGGGGGCTGCTTCGAGGAGATGGTATCGGGTCCGTCAAGGTAGTCTCGGACGTGTCCTCTGCCATCACAGCAGGATCGTCCTCAATGACAACCACGGGGACCTTGGCCCTCTTCGCCGCTCTCTCGGCCAGAGTCCTGAAATGGAACGAGGTTCAGAGGGAAGCAGGTCAGATGCAAGACAAGAAACAACAAAAATTGAAGAAATACAAGTACAACAAGGGGAAAGTCTTACTCCTCCTCCTCTTCTTCCTCCTCGTCGGAGCTCAGCGCGGAGAGGTCGAAGTCTGGTACCCTTTCTGCGCGGTGAGGCGGAGGAGTAGGCTCCCTTGGGCGTTTGCCGGATGCTGCGGCAGGATCAGGTGTGGCGGCTCGAGAAGACCCCGCCCCAGTTGCCGGCGCGGCATGAGATGCTCCCGCGGCAACGGTACTTGCCGCGGTGGAGCGTGCCCCGCGGCGCTGCGGCTGTTGGCCCGTCTGCCGCCCTGTCGTGTCTCCGGCCCTGCGAAGACGCCTCCTTGTTTGAACTAGGGGCTGCGCTGAGGGCCCCGTCTGCGGCAAGCTGCTTGAAGATGGTTGTCCACTTGCGCCCCCGGCAGGCTCGCTTGCCTCGGCTTCGGGCTCCCCCTCACCAGCGACCTCCCCGCCAAGGTCCTCTCGGTCGGCAAGGCTTGCTGCCTCGGCCGCCTCTACCTCCTCAACGTGAAGCCAAACTCGCCCGCGGTGGTGGCTGCCGCCGCCTCTTCGGCCCTGGTGGCGATGTACCGCATCTCGTCGTCGGTGGTGTCGCGGGTGAGGAGCCTCTGCTCGTCGGCGCAGACTGCTACCTCCGCCAAGCCGTCAAAGAATTGTCGCACGACATCGTCGGCGGGCTCCATCCAAGTTGGGATAATCCCGTGCGAGTCGCACTCCGGCATCATTGCACGGATGCAATCACACTGGGAGTTGTTGCACAGTGGGATGACGCCCTGCGGCAGCCTGAACCACTCCGGATGGTTGGCATCGTGCTTGAATAGCTCCTTGAGCATCCCGTCAAGCTCCAGAACTGTGAAGTTGAAGTTGAGGCCTGGACGCAGCCTCATGATATCCGCTGGGCCGCCAAACAGCCAGGCAGGCCTCCTCCTCTCCTGCAGAGGGGTGATGCGACGGCGAAGGAAATCCGCGCCAACGGCCCCTACTGTGAGCCCGGCAAGCCTGAGCCGCAGGATTCGGGTGGTGGCGATCTTCAGCTTCGCATCGTCCGGCGACAGAGCGCTCCAGTCGCCGCCGCGCACTACTCGGGTCTGGCGCAAGTTAGTAAATGGCTGCGGATTGGCGTCAACGATCCAGCACCACTCCGCCCTCCACTCGTCCCATTTGCTGCGGAGCTCCCCCTCCAGATACACCTCCTTCATGCCGACTCGTGAGATCCAGGCGATCCCGCCGGCTAAGGGCTCTCCTTTCTCGGCTCGGGGGATGAAATAGTGGCGAAAAAGAGCAACATTTGGGTGGATACCAACGAAGTTCTCGCAGAGATGTGCGAAAACCGCCATTGTCAGAACGGCGTTGGGAGTGAAGTCAAGGAGATGAAACCCGTAGGTATTCATGATATCACAGAAGAAATCAGAAAAAGGTGGGCAGAGCCCGCAGTAGAAGAACACTGGAAAGAAATGGTACCCTTTTGGGCACCGCTTCGAAGTAGAAGCTTCGGCGGAGAGCACCGGCATGCGCGGATGCGCCCGCGTCTCCGTCGACCAGAAGAGGTAGAACTCCTCCCGCAGCGCCTTCGGGGTGAGCTCCGGGGGGAAAAGCACTCGCTCCTTGCGCAGCGCCTCAAGCCGCAACGCCTCGGCCGACTTCGTGCTCTTGCCGGTCTTCGGAGCCATGGCAGAAGCGGCGGGGGAGCGCGGAAGCGTTGGGGGCGACAGCGGCGACGGGCGGCAGAACGCTGCTCTCTTTCTGCTTGGGAAGCGGAGGGGAGCGGCGGAGCTTTCTGAGGAAGAAACCGCAAGTGGCGAAGGTGGGGGAACGGCCCCTGTTTCCTCTGCTTATAAAGGGGAGAGGTGAACGTTACGCCTTTCTTGATTTAAGAATTGCCCACGACCTCTCCCACGATGCCGCGTTTGACGCGTGCCGTTACGAGAGGGCGTGGCGGATACGGAGTTAGATTTGGTGTGGACCCAGGCCGCGTGTGCCCGTGCCCTGTTTTGGGCCTGGCCCAACAGCGCTCGGCACCGTGTATGGCCCAGGCCCGGGGGCTCCTGTCGGTGTACTAAAGTAGGGGTACCTTAGTATCCCGAACTTGTGCACGGGCAGTCGTAGCGTCCCGCGGCATGGCTTGCCGGGCGTCCGCCAAGATCCTCTGCCATTCCTATTGATGCCATTCAAGAACAAAGTGTTTAACTGAGAAGACAGAGCCTCGGCAAGAGGAGCTTGCCGGGAAGGACAAGGCCCTGGCAAGAGGAGCTTGCCGGGAAGGACAACCAAGGCATTTCAAGAGACTTGCCGCGACGCACCGCGCGTCCCGGCAAGACCCGGCGAGCGGCAAGCTTGCGGGTGTGACAAGACAGCGACCGCAGCAAGGCGCTTGCCGCGGCGAAGCCACCACTCTGCGCCCACACTCCAGCGTGTCCGATGATGTGTCACCACAGGATCGTTCCTGGTGCACGTGGCAAGTAGCTGTGCAGCCAAGCGGTGCGAGGTGGCAAGTGGAGATGACGAGAAGGCCATCGTGGCGATCGGTGGCGCCCCTAACGGTCGTTTCTTGCACTGTTTGGGCGACCGGACGGGCATTAAATGCCCTTGTCCCCTGCCGTCAGAGTTAGGTAGGGGGGACTGTAGATAGCGGTTGTACCAACCCCTCTTTTTACTTTTTTACCCCTCTCTCTGCGTTGCCACCTGTCGGTGACCCCTTTAACCTATAAAAGGAGGCCCATGCGCACGTAGAAGGGGTTCGACTCATTCGAAACTACAAGACACCCACGCTCTCGAGCAAGAGCAGAATATAAACACAAAGCAGCAGTAGGAGTTTTATCTCTCTGGAGAGCTCCGAAGCTGGGTAAAATCCCTCGCGTGCCTCGCCTCGATCTGCTCTTCGTGCGCCCTCCGCTCCCTGCCGGACCGAAAAGGGGCCCTGCCCCATAGGTGTTCGTTTCCCATGACACCTCTGGTGGCTAGTCCTATTTATAGGGGGAGGCCCTAGGCCTCTTCCCAAATAATGAGCGGGAAGGGCGCTAACAATTGGCCATTTTGAAGGGGAACATCTAGTACACTTATCCTGACTAAAGTTGGTCTTCGGCAGCCAAAGGCTCTGACGATGACGCCGTCCTGGGCTCCACGATGACCTCCATCCTGCCGTTCTACTGGTCTTGGTCTTGTTGCGCCGAAACGTTAACCTTTGCCTGATGCCTTGGACTGTTCTTGCCCCCTTTGGACCGAAAGGGAAAAAAGGACACTGCAGAGGCCGGCGCCCGCCTAGCGGCCGCTCTGTCTCGATCGTCATGGCTTGCGTCACGGGCTCCTCGGGAGGTACCCTGCCTTGATCTCTCCGCCTCCTCGCGAGCCTGCCTGAGGAGGTTGCTCCTGAGGAAGCTTCCTGTCGTCCGCCCCGTGAGGCTTGGCCCCTCGCGAGGGTCTTGAGCTTGAGCTGATGAAGCTGGGCTGCGTTGGGCCCCCACTTGAGCCACTCCGCAGGCCGCAGGCAGGCAAGTCTAGGGACCCCCATTCCCAGAACGCCGATAGTATGATCTGTTGTGCAGATTCTTGCTGACCACAAAGGGCCCTTCCCAAGGTGG
The DNA here is from genome assembly GCA_963921465.1 of Triticum timopheevii. Lineage (NCBI taxonomy): Eukaryota > Viridiplantae > Streptophyta > Magnoliopsida > Poales > Poaceae > Triticum > Triticum timopheevii. The sequence continues at coordinate 322,993,952 of OY997266.1, forward strand.
GGATAACTTATGCATATCGGTTTGATCCTGGATGAGCCGGAGCACTAAATCGCCTTCTTGAAAGGTTCTTGTTTTAACCCGGTGGATGTGATAACGTCGCAGGTCTTGTTGATAAACCGCCGAACGAAACAACGCCTTGTCCCGTTTTTCATCTAACAGGTCCAGTGCTTCTTGACGTGCTTGCTCGTTCTCCGCTTCAACATAATTGGCAACCCGGGGCGAGTCATGACGAATATCACTTGGGAGCACCGCCTCTGCCACGTAAACCATGAAGAAAGGTGTATTAACCGTAGATCAATTTGGGGTGGTGTTTATGCTCCATAACACAGATGGTAATTCCTCCACCCAACAACCCGGCGTCTTCTTCAAGGGAACCATAAGCCGAGGCTTGATACCCTTCAAGATTTCCTGATTAGCCCTCTCAGCTTGACCATTAGACTGGGGGTGAGCCACGGACGACACATCAAGCCGGATGTGCTCTCGTTGACAAAAGTCCTCCATCTCACCTTTGGAGAGGTTCGTGCCATTATCTGTGATGATGCTGTGTGGAAAACCAAAGCGGAAGATCACCTTCTTGATGAATTGAACCGTCGTGGCTGCGTCACACTTGCTTACTGGCTCCGCTTCAACCCATTTAGTAAATTTGTCAACCACCACCAACAGGTGGGTCTTCTTATCTTTGGATCGCTTGAAGGGCCCTACCATATCAAGCCCCCAAGTAGCAAATGGCCAAGTGATTGGAATCATTCGTAGCTCCTAAGCCGGAACATGAGCTCGTCGTGAGAATTTCTGACAACTGTCGCACCGCCTCACCAAGTCCTCAGCATCAGCATGAGCTGTCAGCCAATAGAAGCCATGACGAAAAGCTTTAGCAACCAAGGATTTTGAACCGGCCTGATGACCACAGTCTCCTTCATGGATCTCACGTAGAATCTCGCGGCCTTCTTCAGGAGAAACAAAACGCTGGAACACTCGAGACACTTCAATGGTGTAACTCGCTGTTGTGAATAACCATGGACTTGGATCGGTGGATTATCTGCCTGGCCAAAACTGCATCTTCGGGCAACTCGCCCCGGTTCATATATGCCAAATATGGAACCGTCCAATACAGAATAATGTGTAAAGCGGCCACCAATTGTGCTCGCAGACCAAGAATAGCGAGATCCTCCTCTATAGGCAACTGAACTGATGGGTTGTGCAAGACATCCAGAAAGGTATTGGACGGCACCGGTTTACGCTGAGATCCCAGCCGGCTTAAAGCATCTGTTGCCTCATTTTTGCGCCAATCAATGTGCTCCACTTGATAACCTTTGAAGTGACCAGCGACAATATCCACCTCTCGTCGGTAAGCCGCCATGAGTGGATCCTTGGAATCCCAAGTACCTGAAACTTGCTGGGCCACCAGATCGGAGTCTGCAAAGCATCGTACCCGGCTTAAGTTCATTTCCTTGGCCCCTCGAAGACCATGGAGTAAGCCCTTGTACTCAGCTGCATTGTTAGTAAAAGGAAACATTAAGCAAGAACATAACGAATTTTATCACCTCGAGGGGAAGTAAGGACAACTCCAGCCCCCGAGCACTCCAATTGCCTGGACCAATCGAAGTGGATAGTCCAGTATGTGCTGTCCGGTTTGTCTTCCGGTGCCTGCAAATCTGTCCAATCATTGATGAAATCCACAAGGGCCTGGGACTTGATAGCTGTTCGAGGCATATATTTCAAACCGTGTGGTCCAAGCTCAATAGCCCACATAGCAACCCGGCCAGTTGCCTCCCTTTTCTGGATTATATCCCCCAAAGGAGCAGAACTGACCACTGTGATGGGGTGGTCTTGAAAGTACTGTTTAAGCTTCCGGCTTGCCATGAAAACCCCATACACCAGCTTCTGCCAATGCGGATATCTTTGCTTTGACTCAATGAGCACTTCGCTGATATAACAAACCGGCCTTTGAACCGGGTATTCCTTCCCAGCCTCCTTGCGCTCCACCACAATAGCTACGCTGACAGCCCGGGCATTAGCAGCCACGTATAACAACAGTGGCTCCTTATCAACCGGAGCGGCAAGAACCGGTGGTTCAACCAACTTCTTCTTTAAGTCCTCAAACATCGCATCAGCAGCACCATTCCAGACAAAATTGTCTGTATTCTTCAACATCTGATACAGAGGGATTGCCTTCTATCCCAACCTGCTGATAAACCAGCTCAAAGCCGCAATACGACCCGCCAGGCGTTGAACATCATTGATACACGCCGGTTTAGCGGCAGACGTAATAGCTTTAAACTTTTCCGGATTAGCCTCAATGCCCATGTTAGATACCAGAAAACCTAAGAGCTTGCCTGCCGGAACACCGAAGACGCACTTGTCCGGATTGAGCATCATCTTATAAACCCGAAGATTGTCAAAGGTCTCCTTGAGGTCATCTATCAATATCTCCTTTTTCCTGGATTTTACCACAATATCATCCACATAAGCATGAACATTGCGCCCAATCTGAGTATGAAGAAAATTCTGCACACAACGCTGATAAGTTGTCTGGGCACTCTTGAGCCCAAAGGGCATAGACACATAATAGAAGGCTCCAAAGGGAGTGATGAAAGTTGTCTTCTCCTAGTCCTTAACTGCCATCTTGATCTGATGATAACCAGAATAAGCATCCAAGAAACTCAAACGCTCGCAACCCACCATAGCATCAATTATTTGATCAATACGAGGGAGGGAAAAGGGATCAGCTGGAAAAGCTTTGTTCAAATCCGTGTAATCCATACACATACGCCAAGTGTCGTTTTTCTTAAGCACCAGCACCGGATTAGACAACCACTCAGGGTGAAAGACCTCCATAATAAACCCTGCTGCCAATAGCTGGGCTACCTCTTCACCAATGGCCTTGCACCTCTCTTCATTAAAACGGTGAAGAAACTGTTTGACCGGTTTGAACTTCGGATCAATATTAAGAGTGTGCTCAGCGAGTTCCCTCGGTACACCTGGCATGTCAGACGGTTTCCATGCAAAGATGTCCCGGTTCTCATGGATGAACTTGATGAGCGCGCTTTCCTATTTCGGATCCAAGTTGACGCTGATGCTGAACTGCTTGGATGAATCGCCAGGAACAAAATCAACCAATTTAGTCTCATCAGCCGATTTGAACTTCAAAGCCGGATCATGCTCTGTAGTGGGCTTCTTCAGAGAAGTCATGTTTGCCGGATCAACATTGTCCTTATAGAACTTCAATTCGTCCGTTGCACAAACCGACTCAGCATAAGCCGCATCACCTTCCTCGCACTCCAGAGCAATCTTGCGGCTACTCTGAACCGTGATGGTCCCCTTATGACCCGGCATCTTGAGCTGCAGATAAACATAACACGGCCTCGCCATGAATTTAGCATAAACCGACCGTCCAAACAGGGCATGGTACAAACTTCTGATTTTAACCACTTCAAAGGTCACCGTCTCGGATCTTGAATCATGATCATCTCCAAAAACCACCTCCAGAGCTATCTTATCGACCGGGTAAGCCGATTTACCAGGCACCACACCATGAAAAACGGTGTTTGACGGTTTAAGATTCTTATCTGTTAATCCCATAAGCCGGAAGGTTTCATAATATAAGATATTGATACTGCTACCTCCATCCATGAGCACTTTGGTGAACTTATAACCTCCAACCTGCGGTGCAACCACAACAGCCAGATGGCCAGGATTATCAACCTGGGGTGGATGATCCTCCCGACTCCAAATAATAGGCTGCTCAGACCGGCTCCAGGGCTGGTTTAACAGGCGATCCAGATTCATGCCTCCACCACGCTGGGGCGGTTTACCCTTACGATGCTATGCATTGCCTTGCATATTGGTGTTAGCCACAAAATCCAGATTGTCCGCTTTATGCTTACCATTTTTCCCATGGCCCGCCTGGTTATGCTGCTGTCCCTTTGCACCGCCGTTCTTCTTTCCCTTCTCCGGCTTCTCTTCGTCAGAATCGGGATCCTTGGTATTATCGGAATCAGCATACTTAACCAAGGCTGCCATAAGTGTTCCCATGTCATTGAAGTGGCGTTTGAGCCGTCCCAATTTCATCTTTAGCGACTTAAACCGGCAATTACCCTCCAATGTTAGGATTGTCGAATCAGCCCTGATACGGTCCGATGAATGCAGAATTTCCGAGACCCGGTGCACCCAATGAGTTGTTGATTCGTTTTCCCCTTGGACACAAGCAGCCAGATCCACAATTGACATGGGTTGCTTGCATGTATCTTTGAAGTTTGCTATAAATTGGGCTTTCAACTCATAACATGAACCGATGGAGTTAGCGGGTAGGCTTTTTAACCAAGTGCGAGTTGTTCCTTCTAACATCATGGTGAAGTACTTTGCACACGCCGCTTCATCCACATCCAGCATCTCCATTGCCATCTCATGACTTTCAATCCACGCCTCGGGGGGTTGATCGGCAGTATAATTAGGCACTTTACGCGGACCCTTGAAATCCTTGGGCAGTTGCACACTATGCAGAGCTGGGGTGAGGTACGGTACCCCCCAAGAGCTAAAAGCCAATCCACGTTCAACTGATGCCGCTGGTTGAACCGGAGCGGGTTGATTCACATACTGCGCTGCCAATTATGCGGCTAACTCTGCCTCTCGTCGTGCTCTGCCATTGTTCACCACATCCCGAGCATTCATACCGCCGCGCGCTGGATTATGCCCTCGAGGGGCATCACGGTGCCGCGCACTGCTAGACACAGCCGGTTCATCCATGTGCCTGCTGTAACTCTTGCTCGGACGAGGGGTGGAATGTATTCTGTCTCGGCTGTAGGAATAAGCCTGCTGCTACACAACGGTGGTTTGAAGAAGATCCCTGGCCCGTCGCGTCTCGACCGTCGCCAGCGAGTCACCCTCCATCGGAATAGCTACCAAACGCGACACTGCAGCAATCATATTATCCAAAGGGCTAGAGAAGTGACCTGGCGGCGTTGGTACGTATTGTGGCGGGTTTTCCGTCCATCGAGGCGGGTTCATCACCCGTTGGTGATCCGGAGCTCCAGTCCCGGGTGCCTCAGTCTGGTTTACTGATGCCGGATTACTTGGCCCAGCTCCCGGCGTATTGAAAAGATTCATTCCTTCGTAAACCGTCGGCAGACGAGACCGGTACTTCCTCCGTAGTACTTCGTTGGACGCGTTCTGATCCAACATAAGCCGGTAATTCTGTGCCTAGATCTGCTGTGACTGGGCATCTAAAGCGGCCTGCTCTTCTGTCATCCTGGCTTCCTCAGCCACCAAGTCCTCCTTGGCCTGAGTTATCTGGTCCCTCAGCTTTGTAACCTCCGCATTATGCTAATCCTGGGTCTCTGGGGTGACTGTCGTGGTTGTCGGTGTCAAAACCGGCGGATCTCGGGTAGGGGGTCCCGAACTGTGCGTCTAGGCGGATGGTAACAGGAGACAAGGGACACGATGTTTTACCCAGGTTCGGGCCCTCTTGATGGAGGTAAAACCCTACGTCCTGCTTGATTAATATTGATGATATGGGTAGTACAAGAGTGGATCTACCACGAGATCAAGGAGGCTAAACCCTAAAGCTAGCCTATGGTATGATTGTTGTAATGTATGTTGTGTCCTACGGACTAAATCCCTCCGGTTTATATAGACACCGGAGGAGGCTAGGGTTACATAGAGTCGGTTACAATGGTAGGAGATCTACATATCCGTATTGCCAAGCTTGCCTTCCACGCCAAGGAAAGTCCCATCCGGACACGGGACGGAGTCTTCAATCTTGTATCTTCGTAGTCTTGGAGTCCGGCGGACGATGATAGTCCGGCAGTCCGGACACCCCCTAGTCCAGGACTCCCTCAGTAGCCCCTGAACCAGGCTTCAATGACGATAAGTCCGGCGCGCATAATGTTCAGCATTACAAGGCGGGTTCCTCCCTTGAATAATCCAGAGAAGATCATGAACCCCAGGATAGTGTCCGGCTCTGCAAAATAAATTCCACATTCCACCGTAGAGAGAATAAAATGTATACAAGTCCAATCTGCTGACGTATTATGCTGCATGACATCACACCGCTACCAGGCTTTTACTTGAATCATTTTTTATTATACCACCTCAGCACGTTTAGCGAAGCGGTTTCCTTGGCACGTCTTGTCGAAGTAGAGATCATGTTCCCCTTATTCCGGGATTCTCATCAATACGGACGTGGGTAACCCAACCGCGCCATTGATGGTGGCGCTTGGGAGATAAGCGAGTTTTACCAGGCCGGTAGGGGACGCATAGTCTTCATCCGCCTATATATAAGGGATAAGGATTTACCTTCTCACCTACGCCTTCTTCCTCCTTTGCTTATCCATCTCCGCGCACTCAAGCTCCAACGCCCAAGCTTGCGCATCTCGCCACGAGGGCCTGTCATCTTGAGCTTTAGGTATGCATAATGCGGCACCGCATTGAACTTTGCAAACGCGGTTAGTCCAAGCAGAGCGTGATAGCCGCTGCGAAATGGGACTATGTCGAAGATTAACTCTTCGCTCCGGAAATTATCCGGGGATCCGAAGACCACTTCCAGTGTGATCGAGCCCATACAATTGGCTTCCACACCTGGTATGACACCTTTAAAGGTTGTCTTTGTAGGTTTAATCCTTGAGGGGTCTATGCCCATCTTGCGCACTGTATCCTGATAAAGCAGGTTCAGGCTACTACCGCCGTCCATTAGGAATCTCATGAGGTGAAATCCATCGACGATTGGGTCTAGAACCAATGCGGCGAATCCTCCATGGCGTATGCTGGTCGGATGGTCTCTTCGATCGAAAGTGATCGGACAAGAGGACCATGGATTGAACTTCGGGGCGACTGGCTCCATCACATAGACGTCCCTTAGTGCGCGCTTCCTCTCCCTCTTGGGTATATGGGTTGCATAAATCATGTTCACCATCCGCACTTGTGGGGGGAAGCCCTTCTGTCCTCTATTGTTCGGCGGTCGGGTCTCCTCCTCGTCGTCGCTGTTTAGCCCCTTGTCATTGTTTTCGGCAATTAACTTGCCTGCCTACTTGAACACCCAGCAATCTCTGTTGGTGTGATTGGCTGGCTTTTCGGGGGTGCCATGTATCTGGCATAAGCGGTCGAGTATTCGTTCCAAGTTGGACAGACCCGGAGTGGTTCTTTTGAATGGCTTCTTCCGCTGACCGGGTTTAGAGCCTCGGAATCCGGCGTTAACTGCCGTATCCTCCTTATCGTTGCCGTTAATGCGGCGTTTGTTTTTGTTTCGACGTGACCTGCCGTTGTGGTCCTTAGTATCCGGACTGCCAGAATTTTTGTTGAGGTTGTTGCTGCGAGCTAGCCAGCTATCCTCTCCCGCGCAAAAGCGGGTCATTAATGATGTGAGTGCTGCCATGGATTTCGGCTTTTCCTGTCCCAGCTGCCGGGCTAGCCACTCGTCGCGGATGTTATGTTTGAAGGCTGCGAGGGCCTCTGCATCCAGGCAGTCGACGATTTGGTTTTTCTTTGTCAAGAACCGTGTCCAGAATTGTCTGGCCGATTCCTCTGGCTGCTGAATTATGTGGCTTAGGTCATCGGCGTCTGGTGGCCGCACATACGTGCCCTGGAAGCTGTCGAGGAATGCGGCTTCCAGGTCTTCCCAACACCCAATTGACTCTGCGGGCAAGCTGTTGAGCCAATGCCGAGCTGGTCCTTTAAGCTTGAGTGGGAGGTATTTGATGGCATGGAGATCGTTGCCGCGGGCCATATGGATGTGAAGGAGATAATCTTCAATCCAAACCGCGAGGTCTGTTGTGCCGTCATAGGATTCGATGTTTACGGGCTTAAACCCTTCAGGTATTTGATGATCCATTACTTCGTCAGTGAAGCATAGCGGGTGTGCGGCGCCTCTATATTGAGCAATATCACGACGCAGCTCGAGAGAGCGTTGTCTGCTGTGTTCAGTCCGGCCGGGGTTATTGTATCCGGCACGACGGTATTCGTCGCCGGTCGTGGGGCGCCCTCGTGATCCGTAGGTGGATCTGGATTGCCTTGCTTTGTCCTCCAATACGTCTCGCAAGTCCGGCGCATTCCATCTTGGCTTCGTACTTTTGGAGCGATGCCGGGGTACGGTCTTTGTGGAGGGTCTGGATGCCTCTCTGTCGCGACCACGGGGTGGTCGGTCGGCCGTATCATGCACTGGTGATGAAGGTATGTATGCTTCCTCCTCTAATCGGGGGAGCAACTTGCGTCTGGGGTAGATTTTGGAGGGGCGTTCGAGTTTAAACTCTTCGGCCGCGAGGACCTCGGTCCATCGATCGGCCAGCAGGTCCTGATCAGCTTGAAGCTGTTGTTGCTTTTTCTTTAGGCTATTTGCCGTGGCGATAAGCCTGTGTTTAAAATGCTCTTGTTCGACGGGATCCTCGGGCACGACGAATTCATCGTCGTTGAGGCTTGCCTCGTCTTCGGAGGGAGGTATATAGTTATAATCCTTGACCTCTTCGTCTGCCGCCCTCTCGTGGGGGCTTGCTTCTGCGTCCTCCTGCGCTGAGTCTTGCTGGAGGGGATTATCTTCGGCACTCTCTGGGGTATTATTATCTCCTGTGCCGGAATCTCCATTCTTGCTGTGGCAGGATTTAGAGCGGCGCCGCTGACGTCGGCACTTGGGCTGTTTCTTCGCCGTCCCCATCTTTTGGGGTGTCCACCATGTATATGTCGTATGACGAGGTGGTCTTCCAGTGCCCTGTAGGCGCTGGTTCCTGTTCGTCTCCGGCATCGTCGTCCATAGCGTCGATGTCTTCGGAGTCGTAGTCTAGCATGTCGGTAAGATCATCGACAGTGGCTACAAAGTGGGTGGTGGGTGGGCTCTGAATTTCTTTGTCGTCCGTATCCCAACCATCCTGGCCATAGTCCGGCCAGGACTCTCCCGATAGCGGGAGATGCTTTAGTGAATTTAGGATGTCGCCAAAGGGCGAGTATTGGAAGATGTCCGCGGCGGTGAATTCCATAACCGGCGCCCAATCCGATTCGATTGGTAGGGGAATGGGAGGTCCGGAGTCCGGCAGGGAGTCCGGCACCTCGGAACCACGAGTTTCGCGAGGGACAAGGTTAGTGTTCGGCTCCATCGCCGTGGAAGTTGAAGCCCCCGAGGTGGTGTCCATCCACCGGTCCTCGATCTGGGCGATCGGCTCCGGACTAAGGGCCGAAGCGGATTCATGTGCGGCCACCAAGGCACTGTTCGGCGGCAGAGCTAGATCGTGCCCATCGCAACAGTGCAGCGCGCTTGGCTTTGGCTCAAGCCCGTCGAAGATCAAGTCCCCGCGGACGTCGGCCGTGAAGTTTAGGCTTCCGAATCTGACCTGATGGCCAGGTGCATAGCTTTCGATCTGCTCCAGATGGCCAAGTGAGTTAGCCCGCAGTGCGAAGCCGCTGAATACGAAGATCTGTCCGGGGAGAAAAGTCTCACCCTGGACAGCGTTGTTGATTGAAGATGCCATCGAGCCTATCGGTGACGACACAGAGGAACTCTCAATGAAAGCACCAATGTCGGTGTCAAAACCGGCGGATCTCGGGTAGGGGGTCCCGAACTGTGCGTCTAGGCGGATGGTAACAGGAGACAAGGGACACGATGTTTTACCCAGGTTCGGGCCCTCTTGATGGAGGTAAAACCCTACGTCCTGCTTGATTAATATTGATGATATGGGTAGTACAAGAGTGGATCTACCACGAGATCAAGGAGGCTAAACCCTAAAGCTAGCCTATGGTATGATTGTTGTAATGTATGTTGTGTCCTACGGACTAAAGCCCTCCGGTTTATATAGACACCGGAGGAGGCTAGGGTTACACAGAGTCGGTTACAATGGTAGGAGATCTACATATCCGTATTGCCAAGCTTGCCTTCCACGCCAAGGAAAGTCCCATCCGGACACGGGACGGAGTCTTCAATCTTGTATCTTCGTAGTCTTGGAGTCCGGCGGACGATGATAGTCCGGCAGTCCGGACACCCCCTAGTCCAGGACTCCCTCAGTGGTCAACAATGTCGTCAAAGCATCCAACAAACCGGCAAGAACTTGAGCCGGCCTGCGCGCAGGGCCTCCTGCCCCGGCTGCCAATCCAGAAATCATTGCTGCTGCAGATGAAGATTGCAAGGTGGCATGCGTACCGGCCATGAAGATTGCAACCCAGTTTGGAGGTTCAAAGGGGTCAGGAATACTGTCGCCATCGGAACAGCCCCCAATCCAGCCATCTTGCAACTGGTACATCGACTCGGTTTCGCCAGTGGATGATTCGCCATCTGAGTACACGGCCGTCTCACCGCCGGACACCGGTTCAGGTCCCGCACCATGGATGAATCCTACGAACGCACGCTTCATGGCAGGCTAAATCCGGGCAGGACTCGCACGCTAAGCCGTGTCGACGAGGACGGTGGAGATGTCCGGCTCAGGGCCCGGTGTCGATGTCAAAACTGGCGGATCTCGGGTAAGGGGTCCTGATCTGTGTGTTTAAGGCTAATGGTAACAGGAGGCAAGGGACACAATGTTTTACCCAGGTTCGGGCCCTCTCGATGGAGGTAAAACCCTACTTCCTGCTTGATTGATCTTGATGATATGAGTATTACAAGAGTTCATCTACCACGAGATCGTAGAGGCTAAACCCTAGGAGCTAGCCTATGATAATTATGATTGTCTTGATCGTCCCTATACGGACCAAACCCTCCGATTTATATAGACACTAGAGGGGGCTAGAGTTTACACAGAGTCGGTTACAAAGAAGGAAATCTAATATCTGGATCACCAAGCTTGTCTTCCACGCAAAGGAGAGAACCATCCGGACACGGGACAAAGTCCTGAGTCTTGTACCTTCACGTCCCGACAGTCCGGCCAAAGTATATAGTCCGGCTATCTGGATACCCCCTAATCCAGGACTCCCTCACCTGGTTCGCCGATCTTGCCGATGAAAACATGAATTCCGCCAAAGGGGACCCAGTACCCGTACTCAGTTGAGCCGGCCTTGGGGCCCCATCCTGCGTCGTCGATGTAGAGCTTGCCGTGACGACTCTTGGTCATCTAGCCAACCGCGTATACCTTGAGTCCTTCAAAGTTGCCCTTTAAGAACTCGAAACCATCGTGCGATAGCCCCACGGTGGGTGCCAACTGTCGTTGAATTAACACGTCAGATGTCCTGGCGGAAGGACTTAGTCGTGGAGCTATCGCAACGAGATTATCTTAAAGGGGTTAAACCGGAACAAAGGACACGAGAAGTTTATACTGGTTCGGCCCCTTGCGGTGAAGGTAAAAGCCAACGATCCAGTTGTTGTGGGATTGATTGATCTCGATGACCAGGGAGTGACTCCGCTTTACCTATCTCTCGAGCTGTTGTTTCTTATCCCTGAACCGCCGCCGGGTCGTCCCTTTATATACATAGGTTGACACCCAGCCGGTCTACAGAATCCCGAGGCCAGCTCATACAAGTGTCCGGCTCGGTTTCTTCCTTTCCCTAACTTACAATACAAGTTATACATCTATGGTGGTTTATTACCATGGGCCCTAATCTACCATTGGGCTCTAGGCCTCAGCTTTAATGGTAGAGTGCCATACTCCTTGTGTTCATGGGCTTCAATATGGATGAGCGTAAACCGGCCCCTCATGGCGGTTTACACTCAGTAGTTATATCCCCAACAACGTTTGTAACCGCTCTGGCCCTAGATCCAGCGCAAAGCGCGCCATCCAAGGACGGGAAGCTCAACCTCGCCATGGAAGCCGCAGACTCAGCGGCGCTAGAGCCGAACACATATCTGACCTCCAACGAGGCCTGTGTCATCGGAACCTCGGACTCGTCTCCGGCCATAGTCCCCGAACCGCGTGTGTCTGCACCCATCGAATCTGACCGGGCGCCGATCTTACAGTTCAGCTCCACGGACATCTTCCAACACTCACCCCTAGGCGATGTGTTAAACTCATTAAAGTCTCTCTCCTCGTTAGGAGATTCTTGGCCGAACTATGTCCGGCTTGAGTGGGAAGCGGACGACGAAGAACTTCGTTACCCACCCACCACCCACTTGATAGCCACTATCGACGACTTCACCGACATGCTTGATTTCGACTCCGAAGACATCGACGGTATGGACAACGATGCCGGAGAAGAACAGGAACCACCGCCCATGGGGCGCTGGACAGCCACCTCCTCATACGACATATACATGGTGGATACACCCAAAGAAGACAATGGCGATGACGAAAAGGATCCAGTTGAGGATAAACCTCCTGAGAAGCAGCCAAAGCACCGATGTCAGTGGCGCCACTCTAAACCACGCCATGGCAAAAATAGCGATACCGGCACAGGAGAAAATAGTACTCCGGATGATGCCAAAGACAACGAAGACCCCACCAAGCCAAGCTTCGAACAGGCCGAACAGGAAGACGGGCGAGCCAGCCCTCATAAACAGGCCATTAATGAAGACTCGGAGGACTGTAATTACATGCCTCTCTCCGAGGATGAGGTGAGCCTCGGCGACGAAGAATTTATTGTTCCCGACGATCCCATTGAGCAGGAGCACTTTAAGCACCGGCTTATAGCCACGGCAAAGATCCTGAAGAAGAAGCAGCAACAGCTTCAAGCTGATCAAGATCTGCTCACTGATAGATGGACTGAGGTCCTGGCAGCCGAAGAATACCGACTCGAATGCCCAACCAAAAGTTACCCGAAGCGCAAATTGCTACCTCAATTCGATGACGAGGCACTGCAGCCAGCACTACCAGCGCACAATGCGGCTAACCGACCACCTCATGGCCGAGATAAAACGACAACTCAGCCCACACTACCTCGCCAAACAAATAGAAATACAACAGCTCGGGGATACACGCATGACCTGTGATTCGACTTGGAGAATAGAGCAGGCCAGACCAGATCGATCTATGGATCATGGGGGTGCGCCCCAATGCGCAATGATGGCCACCACGCCGGATATAAAAAATACACACCTGTCCAGGCCGAATACCGCAGGCCAGCTCCATCCGAGCTGCGTCCCGACATAGCCCGACATAGAGGCGCCGCACCCCTGCTATGCTTCACTGATGAAGTAATGGAACATGAATTCCAAGAAGGGTTTAGACCCATAAACAATGAATCATATGATGGAACAACAGATCCCGCAGTATGGATCGACGACTTCCTTCTCCATATACATATGGCCCACGGAGATGATCGCCATGCCATCAAGTATCTCCTGCTAAAAATTAGGGACCATCTCGGCATTGGTTGAACAGTCTGCCCGAAAACTCCATTGACAGTTGGGAGAACCTGGAAGATGCATTTCTTGACAACTTCCAAGGCACTTATGTCTGACCTCCGGATGCCGATGACTTAAGTCGTATAATCCAACAGCCCGGAGAGTCAGCCAGAAAATTCTGGACTCGGTTCTTAACTAAAAAGAACCATATTGTCGACCGTCTGGATGCCGAAGCCCTAGCGGCCTTTAAGCATAACATCGGTGAAGAATGGCTTGCCCGACACCTCGGCCAAGAGAAGCCGAAGTCCATGGCAGCCCTTACGACACTCATGACCCGCTTTTGTGCGGGCGAGGATAGCTGGCTAGCTCGTAGCAACAACACCTCAAGTAAAACTGGCACTTCTGAAGCCAGAGATAGCAACAGCAAGCCCCATCGCAACAGACACAACCGTCGAAATAATGGCGATAGCTCCGAAGACACGGCCGTCAATGCCTGATTCAGTGGCTCCAAGTCCGGTCAGCGGAAAAAGCCATTTAAGAGAAACAATCCGGGCCCGTCTAGTCTGGACCGCATACTCGATCGTCCATGTCAAATCCACGGCACCCCCGATAAACCAGCCAATCATACCAACAGAGAATGTTGGGCTTTAAACAGGCCAGCAAGTTAAACGTGGAAAACAACGAAAAGGGATCGCAAAGCAATGACGACGAGGAACCCTGGCCACTGAACACAGGGGGACAGAAGAAGTTTCCTCCCCAAGTTAAAACGGTGAACATGATAATGCTACCCATATCCCCAAAAGGGAGCAGAAGCGCGCACTAAGGGACGTCTACGTGATGCAGCCAATCGCCCCAAAATACAACCCGTGGTCCTCCTATTCGATCACTTTTGATCGAAGGGACCATCCGACCAGTATCCATCACGGCGGTTCAGCCGCACTAGTGCTCGACCCTATGGTTGACGGATTCCACCTCACACGCGTCCTCATGGACGGTGGTAGCAGCCTGAACCTGCTCTATCAGGATACATTGCGCAAAATGGGTATTGATCCCTCAAGGATCAAGCCCACCAAAACCACCTTTAAAGGTGTCATACCAGGTGTAGAGGCCTGTTGTACGGGCTCAATCACACTGGAAGTGGTCTTCGGATCCCTAGATAATTTTCGAAGTGAAGAGTTAATCTTCGATATCGTCCCCTTCCGCAGTGGTTATCACGCATTGCTCGGCCAAATCGCATTTGCTCATTTCAACGCGGTACCGCACTATGCCTACCTTAAGCTCAAGATGCCCGGACCTCGCGTTGTTATAGAAGTCAATGGAAATACGGAGCGCTCCCTCCGTATTGAGGAGCACACCGCGGCCCTTGCAGCAGAAGTACAAAGTAGCCTTCTTAGGCAAAACCTCAATTCGGCAATAAAGCCCCCGGACACCGTCAAGCGAGTCCGAGCTACTCTGCAGCAAGACCGTCTGGCTCGTCTAGAGCTCAGCTAGCAATCCGGCCTTCGTCCCAGCCCCAATCAAGCGATAAAATTCATGTCGCGCTTACACAACTATGCACTTAAAATACCATGGGCATGGACGGAGGCACAGCTAGACTGCGGTCCACAATGCAGCTCAACCGCTCCTGGATCCGCATACCTTCACTTTTTCCCTTTTTTCAGGTTTTTTCTTCTCTTAAGGCTTTTTATGATAAACCTGGTCATCGGACCCATCGCGTGACGGATACACCAAGAAAGCTAGGGGCTTGGACGTACAAGGGAATACCCAGGTGGTCTCTGCTAATGATCGCCATACCAGTTTTAAATACCCGCAGGCAGCTCGTTCTTGGTCGTGGCATGTTAAATAGCCTTATTCGCTTATTGCACTACTTGTACACATACACCTTGACCTATTAATCAAATTACAATAAAAAATAATTTGCAGTGTCAGCTTGTTACTTAGTTTTTTCCTTGTCTATTTATTTATTGCACCCGTACATTCTTGTACGCCTTAATTCTCCAGGGGCTTCATTGTACCCCATAACACGACAAGAAAGTCCGAACACTTTTACAGTATAGTTCGGCACCCCGAACTTATAGCATTATATGCATCGGCTCCGAATCATGTCTTTGGTCAATAGTTGGATTGCCCGGCTCCTGTGCTTGCTACCTTACTTTCCGCTACATCGGCAAGGGTAGTAAAGGGAGAACTACTACGATTGTGTCCCGGTTCTTCCGGACGAGCACCTCAGTAGAGAAAGCCGAAAACTGACTGTCATGATGCGGCGAGAGCTCGTCAGCTATTCGAGAGGTTTTCAAATCGTTAGAGATTTTTTCTGCTTTATGCGAGGAATCGGTTTTTACCCGATTAGGCATGTATAGCACTCCAACTTCGGCCTTCCGAATACCAGGGGCTACGCCAAATTTTAAAATTATAGAACTCCTATGGCTAAGTGAGGGTAATAAAGTTGTATAGTCCCATTGCCTTGTTCGTTGCGCTAAACACCTCCTTAAAGGAACAAAAATTTGGATAAAGAGTGTTTAGATTTATCCCGAACACCCCTGTACTAACTACGTGGGGGCAGAAGCTGACTTCTGGCCAACTCTCAGATTTTATAAACGGCCGCACAAGAGGTATATTACACAAAGATCTTGTTCCATATTACAGGACAGGATAAAATAATGCTTTCATGGGAAAATGATATCCTTGGCACATTGCTCCGCCACAAGGCGAGATCCCTCCATGACATTGTCATAGTACATCTCAGGCTTGCGATGCTCCTTGACCGCGGGCGGACCCTCGGTCATCAACTTCGTGGCATCCATATTTTCCCAGTGCATCTTGGCACGGGCGAAAGCCATCCGCGCACCTTCAACGCAGACCGACCTCTTGACGGCATCAAGCCGAGGGCAGGTACTGACCAGCCGCTTCACGAGTCCGAAGTAGCTACTGGGCATGGGCTCAGCAGGCCATAGCCGGATTATTAGATCCTTCATGGCCAGTTCGGCCGCCTTGTGCAGCTCGACCAGCTGTTTGAGCTGGTCGCAAAAGGGCACAGGATGTTCTGGCCCAAGGTATTGAGACCAGAACAGCTTCTCCGTAGAACTCCCTTCTTAGGCTCGATAGAACTCTGCAGCATCCGATATGCTACACGGCAGATCCGCAAATGCTCCTGTAGAACTGCAAATTCGGGTAAGCAAAAGGAACGTTTTCTTCACATACTAGCTTTACAAAATAAAAGCCTTACCCGCCGCGATCTTTTTGGCCGCCTGGATTTCCTGGAGGGTGCTCTGGGCCTCGGCTCGGGCATCCTGTGTGCTCTGGCGAGCCTTGGCAAGTTCGGACTCTTGAGTCTTCGAATCACGCTCCAAGGACTCGTGCTTCTTGACGGCGTCCTAGAGCTCTTGCTGGACCTCACTGACACGAGCCTCCTGCTTCTCGCGCACAGCTAGTTCCTTGGCTGCTTTGTCTTCAGTCTCGGCAAATGGTTTCTTGAGGGACGACACCTCGGTAGTGGCCCTTAATAAAGTTCATCACGCCTTAGTCAGCACGAAGCATTCATCCTTCCTAAAATATACGAGCAGATCAAATACATACCTTTGCTCTCATCCAGCTGCTTCTTCAAGAGGCCGCTCTAGGTTTTGCTTCAGTCCGGAGACCTCCGAAGTATGATCGGCAGCAACCAGCATCGATGCCTGCTTATTCACATAGACATATTATGTTAGACTCCTGCGAAAATTATTTTGATCCTCTGTTCGGCTTTTCTTTCCAAACACCGAACAGAGCATCAGGGGCTACTGTTTGCAATGTGATATTCTTTTACAATTATATTACTTACCTCAAAGCCTGTTAGAAGGCTAAGGCAGGCTTGGATCAGTTTGTTTTTGGCGGATTGGACCTTCCCAATCACCGTACTCATAAGAGTACGGTGTTCTTCCACAATGGAAGCGCCTTGTAGCACTTCCGGTAATATATCTGGTGCCTCTGGCTGGACAGAGGTCACCGGTGGAGTTGGCTCGCCCACCTCGTTTGGGAGAAGCGGTCTGCCTGAATCCGGAGCCACCTGGGTCTCTGGAGCTGTATTCGGCTGAGGGTCGAATTGGATGCGGCTCCCACCATCGGTAATGGTCTTTCCCCCCATTTGTCCGGCAACCGGCGTTTTATCTGTCGGAATCACCGGGACAGCCTCCCCTTGGCCTAGGATCCTTCGAGACAACACCTCGGGGCTATCCGCGGCCTTGGGAGAGGAGGCCGTCGGAAGGGACCCACCGTTCATCGCCGCCGGGTCCAGCGATCCCTCCGAAGAGGAGGACAACACAATGTTGGACCGGGCCGGGCTGCAAGGGCGTGATCGAGCACATTAAAAACAATAAAGTAAAAATGTCGGATTATTACTGTGTCCGAACACTTACGAGCTGGCTAGGGGCTTGACCCTGGGCTCCCACTCCCCGTCACTGTTAGTAGCCGCGGTGGAGTAGTCCGGATGGGAAGTTTTCCCCTTCTTGGACGCCTCAGCCTCCCCATGTGTGGAGGCCTTCCTCTTATTTCTCCCTCCAGCATGGGGGGGATGAATCTCTTCTTCCTCCTCCTCTTCCTCGTTGTCTTTGCTGGAGGAATGAGTCTCAGCTTCTTCGGACGTCACGTCCGAAGTGCCCTTGCGACGGAGACCGGTTCTGGTCCCCGGGGCCTTCTTATTGGCCTTCTTCTCCGGCACCTCATAGGGCGCCGGAAACAGCATCTTCGTCAGAAGAGGCGTTTCTGGATCTTCGGGCAGCGGAGCCGAACAGTTAATCTGCTCCGCTATCTCTACCCAGGCCTGAAAGATTGGCAGGGAGGCTTAGATTCCTCCCTCAGATATGCCAGTAAAGGATATACCTTGAAATCATGAAAAAACTTACCGGATTAGCCTGGCGTTTTGATCTAAGCCCCCTCGGTCATGGGCGGTGGTGTCTCTCCGGCCTTAAAAAGCACTTTCCAGATATCTTCGTGCATTGTGCCGAAGAGCTCTAGCAGCGTCTGGTGCTCGGCCATATCGAACTCTCACAAATTGCAAGACCGGTGTTGGCACGGAAGGATTCGGCGAATGAGCATGACTACCACGTTGACAAGCTTGATTCTCTTCTTTATCATGTTCTGGATGCACGTCTGGAGCCCGGACACTTCGTACTAAGAGCCCCAGGTTAGGCCCTTCTTTTGCCAGGAGGTGAGCCGCATTGGTACTCCGGACCGGAATTCGGGGGCCGCCGCCCAGTTAGAGTCACACGGCTCGATGATGTAGAACCACCCCGACTGCCACCCCTTCACCGTATCCACAAAGGAGCCGTCGGGCCAGATAACATTGGGCATCTTGCCCACCATAGCGCCTTCGCACTCCGCTTGTTGACCGCTCACCACCTTCGGCTTCAGATTGAAAGTCTTCAACAATAACCCAAAATGGGGTGGGATGCGGAGAAAGGCCTCGCACACGATAATAAATGCTGATATGTTGAGGATGGAGTTGGGGGCCAGATCATGTAAGTCCAGCCCGTAATAATGCATCAGTCTGCGGACAAATGGGTGGAGGGGAAATCCCAGCCCGCGAACGAAGTAAGAAATAAACACTACCCTTTCTTGGGGTTCTGGGGTAGGGACGATTTGTCCCTTGGCTGGGAGCCGAGGTTGACCGTCTTGGCTAAGTATCCGGCCTCCAGGAGTTTCTTGATATCCTTATCCTTGACGGAGGAGGCCATCCACTTGCCTTGCGCTCCGGATCCGGACATGGTTGGAATGCCTTTTGGGGCGGAAGGGGTGGGTGCTTGGGCACTGGAGCTCGAGAATGAATGAGCAGAGGAAGAAGGTGTGGGTGAAAGAAGGAATCCTTATCCCTTTATAAGGGCAGTAAAAATCATGCACCTCCCCACTCGCCCTAAAGCTCGCTTATTTCCCAAGCGCCATGTTGATGGCATAGTTGGGTTACCCGTACCAGCATTGATGAGAATGCCATGATAAGGGGACACGAACTCTGCTTTGACAAGACGTGCCAATGAAACCGCGCCTCGAAATATGGAGGGGCGGGATAAAAACGGTTCAAATAAAGACCGGGCCATGGCGTGATGTCACGCTGTGAGTTGTCAGCAGATTGGACTCGTGGGATATTATACTCTCTACAGTGGTATGTGGAATTTGTTTTGTAGAGCTGGACACGATTCTTATGTTGAAGATCTACTTTGGAGTGTTCGGAGAAGGAACCCCCTTGCAATGCCGAAGACAATCTGCGCATCGGACTCATCGTCATTGAAGCCCGGTTTTAGGGGCTACTGAGGGAGTTCTGGATTAAGGGGTCCTTGGACAGCCGGACTATATGCATATGCCGTACATCTGGGCTATGAAGGTACAAGATAGAAGACTTCGTCCCATTTCCGGATGGGACTCTCCTTTGCGTGGAAGGCAAGCTTGGCGATTCAGATATGAAGATTCCTTTCTCTGTAACCAACTTTGTGTAACCCTAGCCCCCTCCGATGTCTATATAAACCGGAGGGTTTAGTCCGTAGGACAGGAACAATCATAACCATAGGCTTGCTTCTAGGGTTTAGCCTCTATGATCTCGTGGTAGACCAACTCTTGTAATACTCATATCATCAAGATCAATCAAGCAGGAAGTAGGGTATTACCTCCATCAAGAGGGCCCAAACCTGGGTAAACATTGTGTCCCCCTCCTCCTGTTACCATTAGCCTTAGACGCACAGTTCGGGACCCCCTACACGAGATCCGCCGGTTTTGACACCGACACTAGTGCCCAGTGACAGTTGTTGTTTTTTTCCTTGTTTTTTCTTCTACAGAAAATCAATACCATATGGAACCAAACTTTTTGAGGATTTTTCTTGGATCAGAAGACAACCACGAAGCTTCGTGAGGAGGCCAGAGGAGCCACGAGAGGGCCACAAGCGCTAGGGGCACGCCCGCGGGGCGCCCCCAAGGCATGTGGGCCCCTCATAGCTCCCCCAACCCTAATCTCAGCTCTATAAATCCCCAAATATTCCTCGTACACCAGAGGGCACACCAAAAGTACTTTTCTGCCGCCGCAAGCTTTTGTTCTCGTGCGATCCCATCTTGGGGCCTTTTCTGGCACTCTGCTGGAGGGGGATTCGGTCACGGAGGGCCTCTACACAAATCTTGCTGCCCTTCTGATGATGCGTGAGTAGTTTACCACGGACCTAAGGGTCCATAGCTAGTAGCTAGATGGCTTATTTTCTCTCTTTGATCTTGAATACAATGTTCTCCTCGATGTTCTTGGAGATCAATTCGATGTAATCTTCTTTTGTGGTGCATTTGTTGAGATCCGATTAATTGTGGGTTTATGATCAGATTATCTGTGAATATTATTTGACTCTTGTTTGAACTCTTTTATGCATGATTAAGATAGCTTTGTATTTCTCTCTGATCTATTGATTTGGTTTGGCCCACTAGATTGATCTATCTTGCAATGGGAGAGGTGCTTTGTGATGGGTTCAATCTTGTGGTGGCCTCACCTAGTGACAGTAGGGGTAGCAAGGCACATATTGTGTTGTTGCCATTAAGGATAAAAAGATGGGGGTTTTACCATATTTCTTAAGGCATTACTTCGTTCTGGTTAACTTAATACACTAGATGCATGCTGGATAGAGGTTGATGTGTGGAGTAATAGTAGTAGATGCATAATCGTTTTGGTCTACTTGTCATGGACGTGATGCCTATATTCATGATCATTGCCTTAGATATTGTCATAACTATGCGCTTTGCTATCAATTGCTCAACAGTAATTTGTTCACCCGCCATATACTTTGTTCAAGAGAGAAGCCTCTAGTGAAACCTATGGCCCTGGGTCTATTTCTACCATATTATTTTCAGATCTATAAAACCAAAAAACCCAAAAATACCTTGCTGCAATTTATTTACTTTTACCTTTTTACTTACCTTTTATACCTATCTCTATCCTATCTCACTCTTGCTAGTGACCGTGAAGGGATTGACAACCCCCTTTTTGCATTGTGTGCAACTGTTTGTTAGTTTGTGCAGGTCAATCTATTGGGGGCTTTCTTGTGCCTCCTACTAGATTGATACCTTGGTTCTTAACTGAGGGCAATACTTATCTCTACATTGCTGCATCACACTTTCCTCTTAAAGGGAAAAATCAACGCAGGCTCAGGAAGTAGCGGGAAGAGTTTCTGGCGCTATTATCGGGGAGGTTCTACATCAAGCCTACCAAGTACCTATCATAAACTCTCATCTCTTGCATTTACATTATTCACCATTTTCCTCTCGTTTTCCTCCCCCACTTCTAAAACGTTTTCAGAAAAACACAAAAATATTTTTGTTTGCCTTTATATCTTACTTGGTTTTGTTTGCTTGTTTGCTTGGTATAATTGTATGTTTATTGCAAAACAGAAAGCAAAAGGTTTATGGATGCTCATCCACTTGCTAATCTTTTTAAAAGATCCAATTATGATAAACCAATTGCTAGTGAGTTGTGTGCACTAGATATCTTTTTGAAGTTTTGCTTGAAATTCGAGAATCTGAAAATTGTGAAGTGCTAAACGAGGGAATTTATGAAGTTATTCATGATAGCTCCTTGAATGAAAAGCATGATTGGAATGGTGTTATTATAAATTCTATTAATGTCATTTGTGCTAATAATCTGCAAAACCCCAAGCTTGGGGATGCTAATTTTGATATGTCCACTACTTATTGCAATGATCATGATTGGGGTGATTCTTCTTATGATCTTGAAAATTTATTTAAGCCTCATGATGAATATGTTTGCAATAATATTTAAAGTGAGTTTGGAAGAGTGTCAACTCTAGGTAATAATTATCCACTAGTTTGGGTAATGATCAATCTTATAATTTTTTTGATAAAAGTGTGCTTGGAGAGGTCATGACTTTATTTGATGATAATCCCACTATTTTGGAAGAGTGTCAACTTTGCATGCATGATCATGTAGAGAATATGTTATCTGATAGCTTATTATTGAATTTCAATATGATCCCACATGTACTTTTTATGAGAGAAGGAAATATGGTTGTAGAAACTTTCATGTTACTAAATTACCTCTCTTGATGTTGAGATTGTAAATATTTTATTCTTCTTCCTTGCATATGCTAGTTCTTGCTTGTTTTGATAATTTGTTTGCTTATAAAATGTCTATGCATAGGAAGTATGTTAGACTTAGATGTGATTTTCAGATGCTATATGATGCTCTCATTGTGCTTCAATTCTTGTCTTTCATGCAAGCATCATTAAACTTATGTATGCCTAGCTAAAAGGCTTTAAAGAAAAGCGCTTGTTGGGAGACAACCCAATATTTTTCTTTTCTATTTTTATGATTTTATGCAATTATACTTCTGTTATGATTGTGTTTTAGTGTTTTGATTAGTTTGTGTGCCAAGTAAGACCTTTGGGATGATTTGGGAGATGGTTGATTTGGTTTTACTGAAAAACAGAAACGTTTGCATCCAGTAGAAGAATTGTTAAAATTCACTGGGGCATGATAAAATTCTGAATTTTTTACAGAAGATTTATATACAAATTTCCTATGTTGTCCTAAATTTTCACAATGTTTGGAGTTATTGAAGTTTGGCTAAAGTCCAGATTACTACAAGATGTTATGTTTTTGATGGATTCTGTTTTCATTGTGTTGTTTGCTTATTTTGATGAATCTATGGGTAGTATCGGGGGGTATGAACCATGGAGAAGTTAGAATACAGTAGATATAACACCAATATAAAATTGCAATGAGTTTACAACAGTGCCTAAAAGTTGTTATTTGCTTTGTTTCACTAACGGATCTCACGAGTTTTTTGTTGACTTTTGTGTTGTGAAGTTTTTAAGTTTCGAGTAAAGTTTTGGTGGACTACAGAATTAGGAGCGGCAAGAGCCTAAGCTTGGAGATGCCGAAGGCACCCCAAGGTAATATTCAAGGACAACCAAGCATCTAAGCTTGGGGATGCCCTGGATGGCATCCCCTCTTTTGTCTTAAATCCATCGGTAAAATTACTTGAGCCGATATTTTTGTTCCTCACATGATATGTGTTTTGCCTGGAGCGTCTTGTATTATATGAGTCTTTTCTTTTTAGTTTTCCACAATCATTCTTGCTGTACACACCTTTTGAGAGGGACACACATTAATCGTGAATTCGTTAGAATACTTTATGTGCTTGACTTGTATCTTTTGAGCTAAGCAGTTGCTCTAGTGCTTCACTTATATATTTTTAGAGCACGACGGTGGTTTTATTTTGTAGAAATTGATGAACTCTCATGCTTAACATATATTATTTTCAGAGTCTTATAAATAGTACAGAAATTTGCTTACGTTATGAATTTAGTCCTAATATGATGGGTATTCAAGAAGGATATAATAAAAACTTTCATGTAGATCATTGAATATATGAGAAGTTTGATTCCTTGCAATTGTTTTGAGATATAAAGATGGTGACATTAAAGTCATGCTAGTTGGTAATTGTGGGTTGATAGAAATACTTGTGTTAAGGTTTGTGATTCTCGAATCATGCCCGTATGGTCCTACGTTATGTGATGAAGTTGGAGCATGCACTACAAAAAAATACACTTCCGAGATGATACGTGTTTGTCACAATAGGTCACGTTTTCTGTCATGCATGTACATCCATGACGATTTTATGACAGAATAGAGATAGCCATACCTGTGATGTCGTAGAAGTGTCCCATGATAATACCAAAATTATCATCATGGAAGTGTTCACTTGCATGAAGATAAATGACGCGTCATGGAAGTGCTTTCGTTGAGGGTAACCGACACGTGGCATCGACCATAACGGGTAGCCGTTAAGCTATCAGGTCCAGTTTTGGATCCTATAACCCGTTAATATCCCAGACCAATGGCGATTTTCCACGTGTAAAATTCTCATTGGCCGAAGGAAACATGTTTTAGCTTGTCATTGGGACAGATAGACACCTATGATATGTCGACATGTGCGATGGCCCACCACTAGCCCATCTAGCTTACAAAGGCCTGCCCATTTGACTTGGTCAAAAGTTAGCGGGTCAGCCCATTAAATGCCTGCTAACGGTATGTTCGCAAATAGCCCATTTTTGGCCCGGAAACTCACGGCATGTTAGGGCCTTCCCGAAATCGGCCCAACAGCGTCATGTGGGTCGTAAAATATAACACCAGCCCATTTCACTTTCGCCACATGTATGACCCATGACGTCTTTCGGCCCATATGAGCCCTTTCGTATCTTTAGGCCCTTTAGTGGCCCATGGTGGCTCTATCCCATAATGTACAGTAAATTTCTTTGTACCCATTAACGGCCCATGATTTACACGGGCCGTTTCCAGCCCGTGTTAGCTTTCGGCCTACTGACGGCTCATATGTTCTTGGGCTCCTTTCCGACCCTCGGTTACTTCTGGCCTATTACTGGCATGTTCCCCTAATGGGCCAAATTCGGCCCATGGCTAGAATCGGCCCATTTGTGGCCTGTTAACCCGTTGCGCCTTTTCCAGCCCGTCCTTTATTCTGGCCCATTAACGACCCGTTATGCTTGTGACAAAATTAAGCCTTTGTTGTCTTCCGGCCTGTTAACGGCCCGTTACCGTGCTGGCCCGATACCAACTACCCCCGTTTACGACCCATGTGGACCCATTTATCCGACGGCCTGAGGCCCACCAATTCTATGGCCCATTAGAGGCCCATTTATCCGACGGCCCGTAGGAGGCCCGTAGATCCTATGGCCTATAGCAGGGTCAAGGTTACCATGGTCCTTATATGGCCCATGGTTGTTGCGGCCACTAGCAAACCAGGGAAAAAGAAGACTAGGAAATAAATAAGCCAAAACTAACTCTAGGCTATTAAGGTGATTGCACAGATTACATCCACTGGGCATCAAAGTTCGCCACCAGTGCAACATAGGGGAAACCCTACACTATACAAAAATGGATTGTTGTTTTCTTTAGCTGGTGGCTGCACCTTAAGAACAAATTTTGTATCACAACAAAACAAATTACAAACATAAAACAAAGGAAGGTTGGCATAAAAGTTAAAAGTCGGGCAGATAAATGCACCACCAGAAGTTCAGAAGCTCAATTCATTTGACCTAACTGTTACATTTTCATGTTGTATTGTCCGATGGAGCACCATAACCTTCGGCTTCATTTGTCCTAGGCTCCTGAACAACATAGCAAATGTCTGATAGTCTGTTTTCAAAACCATGCATATCTTGATGACATCGAACAATGGCTGTCCTTGTTTCACAAAGGGTCTCTGTTAGGGAATGGACTTGTGTCTGGAGCGCAGATATACCATTGTTTTGAGCTTGCGTATCTTGATCATGAGGCAGTTTGGACGAGATTGCCTTAACAACCAACCTAGTATTACACAGGAACGTGCTTTTGGCACTGTTAGTGGAGCTGACCCACTGCAGCAAGAGGTGACATTGCGGTTATAGTTGCCTCGTCACCTTCAGAAGGTGGTGGTTCCACCATTTTTTCCATAGCTTGCTAAAAAGTTGAGTTTTTACATTAGTAGTACCAAAAAAGAAGATATTAAGGAGGCATCAAAACCAAACAAAATAGCTTTGGTCTATATGCAGAAAGTACATAGTGAAATCAGGTTCCAAACATATGACCATGTACCATGGCTAATGTATTGTCTATTTCTTCACATTGTATTGACATCTAAGGATCAATAGACAAAGTTTATAATACGATAAGCATAGTATGACATCATCATATCACAAAACAACTGAGAACAGACAAACATGCAATTGTAAAGTTGTGTGGGCGAGTCCAGCACGAAACTAGATTACAAATCAAGATCAAAGGAACATCACTCCTCTCTTTTAAACCTTGTAAGGTGCAATGATATGCTAAGACAATTGTGTATAAAATTGAAAAGAGTAATAGACATTGGCTGCAAACCATGCAGTTCAATGCACAAGTCAGAGTAAGTAGTAGTTAAAAGGCATGAGGATTAAGGACTTACAACAACAACTTTGACTGGTGTAGTCATGCCCTTCGTCTTACTGGTGTGACAATCCTTGAAGATTTCTGCATCATTTGGTTTAGGTACTTTTTGGTCCTTGCAGGATTTCCTCTGCATTTGGAACAAGTCAATATAGATATGATAACATAGCACAGCGAAAAGAGTGAAACAACAACTAATTACAAGAGCCTCGTAGTGTGCAATATAGCTACGAGATCCCGTCGTCTGTTGGAATTTCACTTTCGTATGGTTGGCCTTGTTCTTTGAACAGTTCACCTACAAGAAGATAGATTTGTGAGGCACACGCGTAAATAGGAGTTCAACATGTGATCTGATCACATACATATAACATACCTGATACATTGGACCAGACCAGTGTTTAACAAGGCTTCTCCAGTCTTCATCCGATATATTTTCCACTGGGGATGTTTGGGCAAGTTCACTGTTAGCCTTGCCTTCAAAGTGAGTTTTCCTCAAGTTATACCGATATTGTCGTAGAGCAGACTTGAAAACATGGGTACAAGCTTGTCTGGTTGCATCATCTTGTCTATCCAACTTGAACCTCATCTGTTGAAAATTATGGGAGTCTCATTATCAGCAACCTAGAAAGTATGGGACAGAGCAAGGCGATATTACTAGTTTCCATACATAACCATACTTACACACAAATGGTCGAGGAAGGTGTTGAAATGGGTTTCATCTTTGTCATTCCTGTACTGAATCCATGCTGGGAGGGTACGTGCATGACACCTAACGGCAACGTTGCCTCTGATACTAACTTGGCTGACTCTATAGCATCACGTGACCTTTTTAAACCTGCCTCAAAATGGATCTTCATTCTTCCTCCTCTAGATTTTGATAACCTATCGAGCATTATCCCTAATGTTTGTTTCCTCTTGCGCCTAGGTGCTAGTCCAACAACGAACATAGGAAATGTTAGTGTACATCAAACTGTGAGACTACATATAAAGAAGCATGCAACTGTACCTTGACTCCAGCAACTACCTTCTTGCTGTTGAAGCTCTAAAATTTCATCTAATCTTGCCAACTCGTCTTGTGTCAAGAGTGTTTTGAATGTAGTGTCAGGTAGCAAGGGAGCTTGGGAACGTGCTCCTAGCTGAGTTGACGAACGAGTAACTCGTGCAGCTGGTGGTACTGTGGAAGGTATTGCAACAACTAGGGCTGTCACTGCTTGTTTGGTGGCAGCTACTGGTTTCTGTTTGGCTTGTTCTGCAGCTCATGTAGCACGGTATACCCCGTTTGTACAATTTTCTGCTGGACTTTGACCTTCTATAGCACCATCAGTACCAACAGAATCTATAGGATTCTTTCGCTTCCCTTTTTGTGTGTCCTTAGTACTAACACCATCCCCTGTCATTTTGTGTTGCTTCCTCTTTCTCTACGTCAGTTAAATCAAGTCGACAAGAAAAAGGAATAACAATTTAGTTCTTCGGAACAAATTGATGTGTGATATAGAAGAACTGAACTTTGATGTTAGACAACCACATGATAGGAGGATGTAATATGTACGAAAAACAGGACGGCATGAGATAATCAGAACTATGATGTGTAAACTAAGCAGAAGACATTTCACTAAATTAGAAGCAATGCAATGGAAGGTAGACATCATATGAAAGATGCTACAAATATCGCTCTGCTAAGTTAACAGTGCTCGTCATAACTAGCATTTAAACAAATGTGAAGCAGTACAAGAAATAAATCATATGCAAGATGCAAACAACATCACACTACCAAGTTAAAGGTCTCTCGTCATTAGTGTCATTGCATATTCACAACATTGCACCTCAACTATAAACTAAGCAAAAGGCATTTCAACAAAGTAGAAGCAATGAAAGCTAGACACCATATGAAAGATGCAATGAATATCACTCTACAAAGTTAAAACTGTCTCGTCATAAGTGCCATTTCAACAAATTATAAGTAGTACAAGCTAGAAATAATGCGAGATGTAAGGCAAACACATGATACCAGGATGGAATATGTACAACAAACAGGACGGCATGGCATATTGACAACTGTTTGTGTATACTAAGCAGAAGCCATTTCAACAAATAAGAATCAATGCAAGCTAGACAACATATGCAACATGCAAGACAATATCACACTTCCAAGCTAGAGAAAGCAACTGGGGTGTCGGTTTCGTTGGAAGATCGCCATCAGTCCCTACCTTATTTTTTTCCTTCCTCTTTCTTAGTTGTATTGCCTTGTCAAGTCAAACCCACAAGAACAAAAATATGCTTTTCAGAACTCATTGGTGCATGATGCTGACGAGCACTACTTTAATGTAAGGCGTCCGCATGATAGGACGATTGAATGTGTAAGAAAAAAGGACAGCATTGCATATTCACAGCAATGATGTGTAAACTAAGCAGAAGGCATTTCAACAAATTAGAAGCAATGAAAGCTAGACACTATATGAAAGATGCAACGAATATCACTCTACCAAGTTAAAACTGTCTCGTCATAAGTGTCATTTCAACAAATTAGAAGTAGTACAAGCTAGAAAAGAATGCGAGATGTAACCTATATCACACTCCCATGTCAAACGTGTCTTATGAGAAGTGATTGTTGCAGGTTACACAACAGTAGTACTTTGATGTAAGAACATGGTGTGATAGACAGATATTGTATGTTCTAGAAACAGGAACACGTGTCTTATTCACAAGTATAATGTGTAAGCAGATGGAATTCAACAAAATTAGAAGCAATATAAGCTATACATCATACATAACATGAAACCACATATAACAGTGCGAAGTTAGAGGGAGTACCTGTGATGTTCCAATAGGGGAGACATGCTTATCATCAACACAACTACTTGAGTGTCTATGCATGTGTTGTCTTGCAAATCTTCTTGGGGGGTTGGAGGAGTAGAATCTGTAGAGGCCCTCCGTTTGGAAGGAGCACCTTTATCCGCTGCATTGCTAATTTCCTTCCGCTTTATTGATTTTGAATTATCAAGTAAAACTGACAACAAAAAGCAATAAAATTCACTCTTCAGGACTCATTCGTGCATGATACTGACAATCACTACTTTGATGTAAGGCAAACACATGATACCAGGATGGAATATGCACGAAAAACAGGACGGCACGACATATTCACAACTGTTTGTGTAAACTAATCATAAGCCATTTCAACAAATAAGAAGCAATGCAAGCTAGACACCACATGAAAGATGCAACCAATATGACTCTGCCAAGTTAAAAGTGTCCCATCATAAATGGCGTTTCAACAAATTAGAAGCAGCGCAATCTATAAATCATATGAAAGATGCAACTCATATCACAATGCATATACTAAAGGTGTCTCGCCATATTGATTGATGCGGGATACAAAAAAAACAATAGTTTTATGTAAGGACATGCTTAATAGACAGATGTACTATGTACTAAAAACAGGAAGACAAGTCACATTAACATGTATAATGTATAAACTAAGCAGAATAGCACATGAAATTTAACCAGATTGGAAGAATTACAATCTAGACACCCCATGCAACATGCAACCACATATCACGCTGCCAAGTTAGAGCAAGCACATGCGATGCTGGTGTCGGGGAAATGCAGTAATCAACTACAGAGCTACATTCACTATATGCATCTAGCCTTGTTGTTTCTTGAGAATCATGTGGGGAGGCTGACGCTGCATTCTTTAAATGAGGATCTTTTCTCACAGTAGTCCACAGGCCTGACTGCCTCATCATTAGTGGTTGATGAGGGATACACAAGAACATTAGTTTGTTGTAAGAACATGGTTAATACACAGATGTACTAGTATGTACCAAAAACAGGAAGGCAGGTCATATTCAAAGGCATAATGTGTAAGCTAAGAAGATGCAATTTAACCAAATTGGAAGCAATAAAAGCTAGACATCCGGCTGGAGTGGTGAGCATGATCATCAAGGACATGAGAGCCTGGTGGGAGGCGGGCTGCTTCACCACCATCTTGGCTTTTTAGTTGGCTTCCAGGTGATGCCTGTCTATGCTGGGCCTGTCACTGGCTCGACCAGTGCCTTGACTAGCGATTTTTCTTCTGGTGCTCCCGGGATGGTGGTTCATGTAAAAAATATCTTTCCTTATCTTAATAAAGACTGACTTCGGCCTTTCGAATACAAGCTAGACACCATATGCAACATGCAACCACATATGACACCGCAAAGTTAAAGCAAGCACCTGGGATGGTGGTTCATGGCGAGCGAGATCATTAACTCCAGAGCTACGTTTACCGTCTCCATCTGTTTAACATCCAACCTTTAAAACGTGGAAACGTGTCTTGCCTTCCCATGAAGCAAGCAGGAGCGACTTCACTCTTTTCTTTTGTGCTTCTGTCAAGGCAGAGTCTGAAATACCCTTGCATAAAAATACAATAGTGAGAGTATGGTGAAGTGTGTGCAGAACAAGTGCACTATAAAAGTAGTAGATAGCAGATGGCTAAAAATAAATGACAGGAGACATATGATGGCTCTACAACATTGCATGGCAAACAAAATTAGATTCTACTCTGTATGATTTTGTAATATATGAGCACAGGGATGGCTGAGAAATGCAGGTACTCCTCCAGCGCACCACCACATGTGGTCCTATCAACATAACAGTAGATTGAAAATAAATAGGTCAGACAATTTTTTTATGAACCGTCCGATCTATAAGGAACGGGCAGATGTCATTTGTCTACCTCCTGCCAGTCACTGTTGACAATCTTTCTCGAACCACCACCGACCACTGGCCCAGACCCCTGCCTCTGCCGCCCTGCCCTCCCCTCGACCTCACACCATCGCCGTGCTTGGCAGCGCCCCCCGACCATCCCTTTAATCTCGGCCGACCTCCAGATCTGGTGCCAGCAGCTCCTAGGCCCCACACACACCCCTAAGATAAACACCGAGGTGCTACTTCCCCAGCGTAATAGGCGGACTAGCACCTATTACGCTGGGGAATGCTTCCTTTCATAAGGAATCAACTGACCAGGAATTGAAATCCAGGGGGCGACGGACCTCTAGCTAAGGTGAAATAGTATATGAAGAGAAACCTTGTGCATCGCGAATTACTAGGAACATCTAGTATCAGGAAGAAGCAGTCAACTAGCGTATTCTGTGGGATATATACCATGCAAGCAAACACGTAAGATTTGCACGAGATAAGGGAAGAGGAGTACCATTTCCAGTTGCTAGTGCTGTGTCCTCTAGATGTCGCGGTGACTTTCTTGTTTTTACCTGGGGAACCGATGTTTTGGAGGAGGGTTGATCCTTGGACGAACCCATGGCCAAATTGTTAATTGTGTTGTGGTGGCCGTCCATCGGCGGAGGGGAAGCAGATCCGAGGCGGCGAAGGACGGCGTAGTGGGAACAACTCCGATGCGGTGGACGGTGGCGAGGTTGGAGCGGCAGCTGTGAGGCGCAGGACGACGAGGTTGAACTGGCGCAGGTAGGGACAGCTCGGCCTCAGCTTCAACTACTAGGCGTGGAGGGCGTTGCGGTTGCGGTTGAGGTGGACGACAACGTTGGGGCATAGGCTCCAGCATGATGGAGGAGGGCGGCAGTTGATGGGTGGGACGGGGTGGTGGACAGAGGACGCCGGGGTTTCATGGCTGGTGGAGAGGTACTTTTGGCGCCCAAGGAGTACGAATGGGGAATCGAATGGGGGGGAGCTAAGGGAGAAGCATGTTTTGGTTTGGGCCTCGCTTATTTTTGTTTTTTTTAACAGATGGGACGCGCTTCTTCGAAATTTGGGGAAAGTAGAAACTTTGCCCCCTCTTAAGTTTCGGACCTACTGCGGGTCAGGGGTAGGATGGTAATCTCAGGTGTCCCAAATAGTGGGAAGGAGCAATTTCGGCCATGCGCATGTGTGCTTAGGCGGCCATTGTGTATGAATGTTTTTCCGAGCCGGTTGCGTGGCGTCTAGATGAAGCTACAAACCTACCCCGGTTTAGACCTTTGGACGTCGGGCTGGTAGGTTTCACGGGTCGTAATTAGAAAAGTAATTTCCTTCTACCAAACAGTGGTCTCACGTGGTTTCGGGCGAGTAGAGGCTCTTTTTTAGCTTTGTTTGAAATTTTGAAACAGAAGCATTCACGTTTAGAGTACTCTTGAACTTTGAGGATTGACGTAAATAGGCAACGTTAAATTTGACCTTGTATGTTTGAAAACCTCAAAAATTATGCTCTTATTTTTGAAATTTTGACACTTGAAAATCTTATAACTACGATTATTTTGGAATGGAGGAGGTAAATTTGAATCTATTTTGTACACGACTATATATGCTATTATGTACAAAAGTAGAGCAAAGATCGGTGCCCCCATAATTTAGGTATGATTTACAAATGCCATGATATCGAATTCAAATAATTGAATGGACTTCATGTTGAATTCGAATTTTTAAACCACCTTAAGTTGAATTCAAATGTATGCTAGTTCATAGCTAGCTATTTATAATGTTCATTGTGTAACTTTTGTATGTATAATGTGCTTTACAAACAACATGAACTGTACTCATGTTTATATTCGTTTGCTAAAGCGATGCATTGTCTGGAGTTCAAAATACTAACTATGTGGATCAATTATGTCGAATAGTAACATATACATGCTCAAATTCGATAGAATGTAGATGTCTGATGGATCAATGACCTTTACTTACGCGAATTGCAAATATCATGATCCCATCCTAATATTTGGATACAATTTATATTTTTAATCAATGTGTACATCAGTCTTTTACATGTAGTTTCACTCTCCATCGGTGGTCTCTCACACATGTTCACACTCTCTCTCCCGAGGTGTCTTTCTCGTAGACATGCTCTCGATATAACCCTCCCTCCCTCTCGTAACCATTTATGACTGTTTTCACTAACCTTTATCACAAGCGCTCTTCCTCTCACAAGCATACACACGCACAATCCCCATCGACCCTTTCTATATACATAGACCTGCCTATGTGTCTCCCACACGCGCAATATCTTTAGGCCTGTCTCTCACGCATTGTCTCCACCTCTCTTCCTAATTGACGAGCATGATTCTAGCAGAGCATTCTGTAGGATGCCCCCTAAAGTTAGGTTGGATGAACAGTAATATCAGAGATAAGGGGTTACCTTAGTCTGAGGACCTAGGGTTACAAATCCTAGCCGGCTTTGTCTATGTACACAGAGTCCTTCACAACTTTGCTATCTTTGTCTTGTATGACTAGTCCTCCATGGGTCTCCCTAAATGCGTCATGGGTCGACCAATGTGGCACAGGACGGAACCGAACCAAGGGCCTCTCCTCGGCCCACCGGACCTCACACGGTGACATACCCTCTACCCCCAGGTCTCGTTATCTTCTCACACCCACACATACCAACATAGACACCACACAAAAAAATTACTCCTCATGCCTCTATCCCCTCCCCCCTTGCATATACACACTCAAGGGCATCTCCCACCGTGACATCATATCGGTCTCTCTTTCTCTAGAGCTCTCTCATTTCTCGTGCTATCTCTCCCATGCCCCCCCCCCGCCGGTCCTCTATCCATGCCTCTCTCGAGTACGTAATACACATACATACCTCTCTAGGCCCTACAAAATACATCAACTACACATTCACACATGTTACATCACGTACCCCATTGATCTAAAAAGCCCTCTCTTCACATTTATTTCGCATACAACGTTCCTTTTGAATAACATGTGGCCAAAAAATATTTTAGAATTTCTACATATATACAACATTACAAAGTTATATGGAGGACTATGAACGTTAATTTGCATTGCATGGTGCCAACAATGATATTTATTCCGCACTCTGAATTTTTATATTTTTATACTATATATAAAGTTAGTCCTAATAAAGAGAAACGAAGAGCGTCTCTCTCTCTGCATCGCATACACCCCCTCTATGCCCCTTTCACGTACGCACACAAACTATCTCCAGGTCCTCTAAAAGTACGTCCCCAACACATTCACACATGTTTCATCTTTCTCCCGCGATATATACAGTGACAATCATTGTATTTGAAGCGAAAGCACCATAGCTACATTGGACTTCAGAATCCACTCATTACAGTCACCATTTATGATTTGTGGTAATTATACAGTCATGGGCTCACTGTACAACTCTGTTTTTGCTCCGCGTGGCACCTCAAGTTTTGCATCACATTATCTCACTACCATTGGGCCCACCTATCAGCGTGTATCTACTCTACTCTTATAAAAAATAGAGTTGGTGATGATGGTGTGCCTGCCATCCTGCAATATAGGCTGTCCGATTTATATCTAACGGATAGGAAGGAAACTATGGCAATTTTGCAAAAAGGTACCCACACCCCTCTCCACATTTGCAAATAAGGCCTTCTCTCGTTCATCCTTTCCTCTCACAAGATAAACTACTCAAATGCATCTTGATGTTACGTGCAACGCACGGACATCTTGCTAGTAAGATTGAAAACAAACGATAAAAAATATTGGACTGTGGTTCGAAGTCTTGACCGTGGGCTCAATGGACAAGGTGGTCTTGTATTGGTATGCTGAGCCGTCTATTTTAACACACATGAGCTGGTGTGGTGATTATACACGCACGCACGCAAGCACACGAACTGCATGCACGCAACACTCACACGAACAACACGCAGCCACTCACACACGCAACACTCACACGTACAAACACAACCACGCACGCACGCAACACTCACAGGCACACACGCACGCATGCATGCACACACCACAGGACCAATGATAACCTGCAAGTATACGGGATCAATGTATCCTCTTTCGATAAGTAAGAGTGTCGAACCCAACGAGGAGCTAAAGGTAGAACAAATATTCTCTCATGTCCTATCGGCCACCGATACGACCCTACGCACGCTTAGTGTTCGCTTTACCTAGAACAAGTATGAAACTAGAAGTACTTTGTAGGTGTGATAGGATAGGTTTGCGAGGTAATAAAGAACATGTAGATAAAAGCTAGGGGCTGTTTAGATAAAGAAGCAATAAAGTAAATATAGCGAGTGTGGAAAAGTGGTGGTAGGAGTTGTGAAATTGTTCTTGAGCAATTGACTATGTTACTAGACCGGTAATCACTATTGCAATTTTATTTGAGGGAGAGGCATAAGCTAACATACTTTCTCTTCTTGGATCATATGCACTTATGATTGGAACTCTAGCAAGCATCCGCAACTACTAAAGATCATTAAGGTAAAACCCAACCATAGCATTAAAGTATCAAGTCCCCTTTATCCCATACGCAAACAACCTACTTACTCGGGTATGTGCTTCTGTCACTCACGCCACCCACCATAAGCAAATCATTAACATATTGCAAACCCTACAGCGGGGATTCCTCACGTTTGCGCGACACGGAGAGCACCATAGGACAGCACCAATAATAAAACATGCAACTCAAACCAATCATAGCAATTCATCAATCACCGATAGGACAACAAAAATCTACTCAGACATCATAGGATGGCAACACATCATTGGATAATAATATGAAGCATAAAGCACCATGTTCAAATAGAGGATACAACGGGTTGCGAGAGAGTGGACCACTGAATATAGATGGGGGAAGGTGATGGAGATGTTGGTGAAGATGGCGCAAGTGTTGGTGAAGATCGCGGTGATGATGATGGCGAGAGAGCCCCCCTTCTTCTTCTTCTTCCTTGACCTTCTCCCTAGATGGGAGAAGGGTTTCCCCTCTGGTACTTGGCTCTGATGGTGTGGGAGGGGCAAGAGCCCCTCCGAGATTGGATCTATCTCTCTGTCTCTCTCTGTTTCTGCGTTCTGGAATTCTGCCCTGGCACCATTTCTTTTATATCCGGAGATCTGTAACTCCGATTGGATTGAAACCTTCGCCCAGATATTTTTCCAAAAATTAGCTTTCTTGCGGCCAAAGAAGGGCATCAACCGCCTTACGAGGTGCCCACAAGGGTGGGGTCCGCGCCCACCTGGAGTGGGTTTGGGCCCCTGTCTCGTGGCCACCTCGGGCACCGTCTCGCGTTGATTTTACTTCCCAAAAATCACAAATATTCCAAAATAATTCTCTGTCCGTTTTTATCCCGTTTGGACTCCATTTGATATGGGGTTTCTGCGAAACATAAAACATGCAACAGACAGGAACTGGCACTAGGCACTGGATCAATATATGAGTCCCAAAAATAATATAAAAAGTTGCCAAAAAGTATATGGAAGTGAATAATATTGGCATGGAACAATCAAAAATTATAGATACGACGGAGACGTATCAGCATCCCCAAGCTTAATTCCTGCTCGTCCTCGAGTAGGTAAATGATAAAAAAGATATTTTTTGATGTGGAATGCTACCAAGCATAATCTTGATCATATGTCTAATCATGGCATGAATATTAAGACACGAGTGATTCAAAGCAATAGTCTATCATTTGACATAAAAACAATAATACTTCGAGCGTACTAATAAAGCAATCATGTCTTTTCAAAACAACAAGGCCAAAGCAAGCTTATCCCTACAAAATCATATAGTTTGGCCATGCTTCATTTTCGTCACACAAAATGCTCCCATCATGCACAACCCCGATGACAAGCCGAGCAATTGGTTCATACTTTTTAACGCGCTTCAGCTTTTTCAACCATCACGCAATACATGAGCGCAAGCCATGGATATAGCACTATAGGTGGAATAGAATATGATGGTGGGGGTTTATGTGAAGAGGACAAAAAGGGAGAAAGTCTCACAATCGACGCTGCTAATCGACGGGCTATGGAGATGCCCATCAATTGAAGTCAACGTGAGGAGTAGGGATTGCCATGCAACAGATGCACTAGAGATATAAGTGTATGAAATCTCAAACTGAAACTAAGTGGGTGTGCATCCAACTTGCTTGCTCATGAAGAGCTAGGGCATTTGAGGAAGCCCATCATTGGAATATACAAGCCAAGTTCTATAATAAAAAATTCCCACTAGTATATGAAAGTGACAACATAGGAGACTCTCTACATGAAGAACATGGTGCTACTTTGAAGCACAAGTGTGGTAAAAGGAGAGTAACATTGCCCCTTTTCTTTTTTTGGTGGGCTTCTTTGGCCCCGTTTTTTTATTTAGGCTTCTTTGGCCATTCATTTTTTTACTTTTTTTTCATAGGGCAATGCTCTATAATGATGGTCATCACACTTTTATTTACTTACAACTCAATATTACAACTCGATACTAGAACAAAGATATGACTCTATATGAATGCTTCCGGTGGTGTACCAGGATGTGCAATGATCTAGCGTAGCAATGACATCAAAAAATGGACAAGCCATGAAAACATCATGATAGCTATCTTACGATCATGCACAGTAATATGACAATGAATACTCAAGTCATGAATATGATGATGATGGAAGTTGCATGGAAATATATCTCTAAATGGCTATGGAAATGCCATGATAGGTAGGTATGGTGGCTGTTTTGAGGAAGATATAAGGAGGCTTATGTGTGATAGAGTGTATCGTATCACGGGGTTTGGATGCACCAGCGAAGTTTGCACCGACTCTCGAGGTGAGAAAGGGCAATGCACGGTACCGAAGAGGCTAGCAATGATGGAAGGGTGAGAGTGCGTATAATCCATGGACTCAACATTAGTCATAAAGAACTCACATACTTATTGCAAAAGTTTATTAGCCCTCGAAGCAAATTACTACTACGCATGCCCCTAGGGGGATAGATTGGTAGGAAAAGACCATCGCTCGTCCCCGACCGCCACTCATAAGGAAGACAATCAAAGAAACACCCATGCTTCAAATTTGTCACACAACGGTTACCATACGTGCATGCTACGAGACTTGCAGACCTCAACACAAGTGTATCTACAATCCACAACCACCCACTAGCATGACTCTAATATCACCACCTTTATATCGCAAAACTATTGCAAGGAATCAACCATATCATATTCAACGATCTACAAGTTTATGTAGGATTTTATAACTAACCATGTGAATGACCAATTCCTGTCATCTCTCTAAATAGATATAAGTGAATCAAGAGAGTTTAATTATTTCTACAAAATATATGCCCATGCTCTAACAAATATAAGTGAAGCAAAAGAGAATTCTACAATTGGTGGTTTTCTGTGTGAAGAGAAACAGGCAATCCAAACTTAAAATAATATAAGTGAAGCACTTGAAGCATTCTATAAAGCCATACTCAAAAGATATAAGTGAGGTGCAATGAGCATTCTATAAATCAACCAAGGACTATCCCATACCAGCATGGTGCATAAAATAAAAATGAAACTAAATGCAAAACACGCTCCAAGACTTGCACATATCGCATGAGCGAAACGAATACGAAAACATACCGATGCTTGTTGAAGAAAGAGGGGATGCCTTCTGCGGCATCCCCAAGCTTAGATGCTTGAGTCTCCTTGAATATTTACTTAGGGTGCCTTGGGCATCCCTAAGCTTGAGCTCTTGCCTCTCCTCCTTTTCCTCATATCGAGACCTCCTCGATTAGACACGCCATCCACACAAAACTTCAACAGAAAACTCGGTAAGATCCGTTAGTATAATAAAGCGAATCACTACTCTAAGTACTGTAGCAAACCAATTCATATTTTATTTTTGCATTGTGTCTACTGTAATATAGCTTTTTCATGGCTTAATCCACTGAGAGAAATTGATAGTTTCATCAAAACAAGCAAACTATGCATCAAAAACAGAATCTGTCAAAAACAGAACAGTCTGTAGCAATCTGAACATACACCATACTTCTGGTACCCCAAAATTTCTACCAAAATTAGGAAAACTAACAATTTGTACAGAAAGACAGTGCAAAAAGAATCAGAACCATTTGACGTTCCAGTTAAAAATGTAAAATCGCGCACTACAGCCAAAGTTTCTATCCTGCACCATACAAACCAACAAGCATTGTAAACATCCTAAAGGCAAACCTTGGCACATTATTTTTATAATACAATGGAATTGTACAAGGGGATAATTATTTTTGTTGAAAAGTTCCTGTAATCAAGATTCACAAAGTTTCCTCGAGCATGAACAAAGTTCCAGGCTAGCTCCCACTTCAACAATGCTTGTCTTTCTCACTTTCACTTTCCTTTTTGAAAAGTTTTTAGGTTCCCCTCTTTATTTTTTTGTTTTTAAACTATATAAAAGCACTCAACAGAAATAAATGACTCTCTAAAACTTCCAGGTTGTCTCCCTGGTAGCGCTTTCTTTAAAGCCATTAAGCTAGGCATATAGTGCTCAAGTAATGGATCCACCCGGATCCCAAGGTATATCAAAGCCAATTTTAATTAACAATGATTTGTGATTTAGTACTGAGCACAAAGTAACATATATCATGCAACAACGAAGTCTAACTCTCTTCCTATGCATCAGCATGTTATAAAAGAACAATTCATGCACACATAATAAAGGCCAATGCATAGTATAAACAGTTTCTTGCAATTCTATCATATTGGAACATAGAGAGGTGGAGATATAGTTCCTCTCTCATAATAATTGAAAGTAGGAGCAGCAAGCACATGCATATTATACCTATCAAAATCATCATGTGTAGTAGTAAAAGGCAACCCATAAATATAATCCTTAATAAGCACAAACTTCTCCGATATAGTGTAGTAGGGAGAATTCAAAAATATAATAGGACTATCATGCGTGGGTGCAATAGCAACAATTTCATGTTTAACATAAGGAACTATAGCAAGTTCATCTCCATAAGCATAATTCATATTGGCATATTGGCCACAAGCATAGCAAACATCATCAAAAAGGGATATTTCAAGAGAATCAAGGGGATCATAGCAATCATCCTTCGGTAAGCACGAAGGGGAATTAAACAATGTATGAGTTGAAGAGTTACTCTCATTAGAAGGTGGGCATGGGTAGCTAATCCGCTCTTCCTCCTTTTGTTCTTCGCTCTCCTCATCATCTTTTTCATCCAATGAGCTCATAGTTTTAGTAATTTCTTCTTCCATAGACTCCTATAAAACATTAGTCTCTTCATGGACAGCGGGGAATTTCTCAATATATGGTTTAACATAGGCATTAGAAGCATAAATATCATAACAATATTCAAGTATGGCAAAATTTTCAGATTTGTAAAGAGTAGCATCATACTTTTCAATCAAAGAAGCAATTTCATAAGCACTCTTAAAAGAAACAAATTCTTCAATTTGTTGAACATCATAGTAATTATAAACACCCTTAGCATATGAAGATATGATTCCATTATTACTAAACTCACATTGGTAGGGAAGGTGTTTCTTAGGGTTTTTAGAACAACAAGTAAAATCATATATTTCACATAAATTCCAAGCATAGCATTGCAAACGATGAATTTGATCCAGTAAAAGTTTCTCTTTTTCAGATATATGGTGTCGCACATAACAAGCATGCTCACCTAAATATTTGCCCTCAACTAAGCTAGTTGGGGTTTCGGCACGAGCACAAAGGGATCGAAGATGATCCAAATAAAAAGCTTTAGGAGTGTGATAGATTTTGCGTGGTTCTTCAACCATTGGTTCAATAGGTACAACTAATTTTTTTGGTATTTTGTGTTTCCTACCCATAACTAAAGATAGAAAACAACTAAGAACAACAAATAAAAATTACTTAGTGATAAAGCAAACAAGCACACACACACGAGAATATTCACCCCACGCGATGACTCCCCGGCAACGGCGCCAGAAAAAGGTCTTGATAACCCGCAAGTATACAGGATCAATGTATCCTCTTTCGATAAGTAAGAGTGTCAAACCCAACGAGGAGCTAAAGGTAGAACAAATATTCTCTCAAGTCCTAGCTGCCACTGATATGACTCTACGCACACTTAGTGTTCGCTTTACCTAGAACAAGTATGAAACTAGAAGTACTTTGTAGGTGTGATAGGATAGGTTTGCGAGGTAATAAAGAACACGTACATAAAAGCTAGGGGCTGTTTAGATAAAGAAGCAATAAAGTAAATATAGCGAGTGTGGAAAAGTGGTGGCAGGAGTTGTGAAATTGTCCCTAATCAATTGACTCTGTTACTAGACCGGTAATCACTATTGCAATTTTATTTGAGGGAGAGGCATAAGCTAACATACTTTCTCTTCTTGGATGATATGCACTTATGGTTGGAACTCTAGCAAGCATCCGCAACTATTAAAGATCATTAAGGTAAAACCCAACCATAGCATTAAAGTATCAAGTCCCCTTTATCCCATATGCAAACAACCTACTTACTCGGGTCTGTGCTTCTGTCACTCACGCCACCCACCATAAGCAAATCATGAACATATTGCAAACCCTATAGCGGGGATCCCTCACGCTTGCGCGACACGGAGAGCACCATAGGACAGCACCAATAATAAAACATGCAACTCAAACCAATCATAGCAATTCATCAATCACCAACAGGACAACGAAAATCTACTCAGACATCATAGGATGGCAACACATCATTGGATAATAATATGAAGCATAAAGCACCATGTTCAAGTAGAGGGTACAGTGGGTTGCGGAAGAGTGGACCGCTGAATATAGATGGGGGAAGGTGATGGAGATGTTGGTGAAGATGGCGGAGGTGTTGGTGAAGATCGTGATGATGATGATGGCCCCCGGCGGCATTCCGGCACCACCGGAAGCAAGGGGGAGAGAGCCCCCCCTTCTTCTTCTCTTCCTCGACCTTCTCCCTAGATGGGAGAAGGGTTTCCGCTCTGGTCCTTGGCTCCCATGGCGTGGGAGGGGCAAGAGCCCCTCCGAGATTGGATCTCTCTCTCTCTCTCTCTCTCTCTCTCTCTCTCTGTGTGTGTGTGTTTCTGCGTTCTGGAATTCTGCCCTGGCACCATTTCTTTTATATCCGGAGATCCGTAACTCCGATTGGATTGAAACCTTCGCCCAGATATTTTTCCAAAAATTAGCTTTCTTGCGGCCAAAGAAGGGCATCAACCGCCTTACGAGGGGCCCACGAGGGTGGGGGGCGCACCCACCTGGAGTGGGCGTGGGCCCCTGTCTCATGGCCACATCAGGCACCGTCTCGTGTTGATTTTACTTCCCAAAAATCACAAATATTCCAAAATAATTCTCCGTCCGTTTTTATCCCATTTGGACTCCGTTTGATATGGGTTTCTGCGAAACATAAAACATGCAACAGACAGAAACTGGCACTGGGCACTGGATCAATATGTTAGTCCCAAAAATAATATAAAAAGTTGCCAAAAGTATATGAAATTTGCATAATATTGGCATGGGACAATCAAAAATTATAGATACGATGGAGACGTATCAACCAACACACACTTTCACGCTCAAGTGCTCAACCTACAGGTGCATGCGCACACATCAGGCCCTGAAAGACACATACACAACCAGGTGGTTCCTGAGCACGGGTTGGAGTCTTATCGCGCCTGCATAAATTTGTGTTTATCTGACCTTTTTCCTATGCAAACTAACATGTGGCACCCACAGGGAACATGGTCAATTTAACTAGTCAACATAGTGCCATGCAGACTATTTGGCCAGTCAACAAAGTGCAATCCAATGCTGAACGGTGAGCATGTGACCGTATAATCACCGCAAAATGTATATAGTGACTGTAATGAGCGTATTCTGAAGTCTGGTGACCGTATTATGCATTTCTCTCTATAGGCCCTCCGAAACTACATCTCTACACGTTCTCGCATGTTACATCTGAAAGGATCGAGAAGAGGTGTCTAGAGGGGGGTGATTAGACCCTCAACAAATAAAGGAAGCAGTTTTTAAGTTTTTCAAGTTGAGGTGGTAGATTAACACAATTTTAAGCATACACAATACAATTCAAGCAAGCATAGAAAGAGTATATGAGCAGTGAAAAGTAAAGCATGCAACTTGCAAGAAAGTAAAGGGATGGGATTGGAGTGTGCAAATGCAATTGGAGACACGGAGATTTTTGGCGTGGTTCCGATAGGTAGTGCTATCGTACATCCACGTTGGTGGAGACCTCAACCCATAAAGGGTAATGGTTGCGCGAGTCCATGGAGGGATCCACCCACAAAGGGTCCACGAAGAAGCAACCTTGTCTATCCCACCATGGCCATCGCCCACGAAGGACTTGCCTCACTAGGGTAGATCTTCACGAAGTAGGCGATCTCCTTGCCTTTACAAACTCCTTGGTTCAACTCCAAAATCTTGACGGAGGCTCCCAAGTGACACCTAACCAATCTAGGAGACACCACTCTCCAAAAGGTAATAGATGGTGTGTTGATGATGAACTCCTTGCTCTTGTGCTTCAAATGATAGTCTCCCCAACACTCAACTCTCTCCCACAGATTTGGCTATGGTGGAAAGATGATTTGAGTGGAAAGCAACTTGGGAAGGCTAGAGATCAAGATTCTTGTGGTTGGAATGGAATATCATGGTCTCAACACATGAGTAGGTGGTTCTCTCTCAGAAAATGAATGCTGGAAGTGTA
This sequence comes from Triticum timopheevii, assembly GCA_963921465.1. NCBI lineage: Eukaryota > Viridiplantae > Streptophyta > Magnoliopsida > Poales > Poaceae > Triticum > Triticum timopheevii. Next base: position 323,037,482 of record OY997266.1, read on the forward strand.
GGCACGTTCTGATGGCTCTCTCTTCGAATGAAGAATGGGCGGAGGGGTATATATAGCCTCCACACAAAGTCTAGCCATTACACACAGATTCCCAAACTCGGTGGGACCGAATGGTAAAACTCGGTCAGACCAATTCGGGTCAAAATGTGAATGTTGGAGTTTTCGGTGGGACCGACAAGGTCAACTCGGTGGGACCGATGTGCAAGGATTAGGGTAAAACCTCAACTCGGTTTGACCGATTACTCAAATTCGGTGGGACCAATTTTGGTAATAAGCAAACTAAGTATTGGTCAAGCAAACTTGGTGGGACTGACTGAACAAACTCGGTGAGACCGAAATGTTGCAATAGGTCACAGAGAATTTGCAAGTCCATCTTGATGAGATCGAGATCCCATCGGTGAGACCGAACTGATTAGGGTTTGGCAGTGGTTGTATCAGATGAACTTGGTGGCGCCGGATAGATCAAGTCGGTGGGGCCAACTTTGACTTTTAGGTTTAGGACATATGTGGATGTAAGAAAGTGGCTGAGGGTTTTGGAGCATATCGCTAAGAACTTTGAGCAAGCAAGCCATTAAGCAACACCTCATCCCCTTTTAATAGTATTGGCTTTCCTATGGACTCAATGTGATCTTGGATCACTAAAATGAAAATGTAGAGTCATGAGCTTTTGCCAATATTTGTCCTTAGCATCTTGAAGGGGTTCCACATCCCCTTTTCCATGTCCATGCCACTCCAATGTTGAATTTACCTGTAATATACTAGGTAGAAATATTAGTCCAACAAGAGATATGTTGACATTAATTACCACAATCACCCAGGGAGCACTTGTGCTTTCAATCTCCCCCTTTTGGTAATTGATGACAACATACATCAAAGCTTTTAGATAAATATATAAGGAAATAGCAAGTAAAGCTTTGGCAAGACTTGCAACATGCATTAACTCCCCCTACATGTATGCAATCATGTGATGATGGATCATAAGAGTAAGAGAATGCATAAACATGTCAGAGCAAGCAATGAGTTACATGTGTCTTGGCTATATGCATCAGAGGAAATGATGTAGATGTTGGAAATATACCTTCATGTTCATGAATTTCTCTTGCAAACAATATGTACACCATCAAGAGGTCTTCTTGCACATGAGTGTGATGCATATACTTACCTTGTAGTCTTGAGCTAGCTTTGAAAGATATGTACCTGGGTAACCAAGGTTAGATAACACAAGAACATCTACTAGACAGAGCAAGAACATGACATCACAAGAATACCAAGACTGGGATGACATGTTGAGAGTGAGTACTAGGTACTCTATTTGGTTATAGACATGTCCCCAAGAATAAAGATATGGAATGAATTCCAAGGATTTTCTTCCCTTAGGACTGAGCTCTCGCCCCTTGAATCTGATATTGGATAGTGGGAGAAGATAGGGAAAGAAAATCAGAGCAAACAAGAAAATAACGCTATCATGTCTTTCCCCTCTTTAATACATGACATAACCTTCCTCTTAAGAATAGAAGCATCAGGAGAAGCTTTAGGAGTGCATTCTCTCTTATGTGATAAGCTTTGATGTGCTCTCTCTTCCCCTTTGACACCAATTTCCAAGAAGGGACTTCTGGATCATGAGTCAAGTAGGTTTGGTCCTTGAGTCACATTACAAAGCAACATGTAATATAGGATGCTGTTAGAGGACAAGTATCATTGAGTGGAGCTGGGACAAATATGGAGGATGCAAGTGACACAATTTTTATCTCAGTATTGACATCGGTAGGACCAAATTGTTATTATCGGTGACACCGAGATGGTTCGGTTCACCCGAAGAAATCAATCCGGTGAGACCGAGTTCAACCCAGAGAGTAAATACTTGTCACCTCAGCTCACTTAGGCTATTATGATCTCACAATGATATTGAAGGAATTAACTGAAGGATTTGCAATGAATTGGATGTAAGGAAATGCAGAAAATAACAGAGAAAAGAAAAGAAATATAGATGAAGTTTCTTTTTTTGAATGGAGAACTAGCGTGCAAGAGACAAATGAAAGAGCAGAAAGAAACAACAAAGAACTTCACCTAGAAATGGTCGGCGACAAAGTCACCTATGTTGGAGTATATTGACTTAGGAGTCAAGTGAAGACACTTGATCATAGGTCATACTCATCGTTTAAGCTCAAAATGGGGTTTCCATTTTTCGTTTAAGCATTTTGATGTATTCACATCTTGTTGAGTTGCCTTGACCCATGTCTTGTGGTAAAGCTTCTCTAAGATGGAATGATATACCTTGGGTGGTGGTGTTGACCTTGATCATGTAGCCGAACTTGTGTAGGGTGCTCAAGTTGATGTAGATCATCAAGAGTTGGGAGCACCACCTGTAGTTGAATTTCATCTTCCTACGTGGGTTAGTCTTGCAAGGAAGAGCACTTGTGTACCCAAAGTGACAATCATGAATACCAATTGAAATTTGATATAAGGAATTCGACAAAGGATATATTGAATGGATTCTTGCTTCCTTGCTTCATCCACCATTTTGTAAAGACTCGGAGATGTAGAGATTGCTTAGAATGTGATTGAGTTGCAATATCATAGAGTTGGGTTCGTCCAATTACCTACAAGGGTTAGATAGCATGCAAGAGTACAAGCATATCCAAGACATATGATCATCATCATAAGAGAAATGTCAAAGATTAGTCATAGTAAGGCTCATGCCTTGCATGCATCCATATGGTGTTTCTACTCCAAATTTCAGGCATCAATGATGTTCAATTCACCTCTCAACCTGCAAAACACTTTCTCATCAAGTGGTTTGGTGAATATATCCGCCAGTTGTTTGTCGGTGCGAACATGCTTAAGTTTGATATCTCCCTTAGCAACATGATCTCGAATGAAATGATGTCGAACTTCAATATGCCTAGTTCGAGAATATTGCACAGGATTATGAGCAATCTTAATAGCACTCTCATTGTTGCAAAGCAATGGACCATGTTTCACATATATCCCATAATCTTTAAGAGTTTGGGTCATTCAAAGTAATTGAGCACAACATGAACCGGCGGCAATGTATCCCATAATCGGGTTTGTATTGATGGATCGTGCGAAACAACAAAACTATAGTAGTACTACAGTACAAGTAACAATTCACTGGGCCGCCGTGTCGTGTACTCCTCCGTCGTAAGAGTGGATCACTCGCTTTCATAAATGTTCTAGTCCCTTTCGCCGACATATGGGACATCAAGCAACCGAGTCCACGTGCCATATCAAAATATAGTGCAGATCAGCAGGGGTTAGGGCTGGAAAAAAAGCTCGAAGCTCGCGAGCTAAACAAGTAGCTCGTGACTCGGTTCAAACCGAATCGAAATCGAAGAATAACGAGTCGAGCCGAGCTTTAGTTTAAGATCACTTATAGACCAAGTAAAACGAGCCAATCTGATGAGTACTCGTGTAACTCGTTAGGCTCGATACAATAGATCAGCCACTCCCAATACAAAGAAAGATCAACCACTAAACAGCCTACGTCCCAGGCGCACAACCCAAGGCCGAGCAGTTGAAGGTCTAGCCTCCTAGGAGACTCACACATTACAAGAAAATTACAATTGTATAGTGATATATATGTTTAATATATGCATAATCATTTTTATCATATTTGAGGGCTTTATGTTTATATCTTAAACGAGCTTACCAAGCTAAACGAGCCAGCTCGCGAGTTATACGAGTCGAGCCAATCTTGGATTCGAGCTCGTTATAGTAACAAGTCGAGTCGAGCTAGCTCATTAACGAAACAAGCTGTAGCGAGTCGAGCCGAGCTGGCTCGACTCGGCTCGAATTCCAGCCCTAGCAGGGGTGAAGCACCCCAGTCATGGCATCGGCGTAGTAATGCGCATTGAGGCGTCAAATCACAAAGTTGCACCTTTCCACAGTTAAGTTGGCGGGACGAAGTAAGAATTCGAAAAAAAGAAGTTGGAGGGACGAAGTAACCACCATTTCACTCGTTGCTGAATCCGCTTCTCCCTCATCTTCTTCAAGTTAACCACGTGTTGCTTCTGCCGTTGTTCTGCCTCATGTGGGACGCAGATCGGCTTGGTAAAGCACTGACACGTGGGACCGCATGTTAGGGAACCGCCAGGCCAACGTCATCTAAAAATAAGAAACGTCCCCCGCCATCCGCGTTGCAAAATGACCTCCTTTTTACTAATCTTGATACTATAATTTTTTAGATCAATATAATTGAGATTTGTATAGATAGCACACAGGAGCAAAACCAAGTGGTACGGTTAAGGGCATCCACAATGTGTAGCAAAATGTGAAAATAGCTTTTGGCATTGATGGGAACCATTGTGGACGGTGCTGCCAAAGCCAAAAAGATGGAACCGAAGCTCCCTAATTGATTGACTGAAGGAATAGAAAAATGCAACGTCGCTCCTCTTTCTCCCATGCTTGGACGCATGTACAATATAGAGCACAGAGTCTACTCCCATGTCCCTTCTATCACAAATCATAAAGTAGTGAGGCGTCAAATCACGAAGCACGGACGAAGCAACCATCATTTCACTCTTTGCTGACTCCGCTTCTCCATCGTCTTCTTCGAGAAACCACCTCACCGCACTAAGCTGGAGGGACGACGTTGTTGTGTAGTACTAGTACATTTACACATCCATTGGTTCAACGGACTTCCTGGATGCAAATAAGGCAGTTGTCTCGGATTGCAGGCAACACTTGCGAACGACTTACCGCGGTCTCCCTCAATGGTGTTCTCCGTCGAACGCACTTCGCCAAACCACAACGTTCGAGATACCGTCGACGTCACCACAATGGGGAAGGAAGTCAAATAGTTACTACCTCCATTTTTTGTACACAAGGCTAGTATATCAAAATTACAATTTGCAGAAGGCCACTAACACTAATCGAGGCAAAATTGATGGGGTTTGCCTCGTACTAGCAACCAAAGACATTAATATACCCTTGCATGCATGTGGAAGTGAGAAGGTTGGTTTGCATGGCGCTGCATTAATCAAGGGATGAGGAGTGAGATGGTTAGCTCTTTGGGCGTTGGAGAAAAAATATGCATTAATTGACACGTCAAACGAGGATTTGTATCGATCAATCCCGCGAAGGAAAACCCCGCCTTTCATTTTTAACACAAGTAGCACTCCTGTGCACGTACTTGTATCATGTTTGGGTCTAGGCCTTGCATTGCCATACTTCGCCACACATTTTTGCCAAGCTTGCCTAAAGTTTTCAAAATGAAAAGGAGGTACACTTGCGCACAGCTGTCGCGGTCGCACCACACCCTCACACAGTCGCTCCTGCACGCCACGGTCGCACCACACCCTCACACAGTCGCTCCTGCACGCCACAAACCCAACCAAGGGAACGCACCCTCACTGACATGTGCTGCCGCATGTGATCAAACCAAACTCAACCATCCTACCGCTGACACATAATTTTCATTCATACAGTATGTTTATCCAACCGCATGTTGCGGAAGATCCGTACGGCCCGTGCGGTGGTCTGTTGGGGAAGAAGAAGAGGTGAGGAAGAAGGTTTAGGAGACATAGGATATTCATCCAACCGCCTGAAATGGTCCACTGACCCAAATGATGAAAGTTAGGCGACTTGCATAAATATATGTTTTTACACATCAAAAGACCCCTAAAAACAACAACATAAAGAAAAACTATCACTGCTCACGGAACGAGATGGCTTCGTCGTCTTTGGCTGCCGGCGTGAACCAGCCGTAGCTGCCGACGTGTGTCTCCGCACCATGGTTGTCCTCGGCCGCGAGCTACTCGTTCACGCGGAGCATTCAGGTGCTCTACACGGACGAGAGCACCGCCCGGTTCAAGTCCAGGACGTCCGATTCCGCCTGCATGAGGGCCTCGATGGCAGCGGTATCCGCACGCTCTGCATCGAGTTGAGCCTCCGCCACCCGGTTCAAATCCAAGACGTCCAGTTCCGCCTGTAGGAGGGACTTCACGACAGCGGCATCCACGCGCTCCACATCGAGTTGAGCCTCCACCGCCTGGTTCAAGTCCAGAATGTCCGGTTCCGCCTGCAGGAGGGCCTCGATGGCAGCGGCATCCGCATGCTCCGCGTCAAGTTGAGCCTCTGCCGCTTGGTTCACATCCACAACGTCCGTTTCCGCCTGTAGGAGAGCCTTGATGGCAGCAACATGTGCGCTCTCCGCATCGAGTTGAGCCTCCGCCTCCCAGTCCTCCTTTAGTATCGTCAGGTTGAACCGCTGGTCCGCCTGCACCATGGGGGACCCGGACGCCGGCACGAAGTCGACGTCCATCATCTCATACGCATCGGGGGTCTTCTGCGCTGTGACCTCCGCCATGAACATTGGATCAGCTTCCTCCCCCTCAGAGCTTGGCTCCAGAGAACTCGGGGATTGGCCCGCCACAAAGCGAGCTTGGGAACGGAGGTCTGTGGTGCCGACCGCCGCCATGATTTTTGCGTGGCGCTCCGGCGTCAGCATCTTGTAATACGTGATCTTGCAGTGCACCATGGCTTTCTGGCGAACTAGGGGATGCTTGATGCGGGATAAGGGATCGAAAGGTGGGGGAATGGGCTAGAGAGGAGGTGTCGTTTTGTGGCAGTGGCTGGCGTAGGCCGAGCAGCGAAGGTTCTGGTGTGAATAGTGGTTCCATTGATGACCGGTCAATCGGTTTTGACTGTACATCGCTCTTCTCGTGTTCGCGTTGCACCTCAGCATGCTGGATCCTCCACGTCGCTCACCGAATGGAACGTGCTTCGTCTTGCATTTTCACTCGCTTGTGGGACCACAGTTGAGAGCAAACCGACGTCCCTCCCCCTCCCCCTCCCGCGTCATTTATACTACTACTCCCTCCGTTTTATGCGGAGTAAATAAAAACAGAGGGAGTATACTACGGATGAGGTTCCCCTGATGTGGCCGAACCCATTGAGTAACTGACATGCGGGGCCTAGCAAGTATGTGGCCCGCCAGTCAGTGACCAAAAGGCAGGGTAAGGCAGGGATACCTATGCACCCACTCGTTCTCTCTCGGTTTCATCTCGGGGTGCGGAGATCAATTGAAAGAGGACTAGGGTGGGTACAGTATGTTTGTTTTGTTTATGAACGTACAATATACTCCCTCTGATCCCCATAGACCCCCCACCCGCGCGGGTCATTTCTATCATCAAAACAGACCAAACCTTTATCTACTTGCACGACATGCAATTGATCTCTCAACATCAATCGATCTCGTGAAGATGTGTCAGGGCATGAACCGAATGGGATGTCAAAACTAAGACGGGAAGTGACACGTAGTGGAGGCAAAGTGAAACTTTAAACGAATTGTTTGTCTGTATGCATGTCGGACAAATTAAAACATTGGAAATACAAGCATGGTCCAGGCCAACATGTGAATGATACTCGGCGGAATGTTCAAATGAGGCATGCGGGAGGATGGAATCGACCGTAGGACGGCATGATCGATGGAGAAGAGAGTTGGAGAGGAATGAGTTGTCTCGTTTTCCCTTCCGTCTTGGTCATGGAGTAAGATACTCCCTCCATTTTTATTTACTCTGCATATTTGGTTTGACTAAAGTCAAGCTTTATAAACTTTGACCAAATTTACAGAAAAAATATGAACATTTACAATAGCAAATCTATATGATGTGAAAGTATATTCAATAATGAATCTAATGGTATTGATTTGTTATTGTATATGTTATTATTTCTGTCTATAAACTTTGTCAAAGTTTATAAAGTTTGACTCTGAGCAAAGCTAAAATGTGGAGTAAATAAAAACAGAGGGAGCACATAGGGACTTGTATAGCTACTACTGCCAGAACATGGTAAGTTGGACCCCAAAAAGCAGGCATGGACTGGGCACACCTCAATTATTCGTTCAAACTGTCGATCACCTACATTAGCACACCATCCGGCTACTTAATCAAGTGTTATGCTTCACTAGTTGAAAAGGAAAAGGGTGGTACCGTACCCAAAACCACCACACTTGGGGCTAGGGTAACAACTTGGTACTGTACCACATTTGAACTAGGGCACAAAAACCCCTGTTTTGCGCCTAATGCGCAACGCGGAGCACCGACGCTCGAATTTGGCCGGGAAAACAGGGAAACCGACATGTGGGGCACACCTGTTGGGACGATGTGGCACAGACTAGTCCAATGGAGGAGATGGCCCACGAACTCCTCACCACCGGCAACCATTCATGTGGGTCGTGGGGGCCAGCAACGTGGCGTAGCTCCCCACTACAAAAAAAAGACACATTCGTGACATTTTGGGCCGAACGAATTTTTTTCTGTCATACTTATGACACTTCTATGACGATAATTGTGACAAAACCCGGTATCATCATAGATGTGGTGGGCTCCTACTTCTATGACAAAAAATCATGACAGAAAATAGGCTTTTTGTCCTGGGTGGGCCGGAGACGCAGCTGCATGACATTCTTTGGGCCGTCCATGACGGAAAAAACCATGGTAGAAGCGAGGGCGAGGAAACTATCGGGGTGTTCCCGATTATGGTGGGTGATCGGGGGCCGAGCGATGCACGTTTCTCTCATACATGTACGCGCGTGTGTGTGAGGCGTTGGCCTCTGACTGAACCCGAGCGAGGCGTCGCCTAACTGAAACCGAGCGATTGCACTACATGCTACACATTACTGAACCCAAGCGATCAAGCAATTCCTTCGCTACTGTTGCTAACTGAAGCCGATCGATGCTGCCTCTGGATGAACAGTGAGTGTTGCAGGGGGTTTGGATGAACAGTGAGCGGTGGGGGTGGATGAAAACCCCATGGTGTTGCCTCTGGATGAACTGGACCCCGATCGATCGAGCCGGTTAGGGCTAGATGAACAGGACCCCGTGGAGGGCTGGATGAATAGGACGACCCTGTGGAGGGCTGGATGAATAGCAGACGGTGGAGGGGTGGATGAACAGTAGCCCGTGGAGGAGTGGTTGAATAGGAGCCCGTGGAGAGGGGTGGTTGAACAGTAGCCGGTGGAGTAGCGCGCGGTGGAGGCTGGATGAACAGGAGCCCATGGATGAATAGTCGCAGGTGGAGGTTGGAGGAGGTCGATGGTGGATGTACGGTAGCCCGTGGAGGCTGGAGGAGGTTGACGGTGGAGATGAACATTATCCCATGGAGTCCCGTTTTGCGGTACGCCACACCCCTCCCGATGAACAGGACCCCCGTTTCGACCATAGCGCTCCAACACAAGTCCGTTTCCTCTGTTTTTGCGGTACGCCACACCCCTCCCGATCAACAGGACCCCATTTCGACCGTAGGAGGTCCAACACAAGTTCATTTCCTCCGTTTTGCGGTACGCCAGACCCCTCCCGCCGAACAGGATCCCGTGTCGAACATGGCCGGTCGAACACAAGGCCGTTTCCTCCATTCTGCGGTACGTCAGGCCTCGTTTCCATTGCATGTTCCATCCAAGCCCTCCCGATGAACACGACAATGCATTCCATTCCGACCCAACCGGTTGGCTCCCCATGAACACGACGACGACGTTGTTTCTCCATTCTGACCCAGCCATGTACACGAGCCCTGGCCATACATATGCATGAGTAGGCGTTCGAGACCCCGCCCATATGTACATACGTGGTTGTATTTTCTTTCTTGCACACTGGCCGCTGTACGTACGTGTACATGCTACGTGCGCGCCTCTACTATGACATGTGTGCGCCTCTACATCCACCAGTATGTACGTACACGTTCACAACCAGAATGACAACGCTACATACGCTTCGACCACGTGGGTCCCGTTTGTCAGGCACTTCCTTGCGTGCGAAGATGTAGTTGCTGGGTCCCAGCAGTTAGGGGGGCGAATCGTTTTTTTTGCTCGGACGCACTTCGTTGCGTGCGAAGATGTAGCTGGTGGGTCCCAGCAGTCAGGGGGGAAACATTTTTTTTCACGAAATACGGTGGCCCGTCTGGTGGGTCCCTGCTGTCAGGTGGAGGAATCATTATTTTCCGCGTAATAAGGAGGCACTTCCTTGTTGTGGCCGTGGACCCAGCTGTCAGCCTCTCCACGTACAGTCCACGTCCGATGGAAGTCGTTCCTTGACCACGTTAACCACGCCGCACCGAGAGCACCAGGGCGGTGGACGACGGCGAGGCCTAGGAAGGGGATGACGTGGAGCCGGGGAAGACGCGGTAGTGGAAGCCCGCACGGAGAGGAGTACGAGGGTTCACTGGTTCGGCTGCGGTGTGAGGCTGCCGTCGCCGCAGAATAACAGGGGGTGTGGGTGAGTGGAGGGATGGCCTGGCCAGTGGTGCGAGTAGTATGGGGGCGGTGAGGCCTCCGCGGCAGCACATCTGGCCAAGGGAGGCAGGAGCATGTGGCACGACCGGCGCTACTTTGGGCGGCTGGAGCAAGAAGACCAGAGGTTGAAGAAGCACTACGGCCGTTGGATGGACATCGTACGGTCACTGGAGCTAGAATCGTTCATATTTACTAAGTTGACAAAGCCCTCCATCCCCGTCAACTTAGTAGGCCCACAAGTCAGCCTCCCACCAAGGTGGGTCCCAGCTAGCAGGGGGAGTATTCATTTTTTTTGCACGTAATAAGGAGGCACTTTCGGTGGGTCCAAGCTGACAGCGGGGGAACGTTTTTTTTTTTGCAAAATATGGTGGCCCGTCCGGTGGGTCAAAGCAGTCAGGGGGAAACGATTTTTTTTGCGAAATACGGTGGCCCGTTCGGTGGGTCCCTGCTGTCAGGTGGAGGAATCATTATTTTGCACGTAATAAGGAGGCACTTCCTTGCGGCTGCCGTGGACCCTGCTGCCAACCTCTCCACGTACAGTACTCTTCCGATAGAAGTCGGTCGTTGACCACATTGACCACGCCGCGCCGAGAGCACCACGGCGGTGGACGACGGCGAAGCCTAGGAAGGGGATGACACGGAGCCGGGGAAGACGCGGCAGTGGATGCCCACACGGAGAGGAGTACGAGGGTTCACTATTTCGGCTGCGGGTGTGAGGCTGCCGTCGCCACAGAATAACAGGGGGTGTGGGTGAGTGGAGGGATGGCCTGGCCAGTGGTGGGAGTAGTATGGGGGCGGTGAGGCCTCCGCGGTAGCACAGCCGGCCACATGAGGCAGGAGCATGTGGCACGACCGGTGCTGCTTTGGGCGGCTAGAGCAAGAAGAGCAGAGGTTGAAGAAGCACTACGGCCGTTGGTTGGATATCGTATGGTCAGTAGAGCTAGAATCGTTCATATATTGACTTAGTTGACAAAGCCCTCTGTCCCCGTCAACTTAGTAGGCCCACAAGTCAGCCTCCCACTATGGTGGGTCCCAGTTGGCAGGGGGTATTCATTTTTTTTGTGCGCAATAAGAAGGCACTTCCTCGCGTGCGAAGATATAGTTGGTGGGTCCGACCTGTCAGCGAACGGAACTTTTTTTCATGAAATACAGAGGCCCTTCCTGCGGGTCCCAGATGTCAGGTGGAGGAATCATTATTTTGCGCGTAATAAGGAGGCATTTCCTTGTGTGCAGCCGTGGACCCAGCTGTCAGCCACTCCACGTACAGTCCACTTCCGATGGATGTCGTTTGCTGACCAAGTTGACCACGCCGCGCGAAGAGCACCAGGGCGGTGGACAACATAGAGCCCACAAGTCAGCCTCCAAATCTGTGGCAGACAACATAGAGCCCATTTGCTATTTTTTAATAATTTGCAGCCCATTTGCTAACTCTTAAGTAATTTATTACAGCCCCATTTTCCGCCCTGGACCATGGTCGAGAAGTTCAACCTTTACTGTTGTAATCCCGAAATGATAAACATTTTTTTAGTAACTTATTGATTTGCCAAAAAATTGTTTTGTTTTTGTAAGCAAATAAGACGTGGGACAATTGAGTTAGTTTAAGAGAAAATCAATGGTAAAAAATCAGCGCTGGGAGGGAAAAACAACAAAAATAAGGATGTAAATATGAAAAGGGAATTTTATGTATTTTCAATATGATGATACGTGTATATGAACTAGTAAAACTATAGGTAGAGATTAGAAAACGGATGTAGGACATGCGTTTCAAGAGGAAAATAGAACTGGGCTGTGTGTTTGATTCAGTAAAAAAACTGCTTGCGGATGTTGTAAGACAAAATATAACTAACACTGGCGGGCCAAAGGCCAGTAGATATCCGCTGGATCTTTGTGCCCCTTGTCGTCATGGGCTGGGCCTATTAAAAACAAAACCAAGCCTGGGCAGTCACAGCCCAGTTGAAACTTGCTCGACCTGAAAAACAATATACATGCTCAATAAACGAGAGAACTCTGCAAGTACAGACTGATAACTAGGATGCAGGAGGGATATTGTTTTTTCATCGTGATAATAAGTGCATGTACTTGTCTCAAAAAATTGGAGAACTGGGAATCCGAACGGCAGGTGCTTATGCTACCCATCAAATAAAAATCAGGTGCCTGAAAATTCGTTTTGAAATAAATGATTCAGCTTTATATCCACGTCGACCCTCGGCATGATGGTTGGAAGCAAATGCAAGTTCATACCAAAAGATCGTTAACAATAATACCAACATGCGGACGACAAGGTAGTACGTACAACTACCAATACAAAACTAACTTATAATCTTTGTACTCCTCGCCCTAGTGTTCGTCTTGTAGAAAATCTTGTAGAGGACCAGCTCCCGCTCCTTCTCCTGCTCCAGGTCCCCGTGGTGGTACTGGTGCATCACCCAGTTGGTCCTCTGCTGGTCGAAGTTCTTGTTGGTGTGCAGCACCAGAACCTTTTTGCTGCCCGTCTGCCGGCCGTTGACCATCACCGACAAGGTATTGACGGTCTTGTGCCACATCGCGTGCATGCCGCACTCCAACTATATCTTGCGACGCGTCCACATGCCCCTTTTGAACGCCCTGGAATTGCGCTGGAAGAAATGCTTCCTTAGGCCACTCAGTGTGATACCTGCAGTATTGTCGAATACATGTTTTAGTGTACGTAGTTGTCATTTTCATAACATCTTTGGCATGTTGCAGTCACTTATTTCACTTTTTATTAAGTTTCAAATTGTAATTGCTTCACCAAGTCTGCGTCTAAAAATAAAAATAGAGCTATAAACAAAGGAATATGTTTGTGCAAGTAGACGGCCGATCGGTGTCTTACCTGGAAGTTTCTCAGGTTGGGTGTAGCATATGCCGTGCTCGCCGTAGATGGTTGGTATGAACAAATCGATGAGAGGATGAGATCTGGTGCTGTCAGCACTCACTTTGGCCTCAAGGTGCTCGATCAACTCCTGATCTGTGGGATCGAACTTGACGCCAGCCGGCAGCACCAGCCAATCCTTCTTCGACTTGCATCGGTAATTCCAGTTATATGGTACTCAATGTATGATCAATCGACTGTTTTAAGTGAATGATGAAAGATTTCAATAGATAAGTGGTACTCCAAATCTGAAGTCCAGAATACCCGAACACGCCGGCCGGATTCTTGTGTCACCTCATGCGCAACATGTTGTCACGTCAATTCAATGTGTGAACATGATGAATAATTTGACCGACATATACTAGTACTGCTACTGTACTACTTACTAGTCGTATTTAGTGTCACATTTAACCATAGGCTTCTGCATAGCATCTCCATCATCATTATCAGTATATCCTACACAGGTGATTTAGGATGCAATTGATCCCAGGAAGGTATCTATCCTTCAAACCAGAGGAGTGCTTCAAACTAACAACAGTACATAATATCCAATAAAAGAGGGTCGTGCTACAGCAGCAGAATAAATGGCTCAGTCTAGATATCAGCACGAATCAAGTTGTGCATATTTGCTGTTGGCATGAACCACATCGCCGCATGTCGGGTTTGCAAAAGCCATCCATCGCATGGAAGCTTGATGCCTTTCACACACTGACGATTATCTGGCAACAAGCTGTGTCGACGAATCTCTGGATATGGTGATTCATGAAACCCATGGTATGATGTGTAAACACGGTCCCCCTGGTGAATGGAAGTTGCATAGCACGGTAATCATCGCCGGTGATATGATCGATGATTAGTTGGATGATAGGATAATTGAGCCCGAGGAACAAGGAGTAGTTGCCGAGGCTGTAAACCCGCCACCAGTTGAATACGCCTGGCCCAACGGAGCTGGGATCTTTCTCGAACACAAAGCAGCCACAGCCATCAATGTCACGAACGCCACACGCATTGTACTGCATGTGGTTTGATGTAATGGTTTGGTCAATTTGGTACGTGCGAATGAGCACCAAATGACCGTCGTCAGCTGAACGAGCGATAAACCACCACCCATCGGCTGGTATGATTCCAGGTCCTGAAATCATGAAGGCCAGCGCATTTGCGTCTGCTGCAACAATTCAAATTGGAGACCAAAAGGACAAAAATAAACAATCATGTTCAAAGTATGTGTGGAATTAAGATTATTATAACAGTGACACATATCATAGACAGAGAATTGCAATGTCATGGTCATAATCATACCCCAAGTTAAAAAAATAAGCCAATGGCTTTCATATTCTAGCAATATGTCATGGTTCAAACATCATGTAACAATGAGAGGAAAACAGCTATGACAAAGCCTACTCATATTCTACCATAGCACTTACTACTACTATTCTCATATCAACTCTAAGAAATAACAAGCGTTGTTATAAAAATCTTGGAAATGAGAGAAACATGTAGCAATCATGATGTTATGCTCATAATATGTATTCTAACAATCATTAGATGCCAATTATTCTCATATCAACTCTAACAATAACATGTGTGGTCATAAAAATCTAGGAAATGAGAGGAACATATAGCAATGATGTGGTTATAGACATACTATCTATTCTAAATTTGTAACAATGAATAGGTAGTCGTATTCATAAGGTAAAGATGAGATGAGATAGAACAATTACACGATGATAGATTCCACGAGTATAGGAAGCTAATCTGTGCGTCGACCGCGTAAACGATGCCATCGTGCACTATAGCATCAGACATAAATGTTGCCTCAACAAGATTGACGATGATCCATAACCATGTATGGCCAGACGAACGGTGCTGAGTAGGTCCATACAATTACACATCTACTCCAAGAGAACATCGGGGAGGGAATTCCAATCACGGCTCTGCGTGTCAGTCGGTTCTGCAATTGGGGTTTTCGGTGCCTGCGAGCCAACGGGGAAGTGGATCCGGGCGGGCGAGGGAAGAAGCTTCTCCTCGTGTGGCTGAGCAGTGAGCGGGGGGATATGGTACGCGCGAGCTACCAAGGAAGATGGCGTGGGCGGGCGAGTAGTGAGTGGGGGTAAATGGTGTGTGGCCGGCGATGGGGAAGAGAGGAGGAAGAACAAGAGAGGAGGAAGAAGAGTGGAAGACGGGGAAGAAAGTGCATTAAATCTCAATTCTACTAGTACTACTACAAGGATATACCGTCCTTCAGAGTGTAAATAGTAACACCGATGACATGTGGGTCTACCACAAGAGGACCCATGTGTCAGTTAATGGAGGACGGAGGTGCATAGGCGTATTTGAGGAAGCGTGCTCTACTGGCAAACATGATGGCAGTACTGGGTATGGCTGATTTAGTAACACGAACACACTGGTTCAGCTTATTAATTACGTGTCCCATCAGCTGCAGCGTGTATTGTCACTTCACCGTGAAGACTAGTTGAATAGTTCTCTCTGACTAAGATGGGGAATAATGGATCGTGAAGACTTCCTTTCTACAGTATCCCTATGCCTCTACGCTCACTTCACTCATTTTGCTCCGTACCTAGTCACTTGTTGAAATCTGTAGAAAGATAAATACTCCATATATGGGAACTAAGGGAGGCTTTTATTCCGTATTTGGGAACAGAGGGAGTATCACCATATGGAGGGAACAGAGGAGGCTTGAAATATGAACATGTCAATGGGAGGGAGTAAGCCCCATGCATGCATGCAACATGCAACACTCACACGTATAGATGGACGCACGCAACACTCACGCACCCATGCGGCACACAGCACACGACGCAACACACACGCTCACGCTCAAGTGCTCAACCTACTCCCTACGTCCGTGAAAGGCTGTACATTTAGAGATTTACACATTGACCAGGGCATAATTAATGCCCAAAAGTAGCAGACTTATGTGTGCATGCGACCATTGAGAGAAGAAGATTAAATGAAGGCCGTTGCATGCTATAATTAAGGATAGACATGTAACCTATACCTAGAGCACAAGTTGGTAAATGCATTGGAAGTGTAGATGTACATCATGTACTACACTCTTTGTTTTCTTAGCCGATGTACACTCTTTTTTGGAAGACCAAGGGAGTACACGTGCATGCACTCACCTACACAGCCAGGGAGGTTCGCGCGCAAGTGTTGGACTCCTGTCGCGCCTTCGTAAAGTTTTATTTAACTGATTTCTTTGCTCTGCCAACTGACAGGTGGGACCCAGAAACCAGGTGACAATTTAACCAGTCAACAAAGTGCCGCGTCGACTATGTGGCCGGTCAGTAGGGTGCAATACGGTGCTCTAGCTAGTGATCGTATAATGACCGCAAAACTATATATATATAGTGACCGTAAAGAGCGTATTGTTACATACGTTGACCGCCAGTGTATTTTTCTCGTTTCAAATTAAGCCATATTAACCGGAAAGGACGCAGTATAGACTAGTACTAGTACTGCTTTGATGTGTCCCGTCAACTCGCCGAACAAGGAGAAGCTTGCTTACTACGCCTCTCCCTCGCCCACGCGCATGGTGGTTCACAGGACGAGGAGAGGGATTTGACTACAGCACCCTCTCCCTCTCCCTCTCCCTCGCCCTCGCCCTCGCCCTCGCGGTGGATGTGCAGCAGTTCAATCGGTGTTAGATTGCCAGAAGCATATTGTACTGTAGTATCATCATTGTTGGACCTTCCGAATAGGCGAAGAGCCAAGTGCAAGGTTCACACGAGTACGAACTGTTGAACCTCCCAAAGAGGCAAAGAGCCAAGTGCAAGGTTTTAAAGGAGTTGTCGTCCTAGTAGGAGTGTACTACAACTATAGAAAACGATGCTACTGTATGATGCTCACGTATATCCAAAGCTGTGTCACCTTTTTTTCTCAAAGAGCGTGTTGGAGCCCGTGCAACAACCACACAAGTTGCACGTACACATAACACATTTACTAGTAATAAATTCTAAAGGACAAATGCCAGAATGCCACACAAGTTCATCTCCAATTCATGTGATAAATTTGTGCACAACTAGTCTACATATATTCACAGCGCTACCGTTCACAATTTACCGTACTCCACTTACACGTTATAGATGGGCTACATATCCTCCTCTAGGTTCCAGTCCCAAGTGTTCTTCATGGATGGCACGATCCATAGTGGTGGGCAACGGGAATCATTGTCGCAACTTTCTAGTCCGGTTCCACACGATGGAGACTCATCCAAGCTGAAGCGGCATAAATCAGGGATAGCGTGTCCCAGCATGTCGTTCATCCGACGGTGCGCACTGAAGACACAACCATGCTTCATGAATGGCAAGCCATCCATGTCGTGCACGGAAGGAGGCATCCGCTTCACAATGGGGTAGCTGTCCCCAATGAAAAGCGAGTAATCTCCAAGAGTGTTCCTCGGCACCCACGTAGCATCATGGGGGTCAAACTCGGCGCCGTTCATCTGGTACACGCGACATCTCAGATCTGGACACATTGTGACGTAAATAGTCAAGGTCCATGCATAATAATGTTGTGCTCAAATATGGCGGTCAGTAATACTGTGCAGCAAATAGTACTACTCCGATACAGAGGAAGTAAAATAACCGACTTACTATATATAGCCACTCTTGGCTACATGGATGAGATAGTAAGACATGGAAAAACAAAAATGGTGGCAACTAGTAGGTTCAAGTCTTCAAGGGCCTAGCTAGCTATACGCGTCCTCCAAGGTAAAAAGTACTCCTACTAGTACTAGTAAGTACTACTAGTACAACAATGAAAGAGAAGGCGAGAAGGTTAAAAAATGGAATACCTGGGTAGATGGTGACGGTCCGATCGTGGTAGATTGTGTGACCATTTTGCACATTAGTGGTACCATGGGTAAAGACTGCTAAGATAGTTGATCCCAATATGCCAAAGTCAGCTACAAGGTTCCGGGTTAGACCGAATCGCGGATGCAAATGCACATCCAGGATCGGCGATCTTATTTTGATCGGGGGATGACTGGTCCCTGCAAAATAATGGAGTACCATTAGGGATGCAAATGATGGTTTGTGCATTCTGTTTGTAATATCCCGTACCGTAGGATGGAAACCAGATGAAACAAGTCCCCTGGCTTGTCACTGCAAAGATGCGGCCTAGATGGCGCACGGTGTCTTCGAACTTGTAGGGGTACAAACATGTCACCGCCAACATGCACCAGCCTCTGCCGTTACTGCCTCTTGCATTGATGGCAATGCTTATGTCGAACACCGCGATGACATAGTAATCGTCGTAGCTGTGTCGCTTTGTCGGTGGGTCCACAATTGCTATCTTCTTCAATCTCACATAGGCATCATCATACGTATTCAAGCCCAACCAGTCCGGAAGGCCAATCCCAATGGTGGAGAAGGGGTCTACCGGAACGGCCGCACTACTATGGATGTTGTGCTAAATGATGGTGGTATCCGGCCGGAGGTATGCAAGCCAATCTTCGTTAGCACCGACCCAGACCTATATATAAGACGGTGGGCAGCGGCGAAATTACGGGATGGAAATGGAATAACTAAGTACTACATGATCAAACTCCATTACCGACCTGCACATCGGACAAAATCCGACTACCTCTCAACGTCGGCAACTCTAGTGGAGTCAATGTGCAACCATGGCCAGGGAGCGGTGGACTGTTCGAAGGATTGTCCCATAGAAGAACCTTCTCCTCGAGGACGCATGGAAGACCAACAAGCATGGCCTTTTCCCAAGCATGTTTAAGCACCGTCTTGAAAAAGTTGGTGCAGGAAGCACTGAGTCTTGCGGCGGTGAGGATGTCGGAGCGGCGTGCGATTTCTCCCATAGGATCGTCGTCCAAGGCCTCCCAGCCTCGACGAGGAGGAGAACCGCCTGGCGGATCCATGGGAGCAGCGACGAACTGCCTTCTCTTCGGGGGAGGGGAATTGGCGAGGAGGAGATAAGAGCATAGTAACCGCAGGGCCTCGTCCCTTCCAACTGTAGATCGTTCCTTAGCGAAGGGGTGAGGCTATTATTTACTACTAGTACTAGCATTATGGAACGTTATGGGATTGCATTATATTGTAAATAATAGCACTAGTAAGAAATTTTTGGCACTAGGTAGTAGTTTTTTGCGTAGATTAAGAAATTTTGGGTATGTTTTTGATAGTTTTTGTGCATGCCAACTAGTGTGAAAAAACGTCTTACATTATGTGACGGAGGAGTACGTACTCGTACTGTAGCAGTACTAGTACTACTTTTTCTCAACTAGTAGTGCGCTGTATTGTACTTCTAGCCTACTCTAGTATAGTGCACCAGTTTTGAACTCCTGAATCTTCGGGGCAAGGAGCTACAATTGGAAGTGGAGGGTACTACTGTTCTCTAGAACCATCGTTGTACTATCAATGCAGGGAAAGTACACCTGCATAATGGCCTAGTGGGTACTCTCGGTGCTCTATTCAGCCACTGCTCTCACGTAGCTGGCCAACTCAGCTGCTCCTCTCACGCACACACTAGTAGCCTGTTTATCAGCGACGGTTACAGCGGGGGCAGAACATTTGAGTTATTTGATACAGCGAGACTAGGCTTTTCGCTTCCATTTGTGGAGGTGTAATCGATCTCGTTGAACTTTGTTAGTAGTTCCTTCTTTATGAATGAGATGAAGCAAAGCTTTTGCCTCCGTTTAAGAAAAACACGTCAAGAGGAATTTTTTTTTATAGTAGAGCCAATAATGGAGTGAAGTCCATGCATGCAACGCCACAGGCTACAGAGTAGTAGTAGAGCACTTTACGTACAGAGCCATATTGTTGAGTTCCCAATGCCCCGGAAGGCTTTTCCGGCTCCTCGGGCATAATTGGGAGGCACTAGTTTAAATATGCTACTAGCTGATGAGGAAGCTACAAGCAAGGTGCGTCTAGGGCGAGCACGCGAGCCACGGGATGCTGGGAAGGAAAACCCGTTCACGTGGCTAGGCTATCCAGTGCACCCAGATTGTGGTGCCACACGTCCGTTTGACTTCGAAACTCAAACTACCCATGTAAAATATTGGCTCGCAGCGAAGTTACTATTTAAAAAAAAAGGTCGCCATGAATTTGGCCAGGATCGAACCCACAAAATGAGGTATACACTCCCGCGATCACTAGTAGTACTCGTTGGAGTACAACGCAACCTAGAATCGCCTTTTGTCGCTAGTAGTACGTACATTGTTCCTTACAAGAAACCCCTAATAATGCAAGAAACCACTAAAATGACAAGAAACTACTACCACTTGCATACATGGCAAACTTAAGATAAGACTACCTTATCAACCATTGTACATGCTCTTACCAACCAGCCCTACCAAGAAATGACTACTCTACAAAGTGTCGTTATAGGCACGTTTCAACCCATGGCCCTGTTTGGATACACTTGTTGTCAATCTAACCCTGCCAGTCAAACACCACTTTGTTTAGAGTTAGTTTAGGGTTAGAATCTAACTCTAAACTCTGACAGGGCCCATGTTGCCCATGAAGTCAACGCCTTCTATTCGACCGGGCGTTATGACTTGTGGGACCTACATGTCAGTCTGCACAAAAATCCCCGAGTGACCTCCTACCTCTGGCCCGTCCACCTAGTCATCCTCGGCCATGGGACGCAGCTACCGCCGCCGGCAGAAGGCGAGGTCAAAACCGCCGGCAGTGCGGAACCCATGTTGCGGCAGCCCAGATGCTAGCTCCGTGCGGCGCTCGCGATCGCTAGCTAGCCAAGATAGCTCTGTCCAGCTGCATGTCTGCAAGGTTTGCTAACTAGATTGGCATGGCGGCGCGGCGGCTTTCTCTCGTGCGCCGCACTAAGGACAACCATCTGGCTCGAGCGAAGGCCAGCGCAGCGGCTTGCTCGCTCGTGAGTCACGCTTGGGCCAGCCTGCCAACCAGTGCAGAGGCCAGTGCAGCGTACGGCCCGTCCGGTGGAGCGGCGGCCAACTCGCTCATCACCGGCACCACCGACGAACATGCATCGGTACTGTTTGAAGTAATGTTTAGGAAAAATAATGATTTGAGGGGGAATAACAGGATAGAAGGTCAGATGTGGGTCCCTCGTGTCAACGGTCAAACAAAATGTGTTGGTTTAAGCTGCCTCATCAGCACGGACGTGTGGCGGTAGGATTACTAGGTAGTAGTTTTTGGCGTGGATTAAGAAATTTTGGGTATGTTTTTGCTATTTTTTGTACAATAGATTCTTCCTAGGGCTTGTTGAAAGCGGTAGTTTTTTGTTAAATACTCTACATATTGTAAGTAGGAGTGAAAGTTAAGCTTTGGAAGCCAATAAGCAAGGCTAGTTACATAGTGCATATGTGTACATGATTGAAAGTAAATATCAACCATGAGGGATTAATATCTTGATGGAAAATTCGAAACTATGGAATACTAGGAAAAAAATGCATGGTTGGAAATACTAGCAATGTTCATGTGCATTGCAACGAATCATAATTAGAATAATACTTAATCACAAACTTGATACAAAACACTCTAATTTTGATATACAAATATCACTAGAGATATATTATGATTCAATTAGAATATATTCCTTGGGCTGTTTTGGTGAGGTCACGGAGGGATGTGGTTGGTTTTAAGATACTAATTATGGGTTTTTCTGCAAATTGGTAGACAAGTGGGATGTTGGTGAGAAAAGGCAACAACTTACCTCACAGTCCTCCGATGTAGATCTAATGGTTAGAAACGACGGATGGTATACACACCATAATCACCAACTTAGTCTTCTGTAGGAGTACTAGCAAGATCCATGCATTGCACGGAACATCAAGATGCATTTTTTTATAAAACACTTGTTGTGATTGACCCATGCGGGAGTAATCCCATGAGTAAAAGCTAATGATATCTCGAGAAATATGAGATAAGGTGAAGAGGAGTGGGGTGTGGTGGTGATTTGTGGTCAGACTGAGCGGAGGCATGGGGATTGACGACGCCGGCAGCGGCCACCTGGCTAGTTTGTTCCAGAGGCTTCCTTTCTTAATTGATCAACAATGAGGTTGTTGGAGATAAGGATGAACGAGGGAAGGCCTTGTCTGCAAATGTGGAGAGGGGTGCGGGTATCTTTTAGTTTAATTTACATCCGTCAGATATAGATTGGACGGTCTATATTGCAAGATGGCACACGTACCATCATCACCAACTCGGTTTTTTATAAGATAAGAAATATAAGTATGGAGATACAAACGTATTATCGATACTTGCTTCCGCAAACTAGCATCTACATTCTATTCAACGCCTTGGCATGTGGGGCTTTACCACAATGACTTCTCAACTATGTAAAACAAAGATTTTCCCGTCGCCGATAACGAGGGGGTGACGGCGGTGCGCTTTTTGGCTTGCTCTAGTCCTAGTAGTCATACTAGGTGGTCTAAGCACATGTAGATTTATTCTTTTTCACGTCTCGTGTTCACCGTACTCACTACAAAAAGAAATACACTTCCGTGATGATAAGTGTTTGTCACAGTAGGTCGTGTTTTTTGTCATGCATGTACATCCATGACAAATTTATGACAGAATCAAGATAGTCATACCTGTGCTGTCGTAGAAGTGTTCCATTACATTACCAAAATTATCATCACGGAAGTGTCCACTTCCATGACGATAAATCACGCGTGACAGAAGTGCTTTCGTTAAGGGTGACCGACACGTGGCATCCACCGTAACGGAACGCCGTTAAGCTATCGGGTCGGGTTTTGGATCCGATAACCCGTTAACAGCCCTGACCGAAGGGGATTTTCCACGTGGAAAATCATCATTGGCTGGAGGAAACACGTGTCGGCTCACCGTTGGGACAGATGTCATCCGCTCATTGGACCGAAGGCGCCTATGATACGGCGACACGTGGCACGGCCCAACAGAGGCCCATTCCTGTGAAAAGGCTGGCCCATTTGACTTGGTCAAAAGGTGGCGGGCCGGCCCATGGAAAGCCTGTTAACGGCCTATTCGCATATAGCCCATTTACAACCCGCTAACCCAGGGCCCGTTATGCCCTATCCAAATTGGGCCCAGTAGCGTCATCTGGGCCGTCCAATATGATTCAGTCCATTTTAACTTCCAAGCCATGTGTGGCCCATGACTTCTTTTGGCCCATATGAGGACCTTTGTAACTCTTGTCCCATTAACGGCCCGTGGTGAAACTGGCCCGTAATGAACAGTGTATCACTTTATACCCATTAATGGCCCGTTATTCCATTGGGCCGTTTCCAGCCCAAGTTATCTGTCGGCCTTCTCAGGGCCCATTGATTCTTGGGCTCACTTGCAACATTCGGTTACATACGGCCCGTTACTGTCATTTTCTGCTTGTGTGCCAAATTCAGCCCGTCGCTACAGTCGGCCCTTTTATGGACCGTTAATACGTTGGGCCATTTTCATGTAAAAAAACCCGTTGGGCTGTTTTCATAGAGTTATCGAATACGGCCTATTAACGGCCCGTTATGGTCCACGAATAGTATGGGCCATGATTGGCGAAATGATGATACGCCCCGTAGAAGGCCCAAGGATCCTACAGCCCGTATGAGGCCCATGGATAGTATGACCCGTAGAAGGCCCATGGATCGTACGGCCCATATAAGGCCCATGGACCCTACAGCCCGTAGAAGGCCCATTGATCCCTAAGGCCCGTATAGAAGGCCGGTGGATCCTACAGCCCGTATAGAAGGCCAATGGTCCTACGGCCGAACGAAGGCCCATGGATCATACGGCCTGCAGGAGGCCCATGGTTACAGCAGTCCGTGTGTTGCCATTATTATTTTAGCCTAGTTACCAAAAATAGGCTATTGTGGCCACTAGAAAAACACAGAAAAAGAACTGCAGTGACTACAAGCAAACAACTAAACAAGACAACAAGGAAATAAATAAGCAAGCAATTAAGGCTAGCCTATTACTGCTATTACAAATATTACATCCTGTGGGCATCAAAGTTCGCCACCAGTGCAAATATAGGGAACAAAGCAGCATATTACATACACTGGCCGTCAAAATTGGCCACCAGTGCAAATAAATGCGGCAGCAAAACAAGAGCATAACTGAAACAACTTCAGAAGAGCTCAAGAAACGTTATCCTGGGTATCCACCATGCTGGCAATAAGCTTAGCAAGCTGATTAGCTTTGTCCTGTTTGGCGCTAAAATCCTCCAACGCTTGCTGTTGCACCAGAAAGTATGCATCTGAATGCTCCAGGGACTTCCGCAGTCCTTCGCTTCTTGTCACAGCATAGCTAATCGATGTCTTTCAGCTTGTAGTTGAGACTCAAGAACCGAACTAATTCAGACAGTGAGTTTGAATAGCTTGTGCAAGCGGTAGTGGCCAGTAACTCGAACACTAAACCAAGACAGGACTTTGGGGTTGTCTCGCTGTCTTCAAGATAGTCTTCCTTAGCTGTTTTATCAGCTTTGTTGGAGACCAACAAGGATGTGTCACTATCCTGAACCTTATCTGCATTACTTCCTTTACCATTGCTTAATAAGGCACTCTTCCCCAATATTCTGTCAGCATTCTAAAAGAAGAAACAAGCAGCCACATAACAAGCTTACCATGTACTAGTATATGAAACTCATTTCGGTGAACCAGTTCATTAGTAAGGTGGACAGGATTAAACTACCAAGTCTTCTATTGCCAAGTACTAGTACATAATAAAATCATCAAACAAACATATATCTATGTCCTATGGTCACTGCATTGTCTTGCCAAATCAAAATAGAGACACGGTTCAAATAATATCAGTTCAAGACAAAGCAGTAGTGAAAAAATACAAAGCGTGGGAAACTACACGACACAACAAGATTTCAGATGGGTACCACAGGTCTACATGTACAACAACACTATTGGCTCCGTTGTGATGCTAGTAATGTGCATGATATGAAAGTCAACTGTATACACAATTGAAATTGAAATCAAAAGAGCTATTGATAAGAGCAAATCTGTTAAAGAAACATGCGTGAACATAACTGCTGTGCCATTGGAGTTTCATTGGATCCTTCAATTTAAAAATAAGTTTGTATCAGTAAATACAGTGATACAAGAGCAAAGCAATCATAGTTAAAAAAGGCGCGCCTAAGCGAGCGCTTAAGCGCGCCTAGGCTCTAGGCGTTGGCAAAACGCATTGCGCATAACTACGCTTAATTTGTGCATAACTGCGCATAAGCATGTGCTTTGGTCAGTAAAGTGCAAGGCGGTGGCAAAACGCACAATTAACGCCTAGTGCTTTTTTGAACTATGATAGCAATGGAATCTTAAATTAGAACAGTTGTTCTTCAGGTTTAGGCACTTGTTCTACATGAACAGAGTACAGTAAGATGCAAGAATATAATACTTAAAATAGAAAATGAGCTCATAGACCTTACCACATTCTTGGTTTGGGACCAGTACAGAACAAGGCGTTCCCAGTCATCGTCCAGTAAATGTGTCTCAGGAGAACATAAGGGAATTTGATGAGTTTCTTTGCCGGTGAAGTACGTTTTCTTCAGGTAATTCTGATACTGCCACCAAGAATTCTTGAAGATAGCAGAGGTATTAGCACAGGTTACCTCATCCTGAGTTTCCAAATCGGTCCTTCTCCATAGAGAAAAATGGGAAAATTTGCTGTATTATAACCATCATGGAGGTAGGATGTATGGGACGAAGCAAAGTAATTGCCATGAATAACATTACTTACATATAACTCCTGGACAAACACCTGCAACTGGCATTTTCCTTCATCTTTAGTATAATATTTCCAAGATGGGAAGATACGCACATACGATTTAACAACATCAAATGCGATAGATGCTAAACTACGACTAGCTGGTTGTGCTTCCTCCACAGGAATAGGCGTACTAACTGGTGGAGTTGGGGTTCGCCGTGATAGTACTGGCCCTTTGGGCACTGGAGCTGCCTTACTAACTGCTCTTGTTTGGGAGCTCTGTGGTGGAGATGGTGCTGTGTCAACAGGAACTGGGTTACTATCGGCTGGGGTTGGGGTTAGATTGGGTGAAGCTAGTTCTCTGTCCATCGCAGTAGGGGTACAATAATCGAGAGTTTGGGTTATGTGTGGTAGGGCTGGTTCTTGTGCATGTACAACCGGGGTGCTATCTCCACCAAAAGGTAGCACTGTTTTATTTGAAGACCGTGTTTTTTTCCGCTAGATACTTGCATCACCCGCTCCAATTCAAATGGCTGATAAACAGGAAACATAGTTGAATGTACAAACATTGTATGAGAGGCAGATGCAATAGATAGTGTAGAAAAAAGAGGGCATGAAATAGTTGACATGTATATTGTTTAACTAAAACGGATAGCATGACATAATTTCACATATATGATGTCTATCTAAACTGGATAGCATAGCATAACATAATTCAAAGATATGATGAATAACTAAACAGGATCGCATGACATAATTCACCTACATGTTATCTAAGTAATCAGAATCACATCATTTAATTCACATATGTGATTTATATGCTAAACAGAGGGCATTCGATATGATGTCTGAACTAAGAACATGTTGTTGAATATTGTGTATATGATGTCTAAACTATGCAATGCAAGACACCGTATGCATGATATGAGCAGTATAACCATGCCAAGTTAGAGCATACACCTCAGTAGGGGAATAGGACAGGTCATCTGTCTCTGAATCCATCTCTGAGGAGCTATCGGGACCCAACAAGAGATCTGCTTTGACAGGTAGCACCGTCTGCTCTGAAGGCCTTGTTTTCACTCCAGATTTTTCCATCTCCCACCCAAATGACTGATTCACATGAAGAGCAGTTTAATGTACAAACATTGTCGACAAATGGAAATGTAATGAAGAAAAGGATGGGCAAGATATCATTCAAATATATGATGCCTGGTTAAACAGGATGGCATTGCACATTTCACATATATTATGGCTGTCTAAAAGACATGAGACTGCATAATTCCCCTATATGATATAGAAACTAAACAGGTGGCATTACAGAGCATGTCTAAACTAAGCAGATGACATATATGATGTCAAAAGTAGGCACTGCAAGGCAACATATGCATGATATGACTAACATCATCATGCCAAGGTAGAGCAAACACCTTGGGGGGTAAATAGGAGTGGTCAGCAGCGTCTAAATCCGCCTCAGAACAGATATCTTCCTCTGGATTACAATCTGGAGAGGGTGGGGAGGGTTTGCCATTGAACCCACCATGGAGCGATGTCTACATGACATTGTATTGCCGCGCAATACTCTTCTCTTTTTCTCTACATGTTCAGCATGACTGTGTACAATATTTGACATGCATACGAAAAAATATGGTGAGATTATGTAAGGAGAGCATGCAGAATTTTAGAGTGGTGGTAACAACCAGTGGATGGATCCAAAAATAATGATAGCAGGCTGATGATTGCTTTAAATTAATAAAAAGCCAGATGATGATTGCTTTACTATTTGTTTCCCACCCAAGATGAACAACATAGGCATACCCTAGGTGAACCAGATATTAGAAAGACATACTATTCATTGCTGCATCGATATGTGCCACACAACTAATTTAGAACTCAAGTTTGAACATGAATTTGGACCTGAGTTGGGAGTCCAAGAGCTAAACAGGACGATAAAGTAGCAGGTAAGTTTAAGCAATGCATAACATAAGCAGAAACAAAAGAGTGCGACCTCTCTTGTGAACCCGTGTACTCCTCAGGTTCATCTGCTGAGTCGATGATGGTGATGCCGTTGGGGTGGATGCTGGCGGTAGGGAAGGAGATCTGAGGCGGCGAAAGACGGTCAGGAGTCGTGATGTCTGGTTTGGTGGATGCTTCTGTCGATGGAGCAGCTCAGGTGAGGTGGACGACGTTGCGGCAGGAGCAAGACAAACCACACAAAGTTCCCTTCGACACGTACCTGTAACTGAAGTAATTATATAAGGGCTCATTTGGCTTGCATGATTCTTAAAACGCAGGGATAGGAATAACACCGGAATAGGATAGGAAAATGCACATGGTAAACAGAGCATTTGTAAACACATGATTTCTGTCAACTTGGGTGTTTGGTTTACAGGAATTGGAAGAGCAGAGGAATGCAAAGAAACATGGCCAAAATAAAGAGAAACCATATGAAAGCGTGTACAGTTAGAATGTTATTCTGGCACTAATGCACTTGGTCTTGTTTTCATGCATAGGATTTTGAAAAGTAGGTCTAGGTGGATGTTTTGCTTCATTCCTTTCAACAAAATGCATGAATAATTGAATAGTAGAGTGCCATTGGAAAATTCCCTATTGCTATGTTTTTCCGTTGAACCAAAATAGCCCTAATGGATCGACGTGAATGTATCTTTACCTACTAATAAAGCGGCTATCGCTTCTGCCTGTCCGTCATTAAAACTGCCCCTAAAGTTGCAAAAAATTACCCACCAATGCCACCGTTAAGTGAGAAAAATGTTTGGTTTCTTTTTTTTGTCCGCGCTAGCCCATACCACGATAAGTGAAGATCCCCTCATGTACAACAATTGTATAACCAACGCACTGGTTGTTTCTTTGGCCTAGAGCAGTAGAGGTCGTGGGTTCGATTCACACAACCTCCCTTTTTCTTTTAATTTCTTTAAAAGATCAAATTATGATTGCAAACACACACAAAATACGTAGATTCCAAATATACTATCATCATTAAATCTAACTTGGTGCTAAATACATCCATTTGAGGGCCAAGTTTGGGACAAGCTTTTTCGGACGGAGGGAGTATATGACAAAAATAATGCTCTTATGCACATGTTATCATTAAATACTAAAATGTACTTTGCTATTTTCATTCTAATGCAATATTTTTTTGGGCATCACCGAGAAACAATAACAAATGCGTAAACATATACTGGCAACTAGGTAGATATTTGTGTTGTATAATGAATTCTAAACACCTTGAGTACACTTCAAAAATCATCACACCTTTATGTTTTTGCACAACACCACTTATCATGTTTCTTGTTGCGTGGCATCATGAAAGATTTTAAGGGATGTGTTGATGTCATTGTGTTTATGAGGCATGAATTATTTTTTTCTCCCGTTGCAACGCACGGGCATATTTGCTATAGTAATAAGTGATGCAACAAGTGTACAACCTCTTTGCCGTAGCCGTGTCGACCTCAGCATCATTGGGTTGGTCGCTGAAGCAGTTGAGGCAGAGGTGGCTGTCGGAGGTGTGGAGGAAGATTTGAGGAATACGTTGACGGCGTCCAGGGCACTGCTCTATTGTGATGGATCGTTCTGTCGTTGGAGCAGCTCCGGTGAGCCGTAAGATGTCAAGGCTGAAGCAGCACAAGACAGACATCGTCAATCTCAAGTGGGATTCTAATAGCATCTCCAATAGATGATGAAAAATGGATGTAAAATTAACATCACCAAAAACCACCTGACTACAACAGATGAGGTAAAAACTGTTGACTCTGAACTTAACTTTTGAAACTGAAATTTACTGTGGAATCTGAATGCTACTGTCGAAATTGAACACAATGGTAGTAGAGAGGAACTTGACATGTAGTTTAGGGAGGGCCTGCAGTTCATCTTCAACCAGCACACCCCTGAGCCGCCTGCCACCACCGGCCGAACCGCCGGCCCCAGCGCCGCCTCGCCGCCCCGAAACAACTCGCCACCGCCGCCCCGGCCAGCCCTCTAGGCCCCTCGCCCCCCCACCTTGAACCCTAAGATAGATAGTGGGGTACCTCTCCGGCGAGCCCCCATCCCCGCTGCGGGTGGTTCTTCCTTAACTCCGGCGAGCCCCCCCAAGCCCTGAAAATCGACTGACCCAAAAGTCGATTCAGTCGACTGAAGTGTGGCTTAATCGGAACAGAGCAGCAGCACGAGCGAGGGGGAGAGCAGCAGCAACAGCTGGGCGAGCGAGCGATCGAGCGAGAGCCGTAGCAGCAGCAGCAGCAGCGCGGGCGAGTGAGCGAGAGCTGGAGCAGTAGTAGCATATCCGGCTGGTATGGATGCCGCCACCGAAGGGGCCTCGCACTAGGGGAGAGCTGCCGTGGAGATGTCGCCCGCGGCGCCGGATTCAAGGTAGTCGCTCCATGGGGGTGCGGGATGGAGCACCGTCGGTGTCGGGAGGTCGAGTTAAGGAGAAGGTGTGATGCGATGAGTGTACAACCTCTTTGGTGGCGCCGAGTAGGCCTCGGCTTCATCCAGGAGTCGGTGAGGATGCTGCGGTTCCGGTGGAGCAGGTTAAGGCGGTGCTGTGGGGATGGAGCAGCCGCGATAGACGAAGCGATGGTCGGAGCAGCTCCTTGGAGGTGGAGGACGGGGCGGCTGAACCAGCGGGACGGCGAGATGGACAACGGATCCTCATCCGGGGAGGTGGACGCTGTCGGGGAAGAGGCAGCGGTGACGTGGCAGACGGAGGAGGGTGGGGTTTTGCGGCTGGAGCGGAGAGGTTATGGCGGCCTGGGATTTCGAATGGCGAAAAGGGGGCGATGGGAGGGGGTGAAGCATGACTTAGGGACGTGCTTGTCCAAAATGTAGGGTGTGTTACAAAAGTACCCCCCACCAATTTGAACTAGCGGCCCTTTAGGGTCATGGTTAGAAGGGGATTTCGCGTGTCGGGATTTGGCAGCTGGAGGGAGTTTTCGCGCGCGTTGTAATTTCGGGATAGCAAGGCGCAGGTTGTGAAGGCGCCAGTTTTGGGAGCACGATATCTGAATTTTCGGGATATAACAAGACGCGGGTTGAATTTTATGGACAAGCCTATCATGTAGTAATATTGTACTTGTACGTACCAAATCAATTCGCGCTTCCCTCAACCAAAAAGAAAAAAAAAATAAGACTATTCACACCACACAAAGAGAGAGTCTTGCCCCGTTTTACTATACAAATGCTATTCAAAGCTACTCCCTCCTTCCATCTATATAGGGCCTAATGCGTTTTTCGATGATAACTTTGACCAAATATTAGAACAATGATATATGACTTGCAACTTACACAAAGCACACCGTTAACTTCGTCTGTGAAAGGTTCTTTCAATGATATAATTTTCACATTGTGCATTTCATGTACTATTAATCTTGTCAATAGTCAAAGGCGGTCTTAAAAATCTCATTACGCCCTATATAGATGGAAGGAGGGAGTATGAATCCATGTTGTGTCCGATTAATTTTTTTCGCTTGTTGTATAATGCATGTAACCTACTCATACCAACATTTTAGTGCATTCCAAATGTCTATACTACCGCTGCAATTCGAACAAACTTTGAATTTGTTTCTCTATTTCAATAAGAATCTACAATCATGATTGTTGCCAACTTCAACCATCATTCGTATATTACCTTAATAACACACCACATGATTACTATAGAGATAGATATGAACTATGTGTACTACATGAACTCAAATTCTATTTTTTGAATACACTTGATGTTGATTCCAAATAATAGTACATTTGATGTACTAACTATATATTCATAATGTAAACCATGTTCCATACGTACACCGTGTTTATCACACAAAGTATAGTGCCCCGCCCCCTACATTATGACAAGTATTTAGACCTGAGTTGCAAAAGCCACACATTAGCCCAAATTATAATCAATGTTATACATTATGATATCTTCTTCAAGTATCCGTATCCACCTTTTTATAATGAATTATGATCTTTGTTCGTCTTTTACACCTTCACGATCCTCTTCTATTTGTAGCTAGCAAGCGCTAACTTTCTATCGTGCATGCACACACCCGCCCCACTCACACACCCTTAGCATCCCCTCCATCGCGCACGTTCATTATTTCTCTTTAGGTCGTCCACCAGCGGTGTGTGTAGGCCCCCGGCTCCTTCTTTCTGGCACACACCGGTCGATATACCTCTCTAGCCAAGTGTGCCTACAACAAACACATATATACTTCCCCTCTTCTCTTCTCACCGTCCAGGCCCCCATATGTCCAATACGATTCCACGCAGGTGCACACTCCCGCCCCTCTTTTCATTAATCACATGCTCGCACACTCCTCCCCCATCGACATGGTAGGCCTCTCACACCACCTCCTAGCCACACCCTCTCCCCATGTCTGCCTCTCCGGACCTTATTTGCTTCTAGCACATGCAGGCGTGTAAATGAACTGATCTCCCTACATATAGCCAGGTCGACTATAATTCGTTTTCACCAAGCACCGATACACTTACCTCGCTAGTTATGTCTCTCCTTTTCTCGGACACATGACGGTTGATCTTCCTATGTAGTTACGCATGCTTACCACAACCATATCTTCTCCCCTCATCATCCTTGAATACCTCCCGACCCGTCTCTCACACGCACGTGCATAGACTGACAGACATCCCCCGCCCTCTCTTATTGATATTGCACTCATACCCTCCGTTTGTCTAGCAGGCCTCTCCCACCATTTGTGAGACGCCACTCCACCACCAACCCTCCGACGCTCTACCTTTGTCTTTTTCCCAACCTTATTCCTCTACTACACATATCCATGGATGTCGATCGATCTCCCTCAATACATAGCTAGGTCTCTCTCCTTCTCCACACATATACTAGTCGACCGGTCTCTAGCCCCCCCCCCCACACACACACCGATAGTCGAACGTTGTAGGTAGGTATCCATGCCACGGAGAAGAACTGCACCTCTGCCCTCTCAAATTCCAATAGGCCAGCCTCCCTATATCTTTGACGTGGGCAAACACAAATTCGATGGCACTCTTTATCGATCACGCAGCCACACACTTCATCCCTGTTTTCAATTCTATCGATATCTCACGTCCATGACTCCATTTCACACACATTGCATATGTTACATTTTTCTGATTGAGATATCATCAACACATTGCCTCTATTTCACACAAACCATCTCTCTCACACACACCCACGTATGTACCTGCACCTAAAGAAGAAGTGCACGCAGGACGCACGTACTCACGTCGCGTTCCCGGCCACACCCGCGCGGGTACACGGTGGAGTTCGTTTCTGTACGAAAAGGCAACCCACATGATAATTTGACGCGTGTAGCGGTTGTTTACTCGAAGGAGGGTCAGGTACCATGCCTAGAATATAAAACGATTCCCGTGGGGAAAATGGAAAAATGGGTTTGTCTCTCGTGAGTCTCGTCACACAATCTCACACAAGGCCGCCGTGGCCTCTCTCTCTCAGTGTTGGTCAGTGATCCGGCCGCATCCCGTCCGCCGGCGGAAAGGGAGGATGTGCATCGTCTCTCCATTCAACGGCGTTGAGGCAGCTCGTCCCGATCTGCGGTACCCGCCGTTCTCTCTGACCAAGCTCCGGCGCGGTAGGGCCTTCGCCACTTACTCGCTGCCGCAGTATGGGCAGATCCCGGCTGCCGGCCCCCTCCTAGTAACATCCCGATGACCCTTAGGTATAGCTTCCTTCGGCCTTGCTCCACTGCCTATCTTCCCACGTTGCTGCATGTGGATCTTCTTTAGTTGTTTGTTAAATCATATCTGGAACGGCGTACTTTCCATCTTGCAATCTCGTCCTCAAACCATTATTGATAAACCACCATGTGCTATCTTTCCCTTTTTACATGGAACATGCTTCTTTTTTGTCGGCGTATGTGTCTTAAACTCGTGTTATTGGGCAGTAATTGTTTCCTTTCAACCTCCTTTTGCAAACATGGCTATCCATTTTCACCTCGTTGCTATTGCGACCTTTTGGTGAACTGCACAAATCACTTTTTTGAAGAGTGTTTTGTGCAGTTCTGCCAAAATGTCACACGTGCAATGTTTTTTACATTTATGTGGGACTGCGGAAAGGGAGATTGGTTTTGCTATCCTCATCCAACTCCG
Organism: Triticum timopheevii; assembly: GCA_963921465.1. Taxonomy (NCBI): domain Eukaryota; kingdom Viridiplantae; phylum Streptophyta; class Magnoliopsida; order Poales; family Poaceae; genus Triticum; species Triticum timopheevii. The sequence continues at coordinate 323,071,383 of OY997266.1, forward strand.
TGCCTAATCTTCTCTAACAAGAAGTTAGTCCTAAAGAGAGATCGTAGAGGTGATCGGCTTCTATTTATGAGTGTTATGTTTCATCATCTATTTCCACTATTATTGTAATCACACTGACTGGATATCTTTGGATGGTCCGCCCGATTTTAGTGGAGCTGCACAAAATGATCGGATTGTGGTGTCCTTCATACACCTCTTTTTTGTCTACAGAGCTGGGTGAAACTAGCTGCCAAGCAATGAACACTGTGCCAAGGAAATGGAGCCATGCCTACGAACAGCATCGATCAATTATATTTTTTTCTTTATTTGTACACCTTCTCACAACTTTGTCTTCAGTTGTGATGTGAATATTTGCGCTGATCTGCGAACCATTGAGATGCATTAGCCATGGTAGTTTCATTTGTATTTGATGGAATGTTGTAACGAGATAATCTCGAGGCAAGACACATGAATCCTAAGTTGAAACCTTTTTTTTCCTACGGGAACCAGAGTTGGAACCTTCATAGCATCACAGTACAATTTCATCAAAATTATGCGTATATATAAACAAATCCTGAAGGATTGATAGCAATGCCAGAAACAATTCAACTTCGTTTCACCGACATGTTGGATATCCTTCATTCGGCTCCACCTGCCATGCAGCAATATTGAGTGCACAACACAAATTGAGGGAAAGATTCACCCCAGTCGTTGCACCGTAGTAGTAATGACTAGTGAGAAGTCAAATCACAGAGCCCCACCTTCGCCACAGTAAGTTGCTCGGACGAAGCAACCATCATTTCTCTATTCCTTGAATCCGCTGGTACTCCCATATTCCCACAGTAATAAGTTGCTCGGGTGAATCAACCATCACTATATCTGCTCATGTGTGATCACCACAGGAGCTATCCATTCAGATTGCATGTTAAAAAAATAAAGGTCGATAACTAATGCGGCAAACTTTCAAAAAAAACTAATGCGGCAGCTCGGGCCAACGCGGCCAGATCGCATTTTGCACGAGAAATTACACACCATGTTTCGTTGACATGTGGTCCCGTTCCAACATATCAGTGAGACGAGGGCGAGTAGTAGGAGTATTTCCGAACCGACGTGTAGGCTGGGGCGCCCCTTCATGAACCGTCGCAAACTGGCAACCGTCCACCGACTCTTCGCCTTTCCCTCTCGATTTGGAACTGCTGTCGCACGCTCTTCCTCTCCTCCTCCATTTTCCTTTAGCCCTTCACCCTTTCTTCTGCCATTGTTCGATCATCTTCTCCATGGAGGGAACAGGAAGGAAACGACCCCGTTATTCTTGCCCCGATCTGAAAGATGACGTGGTGGAGGAACTCATTGATCGGTGCGACGTCATCACCTCGGCTAGCATGGTAGGTTTGTTCAAGCCCATTCTTGACTCAACTAATAACATCATTACAAGGAACCCAAGAGTCAAGGACCGGTTTGATCTCCCCTATCTTCTTTGCCGTGACCCTGATGACTGGCGCCGTCATGACGGAGGCCTCGCCCTGTGCTAGTTGATGCCGCTTGATAATGAATGCCGCTTGATAATGATACGTATGATGTTAAGATGCCATCGCTTGAGGGCAAGGCTTGGGCAGGCGCAAACGGAGATTGGGTTGTTTACATTGGGTCCAACTGCGAGTGGGAACTTGTGAATGTGTACACTCGTGACCGGGTTCCACTTCCAAAAATCTCAGCAGACTGCCTAGAGGTTGAGCACACCGGTATTGTACGCATGTTCAAATACAATCATGGTGACTGTCTTCCCACCCACTCTTGGAATTACAACAACTATGAAGTTGTTGCAATCTTCGACAAGTTTGTTGCCGTCGTTGCTGGTTTGACTAGATGGACATTGCCCAAAAATTAGTTTCTGTACACGCATGAGTACTGTGATGCAATTCAATACGAGGGCCTTGTGTTTGTTGCCACCACTCGTGGCACTGTTTTTGCATGGAATCGTTATGATTTCGGTACGTTTGTCTTCCACCGTAATTATAATTGTTTCATCCACATGCATGCTGGTTAGCAAGTTTCCCTTTACTAATTAACCTTCTTCTTGTGTTTCCAAGGTCCTGTGAACATTCCACCACCTATACTTGAAAATTTTTATAACCAAGGGGGAGATGACGATGGTGATGATCACGAGCATGAGGACGAGCAGCACCCATATACTCGTTGGCGCCTGGCAACTAATTCCGATGGATCACCTCTTCTCGTGTGTATACAGCCCACTAATGATGTTACTGCTAAGGAAACAGGTGTAGTCTCCCATGGTCGCACTCTCCGGACCTATTCCAACACCCATTGCATGGTATTCGGGATGGATACTAGTGTGCTAGCGCCAACACCTTCTCCCTGGTACAGAATTGATAGTCTTGGAGAAAACTCGCTCTTCCTTGGACAAAACTATCCGATGATGGTGAAAGGCGATCCAACTACTGTTGACACAACGTTACTAGCACCATTTATGAGAAGCAACTGTGTGGTTCCCTACACTGGTACTGATATAGTAGGCCACTTCAGCCTGGATGATCAGTCCTGCGTTGGTCTCGAGATCGACAATAGATGCCCCGTCCCAGAGAATCACTTGTGGTTCAAAGCAAGTGTTTCCAACGCCGAGGAATGGTTGTGTGGTTCAAATCAAGTATTTATAATGTATCCTCATTGTCGATGTGGGTTGATGACCTGTTGTATGTAATAAAATGATATGCCTGTGATAAACTTACTAAATTTATGAATGGCTTTCGAGTTGCTTCTGTGAGTGACTGGTGCGACGAGGCAAAAAAATATTTTCCGAATACATAATTGTACGTGCATTGCAACAGGTTATCGGATGAGGCCAATCAACAATAGTAGTACACTATTTGTACTAGCTTCACATGCTTCGCACGTCGTGTGGGTGTTTTTACTGTAGCCATATTGTACTACGTAACCAGCACCTCGAATCCTCGATACTAGTACTATATAGTAAGTAGTAGGAGTAGTAGGGTGGCATGGGCCAGAACAAGCATTCACGTCCAGGAGTACGACACACGCCACCAGCACGACTTCCATCTGACACCATATTTCTCAGAGTCCGTGCTAGAGCAATCTCTTCAACCTCATCGTTCCTCTAACTCAGCCATCGCGCGGCGGGCGAGGTGGGGGTTTGCCGATAGTCGGTTTCCTCAACTGCGGTCCCACTTGTAAGGCCAACTCCAACGCTCTATCAATATATGGATGTACTCTTCTTCCCAATACAAAAACTTGCATCCATTCTACTCCCTCCGTTCTACTACCTCCGTCCTCGTTTTTAGGTCCCCTTTGTAGTTTGTGTCAAATTTTGACTAAAGATTTACCTAACAAAATGTTAATCCATGTCAAGAAAAAATATCTCATTGGATTCGTATTTGAACATAGTTTTCAAAAATATAATGTTTGGTGACATGCGTAAACATTTTGTTAGTTTAATCTATGGACAAAATTTGGCATGAAATATAATGGGAACCAATAAACCCGGATGGAGGTAGTATTTATCAAAATATATATGTATCTAGACATGTTTTAGTATATAGGCACATCCATTTTTGGACAAATGGAAGTCAAGTATTTTGGAACGGAGGGAGTACGCAATAAATTTTTTAAGTTAGCACAACTAGTCTAATCCGAGAGCACAACCGAAGATTTGGTCGGGTCCTTCCTCCTTTTGCCGACACGTGGGACATCTAGCATCCAGGTCGTGTCATGAAATAAAATAGAGTGGTAGTTGATAAGTTGAAGCCATGAGATGTGCATCTTGGGTTAAACTGTAAATAGAATCCTACTACTATTGAGTAACTCCAAAAGCGGCCACTGAAGATCTTTCTTGGATTTGTTTTTCATCACCAGCACGTCGAGGTGAAAGATGTGCAGGTTCAGTGGGTCCTCTTGCATTTTCACTGACATGTGGGGCCGCATGTGAGCAAACAGACGATGGGCTCCGCGCGCCCGCTGGCTGGCTGAGAAGAGAGATAGAGGAGGGTTGAGCACGGACTGCAGGAAATTTGTTCTACATAACCAGCACCTTGATATTCGCGTGTGGTTGTTTCTAGAATTAAAAAAGGAGGTACCTCTACTTATGTTACTCCCACTATGCCTAGCCTAAGGTTAGTAGGTGACCTTGCGCTTGGCTCTTCGCCTCTTCCGGAAGTCAATGGTTCTACGGTAGTGCTTCTGGCAATCTGACACCAAATGAATTGCTGCACGTCCACCGCTTGTAAGCAAAAGTTTCTCCTCGTGCTGCGAGCCACCGCGAGGGAGAAGGTGTAATCAAGCTTCTCATTGTTCTGCGAGTTGACGGGACACATGAAAGTTATTTAGTAGTAGTACGTACTCTCTCCAAAAAAGGGCTGACCATGTCATTGCTACCATCCCGTGCTCCGTCGTTGAGTACGTGCACTATTCATGTGCCATTCACGTGCCATTGAGGAGAAAAAATATTGCGTAGGTGCCATCGAAGTGCACGACTCACTTACGGAAAAGGGCTCCCCCCGCTTTTCCCCCCACACGACTCACTTACGCACTGCTTATTTGATTATCTCCATTTTCTTGCATGACACGTGCACCTTGATGCTAGATGTCTCGCGTGTTGGGAAAAGGATGAACAAAGCGCACGTAAAACAAAAGAGTTGAAGAGCATAGATTCCCGACGACCAAGGAGGAGCAAGGAACCTTGCGGTGGAGCATCTGCAAGGAACCTTGCACGTCTTCCCCTGTTGTTTGCCGCCTGCCCACCTATAAACAACTAAAAGAACATGAACTTTTCGCTAACCACTAGAAACGGTACATCAGGATGCTAAGTTGAAGATATTTTATACTCCCTCCGTTCCCAAATATAAGTCTTTTTAGATATTTCAATAAGGGACTACATACGAAACAAAATGAGTGAATCTACACTCTAAAATATGTACACAAGCCAACACACTAACTCCATCCGATCCAACTCATGCACATACACGCACAGCATGGAGCACACAACACACGTACACAAGACGTGCATGCACACACGCTCGGCCGCAGAATGCACATGAATAACACATGCATGCGCACACACTCAGCTGCATGGAGGCGTGCGCCATCCGCGGCGACGTCCGGTTCGTCGTGCTACGGCGGAGCTCGCACGCAACGGCGCATACGCATCTCTTGCAGCACCTCTTTGCCGTCATTGCTCAACTACTAGTCGAAGACGAAGATGACCGGAGCCTCGGCCTTAGAGCTAGCACCGATGGAAAAACACGCACGCTGCACGTACACGAGCACATACGGAGTGCCCACGACGTGGTGGTGGTGCGTCCACAGTCGCCTCTACTCCTTCTGCGCACGTTATCTATCAAGGCGGCTCCATGCTAATGATGATGTGGGTGAGATCTTCTAGGACTTAGATGATGACGAGGAAAATTATGAGACACAAGGTGACATACACCGTCAAGGTCCACGGTCAAGGGGGTGCTAGCAAGTGCTTAGATGTGCTTAGGCTCTTCCCAGTGCTCCACGGTGGACAGGTGCTAAGCATGCCACATAAGCGAAAAAATGACATGGCACAACAATTAAGGAGGAGAGAGAGCACTTTGGTGACCCCAGGAAGAACCAATGCCAAGCACGTGAACCTAGGCAAACCACTTAAATGAAACAACTTGACCAATGGATGAAAGACTTTAGGTGCTCACTCATTAAATATAGTGTGATTAGCAACAAGTTAAACACCTATGCAATGGGGAGTTGAGTTGCTAAGGTATTTAATGCACTTAGCACCTCATCTAAGCACCTTTGCATTGGAAGAGGTCTTAGAGCAAGTACAATAGAGCTGAGTCAGCGGGCTATAAGGAATAAACAGTAGTATATTTCTGCTTAGTTGGAGGAAAGAGAAGAGGAGAGAGAAGGTAAGCGGGCTCTTCGTGAAGAGCCAGCTCTAGCACGTGCTCCTAGGCACTTTGTACATGTTGACTATAAGATGGGTTGTAGGCTTATAGCCAGCAGCTGGCTATACTACTAATGCTCTTTAGGTGAGGTGCTAAGTGCATTAAATGGCTTAGTAACTCAAGTGTTCAATGCATAGGTGCTTAGTTTATTGGTGCCACACCATATTTTATGCCTACGTGGCAGGCTTAGCAGCTATACATGGTGGAGCACTGGGAGAGGCCAAGGCTGGTCATAGTGGGGAGTAACTTGTACTGTAACGTATTACTATGTTACTCTAAACATCTCTATAAACTGGAAAGGAGGGAGTAGTAACATAGACTAGTGTCATATGCAGAATATGGGAGCACATGATATTTCCCCGTCCGGACCGATTCAAGTTGGCTTCTCACCTTGTCGGCCCAACAAAAACCCCTCCCCCCTCCCGCGCGTGCTTCCCGCCCGGCGCCAGCTGAGCCCGCCGCTCCGCATTGATGGCAAGTCATGGCGACGCGACCTCTCACTGCTTCCGCCGTTGAAGCGGCGCGCCGACCGAGGGCACCGCCCGCTACACACCCGGCATTTCAGACTACACAGTGGATAGTAACTTTTAGAGCAAGTATTATAATTAGATGTCATAAGCAGGCTATAAGGATTTAAATATAGTATTTGTGCTTAGTTGAATGAGAGAGAAGAGAAGCGGATTGTAAACGTGTAGCCGGTTGTACTCCAACATACTCTACTTTGTGAGGAAAAAGGTGGGGCCATTATTAATGATATTGTATTTATACTAAAGGGACTAACGGACACCTTAATTACTCCTTTTTTTGAGACAAACCTTGGTGGGGCTATTATTGACTTTTTTTGAGCTATTATTGACTTGGACGTGGGGTTTGGGGGCCAAAGGCCTACTATTATACTCTGACCTGACATGCTCTACCCTAGCCGCCACTGTATCATATGGTTTCGCACCGTTCCAGATCTTAGCGCCGCCACGCAATTCTTCTCCAGCCCTCCTTCCGGCGTGCACCGCGAGAAGGGACAGCAGTCCTCTCAACCCCGCCTTTCATGATCCTGTACGGGAGAGGGGCGATCAGGTTTTTGGGGAGCACACTCCTATGACTGCTGCCAGCGACAACTTCCTCAACGACAGCCTTCCCCGACCTCGGTAACCTCTTCATCAACGACATGAGTGACAACATCAACCACATTGGTTCTGCTCCCGCTGTACAGTATGTGATTCTGTCCTCCTCGTTTAGTCCGCATCATTACTTTGATGTTTGCAATTGTCTTCATGATCTATTTACTGCTGATTCGGATTAAATCTCATACTAAATTGCTCATATATTCAACATTCCAATCCAAAAACCTGATCACAGGCAATTTACTCCGAGTGGTTTTGCTGCGCTTTTGAAGCCGCCTACTTTTAAGGGGGTGCAATATAAAAGGTGGCGCACAAGAGTAGTATATTGGTTTCAGATCATGTACTGTTATGACGCCACTAAGGGTAAGCCTGAGGGCGATCTTAATCCTACACAGCATGAAGCTTTTCAGAACATGGATACCCTCTTCAAAGCCGCTCTGCTGAGTGTTCTTGACGATTCCATTGTGGATACGTATATGTTGTTTGACAGCGGCAAAGACATGTGGGCTGCGCTCGAGGCCACGTTTGGGCCCTCGGGCGCTGGCAACGAGTTGTACGTCATGGAGCAATTGTGTGACTACAAGATGACTGATGAGCACTCTGTTGTTCAGCAGACTCATGAGATACAATCACTCTCTAAGGAACTTGAGTACTTTAAGTGTGTGTTGCCGGACAAATTTGTTGCTGGGACCATCATTGCCAAGCTTCCACCTTCGTGGAACGATTTTGCTACTTCTCTGAAAAACAAGAGACATGAGTTTCCTATTTTGGATCTCATTAGCACTCTTGATTTTGAGGAGAAGGCAAGAGCAAAAGACACACATGCTCGGGTCGACGAGGGATCTTCTAGTGCCCACATGGTACACGAGAAGAACTTCCAGCCCAACTAGCCCCAAAACAACAAGAACAAATCTCAGGGGAAAGGCAAGTTTGATGCAAAGAACAAGCCATCACATTCTACCAACTTCAAGAATAATTCTCATAACGGGAAGGGATACAAACCTCAATTTTGGTAGCACCGCACAAAATTTATATGGCTGCATCTACCTGTTGTCAGCTAACCTCATGGTGCTCCAGGTATTCCTACATTCGTAACTAGGTACAATGACCACCGCAAGATGAAATTAGCTTACTCGTATGTTGACTTGCTGAATGCAGTGCGGAACGATCCTGTCATGTGTGGAGGAGCAAAAAAGCAGTGCAGCCGAAGGTGGAAATCAACCAAGGACTTATGAAATTATATGTAATCTTCCTCAGGCAGGTCAGTATCCCCTTTGTCCAGATGATCGTGTTTTGTCATGCCGAGCTATTGATATGTGCTACTGTTTTCCAACACCGTTTAAGTATAGCTACTGTTTTCCTATCTTTTCAGATTCAGGACAATGAATATGATATCAGGGGAACTGCACAATATGGACCTTGAGTCATCTCTATTGCCTCATGTGTTTGCTGCAAATGTGTCAGCATCAATTGCAAGATGAGGCAGCTAGCTAGCTGTGGAGTTGCCAACATGCTCAAAGTGCTCGCAACATTGAGAAGAAACAAGCATGCCCAGGAAATTAATGCGTGCGGAGGGAGGACCTTTGCTCAGGCAAGCATTGACCGATTTTCTTTATTTCCACACCTTCTCACAGTGTTGTATATTGGTTATAGTATGGTGAATCATTGAGATGCATAGACATGCTGAACTTTTGTTCTTCTGAATGTTAGTTTAATGTGAGTGTCTGCATCCAGTACCACATCCTCTAATTTGGTGGATGCACACAGAGAAAATAAATCTCCTTAATTTCTCCATAACCACCCTATTAAATAGGCCTAGTAAGAAACCAGGCGCATGCACTGACCGGCGGGCACATGCATCCTGCATGCATGGCCAGTCATGCAGCAACGCAAAAGAAGAGAGCGGTTCTTGGGAAAAAGCGAGTAGTTAGTGCAGCGGGCCTTATAAACACGAACAACTCACTCTCCCGCTTCCGTCTCCCCACCCAATTCCCCCGCTCCCCAATCTTCCTCACTCGTCCAGAAAACCACGCTCACCTTCTTCCTCACTCGTATAGAAAACGCCTGCTCCTCTTCTTCCACTCCTACAGAAATCCCCAACCCTCCTTCCCCACTCGCACTGCCACTAGGATCATCTCTGGCTACTTTGCTCAAAACCGTGAGCTCGGCGTGATGCCCCACAAGGAAAATGGAGTCGGGTGGCCCCAGCGCCAAGAAGATGAGGCTCCTGCCAGCAGCGACACCGGTTGTAGATCCCGCACCCGGTAGCGTGGGGAGAAGCGGCGAGCCCCCTCCCCCCCACCCCACCCGGATCTGAGGAACCGGTAGAATCTCCGGTGGACCGCATCAGCGATCTCCCGAACGTCATCCTTGAGGAGATCATCTCGCTTCTCCCCACCAAGGATTGCTACCACAAACAAGTCCTCTCCACTCGGTGGCGCCCTCTATGGCGCACCGCGCCCCTCAATCTCGACTGTCGTCAGATATCTGTCCTTCCTGAATTTGATCTCATCAGAGCCATCATCTCTTCTCACCAGCAGGGCCCCGTTCAATGCCTCTGCATCCCGACAAACTACCTGCTGTCCATACCCGGCAAGGTGGATGCTTGGCTGACATCCCCTGAATTCGGAAAACTCCAGCAGTTTGAGTTCTACCATTACCATGAAAGTTTCATACCATGAACATACCAAGAATTCGTGTCCACACCACCGTTGTCCATCTTGCGGTTTTCCTCCTCTCTCTCCACACCGCCACCTTCGCCCGGTGCCATCTACCAGACAATCTGGTACAAATGCTTCGACTCCCACTTCTAAAAAAACTTCCGCTTGTGGTGGTTATCTGTCGGAGGCCTCACTGCACAGAATCATCCACTCCAGTTGCCCTGCCCTTGAGCGCTTGCTGATTGTTTTGGGAATAGAAATCGGTATCAGTTGTCTCCAAATAAAGTCGCCTCACCTTAAAAGCATTGGAATTTGTTTTAAAGGACAGCAGCTCATCATCGAAGATGCCCCTTCACTTGAAAGGTTGCTCCTTCATAATTGTTATACACCTTCATAAATAACTATTGTCTCTGCGCCCAAACTAGAGACCTTGGGTGTAATTCGTGACCCGTTTAATAATCACAAGGAGTTGGTGTTTGGCTCCTCACCTTTTTAGGTACCGTATATTATCATCTACACATTTGTAATCATATGCTGCATTTTTCATTTGTGCGCATAAGTTTTATATCATCTTGGAGTACACTTTGGGTACTAATAATATGGTATATGCTCAATGAAGAGTTCGTCCATTGATAGCCTATCAATGTTGCTGGATTCTATCAAGATCATATATATCAGAATGTATAGTTTTGATCTAGACATAATTATTGTCTTGCTGCGATGCTTTCGATCTCTAGAGAATTTATACATAGAGGTGATGATTTCATGCACATTGAAAGCCCGTATATATTGTACTAGAATTAACTGTCAGCTGTCGTTCTTTCGACATACTCTTTTTTCAGACCTTACTGTTTTCAATCTTCATGCTTACTTAGGCAGAACCACATGGAGAAAAACATATAACCAATCCTTGGCGTAATAAGCACAAGGATTTTCTCAGTTCTCATGACATTTGTTTGAGGACAATACCGATGGGACGATATGCATCCAACCAGGCAAACAGAAGCTGTGTCACATTCTTCATGTTGAATGCGAGGTTACTATTGTCCATGAGGCTTAATTTTTACAGCAAGAGATTTCTCACGGACGAACATGTTGAACAGCAAAAAAAGAAGTTTTAGGCGGACAAATGGGCTTCTAAACGTGCTCGGCTTCTATTTACAACAAGTTGTAGACATCCTAAAATAATTTTTTTTGCACAGGATGTTGATTTTATGGATCAGACCGATCCATTTGTTTGTGACTGCAAAAAAGAGTGGTTGGTTTAGATGTTACTGTCATGTTCAATCTAGGTTTTGTCTAAAAATTTGATGAACAATTAATCCTTGGGCTTTTTGTACCATTTGTATGCTTGACTTGCATGTTGTTGCCCTCGTACTCGCCTCCACCTGCCACTACACTGCCGCATCTTCCATGGATGTTGTTCGTTCCCGTCCGAGGCCTTGCCGTCGTTCTCCGCCTTGGTTAGCTCGCTGTGCTCGCCGCCGTCTGGTGTTGTCAACATGGTCAACAACCAAGAGGAATCAGGAGATGACTACGTGGAGAGGCTGACAGTAAGAACCCACCAGGGTCATTGCATTTCGCAAGCATGTGCCTCGTTATTACAAGCCAAAACAATACTTCCTCCTAATTGTTTGACAAGTAGGTTCCACGCCATTGTCAATGTAGACAATAACCAAGAAAATTACACAACGAGCGGATAACACCAGGGACCCAGTAGCTCGCCCAGTCGTTTTTCAGTTTCAGAGACGGAGCTCAACTGCGCGCTGTGCGGGGGCTGTGGCTCGTCTAGCCCACGCTTACGCTTTTATTAAGCACATGACGAGCCCAGTTGATATTTTTTTCTTTCTAAAATTTTCTAGCCCAGTTCTTTTTTTTGGAGAATACCAAAGCGGAGGCCTACTTGCTTTTCTTAGCCCTACTGGGCTGCAAATCTTTCAAGACAAGGAGGGATAAGAAATGGGCTTCCCCAGAAAACGGGCTATAAGTTGTAAGAAATGGGTTGTAAATTTTTAAACCAAAGCCAACCGGCAATTGCATTAAAATATCATTTTTTTTCAGGATTTATCAAAGCCAACTGGCAATTACATTAAAATATCATCTTTTCACCCACAAGATAAACTACTCGTACGAATGCATCTTCATGTTCCGTGCAACGAACGGGCATCTTGCTAGTTAAGATTCTAAATTTCATTCATTTTTTTGCGGAGAATTGTTTTTTGAATTTTATTTTGATATAATTTTTTGAAAACTATTTTTAACGTCACTCGAAATTTCATGATTAAAAGAGTTTGGATTTTTTAGCAGTGCCCAGAATATATGGTCTGTAATGCTAATAAAAAGAATATGGGCTTCAAATATTCTTAAGAATTAGCAAATGGGTTGTAAATTATTGAAAATAATGGCTAATGGGTTGTATGCTGTTTTCAAAAGTTTTGGAGGCTGACTTCTGGGCCTACTAGGTTGACGATGACGTTGTCCTAATTTTTTTTGACGCGTACGCAAGGCTTTGTCAACTTAGTCAACACACAGCAGTGGCTGTTGGATGTCCATGCAACGGCCGCCGTGGTTCTTCAATCTCTTATCTTCCTGCTCTAGCCGCCCAAACCAGCGCCGGCGGGGCTGCCTGCTCCCTCCTCCCGTGGCTGGCTGTGCTGCAGCCAGGCCATCCCTCTAACCATCCACACATCTTGTTATTTTCCGGCGACGTCAGCCTCACCCCGCAGCCGCCAGTCAGCACTCGTTCTCCCCTCAGCATGGGCATCCACTGTGGTGGCTTCGCCGGCTCTGGATGGTTCTCTTCTTGGGCCCCGCCCTCGTCCACCGCGTTTGTGCTCTCGGCGTGGCGAGGTCAACATGGTCAACAAACAACAGCCATCGGAAGAGGCTGACGGTAGGGGCCCACACAGGAAAATGCCTCCTTATTACGCGCAAAATAATGATTCCTCCACTTGATAGCTGGGACCCACCAGAAGGGTCTCTGTATGTCACGAAAAAAATGTTCCCCCCGCTGTCAGCTCGGACCCACCGGAAATGCCACCTTATTACGCACAAAAAAATGAATACTCCCCCAGCTAGCTAGGACTCACCGTGGTAGGAGGCTGACTTGTGGGCCTACTAAGTTTACGGGGATGGAGGGCTTTGTCAACTTAGTCAATATGAACGACTCTAGCTCCAGTGACCGTACGATGTCCATCCAACGGCCGTGGTGCTTCTTCAACCTCTGGTCTTCGTGCTCCAGCCGCCCAAAGCAGCGCCGGTCGTGCCGCGTGCTCCTGCCTCCCGTGGCCGGCTGTGATGCCGCGGAGGCCTCACCGCCCCCTACTACTCCCACTGCTGGCCAGGCCATCCCTCTACTCACCCACACCCCTTGTTATTCTGCGGCGATGGTAGCCTCACCCTCGTACTCCTCTTCGCGTGGGCATCCACTGCTGCGTCTTCCCCGGCTCCGCGTCATCCCCTTCCTAGGCCTGGTCGTCGTCCACCGCCATTGTGCTCTCGGCGCGGTCTGATCAATGTGGTCAACGACCGACTTCCATCGGAAGAGTATTGTGCGTGGAGAGGCTGACAGCTGGGTCCACGGCGGCCGTAAGGAAGTGCCTCCTTGTTACGCGCAAAATAATTATTCTTCCACCTGACAGCAGGGACCCACCGGACAGGCCACCGTATTTCGCGAAAAAAACGTTTCCCGCTGACTGCTGGGACCCACCAACGACATCTTCGCACGCAAGGAAGTGCGTCTGGGCAAAAAAACGATTCGCCCCCCTGACTGCTGGGACCCACCAGCTACATCTTCGCATGCAAGGAAGTGCGTCTGGGCAAAAAAAACGATTCGCCCCCCTGACTGCTGGGACCCACCAGCTACATCTTCGCAGGCAAGCAAGTGCCTGACAGTCGGGACCCACCTGGTCGAAGCGTACATAGCGTTGTCATTCTGGTCGTGAACGTGTACGTACATACTGGTCGATGTAGAGGCGCCCACGTTTCGTAGTAGAGGCGCGCACGTGTCGTAGTAGAGGCATGCACTTAGCATGTACACGTACGTACAGCGGCGAGGGTGCAAGAAAGAAAATGCGGCCACGTACGTACATACGGGCAGGGTCTCGAACGCCTACTCGCGCATACGTACATGGCTGGGTCGGAATGGAGAAACACCATCATCATCGTGTTCATGGGGAGCCAACCGGCTGGGTCGGAACGAAAATGCGTGGTCGTGTTCATCGGGAGGGCTGGACGGAACAGGCGATGGAAACGAGGCCTGGCGTACCGCACAACGGAGGAAACGGCCTTGTGTTCGACCGGCCATGTTCGAAACGGGTCCTGTCGATCGGGAGGGGCCTGGCGTACCGTAAAACGGAGGAAACGGGCCTCCTACGGTCGAAACGGGGGTCCTGTTGATCGGGAGGGGTGCGGCGTACTGCAAAACGGAGGAAACGGACCTCCTACGATCGAAACGGGGGTCCTGTTGATCGAGAGGGGTGTGGCGTGCTGCAAAACGGACGAAACAGACCTCCTACGTTCGAAACGGGGGTCCTGTTGAACGGGAGGGGTGTGGCGTACCGCAAAACGGACGAAAACGGACCTCCTACGGTCGAAACGGGGGTCCTGTTGATCGGGAGGGGTGTGGCATACCGCAAAGCGGACGAAACGGAGCTCCTACGATCGAAATGGGGGTCCTGTTCATCGGGAGGGGTGTGCCGTATCGCAAAACGGGACTCCACGGGATACTGTTCATCTCCACCATCGACCTCCTCTAGCCTCCACGGGCTCCTGTTCATCCAGCCTCCACCGCGCACTACTCCACCGGCTACTGTTCAACCACCCCTCCACGGGCACCCCTCCACCATCTACTGTTCATCCAGCCCTCCACACCACGGGGTCCTGTTCAACCACCCCTCCACGGCCACCCCTCCACTGTCTACTGTTCATCCAGCCCTCCACACCACGGGGTCGTTTTCATCCAGAGGCACCGCCACCGCTCACTGTTCATCCAACGCCCCCCCCCCCCCCCCCCCGCAATGCTCACTATTCATCTAATCGATCGGCTTCAGTTAGTAGTAGTAGCGAAGGAATCGCTCCATCGGGATCAGTTAACAGCCATCGATCGATCGCTCGGGTTCAGTAATGCGTAGCCTGTGGTGCAATCGCTCGGGTTCAGTTAGAGCCCAATGCCTTGCTCGCATTCAGTTAGAGCCAACGCCTCGCACGTGTACGAGAGAAACGTGCATCGCTCGGCCCCGACCTCCCACCGTAACCGGCAACTCCCCGAAATTTTCCTCCCCTCACTTCTACCACGGTTTTTTCCGTCATGGACGGCCCAAAGAATGTCACGCAGCTACGTCTCCGGCCCGCCCAAGACGAAAAGCCCATCTTCTATCATGATATTTTGTCATAGAAGTAGGAGCCCACCACATCTATGATGATACTGGGTTTTGTCACAAGTATCGTCATAGAAGTGTCATATGTATGACAGGAAAAAAAATCGTTCGGCTCAAAATGTCACGGATGTGTCTTTTTTTGTAGTGACTGCCACAACTGTTGATGAATAGACGGTAAGTTATTCACGGGGAAACCCTTGTTGAGCGTGTTTGCGAGAGAGAGAGGGAGAGAGAGACAGTGTGCGTGTGTGATATGTTAGAGACTGAGGCAATGATAACAGATTCTTTGTGTCTATGTGTGAGGAGGATAGAGAGAGACATGTACATGGGGCTTTGTGTTGTGTAACATGGAGACACATATACATAAATAGAGAGTGAGTGTGTGATATACACATGCGAACATGGGGAGAGATGAGGATCCAGATAAATGGGTGTTTGTGCGTGTCTGTGTGTGTTTGTGCATGCGTTTGTGTGTGAGAGGGAGTGTGTGTATGTGGAGTAGAGAAACCTAGTATAAGGGAAGGGGGAATGGTGTGACATGTGTAGTAGCGGGATAGCATGGGTGCGGGTGGGGGGAGCAGACTATTTGGAAGAGGCATCGGGTGTGTGTGTGTGGGAGAGGTGTGTGAGAGCGAGAGAGAGAGAGAGAGAGAGAGAGAGAGAGAGAGAGAGAGAGAGAGAGAGAGAGAGAGAGAGAGAGAGGAAGATAGGGGCAAGAGGGGTCATTTGTGTCCATAAATGGCGTATAGATGGGGAGACAATGTTGATGTTGTTCGAAATTGGCCTATGTACAGAGACGCAAGGGAAGGGAGTCATCGTGTGTGTGACAGGAACTTCATGAGAGATCAAGAATAGATGGTGTAGAGAACAATGTGCGAAATCGAGAACGATGATACATTAGGGAGCTATGGAAAGAGTCACGACATATATGAATACAGGGAAGGAGCTGGGGTGGGTCCGCATGTGGGAGAGATAGAAAGAGGAGAGTGGTGCACAAGGAGACAAAGTGTGCTTGTATGCAGTGGGGTGGTGTGTGAGGTGAGTGTGCGAGAACCACATAACTAGGGAGATAGACGTTTGGGGGCGACGTTTTGTGTGTATGGGAAATATACACTCTACATAGTGCGTGTGCTTGGGAAAGAGAGATACCAGGAGACCTAGAGAGTGGGGGAAGAGATGTGTGCATGCCCGAGAAACAAAGCGAAAGAAACCTATATTGGGGTCTCGACTTTAGAAGAGAGAGGGATGTTAATGTGCTCGTGTGTTGGTGTTTTGGGGAGAGAACGACTTCTCTATGTGTGTGTGTGGGGGGGGGGGGGGGGTTGGCTTCAGATAAAGAGTGATGTGTCTATATTTAAGGGACTTTAGCGTAATTGAGATATTGTGCACTCATGGTTGATCAATTTGTTTCACAATTTGGACTATGATACTTTTGAACATGCGCGATATACCTTGATGTACCAGAATTACAAACCTAAGATTGGTATTTTGGAATTCGACTCCATCATTAGCTTTTGTAATTCATTTAAATAGAGGTACATATTTTAAGCCGGGATTTCGTGATTTCAAATTCATATATCAAACCTAGAGATATACACATACGGGCATGTTCAAACTTTATAATCATCCACTTTATTCATACACATACACATTTTTGCTTTTGTCATCATATTTAGGATAAACACATTTGGAATTTCATTTGAATTGGACTGTATGATAGTATTTTCTTGTAGTAGCTCAATGATCCATATTTTAATTGAATGGACAATCTAAGTTTTGAGTTGGAGACACTGATTTTCAAAACTTGCACTTTTTTTGCGTGCAAAACAAACAAACTGTCGGCCATAATATCATAGTTGGCCGTACAAGAGCAAAATAAAATTTCAGGCGCCAAAAGCTTTCAAACATTCTGCTCACATCCAAATATCTCGCGCTCGAAAGTGTAGTCCTGCGATATTCCTGTTTTACCCCTACCACATGATCGGGAAAGGGATGCTTTGCTAACTCCATTGTTTTCCCCTCTTTGGCCCCAACATTCTTCCCCAGAGCCCTTCCCCTTCCCCTCCCCGAACCCCCCAACCAAGGCAAGCTGCCGAATCTAGTCCTCCGCCATAGCGGTGGACCTCACACCCCGCCGGATCTACCTTCCGCACCTTATAACCCCCAGCTGCCAACTCACCACTTCACCGGAGCCGCTTCAACGACTGGCTTGTCCACCTCTCTAGATCTCCTTGACCGCCATCATGGTCCACCGCACCGGATCTGCTTAACCGGCGCCCTCGTCCACCACAGTGTACGCCCTTCACTGACTCCCTCGTCCGCCCCATCGCTGGCCCTTCATACAAGCCCTTGTCCTCCACAACAGATCTGCCTCATCGAAAGCACTGTACAACGCGCCCCGCTGAAGCCTTCGTCCACTGCACCGGACCCGCTCCACGAACGCCATATTCAACTCCACTAGCCGTGCTTTACCGATGCCGCGGCCTCATCAGGTTATTTAGATTTGTACACCTTCAGTTTTTCTCTTTATCGTGCAACTGTTCACTTACCACAGATGAGCTTTCTTGTATGACGACAGGCGCCGCAACCGTAGCACCGGAGCCGCTTCAGCGATGGCAACAGGCGGCCCAAACTCAACTTCAACACGAGCACCATCGACAATCCTTAGCTATCAGGTATGACAATGATACCCATACGCCGTCGATAATCAGGTACTATTATCCAACGGCTGGCGCCTACGTTCACTTTCCTAGCATAAGCACCACACCTTTGAATTTCTTCAGGGCATCATTCAGTTTTTCATGAGATGCGTTATTCTGCTTGCACTTGTAGAGCCATACTTCTAGTAGTGAACATGTTGCATGTGCTAAATTACATACCAGTGCACATATAGTTAATATGCTTTAGTTTTGTCCTAAGTACTCCCTCCGTTCCAAAATAGATGACCCAGCTTTGTACTAGAATGTACTAAAGTTAGTACAAAGTTGAGTCATCTATTTTGGAACAGAGGGAGTATTACTGTACTTCCTAGATATCACTACCTACTATTTTACTTCTTGAATGCTATATTTATGATAATGGTGTTGTTCTCATGCCACCTGTTGGTTCCATCAGACTGCTTAATGTTCTCTATGCTTAATTACGCATCAGCAAACTAGCATGTGGTTCCGCTGCTTTTTGTTTTTTTTACCCTACATTTTCTGATGCTAGCTATTACATCACTGCTCCGAGCCTCTGTTCATTATTTGTTTGTGTGTTCTTGATCTTCCCAAGTTGCATGACTAATTTGATGCTTCTATTAATTATGGAGCTGCCAACCCCATCAAGCAAAATATTTGTTCTTTTGGGGCTGGCACCTCAAACAAGCATAAAAATAGAGGGAAGCAGATATATTGTCGTGTATGCTCACACCCTTCTTTCATTAGTTTAGATGAACCATTGATGATCAATTCGGACCAGTGTATGCGATTAAAATTAATTTACCTAAATAGAGGGTGCAGAATAAACTACAACAACTAGATTTGCAACCACGGGATGCTGATGATAACTTCAAAGAACATTGCAACAGCAGCGAGGCTTCACAGCAACATATGGTAAGCATGTGTGTTTTAGTACATGTGGAATGTAATGCGAGTGGGATGCTTTCTTGGCTTGTGACCTCAACCTGTAATCCTACCGAATTACAAATAGTTCAGTCGTCTGCTTTGTTGTATTGCTTGATTCGAATGCTTGTTTGTTGTTACGCTATACCTGAGTTGGCCAATATGTCAGCAATGCCTGCTGTACTATCGTAAAGAAATGCATGCCTATTTCATTTGAGTCCTTAACTTTTCCTTGCAACTTCATCACAAGACTGTCTTCATACTTTATATGAGGCCACACTGTTAAGTGCTTTCTCAGATTATTTCAACTGCTTAGATGCCTTGGCAACTTAAATATAGCGGTGGTGCACTCCCTTTCAACTAGGGATGTCAACTGGGTCCCTTTTAATCCCGATTAAAGTCCACTAGTGGTATGATAGTTCAAAAGAGTTTTTGTTTTTTGAGGAAAAAGAACTAAGGAGCTAGCAAAAACTAACTAGATGGGACTGGCGGATGTCGTTTATTTGCCACTTACATCCCTAGTTTCATCTTACCATTTTAATTTCTTTTCAGCTGATGCTGCTTCGAAACATTTAAATATAGCTTGCCATGCTCGCAATAATTCGTTTGTCGTTTACTGCCTGGATCATACAATAACTATCTCTTACTTATGTCTAGCGGAAACCTTTCAGGATGCTGTTCACACTAGGACACAATGTACAACCCTAGAATCTATTTGTGGAAGCAGTGCGCCATCCATGTTACCAGATGGTAGCAGTTCAGAGGCAACACCGCCGGAGAGCAGTCTGAGCACAGATATTATAGTGCTTGAGGCTCTACAAGAGGCAGAAAAGAGATAGTGTGGCTTCCATGAATGAGGTAATCTTTATATTGAGGCTGGAAATTATGGAATTAGCGGCACACATTATGCAAGCAACCAAAGAATTGGAGGAAGTAAGAATGTTGCATTTGAAGACGGAGGAGGTCCTGCTGTTTCTGCTATCTGAAGCCCAGGATAATCCCGGTTCTTCTTTAGATACCAGTTGAAATTGTCATTAGATTTTTGTACTTGCATGTTGTGTCATGTCCCTGAATAGATTATGTTGCAAGACCCCCTATGTTTTCCATGTGTTGTAATGATCCAAAAAAATTTAGGCGAGGTAATCCTTAGTACTTGTATGATTGACATAAGGTGAACTGTTTTCGTGTGAGCATATTGTATTGGATGAAATAACTGTTTGACTCAGAGTGTATCCAACCTACTGAATTCGAAGATCACGACATTTCTAAATCATAATCATATATAAAGGTGGAATAAATCTTTGTTGTTGTTTTGAAGAAATAAATAACAAAACGTAGAATTATGTGTGGATATTCGTAATCGAATACAAATTGGATTTGAATTTAGTTTGCCAGGGCCCAGGGTAAACGTGAATGCTAATTCTCCCAAGTTTTGAATGAAGCAGCTAAACACCCACTATAATTTGTGGGCTTCCCGAAGAAAGTGTTTGCGATATGGAAATTACTGTCTACCCCTGACACTTGACATCCTTATCAACCGGATTTACACTATTGTCGATAGGGGTAGACTATTAAGTTCAATCAGACGTGACAGGACGGCCTCTGAGCCCATTCAGACACAGTGGGCGCCAAACGTGGGTGGCAAAACACATTTGTTCAAGCTCATCCGAAAGACATGTGTCTCTTCCAACATTTCCCCATTCATACACAGTGGGCGGCAAAACAAACACTCCTTGTCCGAAATCGATGTAGGCTAATATTTTAAATAGGGGCAGATGTGTAACTTCCCTCAGACGTGACACAACTGCCCTACCCGTCAGCCCCATTCATATACCGTGGGCGCCATCCGTGGGCGGCAAAACACCCTCTCATCGCCCAAAATAGTTACCAGCAAATATTTGGGAGACGCGAGATTACCGTCCTATCCCCAACCGATGTGATGTCCGAAATTTTAAATGGGGGATAAGTTCGTAACTTTCCCACATTTCAGAGAAGCGCGTACCAAAGTTTGAGATCCCCCCTCCCCTCCATTTACCCATTCATACACCATCGGTGGCACGACAACCTCCGCACTGCGGCCAGCCTCCTCCGTCTGCCACCCCATCCTCCACCTTGCCGGAGCCGCTACCCCTACCCCGTCGTCCACTACAAGAGATGGATGTCTCTGATCCACGGCGCTGGACCAGGATCCTTTCATTGCCTCCTCTTGCTTCATCGGCACCGTCGTCCACCTTGTCGTTGTCGCTCCTACGACCACCTCGTCCACGGCAAATGGATTTATCCCCAGACACGGTTGTCTGCCATCTAAAGTCTTCTTCCCCGCCGCCGACAACCATCGCACCCGCAGCACCCTCAACGTATCAGCAGAGGCCTACACGGCGTCGCAAGAGAGGTGGTAATCTTTCATATGTGCTTAAGTTATTGATCTCACCCGGAAAATAGATCATAATTTGTTTACTGTACTTTTCTTGTCCGTACCAAATCGTAGTGGCTAGTTGAAAGCAAACATTGGTTGCGAAGTAGCTTTGTCCGATTTGCACCTTCAGATCCGCCATGGCACGGGCATTATACTCGTAAAGCTTATGGATTCCCCCCTTTATATTCACTACCATCATCGTAGGTGCTTCGTGCCGTGCTAGAACTGCTCCTCAAGACCTCAACCCAAAGCTTACGTGTTGAAATACGAATCTGATATGATGCTCATATCACTAAACAGAAAATGTTTAATTGGTCACCTAATGTTCCTATATTCATTTCGAAAAGCATGTGCGCCACCCACTGGTCCAGCTAGTTCCACTTTCCTAATTTTTCCCTTGATGCTTAGGGTTTTCCCCTTTTATCTACTCTACTATGATCTGCGTAGGTGCTTTCTGTCGTACTAGCATTACTCCACCCTTCAATCTAAACAACACAACACTCAGAATTTGAAAGCTTAGTTGTTAAAATATGATTGTGATATTATACTGATATTAGTTAACAGACACATTTAATTGGTTAGCTAAAGGTCCCACTTGAGTTTCCAAATGCAAGTCGCGACATATAGAGAGACAGCATAATTGCATTTGTTTGTCACTTGTTGACTGTACTTTCTTGTCCATACCAAATCTTAGTTGTTATTTGAAAGCAAACATCGGTTGCTAACTACCCTTTGCGTGGTTTGCAGCTTCAGATCTGCCATCCCACTGCCACAGTCAACACTGTACTCATCATGCTTACGATTTCCCCATTTTATGATGACCACAATCAGCCTACGTGGTTCGTGTCGTAATAGCACTGCTCCACCCATCGAGCTAAACAAGCTTAGTTGTACAAATTCATATCTAATATTATGCTGATATTAGTAAAACTAAGAGATGTATAATTGGTTAGCTAAATGTTCCTACTTTAGTTTCGAAATGCATGTGAGCCACATATGGAAAGACTGGAAAAGAATAGTATTTCTCTGTGCGCTCTGGTTTATCATGGGTGGCCAACCGACATTGTATTGAAAGACTTGTAATATCTTCAATTTGCTTTCTCTTCTGCTCTTCTTTAAGATGATCCTCTTCTCTTGTGGTCGACTGGTCAGGTCGAGTTGTTCTCCCTTAGTATATTTTGAATCTGTCAGGTCAGGTCGAATTGTTCTTCTTTACTATATGTTGAAGCTGTCATCTGCGAAGTGTCATCACTTCTAGAGCTCTCATATTTTGAGTAGTAGGCCACATTATATTAATGCACACAACAAATTACAGCATGCATGGCATCTCTTAAAAGAATTGCAGAGATAGCACAAAGGGGTTTACAGGGAGGTAGTATTGAATTATAATCACTTCTGCATTACAAAGAAAATCTCACTTGTTTTTATGTTTTCATGCATGTCAGATATTGAACATTATCAAAATGAATATGAGAATGGGCGCACGAGAGGAATATTGCGGAACAATGCACTGGCTAACAAACTTGGCATGGTGGAGGATGGCCTATCTTATTCACCCATCAAGGTGCTTGCTCTAACTTGGCAAAGTTGTATTGGTCGCACATATTTTGCATTTGACCTCTTGCATTACTACTACTTTGTTACACCATCTTCTTAGTTTAAGCATCATATATGAGTATATGCCATACCTATCCATTTTCTGTACCTATTACATGTGTCGTCACACTATGCTTTTCCAGTCAAATGTTGTTATTTCGTAATAGTTTCCGAAAGGAAGAGGGTGAGTGAAGATCCTCAAGGAGTGATACCTGTTAAATCAGATAGATCAGAAGCCACAGAAAACATAGGCCCAACTGCACCACGCTTTTCCCCTACTCCATTGGCCAAACCCCTATTAGAACTACTGAGAGCCCAGCGTCAGATAATGTCTATGATATCAATTCAAAATTTGAACTCCTAAATTTTAGCATGTGCCTTACCTTCTCTCTTGTATGAAAACTAATTTCACATGAATCTCCTTGCTCAAAGGATCATACGATCTCACAAAAATACTGGGCTCTACATTGCTCTTGTCAGTACCTCTCTCCATTTTGCCTTGTAACACTGTACTTAATTAATTGCTATTTGATTATGTATCATCAGTCTGCACCTGAGCTTCATTATCCTCTGTTTCTTCCAATATTATTTGATCTATATTTACTCTTTGCAAAATGTAGAATAATGGCAACGCTTATCAATAATTTTCTTTGGGGAATTTATTGAATTATCCTTCCATCAACATGGAGAAGGGCTTTGTCCAGCCCGTGTTAACATGTAATTTAAGTTCATCCTTCTCAAGCCTTAAAACTTTGTTCTGTATAGATTTGGATAGGCATCATTTCCTCCACTGCTATTTGCTTTGCTGTTTACATCTGATTGGATGTTTGCAACAACTACCAGTTTCAAATTGTAGATGTAAAAACATATTCCTTATGCAGAACAGATCCATTTATTTGCTTATATAATTGTGAAACCTGTTACGTGTCTCCTTGTTTCTCTTTCAGAGTCGTATCTCTTAGGCCAGGCAGAACTTTAGGGAAGATAGTGAGCCAAACCATCTTGAGGACAGCGAGATGACCCCAAGGTCCTATCTTGATGAAACCAGTGAGTTGAAGCTACTCACCAGCAGGTGTGAGACAACCTCTGTGCAGTCGCTGCCTCACTCAGTTCGACTTCTTCAGTCTCAACTTAAAGCAGAAAGGCTTGCTTCATCTCAACTCCGACTTGAAGTCAAAGATGCAATGAAGATGTACTGCCTTGCGCACCATCATGCCATACAGCTACGGGTGATGCATCTGTCGTTGACACAACTGAGGTCTACTCAGCTTCTTCGACTGGTTGGGGGGCCGATCTGGCTAGGCCTCGTGCCTTCTGAAGTGCTCTTAGTTTTGTATATTCTTTTGTCGGTGCGTTTATTTGCACTGGTGGCGAAGTTTGATGCCCAGTGGATGTAATATGTGTAATAGCCGTGATAGCCTAGCATAAATTGCTTGCTTATTTATTTCCTTGTTGTCTTGTTTATTTGTTTGCTTGTAGTCAGTGCAGTACTTTTTTTGCGGTTTGCTAGTGGCTGCAATAACCTATTTTTTAAAACTAGGCCACAATAACCATGGGCTACATATTTACTGTAGTGACACTGGGCCTCCTACGGGCCGTAGAAACAATGGGCCTTCTACGGCCGTAGAAACAATGGGCCTTCTACGGGCCGTATCATCAATGGGCCTTATACGGGTCGTATGATCGATTGGCCAAACATGGGCCAATAACAGACTGCATTATGGCCGTAAACGGGCTAGAGTTGGAATCGTCCGTTCATGGGCCGACCATAACGGGCCATCGTTAATAGGATGTATTTGATGACGCTATGAAAATGGCCCAACGTATTAACGGACCACAAACGGGCCGACTGTAACCATGGGCTGAATTTGGCCCACAAGCAGAAAATGACAGTAATGGGTCGTAAGTAAACGAATGCTGGAAATGAGCCCAGGAATAAATGGGCCCTGAGAAATCCGAAAGATAACATGGGCTACAAACGGCCCAATGGATTAATGGGCCATTAATGGGTATAAAGTGATACACTGTTCATTACGGGCCAGTTTCACCACGGGCCGTTAATGGGCCAATAGTTACAAAGGGCCTAATATGGGCCGAAATACGTCATGGGCCATACATGGGCCGGAACATAAAATGGGATGGAATCATATTGGACGGCCCAGATGGCACTGCTGGGCCTAATTTGGATAGGTCGTAACGGGCCCTGGGTTAGCGGGCTGTAAATGGGCTATATGCGAACATGCCGTTAACAGGCTTTCCGTGGGCCGGCCCGGCACCTTTTGACCAAGTCAAACGGGCCGGCCTTTTCACAGGAATGGGCCTCTGTTGGGTCGTGCCACGTGTCGAAGTATCATAGGCGCCTTCGGTCCAATGAGTGGATGACATCTGTCCCAACGGTGAGCCGACACATGTTTCCTCCAGCCAATGATGATTTTACACATGGAAAATCCCCATTGGTCGGGGCTGTTAGCAGGTTATCGGATCCAAAACCGGACCCAATAGCTTAATGGTGTTCCGTTACAGTGGATGCCACGTGTCGGTCACCCTTGACGAAAGCACTTCTGTGACGCGCGATTTATCATCATGGAAGTGGACACTTCCATGATGATAATTTTGGTAATGTCATGGAAAACTACTACGACAGCATAGGTATGACTATCTTGATTCTGTCATAAAATCATCATGGATGTACATGCATGACAAAAAACGCGACCTATTGTGACAAACACGTATCATCAGGGAAGTGTATTTTTTTTAGTGCCCGCACCGCCTCTGGACACGGCGACCGCGGTGAGCGACATGTTCATCATCACTGGACACGGTCGGCTTCAGTGTGCCGAGGGTGGCGTTAGCACTGTGGCACGACCATCATATCAACACCCGGCTTGTCGAGGATGCACGGGGCGTCGAAGTGCGCGTGCGCCGCGACGCATCCGAGGAGTGTTGCAGCGCGACCAACTGCATCCCCAGGACCTGAGACCATGCTGGGTTGTCTTGGTTTTTCAATGATATGTGAGGATCGCATGTGAGCATAGGGCATCTCCAATGTTACCACGACCGCAGCTAACTACCCTAGCACACCAAAAAACCTCGTCCTTCGCGTGGTGCGTTCCTAGCCAGCGCCAGCTGCCCGCATTCATGTCGTCCGTCTGTACATCATTAAGAGGCTCGGTACCCGAGGAACCAACTCCGGTGACTTAAAGACGCACCTAGAGGTTTGGCCTCACCGGAATGCGCTACTTAAAGCGGCAACGCCCAGCTAAACTCCACACCATAGCACATCGTCCTGCTACCTGGCACCACATCTGCCATGACCACGAGCGCGAACGCTCTGCGGGAGAGCTTGTCTTCGGGGATGAAGCTCGAGTCCGCCGCCCTCGCTCAAGTTGCCGTCACGACGCAATAGCGGCGTAGCCGGACGCGGACACAACCGCACAAGCGGTGGCCACGCTGGCAGCCGATGACGGGAGCATGTCAGCCACGCGTCCTACTTGCTACCGTCCAACGTTCGGTGGTGCATGTGGCAGGTGAAGCGACGGACCATCCACATCCATCATCATCGACCTCACATCCACCGGCACCGCCGATGGCAGGGACTCCTCCGAGGATGAGTAGGGCATGGGAGGCGGCAGGGCATGGTGTGCCCAATGGACAGTCTGTCTCCCGTGTTCTACTATTCCTCATGGGAGACCGCACCTTCACTTCACGAGTCTTGAACCCTGCCCCCGTACATGGAGATAGCAGATGGATAACGTCGCTCACCGCCATAGAATAGGTTTAGAGTCGGGTTTCTTTTATTTTTTCTGTCCTATAAAAGTTTGAAATGTAATGAAAATCTGTCGTGTTTGCATTAATCTCGTCCGGTGTATATGAACTTTCACAATAATAGTAAGATATATTGTAGGAGTATGAAAATAAGTATATGGAATGATGATTTGTTTTTGTGTGTATAAACTTAGAAGGTTTGACACGAGACAATGCTAACATGCCAAGTGAATAAACACATAGGGTCTGCATACACAAATTATCTTAGGCACTCCAATAGTACGTCCACTACACATTCACGCATTTCACATCTTTATACATCTACGGGGGCCTACGAAAGGGTTAACATAAATTGCCTCTCTCGCTCCCCCCTGATTTTCATGGTGGTGGGCCCCTCCCTCCTTCCAATCTACAATCAACGCCTCACATGTTTCACATTACGTTAATTACATAACTAGGATTACGTAGGTGTAGCATTACTCGTCCTAAAAAATCAACTAAGCCAACCTCCCAGTATATCGTGCGGGAACAGACCCGGCCGTGCCGTTTTAGTCGGGATTACCGGATTACTACTAGTAGTATCGATGGATCGCGTGATGCAACAAGTTTTTTTGAGGGGTTGAAGCACCAAGTTTAAAAGGAAAAAAGGTGGTACACTCACAGCACGCCTGTCGCGGTCTCATTCCACCCCACACACAGTCGGTCCTACACACGGCTCACGCAAACGGAACGCGCTTCAGCTTGCCTCTTCACTGACACGTGGGACTTCAACTCCCCCCACCTACCGCGCGAAAATCCCCCCAACCCCCCCCCCCCCAAATCCCAAATTCAGCCAGCCTTCGACCAACTAGCCTATAATATTCCCCAAACCCCCTCCCCCGCCCCCCCCTCCACTCCATTCGCTCCGCCAAAGCCGCCCTCCCCGCCATGCCGATACGTCGGCGACGCAGTTCATCAAGGGGACGCGCGGCGATCCTCTCGCTCCCACAATACACTCTCGTAGACTGTTGTCCTCTAGCCGCGCCGCCACCGCTGGCGACATTCTTGTGGAGACGCACGGTGGTCAGCGCCGCCACTGCTGGCGACGTTCGTGCGGAGACGCACGGTGGCCAGCTTCTCCCATGGTACACGCATTCTAGACTAAGGCCCCGTGCATGTCGGAGCAGCGCTGAATGTTAGCTGATAGACGCTGTTAAACACACTATTTGCCGAAGTAGTTTATAGTCAATATGGTCTGCTTAAGAAGCTTCATTGCACTGTTCTGCAATCAATCTGTTTAGCTGAGATGGGGTGCCAAGCCCAATTAGTTGCTAAAATATCCTGACATATATTTATTGTGATGTAGATTGCCATGGTCTAGTGGCCAGTCTGTTAGGTGAAATAGCTCTACACCATTTTATACTTGATCTTTGTTGCTGAGATGGCCTTCAATGGCTGTGTGCTCAGCCTCATTGACTACTGAAATAACCTGCCATAATTTAGCATTCATATCTGTTTGCTGAATTAGCTTTACATATATTTATTACTTAGATCTGCTTGTCCAAATATCTTGCCATAGCTTTAGACATCGACCTAGGTACTTTTTTCTGGACTTCATAAAAAAGCATATATGTTTCTCCTGTAATATCTATTAGAAGAACTAATTTGTATGTCTAACAGGTGGACAGGACTTGGATAACTTCTGCTCGAAGATTCTCCAATGCATATGTCGAGGGGGTTGAAAAGTTCATGAACTTTATTAGAGCTGAGTACGGTGGTCCGAAATCAGATGTGCTCTGCCCATGTAGCAGTGGTATGAATTCAGTTACAAGACCCCAATCAACTATGCAAAATCATCTACACTTGTGGGATGTCGGTCACATATACTAGGTGGGTTCATCATGGTGAAGCTATCAACGTCAATGTTACTGACTATGTGGAAGCAGCAGATCACCATCTTGATCTTCCTGATGCTCTGGTGGAAGAGGAGGAGGAGGTGGCGGTGGTGGAGCCAGTGAGTTTGACCAACATTGAAACAATGCTACGAAATGCTCGTCCATTTTGTGAACTTCCACCAGCAGAAGAAAAACGGTCGGCCCGCATGTTGGAACAATGCAACATGGCTGTCACCCCAGGAAATAGGTTGTCAGCATTCTTAGCTATGATCACCTTTCTTCAGGTGAAGACATTTGAGTGGATGACCAACAAATCATTCGATGCGATGTTGGCTGCTTTCCACAGATCTTTCCCAGATGCGTCTGAGCTGCCACACACCTACTGTAAAATGAAGAATTTCCTTCGTGTAGTTGGAATTGGATATGGTATGCTCTGTTGGAAAAGGCAGTGCCTAGGAGGCGCTTAGGCACGCCTAGGCACTAGGCAATGGCCAAACGCCTCGCCTTGGGCATAAATGGAGGTCTAGGCAGGGCAAGCAAGGAATTGTCTACGCAAGCAAGAAATCATGCCACATACTGCACTAGTATGCCAAATGGGTTCTATTCCAATGGTAGTAGACGGTAATTAACTTATTTACATGCCCTAAACTAATATCAACACCCATACAATAATCACAAATACAGTACGAGTAAAATATATATTACTGGCTAGGCTGCGCCTAGGGCGCTTAGGCACCGCCTAGGCACTAGGCGAAGGCCAACCGCCTCGCTTACGCCTACCGCTTTTTCCAACCTTGATGATATGATCAATGTTTGTAAGAATAATTGCGTTCTGTTCCGGAAGGATTATGCCAACTTAAGTGAATGCCAAAAATGCAGATTATCAAGCTGGAAAGATGGCAATGTTGTGAAGAGGATTCCTCATAATGTTCTGAGACATTTTCCAATTATACCAAGATTGTAGAGGTTGTTGCATGATGCCAAAACAAGAGAGGATGTACTGTGGCATTCTAAGAACCAGGAGTACAGAGATCAGAATGTAATGAGCGATCCATGTCATGGTAGTGACTGCAAAAGCTTCACTCAGAAACACAAAAAGTTTGCTGTTGACCCGAGAAACATTAGACTTGGCTTAGCTTCAGATGGATTTAACCCATTTGGCCACCAGAGTGCCCCATATAGCATGTGGCCAGTGCTTGTTATCCCTTACAACATGCCTCGAAATGTCTGCACCAAAGAATCAAACTACATGATGGCCTTGCTCATCCCAGGTCCAAAAAGTCCTGGAAAGGATTTTGATTTATTCATGGAGCCTCTTGTGGAGGAACTTCAACAGCTATGGAGGGGTGTTCTCACTCATGACCTATATAGCAGCCCACCAGCTGATTTCTTTCTGTGTGATGTTATAATTTGGTGCATCCATGATTTTTTGGCTTTGGGCACTATGTCAGGGCGAA
Organism: Triticum timopheevii; assembly: GCA_963921465.1. Taxonomy (NCBI): domain Eukaryota; kingdom Viridiplantae; phylum Streptophyta; class Magnoliopsida; order Poales; family Poaceae; genus Triticum; species Triticum timopheevii. The sequence goes on from OY997266.1 coordinate 323,101,188, forward strand.
CAACACATGGTTACAATGCATGTGTTCGCTATGACAGGAATCCGCTATCATACGCAATACTTAGCAAGATCTGTTACATTGGACACTGTCGTTTCCTTGCCAAGGACAAGCCGCGTCCTACAAAATACCAAAGATATGTGTTCAATGCAAAGCATGAAAACCGTGATGCGCCAAAGAGGCTCACCACCGATGAGTTGCAAGTGGACTTAGAGAAGGTCAGGCACATTACACTAGGAAACCATCCTGATAATGGTAGCGAGAAAAGGAAGCACGGCAGGGCAGAAGAGAGATTATTGTTTACCCGTAGGTCCACTTTGTGGGACTTGGAGTATTGGAAAGATTTGGATCTGCGGCATAATCATGATGTGACGCACATCGAGAAAAATATATGTGACAACATTATCAGCACACTTCTTAATATTGAAGGCAAGACGAAAGATACCTTTAAATCTAGGATTGATTTGACACTCCTGGGTATCAGACATGATTTGCATGTGCAAGATGAAGGTATACCACGGGATATGGCACCAGCTGTGTACGTCTTGGACAAGGTAAAAAGAAAATAATTATAGGTCCTGTCTCGTGTGAGATTCCCACATGGATTTGCTTCCAACCCTGAAAGGAGAGTCAGTGTAGATGGAAACATGGTACAAGGGTTGAAAACACATGACTGGCACTTCCTACTTCAAAGGGTTTTACCTATTATCCTTAGAGGATTGGGCCGCCCTGACTTATATAGAGGAGTTGCAGAGTTGGGACAATTCTTCAGGGAACTATGCAGTAGAAATATCAGGGTAGATGCTTTGGAGCGTCTTAGAGACAAGATACCAACTATCCTATGCGACCTTGAGAAGATATATCCTCCAACCTTCTTTGATGTGATGGTGTATTTGGTTGTTCATCTACCTGATGGGGCATCACTTAGAGGTCCAGTATAGTATGGATGGATGTACCCTAGTGAAACACGGCTAGGCACTTTCATGGGCTATGTTAGGAATAGAGCTAGACCTGAGGGTTCCATTGCAGAGGCCTACATTGCTACAGAAGCATTGACATTCTGCTCAAAATACATTGAAACAGTAGATCAACGAAGCAAAGAGGTGCGTGAAGACAATCCCGGGCTCAAAGTTTTTGATTGTTCTGTTCGAGTTACAGGGAAGAGTCGACAAGATGGCAAACCTAAAGATTTGGACAAAATGGTTTGGTATGTGTTGAATAACTGTCCTGAGATACTACCTTATATCAAGTAAGCGCTAAGTACTGCAGCTAATACATCGTAATCTACTAAACTTGCTGCACATTCTTATATATTTAGATGTTTGACGTGATCACTATGTTGTGCAGCATCTACAAAAAGGAGTTATTGCCGCAAAATCCAAGAAACATTGACAAACTGGTTATGGCAGGATTTGTGAAATGGTTCAAGAGCCATGTAAGCTTTTGAATTGCACTGTCAGTTTTTTAATATATTGAGTACATAAGATGATCATCTTGTCTATTTTCTAACCATAGGTTAAGAAGATGCGGGAGGATGGGCAACCATTTCATGATGCCCTTTATGTACTAGCAATGGGTCCTGATACTCGGGTAAGACATTATGAATCTTGCGTTGTTGGAGATGTGCGCTACAACACCCTTGCACACGACAAAGGCAGAAAGACAAAAAACAGTGACGTCATGAGCACGGATAAGTACAGTGAAGTGACAACTGAAATGAATGCTAACATAATAGACATTATTCAGTTGCGGTATATCTCCAGTTTCGAGGTTCATCGGTGTGTGGTTCTGTTGTGCTGTCATTCATATAACCTGTTTTCCAGGATCGCAAAACCTAGAGCTGATGATTATTTCAAATCCATCAATGTCAAGGCGGCGCCGATGAGCCTTTTATTTTGGCAAATCAAGCAACACAGATATTTTTCTTGGAAGGCACATTTGCAAGTAGCGATGACTGGAGAGTATTGCAAAGGTTTGAGCAGAGGAATTCATTTAATGAAGTTGCACAACAAGATGATGCTTACACTGTTACTGATGTACAAGATTCCACATATGTTCCTAATATCTTTGAGAACCATCACGTCAATGACACTGGCGAAAAGATTGCCTGTCGGGCTGTGGACATACAAGAGTTGATCAATAAGAAGCCAACGTTCGAGGACATTGAGGATGAAGAAGAAGATGACACTTTGGGGAATTACGATTCAGACTGATACACATGGCGAAGATGTTGACGCTGCTGCTGCCGATGATGATTAGATTGCTTTTGTCGTATTTGCCTGCCAGAAGACGTTTTTATCTACTATGTGAAATTGTGTTTGCTATAACAACTGAAACCTGATGAACTTGTTGTTTAGTATTTTGCTGTGAGAACATCACTTATTATGTATGTTGATTTGTGTTTGGTGATTGTATGATGACTAAAACATGGTGACATTGTTGTTTAGCTGTACTCATATTTGGCTGTGAAACTTGAATTTGATGACATAGTTTGCTGTTGGACTGCAATTTTCTCGACGTCTTTGAATGGGAACAAAGCTGACCCGACAGTGCCTCTGCTATGTATTTATTTATGATTAAAAGGGGATACCCCCCCATTTCCGTTAATAGAAATCATTAGATGTTCACAACATTATGCCCAGCCTACTAAACGGGTTTGATTCATTACTAGTTTCAGCAAAGTTCTCATGTCATAGCCATTGAATACATCACGAGTGCTACATACACTGCAAATAAAGAGACAATCATCCTACAGAGCACATCGATTTTTCCCATTATCTTCACAAGCTCTTTCATCTCCTCATTGCTATCAAGGCTGTTCAGCAGATGTTGCTTGGCCATGATCAGAGGAACTGCATCTTTAACCTTCTACTGTGCATCTTCCTCTTCTGTCGTTCCTTCAGTTACTTGTCCAACACCCCAATCTGCTGGTATTGGGATTCCTCAGCTAACCAAATAACCAGCGTAGGTGCATTCCCCCACATCAGCAACTTCCCAGAAATACAAATCACACGAATCTTCCCTTTTTTGCATGAATCAAATTGGAAGATCATCAACCAAACTATTAAAAAATCAGCATCTGAAAGCAGCAGAACAACACTTAAACATATTATTACCCCATGATTCGGGCATTTATAAAAGACTCGGCCAGGGTTGAGGATTGTGGTTGAGACGTGATGGATGGCTCTGCATGATTTGCAGCAGTGGCACCACACCAACGGCAACGGGTTGCGATGAGCAACCGACGGCGGTGCGTGTGCCGGCGGGGGTGTGGAGACCCACACGTGATGGTACGGGTGGCGACTTGGCGCATATCTAGTTGTTGCCTGCTGAAGAGCAGGTGGACGAGCAACCAGTGGACATGGTTGCTGCTGCCAGAGCTTCTGATGCTAGGCAGAGTAAGTAGAGAAGAGGAGAAGCAAACATTGGATATGTCAGTTTCATTACTTGCAGAGTAGTATACCACCATATATAGTCATAGTCTAGGTTTGGATTCGAACCAGCTACAGGAGCACATCTCTCTTTTTTCTAAAATTCAGCAACATCTCTTTACTAGTACACTAGCTTGTTCTGTACGCCTTCTCAAGTCTTTGATTTTCTTTCTTTTTTTGCGAGGAAGGAAGGAGGACAAAATTTAGAGTTCCCGGGACTCGAACCCAGGACCTCTCAGTTGAAAACCAAGGATGCTAGTCACTTATGCGGCGAACGTTCCCTAGGAGGAGGACGGCAGACAAACACATTTTCCTCGCAGTTCTAGTTGCGACACAAGATCGAACGGTCGTAGTTTCGGGAATGTTATCAGGCCAGTGAGCTAAGTTTTTCTTTTCTTCCCATATATAAAAAAGTATGCTACTTGGTGTCGGCTTAGTCAACAAACGGTTGTGCCAACCTTGACCGTTGGATTGACATTCAACATCTGTCATGTTTCTTTAGTCTCTTCTTCCTCCAGCCACCAAAGACAAACCAGTGCCGGGAGGACCGCCTGCTCCCGCCTCCCATGGCTGGCTGTGCTGCCACGCATGCATCGTGGCCACATCGCACCCTAAAACTCGGCGAATCTTCCCCAGCTCTATTCGTTCCCGTCTGAGGCCTCATCATTGTCCTCCGCCATGGTTCGCTCGCCGTGGCGCAGCCCTTCGGTGTTGTCAACATGGTCAGCAACCGAGAGGAATAAGGAGTTGAATGTACATGGTAAGGATGACAGTAGGGACCCAGCAGCGCGCGCAGTATTTTTTCGAGACGGAGAAGGGTATCAACTGGGTTGCACGGGAGTTGTGGCCCGTCTAGCCCAGGCTTTTACTTCATATCTTTACCACATGACCACCCCAGTTTGTTTTTTTCCTTTCTGAAAATAGCTAGCCCAACTATTTTGTTTTTTGTAGAATAACCAACGTAGGCCTACTTGCTTTAATACGCCCTGCTGGGCCGGAAATCTTTCAAGACACGGAGGGATGCATTCAGGCTTGCCCAGAAAATGGGATCAAAGTAATAAGAAATGGGCTATAAAATGAAAAAATACAGCAAATAGGCAATTACTTCCAAAAAAAATTCTTTCGGATTTTGCTATTTTAAATTTCATTGTTTTTGTGCGGGTAAAATTTCATTGGATTTAAATTAAGCTATTTTTAGTTTTTCAATTAATTTGACTCTGGCTAAAAATTTCTGGCTGTATGCTATTTGGGACAGATTTGGAGACTGACTTGTGGGTCTACTAGGTTGACGTGTACGAAAGGCTTTGTCAACTTAGTCCACAAACGATTCTAGCAGCAGTAAACATTGGATGTTAATCCAACGGCCGTGCTACTTCTTCAATATCTGATCTTCTTGCTCCAGCCGTCCAAACCAGCGCCGGTGGGACTACCTGCTCCCACCTTCTATGGCCGGCTGTGCTGCCGCCGAGGCCGCACCGCCCCACCCTACTTCATCACTGACCAGGCCATTCCTCTAGTCACCCACACCTCCTGTTATTTTCCGGCGACGGCAGTCGAACCAGTAAACCCTCATACTCCCCACCACGTGGGCAACCACTGCCGAGTCTTCCCGGGCTCCGTGTCGTTCCCTTCCTAGGCCTCGCCATCGGCCACCGCCCTGGTGCTCTCGGCGCGGCGTGGTCAATGTCGTCAACGAACGACATCCATCAGAAGTGGACTGTATGTGGAGAGGCTATCAGCTGGTCCACGGCCGTACACAAGGAAATGTCTCCTTATTACGCGCAGGAAAAAGATTCCTCCATCTGACAGCTGGGACCCACCGGAAGGGCCTCTGTATTTCACGAAAAAAACATTCCCCCACTATCAGCTCGGACCCACCAGCTATATCTTCGCATGCAAGGAAGTGCCTCCTTATTACGCACAAAAAATGACTACTCCCCCTGCTAGATGGGATCCACCATAGTGGGAGGCTGACTTGTGGGCCTACTAAGTTGACGCGCATGGAGGGCTTTGTCAACTTAGTCAATTTGAATAACTCTAGCTCCAGTGACCGTACGATGTCCATCCAACGGCCATAGTGCTTCTTCAACCTCTGGCTTCTTGCTCCAACCGCCCAAACCAGTGTCGGTCATGCTGCCTGCTCCTGCCTCCCGTGGACGGTTGTGCTACCGTGGAGGCCTCACCGCCCCTACTACTCCCACCGCTGGCCAGGCCATCCCTCTACTCACCCACATCCCCTGTTATTCTGTGGCGACAGCAGCCTCACACCGCAGCCGAACCAGTGAACCCTCGTACTCCTCTCCGCATGGGCATCCACTACCGCGTCTTCCCCGCCTCCGTGTCGTCCCCTTCCTAGGCATCGTCGTCGTCCACCGTCTTGGTGCTCTTGGCACGGCATGGTCAATGTCATCAACGAACGACTTCCATCGGTAGAGTACTGTACGTGGAGAGACTGACAGCTGGGTCCACAACCGCAGCAAGGAAGTGACTCCTTATTGCGCAAAATATAATGATTCCTCCACCTAAAAGCAGTGACCCACCAGATGGGCCACCGTATTTCGTGAAAAAGCGATTTCCCCCTGACTGCGGGGACTCACCAGCTACATCTTTGCATGCAAGGAAGTGCGTCCATATTACGGGCAAAAAAATGATTCTTCCCCTGACAGCTGGGACCCACCAGCTATTTCTTTGCATGCAAGGAAGTGCCGCCTGATCCTCCCTAACAGTCGGGACCCACCTGGTCGAAGCATACGTAGAATTGTCATTCTGGTCACGAACTTGTATGTACATACTGGTCAATCGGTCTGTCTGTAGGCTGCAGCGATGAACCGTGGCCGAGTAAGGAAGGGCACGTGTCGTAGTAGAGGCACGGACGTAGTATGTACACGTACGTATAGCCAGGGTGCAAGAAAGTAAATACGGCCACGTATGTACATATGGGCGGCGTCTCGAATGCCTACTCGCGCATACGTACGGCCAGGGCTCGTGTACATGGCTGGGTCGGAACGGAGAAACTGCGTCGTCATGCTCATCAGGAGGCAATAAAATGTGTCATGTTCATCGGGAGCCAACTAGCTTGGACGGAACAGTCGAAACGAGGCCTGGCATACCATAGAACGGAGGAAACAGCCTTGTGTTCGTCCGCCTATGGTCGAAATGGGATCCTGTTCACCGAGAGGGGTGTGGTATAGCGCAAAACAGAGGAAACGGACTTCTCTCGGACCTCCTACAGTCAAAACGGGGTCCTATTGATCGGGAGGGGTGTGGCATACCGCAAAACGGAGGAAACGGACTTGTGTTGGAGCGCTACGGTCGAAACGGGGGTCCTGTTCGTCGGGAGGGGTGTGGCGAACCACAAAACGGGACTCCACGGGCTACTGTTCATCTCCACCGTCAACCTCTTCCAGCTTCCACCTGAGACTGTTCATGCACGGCATCTCCCTCCTGCCTCCACTAGCTACTGTTCATCCACGGGCTCCTGTTCATCCAGCCTCCACTGCTCCTCCACCGGCTACTGTTCAACCAGCCCTCTCCACGGTGTCCTGTTTAACCACCCCTCCATGGGCTACTGTTCAACCAGCCCTCCACCGGCTACTGTTCAACCAGCCCTCCACGGGGTTCTATTCATCCAGCCCTCCACGGGGTCCTATATATCCACCCCAACACTACAAAAAAATACACTTCTGTGATGATACGTGTTTGTCATAGTAGGTCTCGTTTTTGTCATGCATGTACATCCATGACGATTTTATGACAGAATCAAGATAGTCATACCTGTGCTGTCGTAGAAGTGTTCCATGACACAACCAAAATTATAGAAGTGCTTTCGTCAAGGGTGACCGACATGTGGCATCCACCATAACGGAATGCCGTTAAGCTATCGGGTCGGGTTTTGGATCCGATAACCCGTTAATAGCCCCGACCAATGGGGATTTTCCACGTGTAAAATCATCATTGACTGGAGGAAACACGTGTCGGCTCATCGTTGGGACAGATGTCATCCACTCATTGGACAGAAGGCGCCTATGATACATCGGCACGTGGCACGGCCCAACAGAGGCCCATTCCTGTGAAAAGGCCGGCCCGTTTGACTTGGTCAAAAGGTGGCGGGACGGCCCATGGAAAGCCTGTTAACGGCTTGTTCGCATATATCCCATTTACAGCCCGCTAACCCAAGGCCCGTTATCCCTATCCGAATTAGGCCCAGTAGCATCATATGGGCCATCCAATATGATTCCAACCCGTTTTCACTTATGGCCCATGTATGGCCCATGACGTCTTTCTGTCCATATGAGGCCCTTTGTAACTCTTGGCCCATTAACGGCCCGCGCTAAAACTGGCCCGTAATGAACAGTGTATCACTTTACACCCGTTAACGGCCCGTGGTGAAACTGGCCCGTAATGAACAATGTATCACTTTATACCCATTAACGGCCCGTTAAGCCATTGGGCCGTTTCCAGCCCATGTTATCTTTCGGCCTTCTAAGAGCCCATTTATTCTTGGGCTCATTTCCAACATTCATTTACTTATGGCCCGTTACTGTCATTTTCTGCTTGTGGGCCAAATTCAGACCGTGGTTACAGTCGGCCCGTTTGTGGTCCGTTAATACGTTGGGCCGTTTTCATAGCATCATCAAATACGGCCTATTAACGATGGCCCTTTATGGTCGGCCCATGAACGGACGATTCCAACTCTAGACCGTTTACGGCCATAACGCGGCCTATTATTGGCCCATGTTTGGCAAATCGATCATACGACCCATATAAGGCCCGTTGATGATACAACCCGTAGAAGGCCCACTGTTTCTACGGCCCGCAGAAGGCCCATTGTTTCTACGCCCGTAGAAGGCCCACTGTTTTTACGGCCCGTAGGAGGCCAGTGTCACTACTTTAAATATTAGCCCACGGTTATTGTGGCCTATTTTTAAAAAATAGGTTATTGCAGCCACTAGCAAACTGCGGAAAAAGAACTGCAATGACTACAAGCAAACAAATAAACAAGACAACAAGGAAATAAATAAGCAAGCAACTTATGCTAGGCTATCATGACTATCGCACATATTACATCCACTGGGCATCAAAGTTCGCCACCAATGCAAATAAACGCGCCGACAAAAGAATATACAAAACTAAGAGCACTTCAGAAGGCACTAGGCCTAGCCAGGTCGGGGTCCCCAAACAGCCGAAGAAGCTGAGTAGATCTCAGTTGTGTCAACGATAGATGCATCAACATTAGATTTATGGCATGATGGTGCGCACAGCAGTCCTCTGACATCTTCATTGCATCTTTGACTTAAGCAAACCTTTCCGCTTTAAGTTGAGACTGAAGAAGTCGAAATGACTGAGGCAGCGACTGCACAGAGGTTGTCTCACACCTGCTGGTGAGTAGCTTCAACTCATTATTTTCATCAAGATAGGACCTTGGGGTCATCTTGATGTCCTCAAGATGGTTTGGCTCACTATCTTCCCTAAAGTTCTGCCTGGCCTAAGAGATACGACTCTGAAAGAGAAACAAGGAGACATGTAACAGGTTTCACAATTATATAAGCAAATAAATGTATCTGTTCTGCATAAGGAACATGTTTTTACAACTACAATTTGAAACTGGTAGTTGTTGCAAACATCCAATCAGATGTAAACAGCAAAACAAATAGCAGTGGAGGAAATGATGCCTATCCAAATCTATACTAGAGCAAAGTTTTAAGGCTTGAGAAGGATGAACTTACATTACATGTTAACATGGGCTGGACAAAGCCCTTCTCCATGCTGATGGAAGGATAATTCAATAAATTCCCCAAAGAAAATTCTTTATAAGCGTTGCCATTATTCTACATTTTGCAAAGAGTAAATATAGATCAAATGATATTGGAAGAAACAGAGGATAATGAAGCTCAAGTGCAGACTGATGATACATAATCAAATAGCAATTAATTAAGTACAGCGTTACAAGGCAAAAGGGAGAGAGGTACTAACAAGAGCAATGCAGAGCCAAATATTTTTTTGAGATCGTCTGATCCTTTGAGCAAGGAGATTCATCTAAAATTAGTTTTCATACAAGAGAGAAGGTAAGGCACAAACAGAAATTTAGGAGTTCAAATTTTGAATTGATATCATAGACAGTACCTGATGCTAGGCTCCCAGCAGTTCTAATAGGGGTTTGGCCAATGGAGTAGGGGTAAAGTGTGGTACAGTTGGGCCTGTGTTTTCTGTGGCTGCTGATCTATCTAATTTAACAGGTATCACTACCTTTCCCAAATACCTAGTTTGTACTCCTTGAGGATCTGCACTCACCCTCTTCCTTTTTGACATCTATTACGAAAGAACAACATTTGTCTGGAAAAACATAATGTGACGACACATTGAATAGGTACAGAAAATCGATTGGTATGGCATATACTCATATATGATGCTTAAACTAAGAAGATGGTGTAACAAAGTAGAAGTAATGCAAGAGGTTAGATGCAAAATATGTGCGACCAATACCACTTTGCAAAGTTAGAGCAAGCACCTTGATGGGTGAATAAGATAGGCCATCCTCCACCATGCCAAGTTTGTTAGCCAGTGCATTGTTCCGCAATATTCCTCTCGTGCGCCCATTCTCATATTCATTTTGATAATGTTCAATATCTGACATGCATAAAACCATAAAAACAAGTGAGATTTTCTTTGTAATGTAGAAGTGATTCTAATCCAATACTGCCTCCCTGTAAACCCCTTTGTGCTATCTCTGCAATTCTTTTAAGAGATGCCATGCATGCTGTAATTTGTTGTGTGCATTAATATAATGTGGCCTACTACTCAAAATATGAGAGCTCCAGAAGTGATGACACTTCGCAGATGACAACTTCAACATATAGTAAAGAAGAACAAGTTGACCTGACCTGGCAGATTCAAAATATACTAAGCGAGAACAACTCGACCTGACTAGTCGACCGCAAGAGAGGAGTATCATCTTAAAGAAGAGCAGAAGAGCAAGCATATTGAAGATATTACAAGTCTTTCAATACAATGTCGCTTGGCCACCCATGATGAACCAGAGCACACAGAGAAATACTATTATTTCCGGTCTCTCCATATGTGGCTCACATGCATTTCGAAACTAAAGTAGGAACATTTAGCTAACCAATTAAACATCTCTCAGTTTTACTAATATCATTAATAATATCAGATATGAATTTGTACAACTAAGCTTGTTTAGCTCGATGGGTGGAGCAGTGCTATTACGACGCGAACCACGTAGGCTGATTGTGGTCATCATAAAATGGGGAAACCATAAGCATGATGAGTACAGTGTTGACCTTGGCAGTGGGATGGCAGATCTGAAGCTACAAACCGCGCAAAGGGTAGTTAGCAACCGATGTTTGCTTTGAAATAACAACTAAGATTTGGTATGGAGAAGAAAGTATGGTCAACAAGTGACAAAGAAATGCAATTATGTTGTCTCTCTATATGTCGCGACATGCATTTTGAAACTCAAGTGGGACCTTTAGCTAACCAATTAAATGTGTCGGTTAACCAATATCAATATCATATCACAATCATATTTGAACAACTAAGCTTTCGAATTCTGAGTGTTGTGTTGTTTAGCTTGAAGGGTGGAGTAATGCTAGTATGACAGAAAGCACCTATGTAGATCATAGTAGAGTAGATAAAAGGGGAAAACCCTAAGCATCAAGAGAAAAATCAGGAAAGTGGAACTAGCTGGACCAGTGGGTGGCGCACATGCTTTTCGAAATGAATATAGGAACATTAGGTGACCAATTAAACATTCTTTATTTTAGTGATATGAGCATCATATCAGATTCATATTTCAACACGTAAGCTTTGGGTTGAGGTCTTGAGGAGTAGTGCTAGCATGACACGAAGCACCTACGATGATGGTAGTGAATATAAAGGGGGGAAACCATAAGCTTTCACGAGTGTAGTGCCCGTACCATGGCGGATCTGAAGGTGCAAACCGGACAAAGCTACTTCGCAACCAATGTTTGCTTTCAACTAGCCACTACGATTTGGTACGGACAACAAAAGTACAGTAAACAAACTACGATCTATTTTCTGGGTGGGATCAATAACTTAAGCACATATGGAAGAGTACCACCTCTCTTGTGACGCCGTGTAGGCCTATGCCGATATGTTGAGGGTGTTGCGGGTGCGATGACTGTCAGCGGCGGGGAAGAAGACTTTAGATGGCAGACGGCCGGGTCGGGGGATATATCTTGTTTCCGTGGATGAGGCGGTCGTAGGAGCAGCAACGGCAAGGTGGACGACGGCGCCGATGAAGCGAGAGGAGGCTATGAAAGGATCTTGGTCCAGCGTCGTGGATGAGAGACGTCCATCTCTTGCGGTGGATGACGGGGTAGGGGTAGCGGCTCCGGCAAGGTGGAGGATGGGGTGGTGGACGGAGGAGGCTGGCCGCAGTGCGGAGGTTGTCGTGCCGCCGACGGTGTATGAATGGGGAAATGGAGGGGAGGGGGGATCTCAAACTTTGGGCCGCGCTTCTCTGAAATGTGGGAAAGTTACGAACTTATCCCCCGTTTATAATTTTGGACATCGTGTCGGTTGGGGATAGGACGGTAATCTCGCATCTCCCAAATATTTGCCGGTAACTATTTTAGGCGAGGAGAGGGTGTTTTGTCGCCCACAGTTGGCGCCCATGGTGTATGAACGGGGCTGATAGGTAGGGCGGTTGTGTCACGTCTGAGGGAAGTTACACATCTGCCCCTATTTAAAATATTAGCCTACATCGAATTCGGACGAGGAGAGTTTGTTTTGCCGCCCACTGTGTATGAATGGGGAAATGGAGGAAGAGACACATGTCTTTTGGACGAGCTTGAATCAAACGTGTTTTGCCGCCCATGTTTGGTGCCCATCGTGTCTAAATGGGCCCAGAGGCCATCGTGTCACGTCGGATTGAAGTTACTAGTCTACCCCTATCGACAGCAGTGTAAATCCGGTCAATAACGATGTCAAGCGTCAGGGGTAGACAGTAATTTCCATCTCGCAAACACTTGCTTCGGGCAGCCCACCAATTATAGTGGGTGTTTAGCCGCTTTGTTCAAAACTTGGGAGAATTAGCATTCACGTTTGCCCTGGGTCCTGGCAAACTAAATTCAAATCCAATTTGTATTCGATTACGAATATCCACAGATAATTCTACGTTTTGTTATTTATTTCTTCAAAACGACAACAAAGATTTATTCCACCTTTATATATGATTATGATTTAGGAATGTTGTGATCTTCGAATTCAGTAGGTTGGATACACTCTGAGTCAAACAGTTATTTCATCTAATACAATATGCTAATACGAAAAATAGTTCACCTTATGTCAATCATACAAGTACTCAGGATTACCTCGCCTAAAAAATTCGGATCATTACAACACATGGACAACATAGAGGGTCTTGCAACATAATCCATTCAGAGACATGACACAACATGCAAGTACAATAATCTAATGACAATTTCAACTGGTATCTAAAGAAGAACCGGGATTACCTTGGGCTTCAGATAGTAGAAACAGCAGGACCTCCTCCGTCTTCAAATGCAACATTCTACTTCCTCCAATTCTTGGGTTGCTTGCATAATGCGTGCCGCTAATTCCGTAATTTCCAGCCTCAAGATAAAGATTACCTCATTCATGGAAGCCACACCATCTCTTTCTACCTCTAGTAGAGCCTCAAGCACTATAATATCTATGCTCAGACTGCTCTCCGGCGGTGTTGCCTCTAAACTGCTACCATCTGGTAACATGGATGGCGCACTGCTTTCACAAATAGATTCTGGGGTTGTACATTGTGTCTTAGTGTGAACGGCATCCTAAAAGGTTTCCGCTAGACATAAGTAAGAGATAGTTATCGTATGATCCAAGCAGTAAGCTTACATTGTAAATGAAGACGAATTACTGCCGAGCATGGCAAACTATATTTAAATGGTTCGAAGCAGCATCAGCCAAAAAGAAATTAAAATGGTAAGATGAAACTTGGGATGTAAGTGGCAAATAAATGACATCCGCCAGTCCCATCTAGTTAGTTTTTGCTACCTCCCTAGTTCATTTTCCTCAAAAACAAAAACTCATTTGAACTATCATACCACTAGTGGACTTTAGTCGGGATTAAACGGGAACCAGTTGACATCCCTAGTTGAAAGGGAGTGTACCACCACTATATTTAAGTTGCCAAGGCATCTAAGTAGTTGAAATAATCTGAGAAAGCACTTAACAGTGTGGCCTCATATAAACTACAAAGACAGTCTTGTGATGAAGTTGAGAGGAATAGTTAAGGACTCAAATGAAATAGGCATGCATTTCTTTACGATTGTACAGCAGGCACTGCTGACATATTGGCCAACTCAGGTATAGCGTAACAACAAACAAGCATTCGAATCAAGCAATACAACAAAGCAGACTACTGAACTATTTGTAATTTGGTAGGATTACAGGTTGAGGGCACAAGCCAAGAAAGCAGCCCACTCGCATTACATTTCACATGTACTAAAACACACTGGCTTACCATATGTTGTTGTGAAGCCTCGTTGCTAGTACAATGTTCTTTGAAGATATCGTCAGCATCCCGTGGTTGCAAGTCTAGTTGTTATAGTTTATTCTGCACCCTCTATTTAGGTAAAATTAATTTTAATCACATGCACTGGTCCGAATTTATCATCACTGGTTCATCTAAACTAATGAAAGAAGGATGTGTGCATACACGACAATATATCTACTTCCCTCTATTTTTATGCTTGTTCGAGGTGCCAGTCCCAAAAGAACAAATATTTTGCTTGATGGGGTTGGCAGCTCCATAATTAATAGATGCATCAAATTAGTCATGCAACTTGGGAAGATCAAGAACACACAAACAAGTAGTGAACAGAGGCTCGGAGTAGTGATGTAATAGCTAGCATGAGGAAATGTAGGGTAAAACGAACAAAAAGCAGTGGAACCACATGCTAGATTGCTGATGTGTAATTAAGCATAGAGAACATTAAGCAGTCTGATGGAACCAACAGGTGGCATGAGAACAACACCATTATCATAAATATAGCATTCAAGAAGTAAAATAGTAGGTAGTGATATCTAGGAAGTACAGTAATACTCCCTCCATTCCAAAATAGATGACTCAACTTTGTACTAACTTCAGTACAAAGTTCTACAAAGTTGGGTCATCTATTTTGGAACGGAAGGAGTACTTAGGACAAAACTAAAGCATATTAACTATATGTGCACTGGTATGTAATTTAGCACATGTAACATGTTCACTGCCAGAGGTATGGCCCTACTGGTGCAAGCAGAATAACGCGTCTCATGAAAAACTGAATGATGCCCTGAAGAAATTCAAAGGTGCGGTGCTTATGCTAGGAAAGTGAATGTAGGCGCCGGCCATTGGATAATAGTACCTAATTCTCGGCGGCGTATGGGTATCATTGTCATACTTGATAGCTAATGATCGTCGATGGTACTCGTGTTGCGGTTGAGTTTGGGCCGGCTGTCGCCGTCGCTGAAGCGGCTCCGGTGCTATGGTTGCGGCGCCTGTCGACATACAAGAAAGCTCATCTATGGTAAGTGAACAGTTGCACGATAAAGAGAAAAACCGAAGGAGTACAAATCGAAATAACCTGATGAGGCTGCGGCGTCGTAAAGCAGGGCCTGTGGAGTTGAATATAGCGTCCGTGGAGCGGGTCCAGTGTAGTGGACGAAGGCTTCGGCGGGCGTGTTGTACAGTGCTTTCTGCGAGGCGGATCTGTTGTGGCGGACGAGGGCTTGTATGAAGGGCCAACGAAGGGGCGGACGAGGGAGTCAGTGAAGGGCCTACACTGTGATGGACGAGGGTGCCGGTTAAGAAGACCCGGTGCGGTGGACCATGATGGCGGTCAAGGAGATCTGGAGCGGTGGACAAGCCAATCGCTGAAGCGGCTCCGGTGAAGTGGTGAGTTGGCAGCTGGGGGTTCCAAGGTGCGGAAGGTAGATCCGGCGGGGTGTGAGGTCCACAGCTGCGGTGGAGGACTAGATTCGGCGGCTTGCCATGGTTGGGGGTCGGGGAGGGGAAGGGGAGGGGCTCTGGGGAAGAATGTTGGGGGCAAAGAGGGGAAAACAATGGAATTACCAAAGCAGCCCTTTTCCGTTCATGTGACAGGGGTAAAACAGGAATATCGCAGGGCTAAACTTTCGGGCGCGTGATATTTTGATGTGAGCGGGAAGTTTGAAAGCTTTTGGCGCCTAAAATTATAAGTATTCTGCTCTCGTACGGCTGACTATGATATCATGCCCACAATTTGTTTGTTTTGCACGCAAAAAAATGTGCAAGTTTTGAAAATCAATGTCTCCAACTCTAAACTTAGATTGTCCATTCAATTCAAATATGGATCATTGAGCTACTACAAGCAAATACCATCATACGATCCAATTCAAATGAAATTCCAAATGTGTTTATCATAAATATGATGACAAAAGCAAAAAATGTGTATGTGTATGAATAAAGTGGATGATTATAAAGTTTGAACATGCCCGTATGTGTATATCTCTAGGTTTGATATATGAATTTGAAATCATGAAATCCCGGCTTAAAAAATGTAGCTCTGTTTAAATGAATTACAAAAGCTAATGATGGAGTTGAATTCCAAAATTCCAATCTTACGTTTGCAATTTTGGTCCATCAAGGTATATCACGCATGTTCAAAAGTATCATTATCTCGTAGTCCAAACTGTGAAACAAATTGATCAACCGTGAGTGCACAATATCTCAATTACGCTAAAGTCCCCCCCCCCCACCACACACACACACACACATAGAGAAGTCGTTCTCTCCCCCCAAACACCAACACACGAGCACATTAACACCCCTCTCTCTTGTAAAGTCCGGACCCCAATATAGGTCTCTATCACTTTATCTCTCGGGCATGCACACATCTCTTCCCTCACTCTCTAGGTCTCCCGCCATCTCTCTTACCCAAGCACATGCACTATGTAGAGTGTATATTTCCCATACACACAAAATGTCGCCCCCAAACATCTATCTCCCTAGTTATGTGGTTCTCGCGCACTCACCTCACACACCACCCCCACTGCAAACAAGCACACATTGTCTCCTTGTGCACCACTCTCCTCTTTCTATCTCTCCCACATGCGAACCCGCCCCAGCTCCTTCCATGTATACATATATGTCGTGACTGTTTCCATAGCTCCCTAATGTATCATCGTTCTCGATTTCGCACATTGTTCTCTACACCATCTATTCTAGATCTCTCATGAAGTCCCTATCACACACACGATGACTAGCTTCCCTTGCGTCTCCGTACATAGGCCAATTTCGGACAACATCAACATTGTCTCCCTATCTATACGCCATTTATGGTCACAAACGACCCCTCTCGCCCCCTCTCTTCCTCTCTCCCTCTCTCTCCGTCGCTAGCTCTCTCTCTCTCTCTCTCACCCCTCTCCCCCACACACACTCGATGTCTCTTCCAAATAGTCTGCTCCCCCCACCCGCACCCGTGCTATCCCGCTACTACACATGTCACACCATTCCCCCTTCCCTTCTACTAGGTTTACATCATCAGTGGTCTCTCTACTCCACATACACACACTCCCTCTCACACACAAACGCATGCACAAACACACACAAACATGCAAAACACCCATTTATCTGGATCCTCATCTCTCCCCATGTCCGCATGTGTATCTCACACACTCACTCTCTAATTATGTATATGTGTCTCCACGTTACACAACACAAAGCCCCATGTACATGTCTCTCTCTATCCTCCACACACATAGACACAAAGAATCTGTTATCATTGCCTCAGTCTCTAACATATCACACACGCACATTGTCTCTCTCTCTCTCTCTCTCTCTCTCGCAAACACGCTCAACAAGGGTTTCCCCGTGAATAATTAACCGTCTATTCAACAACAGTCGTGGAAGTTCGGCGAACACGAGACGTGAAAAAGAATAAATCTACATGTGCTTAGACCACCTAGTATGACTACTAGGACTAGAGCAAGCCAAAAAGCGCGCCGCTGTCACCCCCTCCTTATCGACGACGGGAAAATCTTTGTTTTACACAGTCGAGAAGTCATTGTGCTAAGGCCCCACATGTCGAGGCATTGAATAGAATGTAGATGCTAGTTTACGGAAGCTAGTATCGATAATACGTTTGTATCTCCATACTTATATTTCTTCTCTTATAAAAAACCGAGTTGGTGATGATGGTACGTGTGCCATATTGCAATATAGACCGTCCGATCTATATCTGACGGATGGAAAATAAACTAAAAGATACCCGCACCCCTCTCCACATTTGCAGACAAGGCCTTCCCTCTTTAATCCTTATATCCAACAAACCTCATTGTTGAGCAACTAAGAAAGGAAGCCTCTGGAACAAACTAGCCTGGTGGCCGCTGCCGGCATCGTCAATCCCCATGCCTCCGCTCAGTCCGACCACCAATCACCACCACACCCCACTCTTCTTTACCTTATCTCATATTTTCGAGATATCATAAGTTTTTACACATGGGATTACTCCCCCAAGGGTCAATCACAACAAGTGTTTTATAAAAAAATGCATCTTGATGTTCCGTGCAATGCACGGATCTTGCTAGTACTCCTACACAAGACTAAGTTGGTGATGATGGTGTGTCTGCCATCTGTCGTTTCTGACCATTAGATCTACATCTAACGACTGTGAGGTAAGTTGTTGCCTTTTCTCACCAACATCCCACTTGTCTACCAATTTGCGGAAAAACCCATAATTAGTATCTTAAAACCAACCACATCCATCCCTGACCTCACCAAAACATCCCAAGGAATATATTCTAATTGAAACATAATATATCTCTAGTGACATATGTATATCAAAATTAGAGTGTTTTGTATCAAGTTTGTGAATAAGTATTATTCTAATTATGATTCGTTGCAACGCACATGAACATTGCTAGTATTTCCAACCATGCATTTTTTTTCCTAGTATTCCATACTTTCGAGTTTTCCATCAAGATATTAGTCACTCGTGGTTGATATTTACTTTCAATCATGTACACATATGCACTATGTAACTAGCCATGCTTATTGGCTTCCAAAGCTTAACTTTCACTCCTACTTACAATATGTAGAGTATTTAACAAAAAACTACCACTTTGAACCAGTCCTAGGAAGAATCTATTGTACAAAAAATAGCAAAAACATACCCAAAATTTCTTAATCCACGCCAAAAACTACTACCTAGTACTCCTACCGATTAGGATCGTTTAAACCCATTTATGACAGGTTGGCCCACGCGTCCGTGCTGACGAGGCAGCTTAAACCAAGACATTTTATTTGACCGTTGACACAAGGGACCCACATCTGTCCTTCTATCCTGTTATTCCCCCTCAAATCATTATTTTTCCTGAACATTACTTCAAATAGTACTGATGCGTGTTCGTCGGTGGTGCCGGTGATGAGCTAGTTGGCCGCCGCTCCGTCGGACGGGCCGGATGCCGCGCTGGCCTCCGCACGGGTTGGCAGGGTGGCCCGAGCGTGACTCACGAGCGAGCAAGCCGCCACCCTGGCCTTTGCTCGAGCCAGATGGCTGGCCTTAGCGCGGCGTGCGTGAGCAAGCCACCGCGCTACCGTGCCAATCTAGCTAGCAAACCTTGCAGACAAGCAGCTAGACGGAGCTATCTTGGCTAGCTAGTGGCCGCGAGCACCGGACGGAGCTGGCATCCGGGCTGCCACAACATGGGCTCCGCGCCGCCGGCAGTTTTGACCTCGCCTTTTGCCGGCGGTGGTAGCTGCGTCCCATGGCCGAGGATGACTAGGTGGACGGGCCGGAGGTAGGAGGTCACTCGGGGATTTTTGTGCAGACTGACATGTAGGTCCCACAAGTCATAACGCCCGGTCGAATAGAAGGCGTCGACTTAATGGGAGACATGGGCCCTGTCAGAAGTTAGAGTTAGATTCTAACCCTGAACTAACTCTAACCAAAGTGGTGTTTGTATGGCAAGGTTAGATTGACAACAAATGTATCCAAATAGGGCCATGGGTTGATACCTGCCTATAACGACACTTTGTAGAGTAGTCGTTTCTTCGTAGGGCTGGTTGGTAAGAGCATGTACAATGGTTGATAAGGTAGTCTTATCTTAAATCTGCCACGTATGCAAGTGGTAGTAGTTTCTTGGCATTTTAGTGGTTTCTTGCATTATTGGGGGTTTCTTGTAAGGAACAATGTACGTACTACTAGCGACAAAAGGCGATTCTAGGTTGCGTTGTACTCCAACGAGTACTACTAGTGGTCGCGGGAGTGTATACCTCGTTTGGTGGGTTCGATCCCGGCCGAACACACGACAGCCTTTTTTTGAATAGTACTACTACACTTCGCTGCAAGCCAATATTTTACATGGGTAGTTTGAGTTTTGAAGTCAAACGAACGTGCGGCCCCACAATCTGGGTGCACTGGATAGCCGAGCCACGTGAGCGGGTTTTCCTTCCCAGCATCCCGTGGCTCGCGTGCTCGCCCAAGCCGCACCTTGCTTGCACCTTCCTCATTAGCTAGTAGCATATTTAAATTTAAACTAGCGCCTCCCAATTAAGCCCGAGGAGCCGGAAAAGCCTGGCGGGGCATTGGGAACTGTGCAATATGGCTTTGTACGTAAAGTGCTCTACTACTACTCTGTAGCTTGTGGCGTTGCACGCTTGGACTTCACTCCATTATCGGCTCTACTATAAAAGAAATTCCTCTTGACGTGTTTTTTTTTTTGAAACGGAGGCATTGCTTCATCTCATTCATAAAGAAGGAACTACTAACAAAGTTCGACGAGATCCATTAAACCTCCACAAATGGAAGTGAAAAGCCTAGTCTCGTTGTATCAAATAACTCAAATGTTCTGCCCCCACAGTAACAGTCACTGATAAACAGGCTGCTAGTGTGTGTGCGAGAGGAGTGGCTGAGTAGGCCAGCTACGTGAGAGGAGCGGCTGAATAGAGCACCAAGAGGCCACTACGCAGGTGTACTTTCCCTGCATTGATAGTACAACGATGGTTCTAGAGAACAGTAGTACCCTCCACTTCCAACTGTAGATCCTTGGCCCTGAGATTCTAGAGTTCAAAACTGGTGCACTATACTAGACTAGACTAGAAGTACAGTACATCGCACTACTAGTTGAGAAAAGTAGTACTAATACTGCTACAGTACGAGTACATACTCCCCGTCACATAATGTAAGATGTTTTTTGACACTAGTTGGTGTGTACAAAAAATGGCAAAAACATACCCAAAATTTCTTAATCCACGCCAAAAACTACTACCTAGTGCCAAAAATTTCTTACTAGTGCTATTATTTACAGTATAATGCAATCCCATAACGTCCCATAATGCTAGTACTAGTAGTAAATAATAGGCTCACACCTTCGCTGAGGAACGATCTACAGTAGGAAGGGACGAGGCCCTGCGGTTACTATGCTCTTATCTCCTCCTCGCCAAGTCCCCTCCCCCCGAAAAAAAGGCAGTTCGTCGCTGCTCCCATGGATTCGCCAGGCGGTTCTCCTCCTCGTCGGGGATGGGAGACCTTGGACGACGATCCTCTGGGAGAAATCGCACGCCGCTCCGACGTCCTCACCGCCGCAAGACTCGGTGCTTCCCGCACCAACTTTTTCAAGACGCTGCTTAAACAGGCTTGGGAAAAGGCCATGCTTGTTGGTCTTCCATGCATCCTCGAGGAGAAGCTTCTTCTATGGGACAATCCTTCGAACAGTCAACCACTCCCTGGCCATGGTTGCACGTTGACTCCGCTAGAGTTGCCGACGTTGAGAGGTAGTCGGATTTTGTCCAATGAGCAGGTCAGTAATGGAGTTTGATCATGTAGTACTTAGTTACTCCATTTCCATCCCGTAATTTCCACTGCCCACCGTCTTATATATAGGTCTGGGTTGGTGCTAACGAAGATTTGCTTGCATACCTCCGGCCGGATACCACCATCATTTTGCACAACATCCACAGCAGTGCGGACGTTCCGGTAGACCCCTTCTCCACCATTGGGATCAGCCTTCCGGACTGGCTAGGCTTGAATACGTATGATGATGCCTACATGAGATTGAAGAAGATAGCAATTACGGCCCCGCCTACAAAGCGACGCAGCTACAATGATAACTATCTCATCGCAGTGTTCGACATAAAGATTGCCATCAATGCAAGAGGCAGTAACGGCAGAGGCTGGCACATGTTGGCGGCGGCAGATTTGTACCCCTACATGTTCGAAGACGTCGTGTGCCATCTAGGCCGCATCTTCACAGTGACAAGACAGGGGACTTGTTTCGTCTGGTTGCCATCCTACGGCACGGGAGATTACAAACATAATGTACAAACCATCATTTGCATCCCTAACGGTACTCCGTCATTTTGCAGGGACCAGTCATCCCCCGATCAAAATAAGATCGCCGATCCTGGATGTGCATTTGCATCCGCGATTCGGTCTAACCTGGAACCTTGTAGCTGACTTTGGCATATTGGGATCAACTATCTTAGCACTCGTTACCCATGGTACCACTGATATGCAACATGGTCACACAATCTACCACGATCGGACCATCACCATCTACCCAGGTATTCCATTTTTTAACCCTCTCGCCTTCTTTTTCATTGTTGTACTAATAGTATACTTAGTAGTACTAGTAGGAGTACTTTTTACCTTGGAGGACGCGTATAGCTAGCTAGGCCCTTGAAGACTTGAACCCACTAGCTGCCACCATTTTTGTTTTTCCATGTCTTACTATCTCATCCATGTAGCCAAGAGTGGCTATATATAATAAGCCGGTTATTTTACTTCCTCTATACCAGAGTAGTACTATTTGCTGCACAGTATTACTGACCGCCATATTTGAGCACAACATTATTATGCATGGACCTTGACTTTGTACGTCACCATGTGTCCAGATCTGGGATGTCGTGTGTACCAGATGAACGGCGCCGAGTTCGACCCCCGTGATGCTACGTGGTTGCCGAGGAACACTCTTGGAGAGTACTCGCTTTTCATCGGGGACAACTACCCCATTGTGAAGCGGATGCCACCTTCCATGCACAACACGGAAGGCCTGTCGTTCATTAAGCATGGTTGTGTCTTCAGTGCACACCGCCGGATGAATGACATGCTGGGACACGCTATCCCTGATTTATGTCGCTTCAGCTTGGATGAGTCTCCATCATGTGGAACCGGACTAGAAAGCTACGACAATGATTTCCGTTGCCCACCGCTATGGATCCTGCCATCCATGAAGAACACCTGGGACTGGAACCTGGAGGAGGACATGTAGCCCATCTATAACGTGTAAGTGGAGTACGGTAATTGTGAACGGTAGCGCTGTGAATATATGTAGACTAGTCGTGCACAAATTTATCACATGAATTGGAGATGAACTTGTGTGGCATACTGGCATTTGTCCTTTAGAATTTATTACTAGTAAATGTGTTATGTGTACATGCAACTTGTGTGGTTGTTGCACGGGCTCCAACATGCTCTTTGAGAAAAAAAAGGTGGCACAGCTTTGGATATACGTGACGTGGCAGCATCATACAGTAGCATCGTTCACTATAGTTTTAGTACACTCCTACTAGGACTACAACTCCTATAAAACCTTGCGCTTGGCTCTTTGCCTCTTCGGGAGGTTCAACAGTTCGTACTCATGTGAACCTTGCACTTGGCTCTTCACCTCTTCGGAAGGTCCAGCAATGATGATACTACAGTACAATATGCTTCTGGCAATCTGACGCCGATTGAGCTGCTGCATGTCCACCGCCAAGGCGAGGGCGAGGGCGAGGGAGAGGGAGAGGGCACTGTAGTCAAAATCCTCTCCTCGTCCTGCGAACCACCGCGCGTGTGGGAGAGGGAGAGGCGTAGTAAGCAAGCTTCTCCTCGTTCGGTGAGTTGGGGGACACATCAAAGCAGTACTAGTACTAGTAGTCCATACTGCGTCCTTTCCAATTAATATGCTTAATTTGAAATGAGAAAAGTACAATGGCGGTCAACGTATCTAACAATACGCTCTTTACGGTCATTATATATAGTTTTGCGGTGATTATACGATCACTATCTCATCGTAGAGCACCGTATTGCACCCTACTGACCGGCCACATAGTCGACATGGCACTTTGTTGACTGGTTAAATTGTCACCTGGTTTCTGGGTCCCACCTGTCAGTTGGCAGAGCAAAGAAATCAGTTAAACAAAACTTTACGCAGGCGCGACACAAGTCCAACTCTTGCGCGCGAACCGCCCTGGCTGTGTATGTGAGTGTATGCACGTGTACTCCCTCGGTCTTCCAACAAAGAGCGTACATCAGCTATAAAACAAAGAGTGTAGTACATGATGTGCATCTACACTTCCAATGCATTTAGCCTTTAATCTAAATCAATATTGATTGACTAATGCACCAACCTGTGTTGTAGGTATAGGCTACATGTCTATCCTTAATTACAGCATGCAACGGCCTTCATTTAATCTTCTTCTCTCAATGGTTGTATGCACACATAAGTCTGCTACTTTTGGGCATTAATTATGCCCTGGTCAATGTGTAAATCTCTAAATGTACATTCTTTCAAGGACGTAGGGAGTAGGTTGAGCACTTGAGCATGAGCGTGTGTGTTGCGTCGTGTGCTGTGTGCCACATGGGTGCGTGAGTGTTGCGTGTGTCTGTGTGTACATGTGAGTGTTGCATGTTGCATGCATGCATGCATGCATGGAGCTTACTCCCTCCCATTGACATGTTCATATTTCAAGCTTCCTCTATTCCCTCCATATGGTGATACTCCCTCTGTTCCCAAATACGGAGTAAAAGCCTCCCTCTGTTCCCAAATATGGAGTATTTGTCTTTCTACATATTTCAACAAGTGACTAGGTACGAAGAAAAATGAGTGAAGTGAGCGTAGAGGCATAGGGATACTGTAGAAAGGAAGTCCTCGTGATCCATTATTCCGCATCTCGGTCAGAGAGAACTATTCAACTAGTGTTCACAGTGAAGTGACAACATGCTGCAGCAGATGGGACACGTAAGATGAACCAGCGTGTTGGTGTTACTAAATCAGCCTTACCCAGTACTGCCATCATGTTTGCCAGTAGAGCACGCTTCCACAAATATGCCTACGCACCTCTGTCCACCATTAACTGACATATGGGCCCTCTTGTGGTAGACACACATGTCATCGGTGTAACTATTTACACTCTGAAGGACGGTATATCCTGGTAGTAGTACTAGTAGAATTGAGATTTAATGCACTTTCTTCCCCGTCTTCCACTCTTCTTCCTCCTCTCTTCTTCTTCCTCCTCTCTTCCCCATCGTTGGCCGCACACCATTTACCCCTGCTCACTGCTCACCTGCCCGCGCCATCTTCCTTGGTAGCTCATGCGTACCATATCCCCCTGCTCACTGCTCGGCCACATGAGGAGAAGCTTCTTTGCTCACCCGCCCGAATCCACTTCCCCGCTGGCTTGTAGGCACTGAAAACCCCAATGGCAGAACCGACTGACACGCAGAGCCGCGATTGGTATTCCCTCCCCGATGTTCTCTTGGAGCAGATCTATAATCGTATGGACCTACTCAGCACCGTCCGTCTGGCCGCATGCTCGGTGTCTTTGTACCGTCTACTCGTGTGTAACCGACCGACTCTTTTCAAGACACCCTGCTTGCTAATGCCCGATCCTCGCAGGTGGCCCAGACACCGACTTGACGATCCTACGGAGGTTGTCGTGGTGCCCCTCGACATGCTACCACTACCCGTCCACCTGTCTTTCATGCGCGGCCACTACTAGGCGGGAATGAAGGCCAACTGGATCGTCCTCATACACAAATCCGGTAGTCCGTGGCGTCTCGTGGATATCTACACCCAGCGAGAGATCACCCTTCCATTGTTGGATACCGCCGCCATCGAGCCTTGCAACCCGCCGGACACTCCTGCCTACCACACACGAGACGCGTCATGCTTTTGGCTCAACCTCTGTTTGCTGAAAGTTGTAATCTGTGAAGTGCCCACACCATCAGAAGACTACATGGATTACAAGCTCATTGCCTTGTTCAACATGGGATTAGTCTATCTAGAATCCGGTCGCCATACATGGTTATGGCCATCATCAATCCTGTTGAGGCAACATTTCTGTCTGATGCTATAGTGCACGATGGCATCGTTTACACGGTAGACGCACAGATTGGGTGCCTATACTGGTGGAATCTATCGTCGTGTAATTGTTCCATCTCAACTCATCTTTACCTTATGAATACGACTACCTGTTCATTCTTACAAATTTAGAATACATAGTGTGTCTATAACCACATCATTGCTATATGTTCCTCTCATTTCATAGATTTTTATGACCACACATGTTATTGTTAGAGTTGATATGAGAACAATTGGCATCTAATGATTGTTAGAGTACATATTATGAGCATAACATCATGATTGCTATATGTTACTCTCGTTTACAATATTTTTATAACAACGCATGTTATTGCTTAGAGTTGATATGAGAACAGTAGTAGTAAGTGCTATAGTAGAATATGAGTAGGCTCTGTCATACTCCCTCCGTTCCAAAATAGATGACCCAACTTTATACTAAAGTTAGTATATAGTTGGGTCAACTATTTTGGAACGGAGGGAGTAGCTATTTTCCTCTCATTGTTACATGATGTTTGAACCATGACATATTGCTAGAATATGAAAGCCGTTGGCTTATTTTTTAACTTGGGGTATGATTATGACCACGGCATTGCAATTCTCTGTCTATGATATGTCTCACTTTTCTAATAATCTTAATTCCACACATACTCTGAACATGATTGTTTATTTTTGTCCTTTTGGTCTCCAATTTGAATTGTTGCAGCAGACGCAAATGCGCTGGCCTTCATGATTCCAGGACCTGGAATCATACCAGCCGATGGGTGGTGGTTTATCACTCGTTTAGCTGATGGCAGTCATTTGATGCTCATTCGCACGTATCAAATTGACCAAACCATTACATCAAACCACATGCAGTACAATGCGTGGGGCGTTCGTGACATTGATGGCTATGGTTGCTTCATGTTCGAGAAAGATCCCAGCTCCGTTGGGCCAGGCGTATTCAACTGGAGGCGAGTTTACAGCCTCGGCAACCACTCCTTGTTCCTCGGGCTCAATTATCCGATCATCCAACCAATCATCGATCATATCACCGGCGATGATTACCGTGCTATGCAACTTCCATTCGCGAGGGGGGACTGTGTTTAAACATCATACCATGGGTTTCATGAATCACCATATCCAGAGATTCGTTGACACAGCTTGTTGCCAGATAATCTTCAGTGTGTGAAAGGCATCAAGCTTCCATGCGATGGATGGCTTTTGCAAACCCGACATGTGGCGATGTGGTTCATGCCAACAACAAATATGCACAACTTGATTCGTGCTGATATCTAGACTGAGCCATGTATTCTGCTGCTGTAGCACGACCCTCTTTTGTTGGATATTATGTACTGTTGTTAGTTTGAAGCACTCCTCTGTTTGAAGGATAGATACCTTCCTAGGATCAAGTGCATCCTAACTCACCTGCGTAGGATGTACTGATAATATATGTATGTATATATATATATATATATATATATATATATATATATATATATATATATATATATATATATATATAGGGCGGGTCTATTCTAATAACACCCCTAAGACCTTATTCTGCTAACACTATGCTTATTCTGCTAACACCTCCTACCCACCCTGTAACTACAAACTAACCACGCTAAAGACCCGACCGAACTGCCTGGGTCAAAAAAAACTACCCCACCTTATCCTGTACCTCCCCACTCCCGCACGATCTCCACCTCTACCCTGTCGCCGCGCCGCCTCCCTCCCCATGCCACCTCCCTCCCCGCGCCGCCGAACTACCTCCCTTCCCGCGCCGCCGGTCCGCCCTCCTCCCGTGCTATGCCGCTTCCCTCCTCGCGCCGCAGCGCCGCCTCACACCTCCACTACATCGCCTCCCTCCCGCCGGCAGCCACCGCACCATTCCATCCCGGCAGCCACCCCTGCTACCTGCCACCACGTGGAGGGGTGCCCTGCTATGTTTCCATCGGCGAGTTAAGGGGTAAAAAGGGGCTCGAGCGCGCGCCAGCGGATGGGGCGGGGTCCCTGCCTTCCCCGCGCCGCCCAACTCCACTGCCTCGACGGATCCAGTCGACCACCGGCAGGCTGGAGCCGCCCAACCCCACCGCCCCGACAGATCCCGTCGACCCCGGAGACCACCGGCGTGCTGGAGCCGCCCAACCCCACCGCCCCGACGGATCCCGTCGACCCCGGAGACCACTGGTGTGCTGGAGCTGCCCAACCGCACCGCCCCGACGGATCCCGTCGACCCCCGAAGACCGTCTGATTCTGAACTCCAGCGCGTACAGTCGCCAGATCCCCAGCCCTCGTTCAATCCGCCTGGTACACCCCTGCACTGGGAGTGCGTGTGTACAGTGCCGACAACCACCCACCGATGCCTCCTTCTTCCTACTCCCCACGGGGAGGTTTCTTTCCAGATGCAGTGCGGCAACGCAGAAGTATGCGGTTCCATGGCAATTTTTATGCAGTTTGATTCAATCTCCCCTACCCTTCCACACCCCCTCGTCCATCCCTGGAGTAGCACTAGTTCGGTGGTGCAGTGCACTGAGACTCCGCGTGCAGTGTATAAGTGCATATTGGGCATGACGAATTCGGTGTTCACTTTGTTCTTGATAGCTTTTGTGCAGCTCATGGCCGGCGGCACCATGCGGTTTTGATTCGAGGAGCATGCAGTTTGGTTTTGCGTCAGGGAGCCACGCCCCTGAGCCCCCAATTGTGCTCCTCGCTGGTTTTTTTTTGCCTGAGAGGGCAAAGACAACATGCGGTTTTCGATGATTTTATGTATAAAATTTATGTGGAGTCGTTTGAAACTTGTTTACAAAAGAAGTTCATTTTTTGTGTTGCGGCTCATTTCCCTCAACCATGCAGTTTGCTTTTTCGCAAGTGTACAGCTTGCCAATGTGAAAACCCAAAATTCCAAACAGAAAAAGAAAGAAGGAAATGCAGTGCAAAGATGTGTTAAATGAAAAAATGGCCGAGAAACAACAAAAAAGTAATGCCGTTCACTTGACCATTTGATGCAGTGCAAAGATGTGTTAAATGAGAAATGGTAGAGAAACGACAAAAAAAGTAATGCCGTTTACTTGACCATTTGATGCAGTGCGATTTTCTAACTGAAGGAGTGTGGTTTTCTAAACTGAAGCAGTGCGGTTGGCTGTCTGATGTTATTCATCTTGTAAGTGACCATTTGATGTAGTCTAGTTTTCTAACTGAAGCAGTGCGGTCCGATGTCTGATGTTGTTCATCTTGTAAATGCAAAAGAAAAAAATGTTACTGAAACGACAAATAAAGTAATGCGGTTCACTTCTCCATGCATTTGGGGTTCACTTACGCCCGATGTGAACTCCCGTCCACTTCCTCGCATGAGAAAATTTACGTGTAAATAAAAGAAAACCAAGCAGTTCATTTGCCCATCTGATGGGGTGCGGCTTTCTGTTTGAAGCAGTGCGTTCTTCTGTCTGATGCAGTACATAAGTCGATTTGGGTGTCGCAAAAAACAGAATTTCCGCATTTTGGTAAAATTGAAACTGCTCTTAAACCGTAAGGAATTAGAGAGTGTGTTATACATGAAAAAATTGTGTCTTGTCGATATCTTTCCAATGGCGTATCATTTGAATCGTTTCGAAAAGCAGTTTGAAAAAATTTCGCGAAAAACAACCGCTGCAACATGTCGTCCGCCGCACCATTTTCTAAATTAACATAAAACCGTAAGGAATCTTTAAAACAATTCAACATGTGAAAGGGTCGCCTTGTCCGTAGCTTTCCAACGGCGTATCGCACGCCTCGTTTCAACAAACGGTTCAAAAATTGGAGTAAAAATAGTACGAAAGTTGCAAAAATTTCGAAAAAAACGTAATTCCGCGATTTAGTAAATTTGAAACTGCTCTTAAACCGTAACGAATTATAGAAAATAATAGATATGAAAAAGATGCGCCTCGATCATATCTTTCCAGCGGTGTATCATTTGCTTTATTCCGATGAACGGTTTAGAAAAATCGCGAAAATATGCTCGCTGCCACTCGTCGTCCGCCGCGCCGTTTTTGAAACTGCTCTTAAACCGCGAGGAATCTCGAAAAGTGTTTAACATGGCAAAGTTGTGCCTAATCCATAGCTTTCCAAGGGTATATTATATGCCTCGTTCCGATAAACGGTTAAAAAACTAGAGCGAAAACAGTACCAGAAAAACACTGCATGCAATATTTTTGACGCGAAGTTCACTAGTTTGTATTGCAGTGCTCGCCGTCAAAATGATGCAGTGCGCTTCTGTTGAGCATGCAGTTCCGAAGTGTTATCAGAATAACTATTCTATATATATATATATATATATATATATATGACAAATTTTTCCTACTACCGGGTGTAGTTACTCCCACTTATGTTTCATACGTTTTAGGTAGTATCTATCATATCGGAGAGTATGTACACGTAGTATGTAGTATATATACTACTTTTTTTATAGTATGTATCATATTTTGCGCATACTCTATTTCACGTATAAATATGTACGTATTTCACAAATACAATAAAATTATGACCTCACTTGCAATTTTTTCATACAAATCACTTGGGAGTATCTTAGATATAGTATATGAACATACTAAAAATAATAAAGTAGAGTATATACTACCACATGATAGTATATGAGAAACGGGTGTAGCTACACCCGGTAGTAGGATGCATTTTCCCTATATATATATATATATATATATATATATATATATATATATATATATATATATATATATATATATATATACATTTACCCCCACCCTAGCAGCCATCCGATCTCATTCTAATTGCGGGCTGTGATTAACGGGTTAAGTTGTAAAACTAGTTGATTCATCTCCCCATCCCGATAGGAAAAAATAATCAGATAATTCTAGTTTTTATGCATGGCCCGGAATATAGCTAGCCAGCCGTTTCCAACAACTTGGCTACCTCCCCTTAAAAAAACTACTTGGCTACCTTTAGTTCTAGCCTCCCGCATGCATGCACACATATACATTTTTTTAGTTGAGCGCATGCAGACATATACTTAAACTGTATATAGTTCACACTACATTTTTTTTGCGGGTAACACACTACATATTCTCTTCTGGAAAACTTCATATACTTGCCCACAAACATGTATATACTTGACACTACATACTCTTCGGGGGTATATAATTCCTTTTGGTTCGAAGAGAAGTATATATGATTCCTTCGTTTCTTGATCGTACACACATACTAGAGCTAACAGTAGTATGCCGTTCCATTCTTCAAAAAAGGTACTATATATTAAATAAAAAATACAACTTTTTTGGGGCACATAGTCTGTACGCTAAGAGAAATGAACACATGCCATTGGATTTTTTTATATATATTGATACTCCTTTCTACAGCTGAAAGTATACATATACACCAAAATACACTTTTTCCAAACCATATACTCCTTTGTCCATACTACATACTCCCATACTATTTTTTGGTACATAGTACCATCCTATTTTTTCAGAATATACTACTATACGACATACTATGTTTTTCAACTGCATATAGTCCTCAGTCCACACTATATACTAGTATCATACTATTTTTCAGAATATACTACCAACTATTTTTTCGGAATATACAACCATACTACATACTACATACTATTTTCTCAAAATATACTATAAAAATTTGGTGGCTACAGTACGTATCCAAGAGCATAACTATAATTTGTTCAAACATATGGAATCGGTAGATAGAATATTTTGTGAGGCCATGCCGTAGTTTTGCCAACCTAGCTTACATGTACGTATCCATCTTATGAGATGCGGTGCATGCCTTCGGCAAAAAAAATGATACGGTGCATGCAGCCAAGAAATTTGCCGGTCGTTAGCTAATGTGCGCACCCTTTTATAGCGAGCTTCACCCGTGATTAGTTGAAAATTTGGACGTACCGTCCCACCTACCAATCAGGGGTTCCATTATCCCTAAAAAATATTATTATTTCATTCCCCTAATTAGGTATGGCTGCTAGCGGGTTACAGGGTCCTGGCGACGTTCGCTACCAAGCAATCCCGGTTGCCTCGCTACTACAACGGGGACACGTGGAGGCCAAAGAAGTGGTGGTAACTACCACTTCATGTAGATAAAATTTGTCATGTGCAGAATATGTTATTTTTCATCCGAGGTAATCTTACGATCATTTCATAAATAAATTATGTTTCAAATACAAATAGTTAAAGTTATATTGATTCACTACGTAAAATTTGGCATAAAAACGGTTAGAAGACCAGAAAAATTACATTTTATGTACATTTTACACTATGTTTTTACATTTGCAATTTATGTAAAATAAAATATTTTTTACGGCGATTAAATATTTTTTGACGTTCTCTTTTTACGTCTAAAATAAGACAAAATTTACAGAACGTAAAATTACAATGCATTGATATTAAAATAGAGGAGGGTGAAGAATAAGTATTCCTCACCCAGGGTGACGAATAGCGTGTATATATATATACACACACACACACACACACACACTATATACGACTAGTAAGTAGTATAGTAGCAGTACTAATATACGTCGGTCAAATTATTCATCATGTCTACACATTGAATTGACGTGGCAACACGCTCCGCGTGAGGTGACACAAGAATCCCGACGGCGTGTTTGGGTATTCTGGACTTCAGATTTGAAGTACCACTTATCTGCCGAAATCTTTTATCATTCACTTAAAACAGTCGATTGAACATACATTGAGTACCACATAACTGGAATTGCCGATGCAAGTCAAAGAAGGATTGGTCGGTGCTGCCGGCTGGCGTCAAGTTCGATCCCACGGATCAGGAACTGATCGAGCACCTTGAGGCCAAAGTGAGTGTTGCAGTGCGAGATTTCAGTCTCTTATCGATTTGTTCATACCAACCATCGACAGCGAGTACGACATATGCTACACCCAACCTAAGAAACTTCCAACGGCCGTCTACTTGCACCAAACATATTCCTTTGTTTATAGCTCTACTTTTCTTTTTAGACGCAGACTGGTGAAACAATTACAATTTGACAGGTAATAAAAAGTGAAACAAGTGCCTGCAACATGCCAAAGATGTTATGAAAATGCCAACTACGTACAGTAAAACCTGTATTCCACAATACTGCAGGTATCACACTGAGTGGCCTAAGGAAGCATTTCTTCCAGCGCAATTCCAGAGCGTTCAAAAGGGGCACGTGGACGCGTTGCAAGATACAGTTGGAGCGCGGCATGCACGCGATGTGGCATAAGACCGGCAATACCTTGCTGGTGATGGTCAACGACCGGCAGACAAGCAACAAAAAAGGTTCTGGTGCTGCACACCAACAAGAACTTCGACCAGCAGAGAACCAATTGGGTGATGCACCAGTACCACCTCAGGCACTTGGAGCAAGAGGAGGAGCGGGAGCTGGTCCTCTGCAAGATTTTCTACCAAACAAACACTAGGGCCAGGAGTAAAAAGATTATAAGTTAGTTTGGTATTGGTAGTTGTACTACCTTGTCGTCCGCAAGTTGGTATTATTGTTAACGATCTTTTGGTATGAATTGCATTTTCTTCCAACCATCATGCCGAGGGCTCGACGTGCCCCGATCAAAAAAAAGAGGGTCGACGTGGATATAAGGCTGAATAATTTGTTTCGAAACGAATTTTCAGGCACCTGATTTTTATTTGATGGGTAGCATAAGCACCTGCCGTTCGAATTCCCAGTTCTCCAATTTTTTCGAAACAAGTGCATGCACTTATTATCACGATGAAAAAACAATATCCCTGCTGCATCCCAGTTATCAGTCTGTACTTGCAGAATGCTCTCATTTATTGAGCACGTATATTGTTTTTTCAGGTCGAGCAAGTTTCAACTGGGCTGTAGACTGCCCAGGGTTGGTTCTGTTTTTAACAGGCTCAGCCCATGACGACAACGGGGCACAAAGATCCAACATGTATCTACTGGCCTCTGGCCCGCCAGCGTTAGTTATATTTTGTCTTACAACATCCGCAGGAAGTTTTTTTACTGAATCAAACACACAGCCCAGTTCTATTTTCCTCTTGAAACGCATGTCCTACATCCGTTTTCTAATGTCTACCTATAGTTTTACTAGTTCATATACACGTATCATTATATTGAAAACACATAAAATTCCCTTTTCATATTTACATCCTTATTTTTGTTGTTTTTTCCCACCCAGCGCTGATTTTTTTACCACTGGTTTTCCCTTAAACCAACTCAATTGTCCCACGTCTTATTTGCTTTCAAAAACAAAACGATTTTTTTGGCAAATCAATAAGTTCTTAAAAAAATGTTTATCATTTCGGGATTACAACAGTTCGGACTCCACCAAAATATGCAAAATAAAGTTGAACTTTTTGACCATGGTCCTTGGCAGAAAATGGGCTGTAATAAATTACTTAAGAATTAGCAAATGGGTTGCAAATTATAAAAAATAGCAAATGGGCTTTATGTTGTCTGCCACAGATTTGGAGTCTGACTTGTGGGCCTACTAAGTTCATGCATACACAAGGTTTCTCAAAAATGAAACTTAGTCAACAATCGACTCTACCAGTGTCAGACCGTTAGATGTCAATCTAACGGCAATCGTGCTTCTTCAGTCTCTGATCTTCCTGCCCCAGCCGCCCAAACCAGCGCCGTCAGAACTGCCTGCTCCAGCCTCCCGTGGTCGGATGTGGTGCCGGGCAGGACTCACGGCCCCATCATACTCGCATCCCTAGCCTGTCTATCCCTCTACTCACCCACACCTCCTGTTATTTTCTGGCGACGGCAGCCGAACCAGTCAACCCTCGTACTCTCCACCGCGTGGGCAGCCACTGCCGTGTCTTCCCCGGCTCCATGTCATTCCCTTCGTAAGCCTCGTCGTTGTCCACCGCCCTGGTGCTCTCGGCGCGGCGTGGTCAATGATGTCCATCCAACGGTCGTAGTGCTTCTTCAACTCTGGTCTTCTTGCTCCAGCCGCCCAAAGCAGCGCTGGTCGTGCCGCATGCTCCTGCCTCCCGTGGTCGGCTGTGCTGCCGCGGAGGCCTCACCGCCTCCATACTACTCCCACCACTGGCCAGGCCATCCCTCCACTCACCAACTCCCCCTGTTATTCTGCGGCGACGACGGCCTCACACCATAACCGAACCAGTGAACCCTCGTACTCCTCTCTGCGTGGGCATCCACTGCCGCATCTTCCCCGGCTCCGCGGCATCCCGTTCCTAGGCCTCGCCATCGTCCACCGCCGTGGTGCTCTCGGCGCGGCGTGGTCAATATGGTCAAAGACCGACTTCCATCGGAAGAGTACTGTACATGGAGAGGCTGACAGCTGGGTCCACGGCAGCCCGAAGGAAGTGCCTCCTTATTACTCACAAAATAATTATTCCTCCACCTGACAGCAGGGACCCACCGGACGGGCCACCAGTATTTCGCGAAAAATACGTTTCCCCCCTGACTGCTCGGACCCACTGGACGGGCCACCGTATTTCACGAAAAAAACATTTCCCCCTGACTACTGGGACCCATCGGACGGACCATCGTATTTCGCGAAAAAACGTTCCCCCCGCTGTCAACTCGGACCCACAGGAAGTGCCTCCTTATTACGCACAAAAAAATGAATACTCCCCCTGCTAGCTGGGACCCACCATGGTAGTAGGCTGACTTGTGGGTCTACTAAGTTGACGGGGAACGAGGGCTTTGTCAACTTAGTCAATATGAACGATTCAAGCTCCAGTGACCGTACGATGTCCATCCAACGGCCGTCGTGCTTCTTCAATCTCTGCTCTTCCTGCTCCAGCCGCTCAAACAAGCACCGGCGGGACTGCCTGCTCCCTCCTCCCCGCGGCCGGTTGTGCTGCCGCGTAGGCCTCACCTCCCCAATCATACTCCCATCGCTGGCCTAGCCATCCCTCTACTCACCCACACCTGCTGTTATTCTTCGGCGACGGCAGACGAACCAGTAAACCCTCGTACAGTCGTACACCCCTCCGCGTGGGAAACAGCTGCCGAGTCTTCCCTGCCTCCATGTCGTTCCCTTCCTAGGCCTCGCCATCATCCGCCGCCGTGGTGCTCTCGGCGCGGACTGGTCAACGTGGTCAATGACTGACATGCATATGAAGTGGACTGTACGTGTAGAGGCCAACATCTGGGTCCATGGCCGCACGCAAGGAAAGCCTCCTTATTACGCGCAAAATAATGATTCCTCCACCTGACATCAGGGACCCACTGAAAGGGCCTCTTTATTTCGTGAAAAAAACGTTACCGCCACTAACAGCTCGGACCCACCAGCTATATCTTCGCACACAAAGAAGTGCCTCCTTATTATGCATAAAGAAAATGAATACTCCCCCTATTAGCTAGGACCCAGTATAGTGGCATGCTGACTTGTGGGCCTATGATACGTCTCCAACGTATCTATAATTTTTTATTGCTCCATGCTATTATATTACCCCTATTGGATGTTTATGGGCTTTATTTTACACATTTATATCTTTTTTGGGACTAACCTACTAACCGGAGGCCCAACCCATATTGCTATTTTTTTGCCTATTTTAGTATTTCGAAGAAAAGGAATATCAAACGGAGTCCAAACGGAATGAAACCTTCGGGAGCGTGATTTTTGGAACGAACGTGATCCAGAGGACTTGGAGTGCAAGTCAAAAAGCAGCCGAGGCTCCCATGAGATAGGAGGGCGCCCCCCCTATAGGGCGCGCCCCCTGTCTCGTGGGCCCCTCGGGCGGCCACCGACGTACATCTTCCTCCTATATATACCTATGTACCCCGAAAACATCCAGGAGGAGGACGAAACACAATTTCCACCACCGTAACCTTCTGTATCCGTGAGATCCCATCTTGGAGCCTTCGCAGGCGCTCTGCCGGAGGGGGAATCGACCACGGAGGGCCTCTACATCAACATCCTTGCCCCTCCGATGAGTTGTGAGTAGCTTACCACAGACCTACGGGTCCATAGTTATTAGCTAGATGGCTTCTTCTCTCTTTTTGGATCTCAATACAATGTTCTCCCCATCTTTTGTGGAGATCTATTCGATGTAAACTCTTTTTGCGGTGTGTTTGTCGAGATCCGATGAATTGTGGGTTTATGATCAAGTTTATCTATGAATAATATTTGAATATTCTCTGAATTCTTTTATATATGATTGAGTCATCTTTGCAAGTCTCTTTGAATTATCAGTTTGGTTTGGCCTACTAGATTGATCTTTCTTGCCATGGGAGAAGTGCTTAGCTTTGGGTACAATCTTGCGGTGTCCTTACCCAGTGACAGAAAGGGTTGCAAGGCACGTATTGTATTGTTGCCATCGAGGATAACAAGATGGGGTTTATATCATATTGCTTGAGTTTATCCCTCTACATCATGTCATCTTGCTTAATGCGTTACTCTGTTCTTATGAACTTAATACTCTAGATGCAGGCAGGAGTCGGTCGATGTGTGGAGTAATAGTAGTAGATGCAGGCAGTAGTCGGTCTACTTGTTATGGACGTGATGCCTATATACATGATCATGCCTAGATAATCTCATAATTATTCGCTTTTCTATCAATTGCTCTACAGTAATTTGTTCACCCACCGTAATACTTATGCTATCTTGAGAGAATCCACTAGTGAAACCTATGGCCCCCGGGTCTATCTCTTATCATATTTGCTTCCAATCTACTTTTATTTGCATCTTTACTTTTTGCATCTATATTATAAAATACCAAAAATATATTTATCTTATCTTACTATCTTTATTAGATCTCACTTTCGCAAGTGGCCGTGAAGGGAGTGACAACCCCTTTATTGCGTTGGTTGCGAGTTCTTTGTTTGTTTGTGTAGGTGCGTGGGACTTTTGAGGAGCCTCCTACTGGATTGATACCTTGGTTCTCAAAAACTGAGGGAAATACTTACGCTACTATTGCTGCATCACCCTCTCCTCTTCGAGGAAAATCAACACAGGCTCAAGACGTAGCAAGAAGGATTTCTGGCGCCGTTGCCGGGGAGGTCTTCGCTCAAGTCCAGACATACCAAGTATCCATCACAAACCTATCTCCCTCGCATTTACAATATTTTCCATTTGCCTCTCGTTTTCCACTCCTCGCTTTTGGGGATATAGCTATTAGTATGACCCACTAAGAGGAGCTGGGTTATACTTACAAGCATTCTTGAAGATAGAAGCTCAAGCTTGAAGACGGCGGCTTAGTAAAGGCCCAACGGCCCAGAGGTGACTTAAGGCCCATAGTGTTAAACCGCCTTGATCATGTAACTTGTATTGTAAGGCAAGAAAGATTAGGAGACCGAGCCGAATACAATCTATAAGCTGGCCGGTACTCTGTAGAGCCGCTGGGTGTCAACCTCAGTATATAAGGGGACGACCTGGTGGCGGTTCAGGGGACGAAACAACTTCTCGAGAACTAGGTCAAGCGATTCTGCTTCCTGGTTATCGAGACATACATAATTCCAATCACAACTAGACGTAGGCTTTTACCTTCATCATAAGGGGCCGAACTAGTATAAACTTCTCGTGTCTCTTGTCCTGATTAACCCCTTCAATCTTCCTAGTTGTGATGGCTCCACGACTAAGTCCTTTCACTAGGACATCTGACGTGACAATTCCACGACACCCACTGCACCCTTGCCGTTTCACTCGCCCTCTCTTTCCCAATCTCCTCCTCTCTTTCGCTTGCCCTTTTGTTTGCTCGTTTGGTTGGAATAGATGCTTATTTATTGCTAAACAGAGAACCTAAGATCTATGGATCCTCATCCGCTTGCTAGTCTTTTTAAGAGATCCAATTATGATGAACCAATTGCTCGTGAGTTTTGTGCGCTAGATTATCTTTATGAAGCTTTGCTTAAAATTGTGAATCTGAAAATTACGATGAAGAAATTTATGAAGAGATTCACAATGACTCCTTGAATAGAAAGCATGATTGCAATGATTTTCCTATAAATTCCCTTGATGTCAATTGTGCTAATAATATGCAAAACCCTAAGCTTGGGGATGCTAGTTTTTCTATGTCTACTACTTGTTTCAATGATCATAATTGGGGTGATTCTTCTTATAACCTTGAAAATTTATTTAAGCCCCATTATGAATATGAGATTGATAATAGTGTTTGCAATAATACTGATGTGGGTTTGGAAGAGTGTCAACTTTAGATCCCACATATTTGGAGTATGTTCAATCTTATGATATTTTTTATAAAAGTGGGTTTGGAGAGGTCATGACTTTAGTTAGTGATAATCCCACTATTTTGGAAGAGTGTCAACTTTACATGCATGTGGATCATGTTGAGAATATGCTATGTGATAGCTATTTTGTTGAATTTTCTTATGATCCTACATGCAATTATTATGAGAAAGGAAATTATGGTTGTAGAAGTTTTCATGTTACTAAATTACCTCTCTTCATGTTGAGATTGTTTTCATCTCTTTGTTCTTCCTTGCATATGCTAGTTTTTGCTTGCCTTGATAATTTGTTTGCTTACAAGATGCCTATGCATAGGAAGTATGTTATACTTAAGTGTGTTTGTCACATGTTTTATGATGCTCTCTTTGTGCTTCAATTCTTGTCTTTCATGTGAGCATCATTGAAATCTCAATGCCTTAGCTAAAAAGGCTTTAAAGAAAAGCGCTTGTTGGGAGACAACCCAATATTTTTCCTTGCTGTTATTTAATAAATCTTGCATCTAACTTATGTTTAGATGTGTTTTTATCTTTTAATTAGTATTTGTGCCAAGTAGAACCTATAGGATAACCTATGATGATAGTTGATTTGATTCTGCTGAAAAACAGAAACTTTGCATGCACGAGTTTAGTTTTGTTAAATCACAGGAATGTGATTTTGCGTTGATTCTTTTTGAGGCTGATCAACAAACAAATTGTACAGGCCTTCCTATTTTGGTAGGATTTTTAGAGATCCACAAGTTTGCGTTAATTACAGATTACTACAGACTGTTCTGTTTTTGACAGATTCTGTTTTTCGTGTGTTGTTTGCTTATTTTGATGCATCTATGGCTAGTAAAATAGTTTATAAACCATAGATAAGTTGGAATACAGTAGGTTTAACACCAAAATAAATAAATAATGAGTTCATTACAGTACCTTCTGTGGTGGTTTTGTTTTCTTTCACTAACGGAGCTTATAAGATTTCCTGTTGAGTTTTGTGTTGTGAAGTTTTCAAGTTTTGGGTAAAGCTTTTATGGACTATGGAATAAAGGGTGGCAAGATCCTAAGCTTGGGGATGCCCCGGGAAGGCATCCTCTCTTTCGTCTTCGTTCATTGGTAACTTTACTTGGAGCTATATTTTTATTCGCCACATGATATGTGTTTTGCTTGGAGCGTCGTGTATTATATTACTCTTTTCTTTTTAGTTTAGCACAATCATCCTAGCTGTACACACCTTTTGGGAGAAGCCTATTTGATTAGAATTTTGCTAGAATACTCTATGTGCTTCACTTATATCTGTTGAGCTTGATAGTTTTTGCTCTAGTGCTTCACTTATATCTTTTAGAGCACGATGGTGTCTTAATTTTTAAGAAATTTCTAGTCTCTCATGCTTCACTTATATTATTTTGAGAGTCTTTTAGAACAACATGGTATTTGCTATGGTCATAAAGTTGGTCCTAGAATGATGAGCATCCAAGTTGGGTATAGTAAAAACTATCATAGAAAGTGAATTGGATGCTATGATCAATTTGATGCTTGATAATTGTTTTGAGATATGGAGGTAGTGATATTAAAATTATGCTAGTTGGGTGATTATGAATTTAAAGAATGCTTGTGTTGAAGTTTGTGATTCCCGTAGCATGCACGTATGGTGAACCGCTTTGTGATGAAGTTGGAGCACAATTTTATTTATTGAGTGTCTTCCTTATAGGTGGCGGTCGGGGACGAGCGATGGTCTTTTCCTACCAATCTATCCCCCTAGAAGCATGCATGTAGTGCTTTGGTTTTTGATGACTTCTAAATTTGTGCAACAAGTATATGAGTTCTTTTGACTAATGTTGAGTCCATGGATTATACGCACCCTTTCACCCTTCCACCATTGCTAGCCTCTCTTGTGCCGTGCAACTTTCGCCGGTACCATACACCCACCATATACCTTCCTCAAAACAGCCACCATACCTACCTATTATGGCATTTCCATAGCCATTCCGAGATATATTGGCATGCAACTTTCCACCGTTCCGTTCATATGATACGCATTACTTTTGTCATATTGCTCTTTGCATGATCATGTAGTTGACATTGTATTTTTGGCAAGGCCACCTTCATAATTTTCATACATGTCACTCTTGATTCATTGCATATCCCGGTACACCGTCGGAGGCATTCATATAGAGTCATACCTTGTTCTAGCTTTGATTTGTAATTCTTGAGTTGTAAATCCATAAAAGTGTGTTCATCTTCATTATTAGGGCATTATCCTAGTGAGGAAAGGATGATGAAGACTATGATTCCCCCACAAGTCGGGATGAGACTTTGGACTTTACAAAAAGAAAAGAAAAAAAAGAAAACAAAAGAGAACAGCCAAAAAGAAAGAAGAAAAAAAGAAGGCCAAAGAAAAAAAAAGGAAAGGAAAAAATAAAATGAGAGAAAAAGAGAGAAGGGACAATGCTACTATCTCTTTTTCCACACTTGTCCTTCAAAGTAGCACCATGATCTTCATGATAGAGAGTCTCATATGTTGTCACTTTCATATACTAGTGGGAATTTTTCATTATAAAACTTGGCTTGTATATTCCAATGATGAGCTTCCACAAAAATGCCCTAGGTCTTCGTGAGCAAGTGAGTTGGATGCACACCCACTTAGTTTTTTTTGTTGAGCTTTCATATATTTATAGCTTTAGTGCATCCGTTGCATGACAATCCCTACTCACTCACATTGATATCTATTAATGGGCATCTCCAAAGCCCGTTGATACACCTAGTTGATGTGAGACTATCTTCTCCTTGTTTGTCTTCTCCACAACCACCATCCTAGTCCACATATAGTGCTATGTCCATGGCTCACGCTCATGTATTGCGTGAAAGTTGAAAGAGTTTGAGATTATTAAAGTATGAAACAATTGCTTGGCTTGTCATCGGGGTTGTGCATGATTAAATACTTTGTGTGATGAAGATAGAGCAACAGCCAGACTATATGATTTTGTAGGGATAACTTTCTTTGGCCATGTTATTTTCAGAAGACATGATTACTTTGATTAGTATGCTTGAAGTGTTACTATTTTTTTATCAATATGAACTTTTATTTTGAATCATTTGGATCTGAACATTCATGCTACAATAAAGAAAATTACATTATAAATTATGCTAGGTAGCATACCACATCAAAAATTCTCTTTTTATCATTTACCTGCTCGAGGATGAACAGGAATTAAGCTTGGGGATGCTTGATACATCTCCAACATATCTATAATTTTTGATTGTTCCATGCTATTATATTACCCCTTTTGGATGTTTATGGGCTTTATTTTACACATTTATATGATTTTTGGGACTAACCTACTGACCGGAGGCCCAGCCCATATTGCTGTTTTTTTTGCCTATTTCAATATTTCGAAGAAAAGGAATATCAAACGGAGTCCAAACGGAATGAAACCTTTGGGAGCGTGATTTTTGGAACGAACGTGATCCAGAGGACTTGGAGTGCAAGTCAAGAAGCAGCCGAGGCTCCCACGAGATAGGAGGGCGTCCCCCCCCCCCCTATAGGGCATGCCCCCTGTCTCGTGGGCCCCTCGGGCGGCCACCGACGTACTTCTTCCTCCTATATATACCTACGTACCCCGAAAACATCCAGGAGGAGGACGAAAAACAATTTCCACCACCGTAACCTTCTGTATCCACGAGATCCCATCTTGGAGCCTTCGCCGACATTCTGCCGGAGGGGGAATCGACCACGGAGGGCCTCTACATCAACATCCTTGCCCCTCCGATGAGTTGTGAGTAGTTTACCACAGACCTACGGGTCCACAGTTATTACCTGGATGGTTTTTCTATCTTTTTGGATCTCAATACAATGTTCTCCCCCTCTCTTGTGGAGATCTATTCGATGTAAACTCTTTTTACGGTGTGTTTGTCGAGATCCGATGAATTGTGGGTTTATGATCAAGTTTATCTATGAATAATATTTGAATCTTCTCTGAATTCTTTTATGTATGATTGAGTCATCTTTGCAAGTCTCTTTGAATTATCAGTTTGGTTTGGCCTACTAGATTGATCTTTCTTGCCATGGGAGAAGTGCTTAGCTTTGGGTACAATCTTGCGGTGTCCTTACCCAGTGACAGAAAGGGTTGCAAGGCACGTATTGTATTGTTGCCATCGAGGATAACAAGATGGGGTTTATATCATATTGCTTGAGTTTATCCCTCTACATCATGTCATCTTGATTAATGCGTTACTCTGTTCTTATGAACTTAATAATCTAGATGCAGGCAGGAGTCGGTCGATGTGTGGAGTAATAGTAGTAGATGCAGGCAGTAGTCGGTCTACTTGTTATGGACGTGATGCCTATATACATGATCATGCCTAGATAATCTCATAATTATTCGCTTTTCTATCAATTTCTCGACAGTAATTTGTTCACCCACCGTAATACTTATGCTATCTTGAGAGAAGCCACTAGTGAAACCTATGGCCCCCGGGTCTATCTCTTATCATATTTGCTTCCAATCTACTTTTATTTGCATCTTTACTTTTTTGCATCTATATTATAAAATCCCAAAAATATATTTATCTTATCTTACTATCTTTATTAGATCTCACTTTCGCAAGTGGCCGTGAAGGGATTGACAACCCCTTTATTGCGTTGGTTGCGAGTTCTTTGTTTGTTTGTGTAGGTGCGTGGGACTTTTGAGGAGCCTCCTACTGGATTGATACCTTGGTTCTCAAAAACTGAGGGAAATACTTACGCTACTATTGCTGCATCACCCTCTCCCCTTCGAGGAAAACCAACACAAGCTCAAGACGTAGCAGCCTACTAAGTTGACGGGGACGGAGGGCTTTGTCAACTTAGTCAATATGCACGATTCTAACTCGAGTGACCGTATGATGTCCATCCAACGGCCGTAGTGCTTCTTCAACCTCTGGTCTTCTTGCTCCAGCCGCCCAAACTAGCACCGGTCGTGCTTCGTGCTCCTGCCTCCCGTAGCCTGCTGCGATGCGGCGGAGGCCTCACCGCCCCCTACTACTCCCACCGCTGGCCAGGCCATCCCTCTACTCACCCACACCCCTGTTACTCCGCGGCGACGGCAGCCTCACACCGCAGCGAACCAGCGAACCCTCGTACTCCTCTATGCGTGGGCTTCCACTGCCGCATCTTCCCCGGCTCCGTGTCGTCCCCTTCCTAGGCCTCGTCGTCATCCACCGCCTTGGTGCTCTCTGCACGGCGTGGTCAACGTGTTAAAGGAATGGCTTCCATCGGGCGTGGACTGTACGTGGAGAGGCTGACAGCTGGGTCCACGACCGCAGGAAGGAAGTGCCTCCTTATTACGCGGAAAATAATGATTCCTCCACCTGACAGCAGGGACCCATCGGACGGGCATCGTATTTCACGAAAAAAACATTTCCTCCCTGACTGTTGGGACCCACCAGCTACACCTTCGCACGCAAGGAAGTGCATTCGGGCAAAAAAAATGATTCACCCCCCTGACTGCTGGGACCCACCAGCTACATCTTCGCACGCAAGGAAGTGCCTGACAGTCGGGACCCACCTGGTCAAAGCGTACGTAGTGTTGTCATTCTGGTCGCGAGCGTGTACGTACATATATACTGGTGGATGTAGAGGCGCGCACCTGTTGTAGTAGAGGCGCGCACGTGTCGTAGTAGAGGCGCGTATGTGTCGTAGTAGAGGCGCGCACGAAGCATGTACACGTACGTACAACGGCCAGTGTGCAAGAAAGAAAATACGGCCACGTATGTGTACATATGGGCGGGGTCTCGAACGCCTACTCGCACATACGTACGGCCAGGGCTCGTGTACATGGCTGGGTCGAAATGAAGAAACAACATCGTCGTCGTGTTCATGGGGAGCCAACCGGCTGTGTCGGAACGGAATGCGTCGTCGTGTTCATCAGGAGGGCTTGGACGGAACAGGCGATGGAAATGAGGCCAGGCGTACCGCGGAACGGAGGAAACGGCCTTGTGTTTGACCAGCCACATTCGAAACGGGATCCTGTTCATTGGGAGGGGTCTGGCGTACCGCAAAATGGAGGAA
The DNA here is from genome assembly GCA_963921465.1 of Triticum timopheevii. Lineage (NCBI taxonomy): Eukaryota > Viridiplantae > Streptophyta > Magnoliopsida > Poales > Poaceae > Triticum > Triticum timopheevii. The sequence goes on from OY997266.1 coordinate 323,145,916, forward strand.
ACGGTACTCCTACGGTCGAAACGGGGGTCCTGTTGATCGGGAGGGGTGTGGCGTACCGCAAAACGGACGAAACAAACTTGTGTTGGAGCGCTACAGTCGAAACGGGGGTCCTGTTCATCGGAAGGGGTGTGGCGTACCGCAAAACAGGACACCACGGGATATTGTTCATCTCCATCGTAGATCTCCTCCAGCCTCCACGGGCTACCGTCGACCTCCTCCAGCCTCCACGGGCTCATGTTCATCCAGCCTCCACCGCGCGCTACTCCACCGGCTACTGTTCAACCACCCCTCCACGGGCACCCCTCCACCGTCTACTGTTCATCCATCCCTCCACGGGGTCGCCCTATTCATCCAGCCCTCCACGGGGTCCTGTTCATCCAGCCCCAACCGGCTCGATCGAGGCAACGCCACGGGGTCCTGTTCATCCACCCCCATCGCTCACTGTTCATCCACCTCCCCCCCCGGCAACGCTCACTGTTCATCTAGAGAGGCAGCATTGATCGGCTTCAGTTAGCAGCAGTAGCGAAGGAATCACTCGATCGGGTTCAGTTAACAGCCATCGATCGATCGCTCGGGTTCAGTAATGCGTAGCCTGCAGTGCAATTGCTCGGGTTCAGTTAGAGCCCAACTCCTCGCTCGGGTTCAGTTAGAGCCAACGCCTCGCACATACACACGCATACGTGTACCAGAGAAACGCGCATCGCTCAGCCCCCGACCACCCACCGTAACCGGGAACTCCTCGAAATTTTCCTCGCCCTCACCTCTACCACGGTTTTTTCCGTCATGGACGGCCCAAAGAATGTCATGCAGCTGCGTCTCCGGCCCGCCCAGGACGAAAAGCCCATTTTATGTCATTATTTTTTGTCATAGAAGTAGGAGCCCACCACATCTATGATGATACTGGGTTTTGTCACGATTATCCTCATAGAAGTGTCATAAGTATGACAGAAAAAAATTTGTTCGGCCCAAAATGTCACAGATGTGTCTTTTTTTGTAGTGCAACCGGCTCGATCGGGGTCATGTTCATCCAGCGGCAATGACCTCTGATACGTCCATTTTGTATCATGCTTTTATATCGATATTTATTGTATTATGGGTTGTTATTACACATTATGTCACAATACATATGCCTTTTCTCTCTTATTTTACAAGGTTTACATGAAGAGGGAGAATGCTGACACCTAGAATTCTTGGCTCAAAAAGGATCAAATATTAGAGACCTATTCTTCACAACTCCAAAAGTCCTGAAACTCCACGAAAGTCAGTTTTGGAATATATTAAAAATATTGGGCGAAGAAAGCACCATAGGGGGGCCACCCACCAGCCATGAGGGTGGAGGGCTCGCCCTACCCCCCTGGGGCGCCCCCCTGCCTCGTGGGCCACCTGGCAGGCCCCCGACGTCCATCTTCTGCTATATGGTGTCTTTTGCCCCGGAAAAAATCATAAGGAAGCTTTCGGGATGAAGTGTCGCTGTCTCGAGGTGGAACCTGGGCAGGACCAATCTAGGGCTCCAGCGGAGTTGTTCTGCCATGGAAACATCCCTCCGGGAGGGGCAAATCGTCGCCATCGTCATCACCATTGACTCTCAAATCAAGAGGGGGTCAATCTCCATCAACATCTTCACTAGCACCATCTCCTCTCAAACCCTAGTTCATCTCTTGAATCCAATTTTTGTCTCAAAACCTCAGATTGGTACCTGTGGGTTGCTAGTAGTGTTGATTACTCCTTGTAGTTGATGCTAGTTGGTTTACCCTAGTTCATCTCTTGTATCTGATCTTTGTCTCAAAACCTCAGATTGGTACCTGTGGGTTGCTAGTAGTTTTGATTACTCCTTGTAGTTGATGCTAGTTGGTTTATTCGGTGGAAGATCATCTGTTCAGGTCCTTAATACATATTAATACCCCTCTGATTATGAACATGAATATGATTTGTGAGTAGTTACGTTTGTTCCTAAGGACATGGAGAAGTCTTGTTATAAGTAATTATGTGAATTTGGTATTCGTTCGATATTTTGATGAGATGTATGTTGTCTCTCCTCTAGTTGTGTTATGTGAACGTTGACTACATGACACTTCACCATTGTTCGGGCCTAGGGGAAGGCATTGGGAAGTAATAAGTAGATGATGGGTTGCTAGAGTGACAAAAGCTTAAACCCTAGTTTATGCGTTGCTTCGTAAGGGGCTGATTTGGATCCATATATTTCATGCTATGGTTAGGTTTACCTTAATTCTTCTTTCGTAGTTGTGGATGCTTGCGAGATGGGTTAATCATAAGTGGGATACTTGTCCGAGGAAGGGCAGTACCCAAGCACCGGTCCACCCACATATCAAATTATCAAAGTAACGAACGCGAATCATATGAGCATGATGAAAACTAGCTTGACAGTAATTCCCATGTGTCCTCGGGAGCGCCTTTGCTCTATATAAGAGTTTGTCCAGGCATGTCCTTTGCTACAAAAAGGATTGGGCCACCTTGCTGCACCTTGTTTACTATTGTTACTTGTTACCAGTTATGAATTATCTTATCACAAAACTATCTGTTACCGATAATTTCAGTGCTTGTAGAGAATACCTTACTGAAAACCGCTTGTCATTTCCTTCTGCTCCTCGTTGGGTTCTACACTCTTACTTATCGAAAGGACTATGATAGATCCCCTATACTTGTGGGTCATCAAGACTCTTTTCTGGCGCCATTGCTGGGGAGTGAAGCGCCTTTGGTAGTTGGAACTTGGTAAGGAAATATTTATATAGTGTGCTGAAATTAATTGTCACTTGCTACTATGGAAAATAATCCTTTGAGAGGCTTGTTCCCCGACCAGAAGAGCAAAGAGTTGCTCAACCTACTAAACCTACTGAAAATATTTACTTTGAAATTCCTTCGGGTATGATAGAGAAACTGCTAGCTAGTCCTTATACAGGAGATGGAACCCTACATCCTGATATGCACCTAATCTATGTGGACGAAGTTTGTGGATTATTTAAGCTTGCAGGTATGCCCGAGGATGTTGTCAAGAAGAAGGTCTTCCTTTATCTTTGAAGGGAAAGGCATTTACATGGTATAGGCTATGTGATGATATTGGATCATGGAACTACAACCGATTGAAATTGGAATTTCATCTATAGTTTTATCCTATGTATCTGGTTCATCGTGATCTTAATTATATATATAATTTTTGTCCTCGTGAAGGAGAAAGTATCGCTCAAGCTTGGGGGAGGCTTAAGTCAATGTTATATTCATGCCCCAATCATGAGCTCTCAAGAGAAATTATTATTCAGAAAATTTATGCTTGGCTCTCTCTTAATGATCGCTCCATGCTCGATACTTCTTGTACTGGTTCTTTTATGATGAAGACTATCGAATTCAGATGGGATTTATTGGAAAGAATTAAACGCAACTCCGAAGATTGGTAACTCGACGAAGGTAAGGAGTCAGGTATAACACCTAAGTTTGATTGTGTTAAATGTTTTATAGATACCGATGCTTTTCGTGAATTTAGCACTAAATATGGACTTGACTCTGAGATAGTAGCTTCTTTTTGTGAATCATTTGCTACTCATGTTAATCTCCCTAAGGATAAGTGGTTTAAATATCATCCTCCCGTTGAAGTGAAAGTAGTAGAACCTATTAAAGTTTAGGAAAAGACTATTAGTAATAATGTTGATCCTATTATTCCTACTACTTATATTATGAAACCACCTTTCCCTGTTAGTATAGAGGATTATGCTAAAGCTTCAACTGTGGTTCGCAAGAGTAATGCTAGAACACCTACACCCCTAAGAAAATTAAAGTTGAACCTAGCATTGCTATGGTTAAAGATCTCTTGGTCGATAATATTGATGGGCATGTTATTTACTTTTGTGATGAAGCTGCTAGAATTGATAGACACGATACTAAAAATAAACATAAACCTGTTGTTGGCATGCATGTTGTTTCTATTAAAATAGGAGATTATTGTTATCATGGCCTATGTGTTATGGGTGCTAGTGTGAGTGCAATACCTCATTGCTTATACAAAGAAATTATGCATGATATTGCACCTGCTGAAATAGAAGATATTGATATTACTATTAAGCCTGCCAATAGAGACACTATTTCACCAATTGGGATTGTTAGATATGTTGAAGTCTTGTGTGGGAAAACTAAATGTCCTACGGATTTTATTGTCCTTGGTTCCCCTCAAGATGACTTTTGTCCATTATATTTGGTAGACCTATCTTGAATACTGTTAATGCTAGGATAGACTGCAAAAAAAATATTGTTACCATTGGTTTAGGGGATATGTCTCGTGATTTTAATTTTGCTAAAATTCGTAGACAACCCCATGATAAAGAATTGCCTAGTAAAGATGAAATTATTGGTATTGCTTCTATTGTTGTGCCTCCTAATGATTCTTTAGAACAATATTTGCTCGACCATGATAATGACATGTTTATGAATGAAAGAAGGGAAATGGATGAAGTATTCTTTAAACAGGGACCTATTTTGAAACACAACTTACCTGTTGAAATCCTCGGGGATCCTCCTCCACCCAAGGGTGATCCCGTGTTTGAGCTTAAACAATTACCTGATACTCTTAAATATGCTTATCTTGATGAAAACAAGATATATCTTGTTATTATTAGTGCTAACCTTTTGCAGCAGGAAGATGAGAAATTATTGAAAACTCTGAAGAAGCACTGTGCTGCTATTGGATATACTCTTGATGATCTTAAGGGCATTAGTCCTACTCTATGCCAGCACAAAATAAAACTGGAAAAAGATGCTAAACCAGTTGTTGATCATCAACGACGGTTAAATCCTAAGATGAAAGAATTGGTAAGAAATGAAATACTAAAGCTTCTGGAGGCAGGTATAATTTATCCTATTGCTGATAGTAAGTGGGTAAGTCATGTTCATTGTGTCCCTAAGAAGGGAGGTATTACTGTTGTTCCTAATGATAAAAATGAATTGATTCCACAAAGGATTGTTACCAGTTATAGAATGGTAATTGCTTTCCTCAAATTAAATAAAGCTACTAGAAAGATCATTACCCTCTACCTTTTATTGATCAAATGCTAGAAAGACTATCCAAACATACACATTTTAGCCTCCTAGATTTTTATTCTGGTTTCTCTCAAATACCTGTGTCAAAAGAGGATCACGAAAAGACCACTTTTACTTGCCCTTTTGGCACTTATGCTTATAGACGTATGCCTTTTGGTTTATGAAATGCACCTGCTACCTTTCAAAGATGTATGACTGCTATATTCTCTGACTTTTGTGAAAAGATTGTTGAGGTTTTCATGGATGATTTCTCCGTTTATGGAACTTCTTTTGATGATTGCTTAAGCAACCTTGATCGAGTTTTGGAGAGATGTGAAGAAACTAATCTTGTCTTGAATTGGGAGAAGTGCCACTTTATGGTTAATGAAGGTATTGTCTTGGGGCATAAAATATTTGAAAGAGGTATCGAAGTTGATAAAGCTAAAGTAGATGCTATTGAAAAGATGTCGTGTCTTAAGGACATCAAAGGTATAAGAAGTTTTCTTGGTCATACTAGTTTTTATAGGAGGTTTATTAAAGACTTCTCTAAAATTTTGAGGCCTTTGACTAATCTCTTACAAAAAAGTGTTCCTTTTATCTTTGATGATGATTGTGTAGAAGCATTTGAAATACTTAAGAAAGCCTTGATTTCTGCACCTATTGTTCAGCCACCTGATTGGAATTTACCCTTTGAAATTATGTGTGATGCTAGTGATTATACTGTAGGTGTTGTTCTAGGACAAAGAGTTGATAAGAAATTAAATGTTATCCAATATGCTAGTAAAACTCTAGATAGTGCCCAGAGAAATTATGCTACTACTAAAAAAGATTTTTTTTAGTAGTTGTGTTCGCTTGTGATAAGTTCAGACCTTATATTGTTGATTCCAAAGTAACAGTTCACATTGATCATGCTGCTATTAAATATCTTATGGAAAAGAAAGATGCTAAACCTAGACTTATTAGATGGGTTCTCTTGCTACAAGAATTTGATTTGCATATTATTGATAGAAAGGGAGCTGAGAACCCCGTCGCAGACAACTTGTCTAGGTTAGAAAATGTTCTTGATGACCCACTACCTATTGATGATAGCTTTCCTGACAAACAATTAGCTGTCATAAATTCTTCTCGTACTGCTCCATGCTATGTTGATTATGCTAATTACATTGTTGCTAAATTTATACCACCTAGTTTCACATACCAGCAAAAGAAAAAGTTTTTCTATGATTCAAGACATTACTTTTGGGATGACCCACACCTTTATAAAGAAGGAGTAGATGGTATTATAAGACGTTGTGTACCTGAGCATGAACAGGAACAGATCCTACGCGAGTGTCACTCTGAGGCTTACTGTCGTGGGAACGAACACCTATGGGACCGGAGCCCCTTTACGGTTCGGCGGGGGACGGAGGTCGCACGAAGAGCGGATCAAGGCGAGGCACACAAGCGATTTTACCCAGCTTCGGAGCTCTCCGGAGAGATAATACTCCTACTGCTGCTTTGTGGTTGTATTGTGTTCTTGCTCGAGAGCAATGAGCGTTACAGTACACTAGCTGTGAGACCGAGCATGAGTGTTTTTGGTTTCCAACCCCCCTCTACGTTGCGCATGGGCCTCCTTTTATATGCTCAAGGGGTCACCGACAGGTGGCAACGCATGCAAGGGCAAAAATGTAAAAGAACTGCGGTTGGTACACCTACTTGCACAGTGTATCATAACTAACCCTGACGGCAGGGGACAAGGGCATTAAATGCCCGTCTGTGTCGCCCAAACAGTGCAAAAAAGTGACCGTTAGGGGCGCCACCGCTTGCCACAATGGCAATCTTGTCAGTGCCGCTTGCCACCTCGCACCGCTGGCTACACAGCTTCTCGCCATGCGCGCCTGGAAAGATCCCATGGCAACACGTTGATGGATGCACTGGAGCGTGGGTACAGAGTGGTGGCTTGCCACGGCAAGCGCCTTGCCGCGGTCGTTGTCTTGTCGTGTCCGGAAGCTTGTCACTCACCGGGCCTTGCCGGGATGCGCGGCGCGTTGCGGCAAGTTCCTTGAGATGCCTTGGTTGGCCTTCCCGGCAAGCACCTCTTGCTGGGGCCTTGTTTCCTTCCCGGCAAGCTCCTCTTGTCGGGGCCTTGAACACTTTGTTCTTGAATGGCTCCAAAGGAACCACGGAGGACCTTGGCGGTCACCCGGCAAGCCTTGCCGCGGGGCGCTGCGACTGCCCGTGCACAAGTTCGAGATACTAGGGTACCCCTACTCTAGTACACCGATAGGAGCCCCCGGGCCTGGGCCACACACGGTGCGAGTGCTGTTGGGCCAGGCCCAAAACAGTGCACGGGCACGCGCGGGCTGGGTTACGTCGTATCTCACTCCGTATCCACCGCGCTCTCCCCTAACGGCATGCGTCGAATGCGGCATCGTGGGAGAGATCGTGGGTGGTTCTTTATTCGGGAAAAGCGTAACGTTCGCCTCGTCCCACTTTATAAGCAGGGGAAACAGGGGCAGTTCCCCCATCTCGCCAGTTTGCTGTTTCCAATCTCAGAAATCTCCGCCGCTCCCCCCTTCTTCCAAAGCCGAAAGAGAGCAGCGCTCCGCCCCCCATCGCCACCGTCGCCATCAACGCCGTCGATCTCCCCCACCACCTCCGCCATGGCTCCGAAAGCCGGGAAGGGTGTGAAGTCGGCAGAGGTGCTGCGGCTTGAGGCGCTGTGAAAGGAGCGGGCAACTTCCCCCCCCCCCCGAGCTCGCTGCGAAGGAGCTAAGGGAGTGGTACTACCTCTTCTGGTCGACGGAGACGCGAGCGCATCCGCGCACGAAGGTACTCTCCGCCGCCGCCTCGGAATGGGCTCCGAACGGATACCCTTTCTTCACGCTGTTCTTCTACTGTGGGCTCTGCCCGCCTTTCTCTGAATTCTTCTGTGACATCATGAACACCTACGGGTTCCACCTCCTTGATTTCACCCCCAATGTTGTTCTGACCATGGCGGTTTTCGCACATCTCTGCGAAAACTTTGTCGGAGTCCACCCAAACGTATCTCTTTTCCGCCATTTCTTCATGCTCCGGGTCGAGAGAGGAGAGCCGTTAGCCGGCGGAATCGCCTGGATCTCGAGAACCGGCAAGAAGGAGGCTTATCTGGAGGGGGAGCTCCGCAGCAAATGGGAGGAGTGGAGAGCGGAATGGTGTTGGATTGTTGAGGAGAACCCGCAGCCGTTTACTGCCCTGCGCCAAGCTCCAGCAGTGCGCGGCAATGATTGGAGCGCCCTGGCCGTGGACGACGATAGGCTGAAGATTGCCGTCACCCGGATCCTGCGCCTTAGGCTTGTCGTGCTTACTGTAGGCATCGTTGGCGCAGATTTTCTTCGCCGCCGCATCGCTCCTCTGCAGGAGAGGGGGAGACCCGCATGGCTGTTTGGGAGTCCGGCGAACATCATGAGGCTGCGCCCGGGCCTCAACTTCAACTTTACTGTCTTGGAGCTGGATGCGATGCTCAAGGAGCTGTTCAAGCACGATCCTCAGCATCCCGAATGGTTCAGGCTGCCACAGGGCGTCGTCCCGTTGTGCAACAACTCCTCGCTCGACCGCATCCGCGCAATGATGCCGCTGTGCGACTCACATGGACTTGTCCCAACCTGGCAAGAGCCTGCGGACGATGTTGTGCAGCAGTTCTTCGACGGCCTGGTGGAAGTGGCGGTCCGTGCCGACGAACAGAAGAGCCTCACCCGCGACACCACCGATGCGGAGATGCGGCGCATCGCCACTAGGGCAGAAGAGGCGGCGGCAGCCGCTGCCGCGGGTGAGTTTGGATTCACTATGGAGGAGGCAGAGGCAGCCGAGGCGGCAAGCCTTGCCGATCGAGATGAGCTTGCCGGAGAGCTTGCCAGCGAGGAAGAGCTTGCCGAGCCATAAACCGAGTCAAGCGAGCCCGCCGAGGGTGCGAGCGGCCCACCATCTTCAAGCGGCTTGCCGCAGGAAGAGCCCCCAGCGCAGCCCCTAGCTCCACCAAGAAGGCATCTCCGCAGGGCCGGGGATGTAGCAGGGCGGCAGACGGGTCAACAACCGTCGCGCCGCGCGACGCGCTCCGCCGCAACAACTGGAGCGGGGTCCTCCCGGACCGCCGCTTCTGGTCCTGCCGCTGGCCCCGCCAAGCGGTCAAGGGAACCCACTCCTCCGCCTCGTCGCACCGGAGGAGGGCTGGACTTCGACCTCTCCGCACTCAGCTCCGACGAGGAGGAAGAAGAGTAAGATCCCTTGCTGCACTTGTAGTTCTTCGATTCTTGCTGTTTTTGTCTTGTATCTGATTTGCTTTACTCTGAGCTTATTCCTTTTCAGGACCCTGGCCCAGAGAGCGGCGAAGAGAGCCAAGGCGCCGGTGATTGTCATCGAGGACGAGCCCACCGCGACAGCAGGGGGCGCGCCCGAGACTACCTTGCCGGGACCGGCAACTACTCCCCGAAGCAGCCCCCAGCGTAAGTATTTGTTTACTTCCCGTTGTTGGGCGCGCATGGGTGCTCTTTATTTGCTGATATCTGTCTCTTGATTTGTGTAGGAGCAGAGCAGCCTCACCAGGAGCAACCGGAAGCCGCCCCCGAGATGCTATCTGCTTCAACTACGCCGCCAAGGGAGGATTCCCCGGCAAGGGAGAAGTCTCCGGTAAGGGACAGCTCTCCGGCAAGAGACGGCACCAGCGACCCCCCGGTGGTGGAGCCCATGGCTGAAGAGCCTAGCACAAGTACCCCTTCTTGCTTGAAAACTTCCCTTGTGTTCTTCTTCTTCTGATTTTTCTTTTTTGGATATTTGCTTGACTTTTCTCCCTCTTTCGGCAGTCAGATCCATCTTCCATGGAGCCGATGGAGACCGAGGCCACCGGCGAGGAGAACGCGCGTGGCAACACCAATGACGCCGCTGCCACTGAGGACGAAGCCAGCGCCAATGATCCCGCCGGCGAGGAGGCCGCCAAGGCTGCCGGCCCAGGAGCTGGCGAGGGGTCTGGCGATCGCACTGACGGCCCCGGGGCCGCAGGAGCGCAAGGCGCTACACTGACCGCCGATCCCTCCGCCGCTGCCGCGGCGCCAGGCCCCGAAGAGCCCCAGCCCGGCGCCTACCTGAAGGCCGGCGATGGCGTCTTCATCAAGCTCCCCTGGGCGTCAAGCTCCAGGGCGCCAGTCGAAGGAGAAGCTTTTGATGGAGAGGTGCTCGCCTCTGCTGGGCTGACGCTGGTTGACGCGCCAAGCAGCAGCAGCGGCGAGCCTGAGGAGGAACAGCTGCTGCGGAGGCTGCTGTCACTCTACCGCGCCCGACAAGCCAAGCTGGAATCCCAGGAAGCGCTTGTCGTGCAGGCGGGAGTGGATATTGAGAAGCATGCGGAGGAGCTCCAGAGCCGCAATCAGGAAGCCCTCCGGTCCATTGCAGAAGAGCGGGCGCACCTCGTCGAGGCGCGGAAAGCCTTCCTTCTCGAGAAGGCTGAAGCTGAAGAGCAACAGCGGCTTGCCGCCGAGGATCTGTCTGCGCGGGAAGGCGAGCTGGCGCAGCGGAAAGGTTAATCTGGACAGCCATGAGGAGGAGCTTGTCACGCGAGAGCAGACACTTGGCGGGACTCTCAAGGGGGCAAAGGATGCTGCCGCAGCTGCTGAGGCCGCCAAGAAGGAGCTGGAGACGAAGGTGGCGCGGCTAGAGGCCGATCTCAAGGCGAGAGATGAAGAGTTTGTCGCGCTCCAGCGTGAGCGCGAGAAGGACGCCCATGCCCACGGTGAGCTGCAGGGTCGTCTCATTGAGAAGGGCAAGGAGCTGAGCGCCGCCAAGGACTCCAATGCTGATCTTGAGTTGAAGCTGGCTACTTTGACCAAGACGCTGGACGGCGCCAGGGAGCAGGAGGCGGCCTTGAAGAAGGAGATCAAGGCCAACGAGGAGCTGCTCGCGAGTGCTGCCGCCACCCAAAACACCCTCAGGGAGACTGTGGAACTCTGGACAGAGGGTCTCGTGAATATCACCGCTGTCATCGACAAGGAGCTGGAGCAGCTGGGGTTGGAGGACTTTGGGTATTCCTCCGATGAGAACCTCCAGCCCAGCGCCAAGCTCACTTTGTTCTTCAAGGGCGTGGCGACGGCTCTCCAGCGACTCTGGGAAAGGATCCCAAAGCAGCTGGCTGACGAGTCGCGCACGATCTGCACGAGAGTTCTGCAAAAGGTGTTGGTGAAGGTGGCCTTCCGCAACCCAGGCCTCAACCTCACCAACGTCCTCAAGAAGCTGCCGGCGGATGCCGATCTGGAAGAGCTCAAGGCCCTTGTCGCACCCATTGTGGACAAGGTGAATGAAGTTAGGAGAGTTGACGGCGATTGTGTAGATTAGGACGCCTGTTTCCTCCTTTTCTTGTCGCTGCTAGTCATGTTACGAGAAAAATCTATTAGAGCTGTGACAAGTTATCTTTGTAATATAACTTTTATCTTGGGCATCGATTGCTATGTTATTTCCTTTACTTGATTCCTTCCTTTGTATGTTTTTACCCTACGCTTTTAGGAAACTTGTTGGCACGGGCACCCTTGCCGTGAGCGCTGAGTGCGGAACGTCAGCAGCCTGCTGGTGGTGCTGCCTCCGACAAGAAACCTTGTCGCAACTAGTCGCAGCACACTTAAGTTGTTGAGCGGACTCGAAACAAAGTAAGGGCGCAACTAGCTACGAGTTGGTTCCTCCGCACACAGGTTTTCCATACAAAGCATGGTCGTTCGAGGAAGATAACTTTAAAAAAATTTAAAACTGATTGCTCAAACTTTGGCAACTTAGCTTTTGTGTCGTTTGCGTCCCGGCAAGGCGAAACTTTCTTGAACGACGCCCGGTCCACACCATTATCTTCTCCTTCCCCCCTTCAAATTTGTGTGCGAGGGAACCTTCCCTTTTGAGAAAAAGAAAGAAGAGAAAATAAAGATATGGAGCCTTAAGGCTCGTTACTGCTTACCGGGGGCAGGTGCTGCACAAAATGTCTGATAATACATGCAAAAAATGGAAGGCATGAAATTGACAAGATGTGCAGAGCAAATGAGCTTTATTTATGCATGGGGTCTGCGCCCGGCTTTGTACAAAGGATTACATGCAACAGCAGCAAGACTTGTACAAAAGGTGGTTGCCGGAACAGATTCCGCAACCGCGCCTTACGGGTAAAACTTACGAAGATGCTCAATATTCCAGGAGTTGCTCACTGGAGTGCCATCTTCGGTCTCAAGGCGGACAGCGCAAGGCCTAGTGACTCGTTTCACCCGGTAAGGGCCTTCCCACTTTGGCGTCAACTTGTTGGAATTCTTGGCGGTCTGAACGCGCCGAAGAACAAGGTCGCCTTCCTTGAGACTTCTGGCATTAACTTTGCGGCTGTGGTAGCGGTGCAAAGCTTGCTGGTATCGAGAAGCTCGTACAGCAGCCTGAAGACGGTCCTCCTCAAGGAGCAGCGCGTCATCTTGTCGCAACTGCTCTTGCTCAAGCTCATCATAAGCGAGCACTCGAGGCGACCCGTATACGAGTTCCATGGGGAGAACTGCCTCTGCTCCATAGACTAGAGCGAAAGGTGTCTGGCCAGTGGCTCGATTCGGCGTCGTCCTGATCGACCAAAGAATCACCGGCAGCTCCTCAATCAAGTTCTTTCCGCACTTGTGCAGCATGTCGAAGTCCTGGTCTTGAGCCGGCGCAGCACTTCAGCATTTGCCCTCTCCGCTTGACCGTTGCTTCTCGGGTGAGCAATAGAAGCGAAGCAGACCTTGGCGCCAAGATCTTGGACGTACTGCATGAAGGTGCGGCTCGTGAATTGCGTGCCGTTGTCGGTGATGATCCTATTAGGGACCCCGAAACGACAAACAATTGACCTGAAGAACTTTACTGCTGGCTGTGCTGTCACCTTCCTCACTGCTTCCACTTCCGGCCACTTTGTGAACTTGTCGATTGCAACGTACAAGTACTCAAAGCCCCCGACAGCTCGGGGAAAGGGGCCGAGGATGTCGAGCCCCCAGACCGAAAATGGCCAAGATAAAGGGATCGTCTGGAGAGCTTGAGCTGGCTGGTGTATCTGCTTGGAATGGAACTGGCATGCTTCACACTTGGTTACTTGTGCAGTTGCATCCTGGAGGGCTGTCGGCCAAAAGAAACCCTGCCGGAAAGCTTTGCCGGCAAGCGCTCTTGCGCCAATGTGGTGACCACATATGCCTCCATGTATCTCCGCCAACAGCTTCTGTCCATCTTCCCGGTGAATACACTTTAATTTCATACCGTTGAATCTTCTTCTGTACAGTGTGTCGTCGACAAACTGGTACATACTTGATTGTCGGGCTACTCTTTCCGCCTCTTCTTGCTCTTCGGGAAGTTCTCCTGTCTGAAGGAAACGGACAATCTGCTGTGCCCATGCTGGAGCTTGCGGCTCGACAACAAGGACTAAAGGCACATATGCTACTGCGGGAACATCCGCTTCTATGGCAAGAACCTGCGGCTCAGCCGGAGCTTGATGTTCCCCGGCAAGCTTGCCGGAGCAAAACTTGTCGGGAGCGTCTGCTTCAACGGAACAAACCCTAGGGCTTGTCGGAGCAGACTGCTCCTCAGCACCCTTGGTGTTGATCCTGGGGATCTTCTTGGCGGCGGCTTCAGGGAGCTCAGCCGGAAAATAGTCACCAGAAATCAACTTTCTCTTCTTTCTCTATCCAGTTGATGGCGTTACAGATGGCTGAGTCAGTTTGAGCACAAAGATCCCTGGTTCCACAGGTAACTTAAGTGCGGCGCACTTTGACAGGCCATCTGCAATGTCGTTCTGAGCTCTCGGAACATGTTCCATCTGTAGGCCGTCAAAGTGCTCTTCTAACTTTCTCACTTCATCAATGTAAGCTTCCATCAACGGACTCTGATAATCTTTGTTCACTTGGCGGACAGCAAGCTGCGAGTCACCCCTGACAATGAGCTTCTTGATCCCAAGGTCTGCTGCTATCCTGAGACCGGCAAGCAAACCTTCATACTCTGCAGTATTGTTTGTTGCTTGCTCCTTGGGAAAGTGCATCTGGACTACGTACTTGAGGTGCTCTCCGGTGGGCGCGGCAAGTAGCACGCCCGCACCGGCGCCTTGCAGCGAGAAGGCACCATCAAAGTACATCAGCCACTCTTTGCTTGCTTCCTTGACGGGGATGCTCGTCTCTGGAGTTTCTTCATCTGGTGTTGGCGTCCATTCTACTATGAATTCTGCCAATGCCCGGCTCTGGATAGTTGAAGTACTCTCAAACTTGAGGCCAAAGCTTGACAGTTCCAGTGCCCACTCGACAATCCTGCATGTTGCTTCTGGATTCTGCAGTATCCTCTTCAGCGGAAAACGAGTGACAACTGTGATCTCATGTGCTTGGAAGTAATGGTGCAGCTTTCTCGAGGCCATGAGAAGGCCGAAAAGCAATTTCTGCACACTAGAGTACCTTGACCTAGCCCCCTGCAGAAGGGAACTGACAAAGTAAACTGGGCGCTGCACCATTTTCTTCTGCACCTCCTCCTGCGCAGATCCATCCTTGTCGGGACCAGAGCTTGCCGGCGAAGCCCCCTGCTTGTCGCTGGATGCACCTGCCATGGTTGCTGGCTCATCATCTGCCTCCCTCTCCGCTACTAACGCAGCACTAGCCACTTGATTGGTTGCCGCTAAATACAGCAGCAACTTCTCTTGTGGCTTAGGTGCGACAAGTATTGGAGTGGACGACAGGTATCTCTTCAAGTCCTGCAGCGCAGCCTCCGCTTCCAGAGTCCATTTCATTGGACCTGCCTTTTTCAATATTTTGAAAAATGGCAGGGCCCGCTCAGCAGACTTAGAGATAAACCTGCTGAGAGCAGCTACGCAGCCGGCAAGCCTTCGTACATCCTTGACGCGCTTCGGTGCTTCAATCTTCTCAATGGCCTTGATCTTGTTGGGATTGGCTTCAATCCCCCGCTGAGACACGAAGAACCTGAGAAGCTTGCCGGAGGGGACTCCAAACACACACTTCTCGGGGTTGAGCTTGAGGTTGATCTTGCGCAGATTTGTAAAGGTTTCACCTAAATCTTGAATCAGAGTTTCCTTGTCCTTGCTTTTGACCACTATGTCATCCATGTAGGCTTCCACATTTCTGTGTATTTGTGGCTCAAAAGCGTGATTGACTACTCTTGCAAATGTTGAACCAGCATTCTTCAAACCGAAAGGCATCCGTACGAAATAGTACGTGCCACAAGGAGTGATGAATGCGGTCTTCTCTTCATCCTCTTCTGCCATGAAGATCTGATGATATCCTGAATATGCATCAAGAAATGAAAGCAAATCACATCCGGTCGTGGAGTCAACAATCTGGTCAATGCGCGGCAAGGGAAATGGGTCTTTGGGACAAGCTTTATTAACATCAGTAAAGTCAATACAAAGCCTCCATTTCCCGTTTGCCTTGCGCATGACTACAGGATTGGCCAACCACGTAGGATGGAGCACTCCCCTAACAAGGCCTGCTGCTTCCAACTTCTTGATCTCTTCTGTAATGAATTCTTGGCGCTCCACTCTTGTTTCCTGACTTTCTGCTTGACGGGCCGCGCGTGAGGACAGACGGCAAGGTGGTGCTCGATTACTTTCCTGGGAACACCGGGGATGTCACACGGTTGCCATGCAAACACGTCGACGTTCGCCCGCAGGAAAGCAACGAGGGCGCTTTCCTATTTAGGGTCGAGCGTGGCACTGATGGTGAAGGTACCACCAGTGCCGTCCTCCTTGGCGGACACCTTCTTGGTCTCTGGCGGAGCTGCCTTCGTCTTTTTACACTTGCCGGTGGAGCTCGATGGTGCGTCCTCGACGGTAGCGCAGCACTCCGAAGAGGTGCGCTTGCCGGAGTGGGCATCAGAGCTCTTGCCGGACTTGGTCTTCTTCTTCCCCCCGGGAGCTTCAGCGGCAAGTGTCTTGCGTTCAGCTGCGGCTGCTGCTTCCCGGTAGATCTTGTCGGCACAGATAAGAGCATCTTTCTTGTCGCCAGGGACAGAGATGACGCTTATCGGGCCCGACATCTTCAGTACATTGTATGCATAGTGAGAGGCTGCCATGAATTTGGCAAGTGCTGGACGGCCAAGTATCCCATTGTAAGGCAATGGAAAATCAGCAACGTCAAAAGTGACCCTCTCAGTTCTGAAGTTCAGCTCGCTGCCAAATGTCACCAGCAATGTGATCTTTCCCTTCGGGTTGCTCCTTCCCGGGTTGATTCCTTGGAAAGTGCCGGTCTCTTCGAGCTCGCTGTCAGGGATCTGGAGTTTCTGCAGTACCGCGGAGGAGATCAGGTTCAAGCCGGCCCCGCCATCAACTAGCATCTTAGTGACCTTGAGGTTGCGGATAGTTGGTGAGACCAACATCGGCAAGCACCCGACCGCAGTTATGCGATCAAGGTGGTCCTTAATATCAAAGACGATAGGCATGCTGGACCTCTTCAGAGGCTTGCGTGACTCGATGGGTGGTTCTGCTGCATTGACTTCCCGCACCCACTGTTTGAGCTGGCGGTGTGAAGTATGCACAGAAGCACCGCCGTCAACGCACAGGACCTCTGTGGCTTTCTGAAACTCCTGCTCATCGGCCTCGTCATCATCCATCTCTTCATCGTCGTCTTCATCTTCGTCCTTATCGCGGCCATAGGGAGGTCTGTCTCCTTTCCGCTGCTTGGCCTTGCCGTGGCGTCCTCCCCGGCCGGGGCGTTTCTTGCCGGATCCTCCAGTACCTCCCAGGGCCTTCTCCTTGTCGCGTCGCTCGTACTCAGCCTTCTGCTGCTCGACAAGCTGTTCGACCTTCTTGCAGCTCTGGAGGTCATGGCCCTTGGTGCGGTGGATCTGGCAATACTGCTTGTCGGAGCCGCCCTGCTTGTCGGCGGCCGCCACAGGTTCGGCTTCCTTAGCGCCACCTCCGTTGCCGGACTGCTCAACGACTAGCACATCTTTGCCCTTCTTATTCCTGTTGTTCCGCCGCCGGTTTTTCCTTGCCGGGGCAGCATCACCGCTGTCAGATCCTCCTGCTCCTGCATTCTCTCCGGGGAGTTTCCTCCCTTCCTCAGCGCGTGCACACTTGTCGGCCAGGGCATATAGCTCACTAACGTCTCTGATCTTGCACGTCGCCATTTCCTCCCGCATCCTGCAGTTTCGCACGTTCTGATGGAACGCGCTGATGACCGCGGCAGGGTGGACATCTGGGATGTTGCGTTGCACTTGGCTGAATCTCTGAATGTACTTGCGCAGGGGCTCTCCTTCCTTCTGGGCGAGCAAATGAAGGTCGCTCTCTTGGCCATGAGGCTTGTGGCCGCCTATAAAGGCGCCGACAAACTGATGGCACAAATCAGCCCATGAGGATATGGAGTTGTCCGGCAAGTGCATGAGCCAGGATCTGACATTGGGTTTGAGCACCAGCGGGAAGTAGTTGGCAAGGATCTTGTCGTCGCGTCCCCCAGCAGCCTGCACCGCGATGGTGTAGATGCTGAGCAACTCCGACGGATGCAACTTGCCGTCGTACTTCTCTGGTACGTCTGGCTTGAAGTTCTTTGTGCTGGGCCACTGGACTTGCCGCAGCTCACGAGTGAACGCAGGGCAACCTACCGCGTACGGCAAGTCGCCTGGTTCCCCTGGCGCATGCATGTCAATAGTGGGTCCAGCACGCTGGTCTAATTGACGCCGCGCTTCTCTTTGATGCTCGATGCGAGTACGAGCGTCTTCTTGCTGTTGTTCGTCAAGAACTTGGCGCTGATCGCGACGAGCTCGTGGATCTGACGACGCGGTGGAGTCGGTCTCGAGGTTGACCCGGCGAGTCGGCGATCTTGGCCTTCGGGGCGGAGAGTGCACGGTGGTTGCACCCCCACCGGTCTTGTCTCCATCGGCTCGTGCCCGGCAATCTTGCCGCGGCTGCGATGTAGCCTGCTGCCGTGGAGTGTCGCCGTTGGCGAAGCCGATGAGACTCTGAATGGTGGCCCTCCAATCGTCGATCTTGTCCGATGTTGGAGGGTAGTCCAGGAGCATTTGAGCTCGTGCCAAAGCTTCTGCTGGGGTTTTGGGTGGTGGTGGCGAACGGTGCGAGGAGCGGGATATGCTCGGACTTCTAACTATGTTAGAAGGAGCAGGATCACGTCCAGGCGACCGTGCCACGCTCGTGCCAGCATGTCGGCGTGCATGCTGGTCTTGAGCACCCCGAGATCCACCAGATTGGCCTTGGTCCAACGCACGTATGGTACCGCGAGTACCATGACGTTGTTTGTCCCGCGCCTCCTGAGATGGGCGCGGTGCATGTACGGATGCCGAGGTCTGTGCTGCCTTGTCCTTGGACCTGGCAGCATCGTGAGCTCCATCGTTAGCGCCCGCTCCTCCGCCGGTGTCTACCCCACCATCCGTTTGCTCCAGCGGCGGTGGGATCGATGTGGACGGAGCAGCCACCTCCGAAGCCTTCTTCTTCGGCGGCATGTCGATGAAGGTGATGAAGAAGATGAAGATCTGGCTCGCGTGAACGCCGGATCGGGTTCACACAACCTCGACGCCTCCTACCTGGCGCGCCATTAGATGTCGTGGGAACGAACACCTATGGGACTAGAGCCCCTTTACGGTTCGGCGGGGGGCGGAGGTCGCACGAAGAGCTGATCGAGGCGAGGCACACGAGCGATTTTACCCAGCTTCGGAGCTCTCCGGAGAGATAATACTCCTACTGCTGCTTTGTGGTTGTTTTGTGTTCTTGCTCGAGAGCAATGAGCGCTACAGTACACTAGCTGTGAGACCAAGCATGAGTGTTTCTGGTTTCCAACCCCCCCTCTACGTTGCGCATGGGCCTCCTTTTATATGCTCAAGGGGTCACCGACAGGTGGCAACGCATGCAAGGGCAAAAATGTAAAAGAACTGCGGTTGGTACACCTACTTGCACAGTGTATCATACCTAACCCCGACGGCAGGGGACAAGGGCATTAAATGCCCGTCTGTGTCGCCCAAACAGCGCAAAAAAGTGACCGTTAGGGGCGCCACCGCTTGCCACAATGGCAATCTTGTCAGCGCCGCTTGCCACCTCGCACCGCTGGCTGCACAGTTTCTTGCCATGCGCGCCTGGAAAGATCCCATGGCGACACGTTGATGGATGCACTGGAGCGTGGGTACAGAGTGGTGGCTTGCCGCGGCAAGCGCCTTGCCGCGGTCGTTGTCTTGTCGTGTCCGGAAGCTTGTCGCTCACCAGGCCTTGCCGGGACGCGCGGCGTGTTGCGGCAAGTTCCTTGAGATGCCTTGGTTGGCCTTCCCGGCAAGCTCCTCTTGCTGGGGCCTTGTTTCCTTCCCGGCAAGCTCCTCTTGCCGGGGCCTTGAACACTTTGTTCTTGAAGGGCTCCAAAGGAACCACGGAGGACCTTGGCGGTCACCCGGCAAGCCTTGCCGCGGGGCGCTGCGACTGCCCATGCACAAGTTCGGGATACTAGGGTACCCCTACTCTAGTACACCAACACTTACGGAGGATACCACGCTGGAGATAGAACTGCACATAAGGTATTGCAATCCGGTTTTTATTGGCCTACTCTTTTCAAAGATGCTCGTAAGTTTGTATTGTATTGTGATGAATGCAAAAGAATTGGTAATATTAGTAGACGTCAAGAAATTCCTATGAACTATTCACTTGTTATTGAACCATTTGATGTTTGGGGCTTTGATTATATGGGACCTTTTCCTTCCTCTAATGGATATACACATATTTTAGTTGTTGTTGATTACGTTACTAAGTGGGTAGAAGCTATTCCAACTAGTAGTGCTTATCATAACACTTCTATTAAGATGCTTAAAAAAGTTATTTTTCCGAGGTTTGGAGTCCCTAGATATTTAATGACTGATGGTGGTTCAAAATTTATTCATGGTGCTTTTCATAAAATGCTTGCTAAATATAATGTTAATCATAGAATTGCATCTCCATACCACCCCCAGTCTAGTGGTCAAGTAGAATTGAGTAATAGAGAAATTAAATTGATCTTGCAAAAGACTGTTAATAGATCTAGAAAGAATTGGTCCAAGAAACTTGATGATGCATTATGGGCCTATAGAACTATATATAAAAATCCTATGGGTATGTCTCCGTATAAAATGGTTTATGGAAAAGCATGACACTTACTTCTCGAACTAGAACATAAGGCATATAGGGCTATTAAAGAGCTCAACTATGATTTCAAACTTGTCGGTGAGAAGAGGCTATTTGACATTAGCTCACTTGATGAATGGAGAACCCAGGCCTATGAGAATGCCAAATTGTTTAAAGAAAAAGTTAAAAGATGGCATGACAAGACAATACAAAAGCGTGAGTTTAATGTAGGTGATTATGTTTTGCTATACAACTCTCGTTTAAGATTTTTTGCAGGAAAACTTCTCTCTAAATGGGAAGGCCCTTACATTATCGAGGAGGTCAATCATTTCGGTGCCATAAAAATGAACAACTCCGAAGGCACAAATCCGAAGGTGGTGAACGGTCAAAGAATCAAACATTATATCTCAGGTAATCCCGTAAATGTTGAAACCAATGTTATTGACACCGTAACTCTAGAGGAGTACATAAGGGACACTTTCCAAAATGTTTCAGACTCCGAAAAGGAATAGGTATGTGGTACGGTAAGTAAACCGACTCGAAAACTGCTCAACTAGCAATTTTTCTCTATTTTGGAATATTTAAAAAATTAGGAAAATTAAAAGTAGTCCGAAAGAGACACGAGGCATCCACGAGGGTGGAGGGCGCGCCCCTGCCTCATGGCCACCTCGTGTGCCCTCCGGACTCCGTTTTCTTGCATGATACTTCTTTTGGTCGGTAAAAATTCATTATATAATCTCTCGAAGGTTTTGACCACCGTACCATGACAAAATCTTCTCCTTTTGTTTCGAGCTGTTTTTCTAACAGATCTAGATCACCATGATGTATCCAAGCGCCCCCAAGGACAGGTTTTTCGAGAAGGTCATCAACCCTTACCTCGCGGAGGTGCTGCAACAGCCTCAAACCATTGAGATGCATGAGGGGGTGCTACACATCCGCGATGTTGAGGGACCAAGGAGGACCAGAAGCATGGAGAAAAGACTCGAAGCAATGGAGCAACAAGTTTTCAAGTGCCAAGGTATGGTGGAACGTGGACTCAATGCCAACCACATGATGATCGCAGATTTCACCAACAACTAGAAGCTGGATACCAAGAACATTGGGGAGACCATCTTCAAGCTTCACGAGAAAATCGAGCAGCTCCAAGCCCAGATCTATGACCTACAAAACCAAAACTTTGAGTATGAATATAGATTCAAGAGGATGAGTTTAGCTGCAGAATTGAGGATCCCGGAGACTTGATCATCCTTCTATGATGGTGAGCCTATTCCTGGGAAGACGAACGACAAGCCTACATCATCAACAACTCCATCATCACCGCCTCCGAAGAACTAGACATAGATACATGGGTATGGGCACTCCCCTTGGCAACTGCCAAGCTTGAGGGAGGTGCCCCGGTATCGTATCACCATCACACTTCTATCTTTACCTTTTTCTTAGTTCGATCCTTTTGGGTATATCTTTATCTAGTAGAATAAAGTTTTAGATGATCTAGCTTTGAGTTTTATGTTGATCCCTATCTATGTAATCGAGTCTGTGAGCTATATATAATAAAGATTAGTTTTGGGTCGAGGGCTTTTGCTATCTTGCTACGATCTTGAGGGAATAAAAGAAATAATAAAAAGAAATAAAAAGATCATATTGATCCTATGGAGAGTAATGACTTCACATATAAAGAGTATGATGAATAAAAGTTGTTGAGAGTTGACAAACATAGTTTTGGTCATTGTTGCAATTAATAGGAAGTAATAAAGAAAGAGAGGTTTTCACATATAAATATACTATCTTGGACATCTTTTATGATTGTGAGCACTCATTAAAATATGACATGCTAAAAGGTTGATGTTGGACAAGGAAGACAACATAATGAGTTATGTTTTCTTATATCCGAACAAGTTATATTGTCATGGGTCATCCAACATGTTGAGCTTGCCTTTCCCCTTCATGCTAGCCAAATTCTTTGCACCAAGTAGAGATACTACTTGTGCTTCCAAACATCCCTAAATCCAGTTTTTCCATGAGAGTCCACCATACCTACCTATGGATTGAGTAAAATCCTTCAAGTAAGTTTTCATCGGTGCAAGCAATAAAAAGTGCTCCCTAAATATGTGTGATCTATTAGTGTGAAGAAAATAAGCTTTTATATGAGCTCGTGATATGGAAGAAATAAAAGAAACGGACTGCATAATAAAGGTCCCTATCACAAGTGGCAATATAAAGTGACGTTCTTTTGCATTAAGATTTTGTGCATCCAACCATGAAAGCGCATGACAACCTCTGCTTCCCTCTGCGAAGGGCCTATCTTTTATTTTTATCTTCTACCTTCATACAAGAGTCATGGTGATCTTCACCTTTCCTTTTTACACCTTTTCCTTTGGCAAGCACTACGTGTTGGAAAGATCCTGATATATATCCACTTGGATGTAGGTTTTCATAAAGTATTATTGTTGACATTACCCTTGAGGTAAAAGGTTGGGAGGCGAAACTATAAGCCCCTATCTTTCTCTGTGTCCGATTGAAACTTCATACCCATAAGTATGGCGTGAGTGTTAGCAATTGTGAAAGACTAAATTGTAGTTGAGTATGTGGACTTGCTGAAAAGCTCTTATATTGACTCTTTTCGTTGTTATGATAAATAGCAATTGCTTAAATGACTGAGATCATTGTTTTTTAGTTTCCAATGAAATTTCTGATTCATAATTTACATTGTGGATGGATTTTTACTTTAGCATAAGAAATCATATGACAATATATATGTTGTTGTTCTAAAGATGATTATGATGCCCTCATGTCCGTATTTTATTTTATCAACACCTCTATCTCTAAACATGTGGACATATTTTTCGATATCAGCTTTCGCTTGAGGACAAGAGAGGTCTAAGCTTGGGGGAGTTGATACGTCCATTTTGCATCATGCTTTTATATCGATATTTATTGCATTATGGGTTGTTATTACACATTACGTCACAATACTTATGCCTTTTCTCTCTTATTTTACAAGGTTTACATGAAGAGGGAGAATGCTGGCAGCTGGAACTCTGGGCTGGAAAAGGAGCAAATATTAGAGACCTATTCTGCACAACTCCAAAAGTCCTGAAACTCCACGAAAGTCAGTTTTGGAATATATAAAAAATATTGGGCGAAGAAAGCACCAGAACGGGGCCACCCACCAGCCACGAGGGTGCAGGGCGCGCCCCTGCCTCGTGGGCCACCTGGAAGGTCCCCGACGTCTATCTTCTGCTATATGGTGTCTTTTTCCCTGGAAAAAATCATAAGGAATCTTTCGGGATGAAGCACCGCCGTCTCGAGGCGGAACCTGGGCAGGACCAATCTAGGGCTCCGGCGGAGCTGTTCTATCGGGGAAACATCCCTTCGGGAGGGGGAAATCGACGCCATCGTCATCACAATTGATCCTTTCATCGAGAGGGGGTCAATCTCCATCAACATCTTCACCAGCACCATCTCCTCTCAAACGCTAGTTCATCTCTTGTATCTGATCTTTTCTCAAAACATCACATTGGCACTCGTGGGTTGCTAGTAGTGTTGATTACTCCTTGTAGTTGATGCTAGTTGGTTTATTCGGTGGAAGATCATATGTTCAGATCCTTATAGCATACTAATACCCCTCTGATTATGAACATGAATATGATTTGTGAGTAGTTACGTTTGTTCCTGAGGACATGGGAGAAGTCTTGTTATAAGTAACCATGTGAATTTGGTATTTGTTTGATATTTTGATGAGATGTATGTTGTCTCTCCTCTAGTTGTGTTATGTGAACGTCGACTACATGACACTTCACCATTGTTCAGGCCTAGGGGAAGGCATTGGGAAGTAATAAGTAGATGATGGGTTGCTAGAGTGACAAAAGCTTAAACCCTAGTTTATGCGTTGCTTCGTAAGGGGCTAATTTGGATCCATATGTTTCATGTTATGGTTAGGTTTACCTTAATTCTTCTTTCATAGTTGTGGATGCTTGCGAGAGAGGTTAATCGTAAGTGGGATGCTTCTCCAAGGAAGGACAGTAATCTCGGGCTTTAGCCTAGTGGTTGTGTCCTACATTCAGCGTGTGCTCTGATACTATCTTGTAGCGACCAGACCTCACATAGTCTAATCTCTGTGCATCAGTGTCATCCCTAGATCGGTAATGCTAACACGCACAGTACTCGAGGATTTATAACAGAGTAGCAATCACACACTTATTACATCGAATGTCTCAAAAGAGAGCTTATTACAATAAATATGGCTTCAGGCCATCTAAAATCGATAACAGCGGAAGGCTTGGTAGATAAAGTGAGTCCATCAACTCCAACGGCATCACTGAGTGAAAGACAACGACCTATGGCACCTTAATCGTCGTTTGAAAAGTCTGCAACATGAACGTTACAGCCCGAAATGGGTCAGCACATGGAATATGCTGGCAATGTAACACAAGAGAGTAATGAACAGAATAAATGCTATCACTACATGCATATATGGCTGGTGGAAAGATCTATGGTTACATTTTTGCATAAAGACAATTTTTCCGTACAACAAAGGAATAAATTTTATTTAACTATTATGGTGGTTGATAAACATTGAGAAGGTTCCTCCAACTCAATCCCAACTAAACATCATCATTAAACCCGTTCAAAATAAATTAAGAGTGATGAGATCAACATGATAACCCAAGAACTAGGTACCCAAGATGTCCATAATCGGGGACACGACTAACCATGATTAGTTTATACACTCTACACAGGTTTACACACTTTTCCCCACAAGACTCGAATACATCCATGGTCGGAGATTTTAGACACAGTCTTTCTGCAGCATTAACTCTCTACTCTGGATAGACAGTACCACCTACAACCCACTACATCTGCTAGTCTACCTCTTAAAGAGATTCACGCAACTTACTCAACTATGCCAGAGCCCATATTGGCTTGTGGCTGCACATGAAAGTTTCCAGCATGAATAATCTTATGATCCCTTTGAGCCTGGGTGGCGGACCATAGGATGATCACACGGGTACTCCGGGATATCCTAGGACAACACTGGATTCTCCAGGTGCCCTGACAACCACTAGGTACTCCAGGGTGCCTCAAGCAATCCACCCAGATGTGTATTTTAGTAGCCACCTCAATTCAACCATTAATTAACAAATCTCACATCTATCATGAATCACTCGAACCAAAGCATGTCTACAAGCATAGCATAGCAATATAAGCATAACATAGAAGTAACTCCCAAAGGTTTGATAATGAATAGGTAATAGGTTCTACCTTATCTACTTCCCAAAACGCACATGTTAATCAGATCCTAACCATGAAATTGTTTGAGGATTGATCTAATGCAATAAAACTGGGTAGTAAAGAGGTATGATCAAAGTGTTACTTGCCTTGCTGATGATCCGTGAAACCTAGAGACTCGTAGTAGCACGCTTCGCATCCGAGTACTCTATCGCAAACAAATAAGCATACAATAAGCACTCAACTAGAAGCACGGGTAAAACTCAAATAAGAGATCTAACCAGAAAGTTCAACTTAAGAACTCCGGTTTGCAAAAAGAATCAAATCAAACGAAGCAACGAAACACAAACTGCGAAAGAAACAAGCTCCATTTACTATTCTGGACTTAAGTCAAATTTTATAGTACCAAAACCTTGTTCAAGTTGGTTAAACGAAAAGTGGGTTTCGAGGTGAAACTCTAGGCGCTTGAATCGACTGATTCCGATAAACGATCGAAAAGATAAACTAAAACAAAAATCACGAGAGACATCGCGATCGAAAATAATCGCGGAAAATCCCTGGAAAAAGAGAAACTGATGAACAGGCTAACGAACGAACGTTCGCTGTCTGCGGCTAACGAGTGAAAACCGTTCGTTAAAATGAAAGAACGAACGAGCACTCGCTAATTAGCTAAACCGGAAAAAACTGATCTAAAAAAATATACCCGCGGGTTCTAAAAAACCCGAACGGTTTTTAGATTAAAACGGACGGCTACATCGGTTCGTGTGGCGGCGGCGGCGGTGATCAACTTCGGCGGCGGCGGCGGCGGCGAGGGTGGCGGGTGGTGGCGACGGCGTCGGCGGCGGTGGGAGAGGCGGCGGGGTCGGCGGCGGGTGTAGCGGCGGCGACGGGCACCGGCGGCGGCGGCACGCGGCAGCGGCGGCGGTGGCACAGAAATCGAGGCGAGGCGGGGCGCTAGGGTTTCGGGCGGGACTGCCAGTCGCTCGGGCCTTCGGCCTTTAAAGGCCGCCCGGGCTACAGTGTCCGGGTCGGACACGGCCCGTTAGGTCGGTAACTTTTTTTAATAATTCCGTGCAGAAAAACAAATGAAAGAAATACTAAACAGACTTCAAAAATCCTGAAATAAATATTCCTCGTCCTCTAAAAATATAGCGGACAAAGTGAACATTTATTTCGGCCTATAATGCAATTTTGAAAAACGCATTTTTTCCTAATTCAAATAAAATAGCGATAAAACTCCGAATAAAATTCTTATTTGATTTTAATATTAAATCTCCAATATTTATTTATTTTGGGGAAGTCATTTTATCCCCTCTCTTTTATTTTCATAAAATAAATATTCTAAGAGAAAATAATAAAAATCAAACGATCCTCTTCTCAAAATTTAAGAAAACTCAAATAATAAAATAACGAAATCCCCAACTCTCTCCGTGGGTCCTTGAGTTGCGTAGAATTTCTAGGATCAAACCAAAATGCAATAAAACATGATATGCAATGATGATCTAATGTATAACATTCCAAATTGGAAATTTGGGATGTTACAAACCTACCCCCTTAACATGAATCTTGCCCTCGAGATTCGTGTTGGCTAGAAAATAGGTGTGGGTGGTCCTTCCGCAGGTCTTCCTCTCGTTCTCAGGTGGCTTCATCCTCGGTATGGTGGCTCCACTGAACATTGCAGAACTTGATAACCTTGCTGCGTGTGACTCGGCTGGCAAACTCGAGAATCTTCACTGGTTTCTCCTCGTAGGTCAAATCGCTATCCAACTGAACCGCTTCCAGTGGCGCTGTATCTCTCAGAGGAATATCAGCCATCTCTCCGTGGCACTTCTTCAACTGGGAAATGTGGAACACATCGTGAACTCGTGACAATCCTTCAGGCAACTCCAATTTGTAAGCAACTTCTCCCATACGTTCCAAAACTTTGTATGGTCCCACAAAACATGGTGCTAACTTTCCCTTAACTCCAAAACGATTAACTCGTCGAAGTGGGGACACACGAAGATACACTCTATCTCCGACTTCGTAAACTGTCTCCTTGCGTTTAGAATCCGCATAGCTCTTTTGCTTGGACTGGGCTACCTTGAGTCTATCGCGAATCAGCTTAACCTTCTCTTCAAACTCTTTAATCAAATCTGGTCCAAACAACTGACGGTCTCCAACTTCATCCCACAACAACGGTGTCCTGCACCACCTTCTGTACAAAGCTTCGAAAGGTGCCATCTTCAAACTGGCTTGATAGCTGTTGTTGTAAGAGAACTCTGCATATGGCAAATTGTCGTCCCAACTAGATCCATAATCTAGCGCACAAGCTCTCAACATGTCCTCCAGAATCTGATTGACTCTCTCGGTCTGTCCATCTGTCTATGGATGAAAGGCTGTACTAAACTCTAGCCTGGTACTTAAAGTTTCATGCAACTGATTCTAGAACTTTGAGGTAAACTGGGTTCCTCTATCTGATACAATGCTCCTCGGAACTCCATGCAGACATATGATCCTGGTCATGTATATCTTTGCCAACTTAGCACTGGTGTAAGTGGTCTTCACTGGGATGAAATGAGTTACCTTCGTCAAACGATCGACTACAACCCATATCGAGTCATAGCCTAAATGAGTCCTGGGCAAATCCCGTGATAAAATCCATGCCTAACTTATCCCACTTCCATTCGGGTATCGGCAATGGTTGTAGCAATCCTGCTGGCTTCTGATGCTCTGCCTTCACTCACTGAAATACATCACAAACTGCTACATACTCTGCAATATCCTTCTTCATTCCGGTCCACGAGAAACTGTCCTTCAAATCCCGATACATCTTGGTCTTTCCCGGGTGAATCGAATATGGCGAATCAAGGGCCTCCTACAGAATCAACTTCCTGATCTCCGGACCATTAGGCACATATACGCGGTCCTCAAACCATAAGGTGTCGTGCTCATCCTCACGAAACCCTTTAGCCTTTCCTTTGCTCATCCATTCCTTTATCTCGGCAATATGTTTGTTAGTCTTTTGAGCTTCTCTGATCTTGTCCATCAAGGTAGACTGAATTTCCAATGCTTCTACATAGCCTCTCGGAACTATCTCCAAACATAACTCACGAAGATCCTCTGCTAACTCCTTGGGTATCTCTCCGGTCATGAGTGTGTTGACATGGCTCTTGCGACTCAATGCATCAGCTACTAGATTAGCCTTTCCGGGATTATAATGCAATCTCATATCATAATCCTTGATGAGCTCCAACCATCTCCTTTGCCTGAGATTCAACTCCTTCTGCGTGAAGATATGCTTGAAACTCTTGTGATATGTGTACACCTCACTATGGTTTCCGATGAGAAAGTGTCTCCATGTCTTCAACGCATGTAGTACGGCTGCTAACTCCAAATCATGGGTAGCATAATTCAACTCATGGGGTTTAAGCTGTCGTGAGGCATATGAAACAACTCTTCCCTCCTGCATAAGCACTGCTCCAAGTCCTCGACAAGAAGCGTCGCAATACACTTGATAATCCTTGCATTGATCTGGCGGAATCAACAATGGAGCTGTAACCAAACGTTGCTTCAACTCCTGAAAACTGGCCTCACATTCCTAAGTCCATTTGAACTTGGTTTCCTTCTTCAACAATTGCGTCATGGGCTTTGCAATCTTCGAGAAATTATCAATGAACCTCCGGTAGTATCCTGTGAGTCCAAGGAAACTCCGGATCTCTCCAACTGACGTGGGTGCTTCCCAATTTGTCACAGTGACAACCTTGGTGGGGTCTACTGCTATTCCTTCTCCGGATATAACATGTCCGAGGAATCCAACTTCCTTCAACCAGCATTCACACTTGCTGAACTTGGCATATAACTGATGTTCTCTGAGCTTCCCAAGTACCAAACGCAAATGGTCCTTATGCTCCTCTTCATTCTTCGAGTAGACTAATATGTCGTCAATGAACACCACGATGAACTTATCCAAAAACTCCATAAATACCTTGTTCATCATGTTCATGAAATAAGCAGGTGCGTTAGTCAGACCAAAAGACATAACGGTATACTCATATAGCCCGCACCTTGTGGTAAAAGGTGTGTTAGGTATATCCTGCTCTCGAATCTTCAGCTGGTGGTATCCTGATCGCAGATCGATCTTGGAAAATACTTTAGCTCCTTGCAACTGGTCAAACAGATCATTGATCATCGGCAGTGGGTATTTGTTCTTGATTGTCACTTCATTCAACCCACGATAATCAACAACCATCCTCAATTATCCATCCTCCTTCTCCACTAGAAGCACTGGTGATCCCCAAGGTGATGAACTTGGGCGAATATAGCCTTTATCCAGTAACTCCTTAATCTGCTTCTTAATTTCCTCCAAATCCTTTGCGGGCATCCTGTACGGTCTCTTAGATATTGGCCTTGTGCCTGGCAAAAGCTCAATCAAAAACTCAATGTCTCTATTTGGTGGCATGCCAGGCAACTCTTTTGGAAATACATCGGGGAAATCCTTCACCACTGGTACTTCCTCACGTACAACTCCTGATGAGGAATTCACTTGAGTCCTCTTCGACACATGCCGGGATACATACTTAATCCTTCTTCCTTCTAGGGTGGTAAGCAAAATCGACTTACTAGCACAGTCAATGTTCCCTCCATACTTTGATAACCAATCCATGCCTAATATCACATCGAGTACTTGCGACTCCAATACTATTAGGTCTGAGGGAAACACGTAGTTACCAATCCTGAATGGTAACCGATCACACCATAGACTAGCCATATACTCTGCTCCTGGCGAGGTTACTAACATGGGTGACCTAAGGGCTTGGGTTAGCAGTTTAAACTTATCCATGAATCCCCTTAATATGTATGAATGCGATGCACCAGTATCAAAAAGAACAATTGCAGTAAATGACTTAACCAAAAACTTACCTATTACTGCATCGGGTTGCGGTTCAACCTCCTCCATGCTAACATGGTTCACTTGTCCCCTGTTGAAAGGGTTGGGCTTCTTCCCAGAGCTTCCACTGCCATTTCTATTCTTTGCTTCAGAACACTCCATGGCGTATGTACATTCTTCCCACGCTTGAAACAAGTAATGTGACTTAGATCCTTCTTGGCAGGCATTGCTGGATTGGAACAGTTCTGGCCATTGCTTCCTCCATTACCATTCCCATTCTTGGGGACAATATGGTTATGTGAACTCCCTCCATTGTGATTGTGACCTCCATGGTTATGCTGAAGGGGTCCTCCCAAGTTCGGGGTAAAACGGGGCCTCTGCTGAGCTCCAGAATTGTACTTCCCTTGTCCATACTTCCTCTTGCGGTTGTCAATCTGCTGCTTCTTCCCTTCAATCATGAGAGCTCTATCTACCAACTCCTGGTAGTTTCTGAAGGTTGCCACCATCAACTGCATGCTCAACTCGTCATTCAGTCCTTCCAGAAACTTCTCCTGCATAGCTGCATCTGTAGCAACGTCATCTGGGGCATAACGTGCTAACTTACTGAAATCATCCACAAACTGGTCAACTGTGCGTCCTTGGCGCAAGTTACGATACTCATGCTTCTTCATGGCTATAGCTCCCGCTGAAACATGGGCAGTACGAAAAGCCTGTTGAAACTGGTCCCATGTGACAGTGTCGATGGGGTAAGTGGCTGTGAAATTCTCCCACCAAGATGCTGCGGGTCCATCAAGCTGATGTGCGGCAAATCGCACTCTCTCCGCATCTGTGCATCCTGAAGTGGTCAACTCCCTTCCAATCATGCGGAGCCAATCATCTGCAACTATCGGCTCGATGCTACTAGAGAACACCGACGGATTCAGCCTTAAGAAACGGGCTAAGTGATCAACAAGTGGTGGTTGTGGTGGGTTGTTGTTGTTTTTGTTCCCCTGATTCTGATTCTAGACTAGTATCTGCATCAATGCATTCTGCTGTTGGATCAACTGAGTGAGCTCCGGTGGGAAAGAAAAACCATTGTCGCATCTCGGAGGCATCTGAGGGTTTAGAAGAGATGAGAAAATAGAATAGAATGAGGCCTAGAGGGAAAACACTACCCATATGCACATGAGACAAACACAAACATATCACTTCAATCAATTCAAACAAGGGCATACAACCGGTTTAACTATTGTAAAAAAAGTGCTCGAACTATACTATATACATGGGGGAATTCTACTACTGATATGGTGGTCGACTAGAAAAATTGATCGGTGGACGACTCCATGATATATGCTCCAGCTTCATCAACATAGTCATCATCGCTATCGTCAGGGTCAGAGTCGGTGTCGTCGATGATGATGTAGTTCTTCGGGCAAGTGGAATCATCGTCTTCTCCTCCTGGCGCGGGGTCTCCCATGAAGATTCCTAGCTTCTTTGTCAGATCGTCATTCTTCTCCACGAGTACCATCATTTCCTCCTCATATCCATCGCGTGTAGTCTTGAGTTCTTCCTCTAGCTCCATGATCCTGGTCATTGCCTTCTTCAGATCTATCATGCCTACGCACATCTGGTTCTCCTGGCGACGAATGTGTTGGTTTAGCTCCTGGATGAAAGCTGCAATAGATCTATCCTTCCTGGTGCTGATCATCTCCCATTGCTCATCTCGGCGCCCACAAATCTGGTAGATAGTATCCTTGAGATTCTTGTGGTACACTTCTCCAATGCGTCCCATGGTGATGTGGGTTGCCATGCTCTTCCCTAAACTCCAGGTTGGTGCATCAAAGGAAAACTCTATGGGCTCAGTGACTGGCGTGAACGTCCTTCCTAGAACTTGACCTCAAATCATCCAACGCTCCTCTTCTGGTGAAGTGGCGATGTAGGTCCCGTTAAAGCTTGGTATTCCGATGTTCAGATATCTCGTAACTTCCTTCAAGTGGCGTTCAAAAGGTGTATCTTCATCCGGTTGCGTGAACTTGTTCCTTGCATCCGCCAGCCTAAAGAGTAGAAAAGGGAGAGGAGTCAGAAATGAGAAGAGAAGTGTAATCTAGGGCTTTATCTTAGTGGTCGTGTCCTACATTCAGCGTGTGCTCTGATACCATCTTGTAGCGACCAGACCTCAAATAGTCTGATCTCTGTGCATCAGTGTCATTCCTGGATTGGTAATGCTAACACGCATAGTACTCGAGGATTTATAACAGAGTAGCAATCACACACTTATTACATCGAATGTCTCAAAAGAAAGCTTATTACAATAGGTATGGCTTAAGGCCATCTAAAATCGATAACAGCGGAAGGCTTGGAATATAAAGTGAGTCCATCAACTCCAACGGCATCACTGAGTAAAAGACAACAACCTATGGCACCTTACTCGTCGTTTGTAAAGTCTGCAACATGAACGTTGCAGCCCGAAACAGGTCAGCACATGGAATATGCTGGCAATGTAACACAAGGGAGTAATGAACAGAATAAATGCTATCACTACATGCATATATGGCTGGTGGAAAGCTCTATGGTTAGATTTTTGCATAAAGCCAATTTTTCCCTACAACAAAGGAATAAATTTTATTTAACTATCATGGTGGTTGTTAAACATTGAGAAGGTTCCTCCAACTCAATCCCAATTAAACATCATCATTAAACCCAATCAAATTAAATTAAGAGTGATGAGATCAACATGATAACCCAAGAACTAGATACTCAAGATTTCCATAACCGGGGACACGGCTAACCATGATTAGTTTATACACTCTACACAGGTTTGCGCACTTTTCCCCACAAGACTCGAATACATCCATGGTCAGAGATTTTACACACAGTCTTTCTGAAGCATTAACTCTCGACTCTGGATAGACAGTACCACCTACAACCCACTACATCTTCTAGTCTACCTCTTCAAGAGCTTCACGAAACTTACTCAACTATGCCAGAGCCCATATTGGCTTGTGGCTGCACAAGGAAGTTTCTAGCATGAATAATCTTATGATCCCTTTGAGCCTAGGTGGCGGACCGTAGGATGATCACACGGGTACTCCGGGATATCCTAGGACAACACTGGATTCTCCAGGTGCCCTGACAACCACTGGGTACTCCAGGGTGCCTCAAGCAATCCACCCAGATGTGTATTTAAGTAGCCACCTCAATTCAACCATTAATTAACAAATCTCACATCTGTCATGAATCACTCGAACCAAACCACGTCTACGAGCATAGCATAGCAATATAAGCATGACATAGAAGTAACTCCCAAAGGTTTGATAATGAATAGGTAATAGGTTCTACCTTATCTACTTCCCAAAACCCACATGTTAATTAGATCCTAACCATGTAGTTGTTTGAGGATTGATCTAATGCAATAAAAATGGGTAGTAAAGAGGTATGATCGAAGTGTTAATTGCCTTGCTGATGATTCATGAAACCTAGAGACTCGTAGTAGCACGCTTCGCACTCTGGGTACTCTATCACAAACAAAAAAGCATACAATAAGCACTCAACTAGAAGCACTGGTAAAACTCAAATACGAGATCTAACAGAAAGTTCAACTTAAGAACTCCGGTTTGCAAAAAGAATCAAATCAAATGAAGCAACGAAACTCAAACTGCGAAAGAAACAAGCTCCGTTTACTATTCTGGACTTAAGTCAAATTTTACAGTATCAAAACCTTGTTCAAGTTGCTTAAAAAGAAAGAGGGCTTTGAGACGAAACTCTAGGCTCTTGAATCGCCTGACTCTGATAAACGAGCGAAAAGATAAACTAAAACGCAAATCACGGCAGAAATCGCGATCGAAAATAATTGCGGAAAATCCCTGGAAAAAGAAAAACTGACGAACAGGCTAACGAACGAACGTTCGCTCTCTGCAGCTAACGAGTGAAAACCGTTCGTTAAAACGAACGAACGAACGGGCATTTGCTAATTAGCTAAACCGAAAAAAAACCGATCTAAAAAAATATAACCGCGGGTTGTAAAAAAACCGAATGGTTGTTAGATTAAAACTGACGGCTACCTCGGTTCGTGTCGCGACGACGGCGGCGGTCAACTCCGGCGGCGGGGTCGGCGGCGAGGGCGGTGAGTGGTGGCGACGGCGTCAGCGGCAGCGGGAGAGGCGGCGGGTGGAGCGGTGGCCACGTGCAACGGCGGCGGCGGCGGCACGCGGCGGCGGCGGCGAATCCGGCGACGGTGGCGGCACGGAAATCGAGGCGGGGCAGGGCGCTGGGGTTATTGGCGGGGCTGGTGCTCGCTCGGGCCTTCGGCCTTTAAAGGCCGTCCGGGCTGCGGTGTCCAGGTCGGACACGCCCCGTTAGGTCGGTAACTTAAAATAAACAATTCTACACAGAAAAACAAATAAAAGAAAAAATAAACGAACTCCAAAAATCCTGAAATAAATTTTCCCCGTCCTCTAGAAATATAGCGGAGAAAGTGAACATTTATTTGGACCTATAATGCAATTTTGAAAAACGCATTTTTTTCCCAATTCAAATAAAATAGCGATAAAACTTCGAATAAAATTCTTATTTGATTTTAATATTAAGTATCCAATATTTCTTTATTTTGGGGGAGTCATTTTATCCCCACTCTTCTATTTTCATAAAAGAAATATTCGAAGACAAAATAATAAAAATCAAACGATCCTCTTTTCAAAATTTGAGAAAACTCAAATATTTAAATAACGAAATCCCCAACTCTCTCCGTGGGTCCTTGAGTTGCGTAGAATTTCTAGGATCAAACCAAAATGCAATAAAATATGATATGCAATGATGATATAATGTATAACATTCCAAATTGGAAATTTGGGATGTTACAGCTTTGCTTTATATAAGAGTTTGTCCAAGCTTGTCCTTTGCTACAAAAAGTATTGGCCCACCTTGCTGCACCTTGTTTACTATTGTTACTTGTTAGTCGTTACGAATTATCTTTCACAAAACTATCTATTACCGATAATTTCAGTGGTTGCAGAGAATACCTTACTGAAAACCGCTTGTCATTTCCTTCTGCTCCTCGTTGGGTTCGACACTATTACTTACCGAAAGGACTATGATATATCCCTATATTTGTGGGTCATCAACCTCTACTACCACGGGGTATCGTTCATCCAACCCCCACCGGGAACTGTTCATCCAACCCGCAACAACGCTTACTGTTCATCAAGAGGCAGCAGGTTCGATCGGCTTCAGTTAACAGCAGTAGTGAAGGAATCGCTCGATCGGGTTCAGTTAACAGCCAGATCGATCGATCGCTTGGCTTCAATAACACATAGCCTGCAGTGCAATCGCTTCGATTCAGTAGGCGAATGCCTTGCTCAGGTTCAGTTAGAGCCCAATGCCTTGCACCCACGCGCGTACATGTACGAGAGAAACGTGCGTCGCTCGGCCCCGACCACCCACCGTAACCAGGAACTCCCCGATATTTTCCTCGGCCTTGCATCTACCACGGGTTTTTCTGTCATGGACGGCCCAAAGAATGTCATGCAGCTGCGTCTCCGACCCGCCTAGGACGAGAAGCCCATTTTCTATCATGATATTTTTTCATAGAAGTAGGAGCCCATCGCATCTATGATGATACCGGGTTTTGTCACAATTATCGTCGTAGAAGTGTCATAGGCATGACAGGAAAAAAAATTGTTCGGCCCAAAATGCGGATGTGTCTTTTTTGTAGTGAGGATTTATTTTTGATTGTCTTCCTTATGTGTGGCGGTGGGGGATGAGCGATGGTCTTTTCCTACCAATCTATCCCCCTAGGAGCATGCGTATTAGTACGTTGTTTTGATGGCTAATAACTTTTTGCAATAAGTATGTGAGTTCTTTATGACTAATGTTGAGTCCATGGATTATATGCACTCTCATCCGTCCACCTTTGCTAGCCACTCTAATATCGTGCAACTTTCGTCAGTGCATTAAACCACCCAATACCCTTCCTCAAAACAACCACCATACCTACCTATTATGGCATTTCCATAGCCATTCTGAGATATATTGCCATGCAACTTCCACAGTTCCGTTTATTATGACACATATCATCATTGGCATATTGCTTTGCATGATCATGTAGTTGGCATAGTATTTGTGGCTTGGCCACGGTTCATATTTTTATACATGTCATGCTAGATCATTGCACATCCCGGTACACCGCCAGAGGCATTCATATAGTCATATCTTTGCTCTAGTATCGAGTTGTAATTCTCGAGTTGTAAGTAAATAAAAGTGTGATGATCATCATTATTAGAGCATTGTCCCATGTGAGGAAATGATGATGGAGGCTATGATTCTCCCACAAGTCGGGATGAAACTTCGAACTTAAAATAAAAAGCGGCCAAAGAGCCCAAATAAAAAAATAAAAAAAGAGGCCAAAGAGCCCAAAAAGAAAAAAATGAGAGAAAAAGACAGAAGGGACAATGTTACTATCCTTTTCCACACGTGTACTTCAAAGTAGCACCATGTTCTTCCTAATAGACAGTCTCCTATGTTGTCACTTTCATATATTACTAGTGGTAATTTTTCATTATAGAACTTGGTTTGTATATTCCAATGATTGGCTTCCTCAAATTTCCCTAGGTCTTCGTGAGCAAGCAAGTTGGATGCACACCCACTTAGTTTTCTTTTGAGCTTTCATACACTTATAGCTCTAGTGAATCCCTTGCATGGCAATCCCTACTCACTTGCACCAATATCAATTGATGGGCCTCTCCATTGCCTATTAATTTGCCTAGTTGGTGTGAGAATTTCTTTCTCCCTTTTTGTCTACTACCACCTTCTATTGCACCCATAGTGCTATAACCATGGCTCACACTCATGTACTGCGTGAAAGTTGAAAAGTCTTTAGAACATCAAAAGTATGAAACAATTGTTTGGCTTGTCATCGGGGTTTTGCATGAAAAAATTTGTGTGATGAAGATAGAGCATGACAAGACTATATTATTTTGTAGGGATAACTTTCTCTAGCCATGATATTTTGAAAAGCCATGATTCCTCTATTAGTATGCTTGAAGTATTTTTGTTTTTCTGTCAATATTAAACTTTTGTTTTGAATCCTATGGATGTCAATATTCATACCACAATAAGAAATATTATTCGATAAACATGTTAGGTAGCATTCCACATCAAAAATTCTATTTTTATCATTTACCTACTCGAGGACGAGCAGGAATTGAGCTTGGGAAGGCTTGATACGTCTCCAACATATCTATAATTTTTATTGTTCCATGCTATTATATTATCCATATTGGATGTTTTATATGCATTAATATGCTATTTTATATCATTTTTGGGACTGTCCTATTAACCTGGTGCCTAGTGCCAGATGTTGTTTTCCCTTGTTTTTGTCTTTTACAAAAAATCAATACCTAATGGAGTCCAAACGGAACAAAACTTTTTGAGGATTTTTCTTGGACCAGAAGATCACCATGAAGCTTTGGGAGGAGGCCAGAGGAGCCACGTGAGGGCCATAATCCCTAGGGGCTCCCGCAACGCTAATCTCAGCTCTATAAATACCCAAATATTCCCCATACACCATAGGGCACACCAAAAATACTTCTCCACCACCGCAAGCTTCTGTTCTTGTGAGATCCCATCTCGGAGCCTTTTCTCGCACTCTACCAGAAGGGGATTCGATCACGGATGGCCTCTACACCAACCTTGTTGCCATTCCAATGATGCATGAGTAGTTTACCACGGACCTAAGGGTCCATAGCTAGTAGCTAGATAGCTTATTTTCTCTCTTTGATCTTCAATACAATGTTCTCCTCGATGTTCTTGGAGATCTATTCAATGTGATTTTATTTTGCGGTGTGTTTGTTGAGATCCGATGAATTGTGGGTTTATGATCAGATTATCTATGAATATTATTTTGAGTTTTCTCTAAACTCTTTTATGCATGATTAAGACAGCTTTCTATGTCTCTCTAATCTATTGATTTGGTTTGGCCACCTAGATTGATCTATCTTGCAATGGGAGAGGTGTTTTGTGATGGGTTCAATCTTGCGGTGTCCACACCTAGTGACAGTAGGGGTAGTAAGGCACATATTGTATTGTTGCCATTAAGGATAAAAAGATGGGGGTTTTACCATCTGCTTGGATCTATCCCTCTACATCATGTCATCTTGCTTAAGGCATTACTCCATTCTTATTAACTTAATACACTAGATGCATGCTGGATAGCGGTCGATGTGTGGAGTAATAGTAGTAGATGCAGAATCGTTTCGATCTACTTGTCATGGACGTAATGCCTATATTCATTGCCTTACATACCGTCATAACTATGCGCTTTTCTATCAATTTCT
Source organism: Triticum timopheevii (assembly GCA_963921465.1). Classification (NCBI taxonomy): domain Eukaryota; kingdom Viridiplantae; phylum Streptophyta; class Magnoliopsida; order Poales; family Poaceae; genus Triticum; species Triticum timopheevii. The sequence goes on from OY997266.1 coordinate 323,184,407, forward strand.
CAACATAAATTTGTTCACCCACTGTATGCTTTGTTCAAGAGAGAAGCCTCTAATGAAACATATGGCCCCAGGTCTATTTTTACCATATTCTTTTCAGATCTATAAAACCCAAAAATATCTTGCTGCAATTTGTTTACTTTTATTAACTTGTACCTTTTTACTTATGTTTTATACCTATCTGTATCAGATCTCACTCTTGCTAGTGACCGTGAAGGGATTGCCAACCCCTTTTTTATGTTGTGTGCAAGTGTTTGTTAGTTTGTGCAAGTGCATCTATTGGGGACTTACTTGTGCCTCCTATTGGATTGATACCTTGGTTCCTGACTAAGGGAAATACTTATCTTTACTTTGCTGCATCACCCTTTCCTCTTCAAGGGAAAAATCAATGAAAGCTCAAGAAGTAGCACACCCCATTATTGTTGTACTGGTTTCATAAAAGTGAACGAGCATTCACGTCTACCGTACAAACTCTAAATATGAGCTACAAATGCTATGAAGACGACTACAAATATTTGTATCCCCTTTATGCCCAATTTCTCTCTGTAGGCCCTCCAAAAGTACATCCCTACACGTTCTCGTGTGTTACATCTAACAACTATGCAATACAGTACAACTATACTCTAACACAAGAAATCATACGTGTTTTAGTTTTATATCTGATATGGTTATTTCAATTATTCAGTTTGCATACATTAAAATTGCGTTGAAATGTATGGCTAGTATCATCTAGTGATATGAAAGGTTCGACTACACGCACAAAAAGGGCCCATGACACATTCAAGCATTTCACATCTCTCTCTCTCGCTCTCTATGTCAAAGTGACTATGCCAAACAACGCTGCCTACAGCACAACAAAAATCCTGCCCACGCCCGTTTAATCGGGACTGTATTGATGGATCATGCGAAACATCAAAACTATAAAAGTACAGTACAATTAACAGTTCACCGGGCTGACATGTTGTGCACTCCTCCACCGTACGAGAGGAACGCCCGCTTTCATAAATGCTTTAGTACCATTTTCCGACATGTGGGACATCAAGAAGCCGAGTCCACGTGCCATGCACCAAATAATAGTGCAGAGCTGCAGGGGGATGCACCCCGGTCATGGCGCCGCAGTAGTAATGAGCAATGAGGCGTCAAATCACAAAGTTGCACCTTTCCTGCAGTTAAGTTGGAGGTACAAAGTGATGCTAAAAAAGTGGAGATGAAGCAACTATCATTTCACTCTTTGCGGAATCCGCTTCTCCCTCATCTTCTTCAAGTTAACCACATGTTGCTTCTGTTGTCGTTCTGCCTCATGTGGGACACGGATTGGCTTGGTACATCACTGACACGCGGGACCGCATGTTAGCAAACCGACAGGCCTACCTCCTCTAAAAAGAAAAACCCTCCCCCGCCGTCACGGCAAAATCACCTCATTTTTACTAACCTTGATATATTTTTTTAGATCAGTATAATCGAGATTTGTATAGATAGCACCAAGGAGCAAAACCAAGTGGTACGCTTAAGGGCATCCACAATGTGTAGCCAAATGGTTAAATAGCTTTTGGCATCGATGGGAACCATTGTGGAGGGTGCCACCAAAAGCCAAAAAAGAGGGAACCGAAGCTCCCTGGTGCACCGATGCCAAATTGATTGAAGGAATAGAAAAATGCAACCTCTCTCCTCTTTCTCCCGAGCTTGGACGCATGCATAGAGCATAGAGTCTACTCCCTTGTCCCTTCTACCTTAAATCATAGAGGAGAGAGGCATCAAATCACAATGCACGCATGAAGCAACCATCATTTCACACTTCTCTGACTTCGCTTCTCCACCAACTTCTTCGAGAAACCACCTTTACCACAGTAAGCTGGACGGACGACACTATTGGGCTATATGTAGGCCTCCTTTGGTTCAACAGACTTCCTGGATCCAAAGAAGGCGGTTGTCTCAGCTTGCAGGCAGCACTTGCAAATGACATATGTCGTCTGCCTCAATGGTGTGCTCCGTCGAACGTGCTTCACCAAAGCCAGAACGTTCGAGATATCGTCTACGTCACTGTAATGGGGAAGGAAGTCAAGTAGTTACTCCCTCCATTTTTTGTATACAAGGCCACTATCAAAATTGCAATTTGCAGCTATATAAGGCCACTAACACTAATCGAGGCAAAATTGATGGGGTTTGCCTCGTACTAGCAACCAAGGACATTAATATCCCTTGCATGCATGCAGAAGTGAGAAGGTATATGTTTGCATGCGTTGCATTAATCAACCAATGAGAGTGAGAGGGTTGTCTTGTTGGGCATTGGAGAAAAAAAACGTATTAATTGACACGTCAAATGGGGAGGAAAGCTAGCTTTTAACATTGGCTCAAACCAACTTTAATGCTTACCCTGGTACCTGTAATATGAGTTTGTGGACTATACAAAAATGGGGGGTGTATATGAATAGCGCGATGATTGCGTCTGGAGGGGCGAAGAGGACGCCTTTTTACGGGATTTAGTAGAAAATTCAGTGTCACTATAATCAGGAATTTCATCGATGTATCGCACGAAGTCAAAGAACCACCAAGTGTTATCTTCACAATTTTTGTGTTGAGGGGGTTATCTTCACAAGGTTAAAACAAGGAAAAAGAACACTCACAGAACACCAGTTGCGTTCGGATCAAACCAGCACATGTTCGATCTTCCTCGCTGCTCAATTTAAATCGACTTGGCATTTCACTACCATGTTGGAATGCATGTTAGCAATTTGAGCATGGGCCAAACTAGCCCAGCCCGCTGTCGCATTTATAATCAAGATTTGGATCAATCGATCCCGCGGAGGAAAATCCCGCCCTTATTTTTAGTACAGTACGTACTAAAATCAAAGTCGCTCACCCTCGCAAACCAGATGTTACGATTTACAAGTTCAAAATAAAAAGGATGTACACTGACGCCTGCCTGTCGCGATCATACCACACCCTCACAGTCGGTCCGGCACGCTACAAACCCAAGGGAACACGCCTCGGCTTGCCTTTTTCACCGACACGTGGTAGCGCATGTGATCAAACCAAGCTCATCCATCCAACCGCTGACACCTATTTTTTGTTCATATAGTATGTTTATGAGGCCTCTCTATTTTCTCACATTACCTAAATGATAGTCGATTGGATTTCAAATTGGTGTTACTCGATTTTTGAGAGTTCGTCGGAGGGAAGGAAGGACAAGGAAGGGGCTCACCGAGGGCTACCCCATTATCTATCTTAGGGTTTCGGGTTGTGGAGATGGTGGACGGCGGTGGTGGGGGTGGTGGTCGGGCCTCGCCGGAGGAAAAACTCGATGCGGGGGAAGGGGGCTAGAGGATGGCCTGGAGCGATGGAATACCAGAGGTGGCGGGTGGTTCACGGGAGGGCGGGGCGGGGAGGCGATGGAGGTAGCGCCGCCTGCCGCGGGGGCTGGGGCAGTGATACGTCTCCAACGTATCTATAATTTTTTATTGTTCCATGCTATTATATCACCCCTTTTGGATGTTTCTGGGCTTTATTTTACATATTTATATCATTTTGGGGACTAACCTACTAACCGGAGGCCCAGCCCGTATTGCTGTTTTTTTTGCCTATTTCAGTATTTTGAAGAAAAGTAATATCAAACAGAGTCCAAACGGAATGAAACCTTCGGGAGCGTGATTTTTGGAACGAACGTGATCCAGAGGACTTGGAGTGCAAGTCAAGAAGCAATCGAGGCAGTCAGGAGATAGGAGGGCGTGCCCACCCCTCCTGGGGGCGCCCCTGTCTCCTGGGCCCCACAGGCGGCCACCGACGTACTTCTTCCTCCTATATATACCTACGTACCCCGAAAACATCCAGGGAGCCAACGAAAAACAATTTCCACCACCATAACCTTATGTATCCACAAGATCCCATCTTGGAGCCTTCGCCGGCACTCCGCCGGAGGGGGAATCGACCATGGAGGGCTTCTACATCAACACCATAGCTCCTCCGATGAGTTGTGACTAGTTTACCACAGACCTTCGGGTCCACAGTTATTAGCTAGATGGCTTCTTCTCTCTTTTTGGATCTCAATACAATGTTCTCCCCCCTCTCTTGTGGAGATCTATTTGATGTAACTCTTTTTGCGGTGTGTTTGTCGAGATCCAATGAATTGTGGGTTTATGATCAAGTTTATCTATGAGAAATATTTGAGTCTTCTCTGAATTCTTTTATGTATGATTGAGTTATCTTTGCAAGTCTCTTCGAATTATCAGTTTGGTTTGGCCTACTAGATTGATCTTTCTTGCCATGGGAGAAGTGCTTAGCTTTGGGTTCAATCTTGCGGTGTCCTTACCCAGTGACAGAAAGGGTTGCAAGGCACGTATTGTATTGTTGCCATCGAGGATAAAAAGATGGGGTTTATATCATATTGCATGAGTTTATCCCTCTACATCATGTCATCTTTCTTAATACGTTACTCTGTTCTTATGAACTTAATACTCTAGATGCATGCTGGATAGCGGTCGATGTGTGGAGTAATAGTAGTAGATGCAGGCAGGAGTCGGTCTACTTGTCGCGGACGTGATGCCTATATACATGATCATGCCTAGATAATCTCATAGTTATTCGCTTTTCTATCAATTGCTTGACAGTAATTTGTTCACCCACTTTAATACTTATTCTATCTTGAGAGAAGCCACTAGTGAAACCTATGGCCCCCGGGTCTATCTTTTATCATATAAGCTTTCACTCTACTTTTATTTGCATCTTTACTTTTTGCATATATATTATAAAATACCAAAAATGTATTTATCTTATCATACTATCTCTATCAGATCTCACTTTTGCATGTGGCCGTGAAGGGATTGACAACCCCTTTATTGCATTGCTTGCGAGTTCTTTGTTTATTTGTGTAGGTGCATGGGACTTTTTAGGAGCCTCCTACTGGATTGATACCTTGGTTCTCAAAAACTAAGGGAAATACTTACACTACTATTGCTGCATCACCCTTTCCTCTTCAATGAAAACCAACGAAAGCTCTAGACGTAGCAAGAAGGATTTCTGGCGCCGTTGCCGGGGAGGTCTTCACTCAAGTCAAGACATACCAAGTACCCATCACAAAATCATCTCCCTCGCATTTACATTATTTTCCATTTGCCTCTCGTTTTCCTCTCCCCCACTTCTCCCTTGCCGTTTTATTTGCCCTCTCTTTCCCAATCTTCTCTCTCTCTCTCTTTTTCTCTTGCCTTTTTCTGTTTGTTTGTGTGTTGGATTACTTGTTGCCATGGCGCAAGATAATACCAAATTGTGTGATTTCTCCAATACCAATAATAATGATTTCCTTAGTACTCTGATTGCTCCTCTTAATGATGATGAGTCTTGTGAAATCAATATTGCTTTGCTGAATCTGTTATGGAAGATCAATTTGCCGGCCTTCCTAGTGAAGATGCCGCTACTCATCTAAACAACTTTGTTGATTTATGTGATATGCAAAAGAAGAAAGATATGGATAATGATATTGTTAAATTGAAGTTATTTTCGTTTTCACTTAGAGATCATGCTAAAGTTTGGTTTTCGTCTTTGCCTAAAAAATAGTATTGATTCCTGGAACAAGTGCAAAGATGCTTTTATCTCTAAGTATTTTCCTCCCGCTAAGATTATCACTCTTAGGAACGATATTATGAATTTTAACAAACTTGATCATGAGCATGTTGCCCAATCTTGGGAAAGAATGAAATTGATGATTCGCAATTGCCCTACTCATGGTTTGAATTTATGGATGATCATACAAAATTTTTATGCCGGCTTGAACTTTGCTTCTAGAAATCTTATAGATTCGGCCGCGGGAGGCATGTTTATGGAAATCACGTTAGGAGATGCTACAAAACTTCTTGATAATATTATGGCTAATTATTCTCAATGGCACACCGAAAGATGTTCTAGTAAAAAAGTGCATGCTATAGAAGAAATCAATGTTTTGAGTGGAAAGATGGATGAACTTATGAAGTTGTTTGCTACTAAAAATACTCCTCTTGATCCCAATGATATGCCTTTGTCTACTTTGATTGAGAATAATAATGAATCTTTGGATGTGAATTTTGTTGGTAGGAATAGTTTTGGAAACAATGCTTATAGAGGAAACTTTAATTCTAGACCGTTCCCTAGTAATTCCTCTAATAATTATGGAAATTCCTACAATAATTCTTATGGTAATTTTAATAAGATGCCCTCTGATTTTGAGAATAGTGTGAAAGAATTTATGATTTCTCAAAAGAATTTTAATGCTTTGCTTGAAAAAAAATGCTCAAAGTTGATGATTTGGCTAGGAACGTTGATAGACTTACGCTTGATGTTGATTCTCTTAAACTTAGATCTACTCCTCCTAAGCATGATATCAATGAGTCTCTCAAGGCCATGAGAATTTCCATTGATGAGTGCAAGGAAAGAACCGCTAGATTGCGTGCTAAGAAAGGTTGCTTTGTAAAGGCGTGTTCTTCTAGTTCCAATGAAAATAATGATGAAGATCTTAAAGTTATTGATGTGTCTCCTATTAGATCTTTGTTTTGAAATATGAATCTTTATAATAATGGGACTGGAGATGAGTCAACTTTATTTAGAAGGTGTCCCAAGAATTCAGAGTTTTTAGATCTTGATGCTAAATTTGGTAAAAGTGGGATTGGAGAGGTCATGACTTTAAATAGCATTGAACCCACTATCTCGGATTTCAAGGAATTTTATTATGATAATTGTTCTTTAGAAGGTTGTATTTCCTTGTTGCAATCTGTTGTTAATTCTCCTCATGCTTATAGTCAAAATAAAGCTTTTACCAAACATATCGTTGATGCCTTGATGCAATCTTATGATGAAAAACTTCATTTGGCAGTTTCTATATCTAGAAAACTTAATGATGAGTGGGAACCTACTATAAAGATTATAATTAAAGATCATGAGTGTTTTTCTTTGTGTGATTTTGGTGCTAGTGTTTCCACGATTCCGAAAACTTTATGTGATATTCTAGGTTTCCATGATCTTGATGATTGTTCTTTAAATTTGCACCATGCGGATTCCACCATTAAAAAGCCAATGGGAAGGATCAATGATGTTCTTATTGTTGCAAATAGAAATTTGGTGCCCGTAGATTTTATCGTTCTTGATATAGATTGCAATCTTTCTTGCCCTATTATTCTTGGTAGACCTTTCCTTAGAATGATTGGCGCGATTATTGATATGAAGGAAGGGAATATTAGATTCCAATTTCTATTAAGGAAAGGCATGGAGCACTTTCCAAGAAAGAAAGTCAAATTACCTTATGAATCTATCATGTGGGCTACTTATGAATTGAGTGCCAAAGATGGCACTACTTAGATCTATGTTCGCTTTTATGCCTAGCTAGGGGCGTTAAACGATAGCGCTAGTTGGGAGGCAACCCAATTTTATTTGTGTTTTTTGTTTATGTTTATGTTTAGTAATAAATTTTCCATCTACCTTCTGTTTAGATGTGTTTTTATGTTTTAATTAGTGTTTGTGCCAAGTAGAACCTATAGGATAACCTATGGTGATAGTTAATTTGATTCTGCTGAAAAACAGAAACTTTGCGCGCATGAAATTAGTTTTGTTACATCACGAAACATGATTTTGCGTTGATTATTTTTTATTCTGATCAATAGACAAATTGTCTAGGACTTCCTATTTTGGTAGGATTTTTAGAGTTCCAGAAGTTTGCGTTAGTCACAGATTGATACAAACTGTTCTGTTTTTGACAGATTCTGTTTTTCGTGTGTTGTTTGCTTATTTTGATGCATCTATGGGTAGTAAAATAGTTTATAAACCATAGAGAACTTGGAATACAGTAGGTTTAACACCAAAATAAATAAAGAATGAGTTCATTACAGTACCTTATGTGATGGTTTTGTTTTCTTTCACTAACAGAGCTTATGAGATTTCCTGTTGAGTTTTGTGTTGTGAAGTTTTCAAGTTTTGGGTAAAGATTTGATGGACTATGGAATAAGGAGTGGCAAGATCCTAAGCTTGGGGATGCCCAAGGCACCCCAAGATATTCAAGGATATCCAAAAGCCAAAGCTTGGGGATGCCCCAGGAAGGCATCCCCTCTTTCGTCTCCGTTCATTGGAACTTTACTTGGAGCTATATTTTTATTCGCCACATGATATGTGTTTTGCTTGGAGCGTCGTGTATTATATTAGTCTTTGATTTTTAGTTTACCACAATCATCCTTGCTGTACGCACCTTTTGGGATAAGCCCACTTGATTGAATTTGTTAGAATACTCTATGTGCTTCACTTATATCTTTTGAGCTAGATAGTTTTTGCTCTAGTGCTACACTTATATCTTTTAGAGCACGGCGGTGGCTTAATTTTGTAGAAATTGCTAGTCTCTCATGCTTCACTTATATTATTTTGGGAGTCTTTTAGAACAGCATGGTATTTGCTATGGTTATAAAATTGGTCCTAGAATGGTAGGCCTCCAAGTTGGGTATAATAAAAACTATCATAGGAAGTGAATTGGATGCTATGATCAATTTGATACTTGATAATTGTTTTAAGATATGGAGGTAGTGATATTAAACTCATGCTAGTTGGGTGATTATGAATTTAAAGAATGCTTGTGTTGAAGTTAGCAAGTCCCTAGCATGCACGTATGGTTAAAGTTGTGTAACAAATTTGAAACATGAAGTGTACCTGGCTTTTGCATCCTTATGAGTGGCGGTCGGCACGAGCGATGGTCTTTTCCTACCAATCTATCCTTCTAGGAGCATGTGTGTAGTGCTTGATTTTTGATGACTTCTAAATTGCAATAAGTATATGAGTTCTTTTGACTAATGTTGAGTCCATGGATTATACGCACTTTTACCTTTCCACCATTGCTAGCCTCTTCGGTACCGTGCATTGACCTTTCTCACCTTGAGAGTTGGTGCAAACTTCGCCGGTGCATCCAAACCCCGTGATACGATACGCTCTATCACACATAAACCTCCTTATATCTTCCTCAAAACAGCCACCATACCTACCTATTATGGCATTTCCATAGCCATTCTGAGATATATTGCCATGCAACTTTCCACCGTTCCATTCATCATCATGACATACATTACTTTTGTCATATTGCCATTGCATGATCATGTAGTTGACATCGTATTTGTGGCAAAGCCACCATGCATAATTTTTCATACATGTCACTCTTGATTCATTGCACCATCCCGGTACACCACCGGAGGCATTCATATAGAGTCATATCTTGTTCTAGTTTCGAGTTGTAATCCATGTGTTGTAGTTAATGAAAATGTGATGATCATCATTATTAGAGCATTGCCCAAAAAGAAAAGAAAAAGAAAAAAAAGAAAGGCCAAAATAAAAAAAGAAAGGCCCAAAAAAAGGGAAAATAAAAGAAAAAAGAAAAAAAGAAAAAAAGAAACTAAATAAAAGGGGCAATGTTACTATCTCTTTTTCCACACTTGTGCTTCAAAGTAGCACCATGTTCTTCATGTAGTGAGTCTCATATATTGTGCTTCAAAGTAGCACCATGTTTTTCACATAGTGAGTCTCATAGGTTGTCACTTTCATATACTAGTGGGAATTTTTCATTATAGAACTTGGCTTGTATATTCCTACGATGGGCTTCCTCAAATGCCCTAGGTCTTCGTGAGCAAGCAAGTTGGATACACACCCACTAGTTTTCTTTTGTTAAGCATTCATTAATAGCTCTAGTGCATCCGTTGCATGGCAATCCCTACTCCTCATATTGACATCAATTGATGGGCATCTCCATAGCCCATTGATTATCCTCGTTAATGTGAGACTTTCTCCTTTTTTGTCTTCTCCACACAATCCCCATTATCATATTCTATTCCAACCATAGTGCTACATCCATGGTTCACGCTCATGTATTGCGTGAAAGTTGAAAAAGTTTGAGATTATTTAAGTACGAAACAATTGCTTGGCTTGTCATCGAGGGTGTAGAATTTGGAAACATCTTTGTGTGACAAAAATGAAGCATAGCCTAACTATATGATTTTGAAGGGATGAACTTTCTTTAGCCATGTTATTTTGAGAAGACATGATTGCTTTGATTAGTATGCTTGAAGTATTACTATTTCTTTTATCAATATGAACTTTTATTTTGAATCATTTCGATCTGAACATTCATGCCACAATAAAGAAAATTACATTGAGAATTATGCTAGGTAGCATTCCACATCAAAAATTCTGTTTTTATCATTTACCTACTTGAGGACGAGCAGGAATTAAGCTTGGGGATGCTTGATACGTCTCCAACATATCTATAATTTTGATTATGCTATTATATTACCCCTTTTGGATGTTTATGGGCTTTATTTTACATATTTATATCATTTTTGGGACTAACCTACTAACCGGAGGCCCAGCCCGTATTGATGTTTTTATGCCTATTTCAGTATTTCGAAGAAAAGGAATATCAAACAGAGTCCAAACGGAATGAAACCTTCGGGAGCGTGATTTTTGGAACGGACGTGATCCAGAGGACTTGGAGTGCAAGTAAAGAAGCAATCGAGGCCTCCAGGAGATAGGAGGGCGCGCACACCCCTCCTGGGCGTGCCCCTATCTCCTGGGCCCCACAGGCGGCCACCGACGTACTTCTTCCTCCTATATATACCTACGTACCCCGAAAACATCCAGGGAGCCAACGAAAAACAATTTCCACCGTCGTAACCTTCTGTATCCGCGAGATCCCATCTTGGAGCCTTCGCCGGCGCTCCGCCGGAAGGGGAATCGACCATGGAGGGCTTCAACATCAGCACCATAACCCCTCCGATGAGTTGTGAGTAGTTTACCACGGACCAGGGTCCATAGTTATTAGCTAGATGGCTTCTTCTCTCTTTTTGGATCTCAATACAATGTTCTCCCCCCTCTCTTGTGGAGATCTATTTGATGTAACTCTTTTTGTGGTGTGTTTGTCGAGATCCGATGAATTGTGGGTTTATGATCAAGTTTATCTATGAGAAATATTTGAATCTTCTCTGAATTCTTTTATGTATGATTGAGTTATCTTTGCAAGTCTCTTCGAATTATCAGTTTGGTTTGGCCTACTAGATTGATCTTTCTTGCAATGGGAGAAGTGCTTAGCTTTGGGTTCAATCATGTAGTGTCCTTACCCAGTGACAGAAAGGGTTGCAAGGTGTAGGACCTTGAAGTATGTCTAGAGGGGGGGTGATTAGATTACCTGACCAATAAAAACTTAACCTTTTCCCAATTTTAGAGTTTGGCAGATTTTAGCTACTTTAGGACAAGTCAAGCAATCATCACACAATTCAAGCAAGCATGCAAAGAGTATATAGGCAGCGGAAATTAAAGCATGCAACTTGCAAGAAAGTAAAGGGAAGGGTTTGGAGGATTCAAACGCAGTTGGAGACACGGATGTTTTGGCGTGGTTACAATAGGTGGTGTTATCGTACATCCACGTTGATGGAGACTTCAACCCACGAAGGGTAACGGCTGCGCGAGTCCACGGAGGGCTCCACCCACGAAGGGTCCACGAAGAAGCAACCTTGTCTATCCCACCATGGCCGTCGCCCACGAAGGACTTGCCTCACTAGCGGTATATATTCACGAAGTAGGCGATCTCCTTGCCCTTACAAACTCCTTGGTTCAACTCCACAATCTTGTCGGAGGCTCCCAAGTGACACCTAGCCAATCTAGGAGACACCACTCTCCAAGAAGTAACAAATGGTGCGTTGATGATGAACTCCTTGCTCTTGTGCTTCAAACGATAGTCTCCCCAACACTCAACTCTCTCTCATAGGTTTTGGATCTGGTGGAAAGAAGATTTGAGTGGAAAGCAACTTGGGGAAGGCTAGAGATCAAGATTCATATGGTAGGAATGGAATATCTTGGCCTCAACACATTAGTAGGTGGTTCTCTCTCAGAAATGGTAAGTTGGAAGTGTAGGTTCGTTCTGATAGCTCTCTCCATGAATGAAGAGGAGGTGGAGGGGTATATATAGCCTCCACACAAAATCTAACCATTACACACAATTTACCAAACTCGGTGGGACCGAATTGTTAAACTCGGTCGGACCGATTTAGTAAACCTAGTGACCGTTAGTGATTTTCGGTGGGACTGACATGCATCTCGGTGAGACCGATTCGGTTAGGGTTAGGGCATAACGTAATCTCGGTAAGACCGATTACACAAACTCGGTGAGACCGATTTGGTAATAAGCTTTCCAGAGTGTTGGTTAGGTAAACTCGGTGGGACCGATTTGCTCTTTTCGGTGAGACCGAAATGTTACAAAAAGGAAACAGAGAGTTTACATTGCAATCTCGGTGGGACCGATCGCTCACTTCGGTTAGACCGAAACATTACGAAGGGAAACAGAGAGATTGCAACCCCATCTCAGTGAGACCGAGATCCCTATCGGTAAGACCGATTTGCTTAGGGTTTGTGGCAGTGGCTATGACTTTTGGAATCGGCGGCGCCGGACAGGAAGAATCGGTGTGACCGATTTTAGCTTTGGGTTTAGGTCATTTGTGGATGTGGTAAAGTAGTTGAGGGTTTTGGAGCATATCACTAAGCACATAAAGCAAGAGGCTCATTAAGCAACACCTCATCCCTCCTTGATAGTATTGGCTTTTCCTATAGACTCAATGTGATCTTGGATCACTAAAATGTAAAATGAAGAGTCTTGAGCTTTTGAGCTTGAGCCAATCCTTTGTCCTTAGTATTTTGAGGGATCCACTTTCATCATCCATGCCATGCCATTCATTGAGCTTTCCTGAAATAATAGTCTTGGAATAGCATTAGCTCAGTGAGCTATATGTTGTTATGAATTACCAAAACCACCTACGGATAGTTGCACTTTCACAAGGCACGTATTGTTTGGTTGTCATCGAGGATAAAAAGATGGGGTTTATATCTTATTGCATGAGTTTATCCCTCTACTGTAACATCCCAAATTTCCAATTTGGCATGTTATACATAGGTCATCCATGCATACCATATTTTATTGCTTTTCGTTTGCAATCCTCGAGATCCTAAGCAACTCAAGGACCTTCGGAGAGAGTTGGGGATTTTCTAATTTTCATATTTGAAATTTTAATCAAATAGTAAAGACGAGAATTTGATTTTAATTATTTTCTCTCCAGGAAATATTTCTTTTTAAAAATAATAATGAGGGGAGATAATATGACTTCTCCAAAATAATTGAAATATCGGAGGAAAAATGTTAAAATCATTTTTGGATTTTATTTGAGTTTATTCGGGATTTTTATTTGCCCTAGAAAAATGTTGCATGTTTTAAAATTGCATTTTAGGGGCCAAGAAGAGTTCATCTTGTTATAAATATTTTATTTAGACGGAGAAAACTTGTTTTGGAATTTTTAGATTTTTATTTATTTTTCTAGGAATTTTTCTTTCGGCGGAATGTTTAAAAAAAAACCTCGCGCCCGACTGGGCCGAAGGCCCAGCCGAGCAGGCCGGCCCAGCCGCCAGCCGCCGCCGCCTTCCCCGCGCGCGCCGCCGTGCGCAGCACGGACGCCGAGGGGAGTCCGAGCCGGACTCCGCCCTGGGCGCCCCCTTCCCCAAGCCGCCCCGCCCCGCCCCCTTTATATAGTCGCAGCCCCCGCCGCCGCACCACCACCCCGCCACCACCTGCCACCATCGCCGCCGCCGCCGGAGCCCGGAGCCGAGCCCCGATCCACCGCCGCCGAGACGCCGCCGTCGCCCTAGCGCCGCCGCCGCCTCCCACCGCCACCCTGCGCCCTCCCCGAGCCCCGCCACCCATCGCCGAGCCCCGCCAGAGCCGCCCGCCCCGCCGGACGACCTCGCCGGAGGTACCCGACCCCGCCGCCGGTTTTTTTTAAGAAACCCTTCGGTTTTAAAAAAAAACCCTAGTTCGTTTTTTTATAGATCGGTTTATTTCTTCGGTTTATTTACTTAGCGAACGTCCGCTTGTCCGTTCGTTCTAGCGAACGTGTTCACCGCTTAGTTTCTGCTAACGAACGCTCGTTCGTTTAGCCGTTCGTCGTTTTTCTTTTTATTGGATTTATTCCGCGGTTATTCCGATCGCAATTTCTGATCCGATGTTCAAACCTCTTTATCTTTTCGCTCGTTTATCGGAATCGGGCGATTCAAGCGCCTAGAGTTTCATCTCGAAACCCTCTTTCGGAATAATCAACTCAAACAAAAAATTTCTTCTATAAAATTTGACTTAGATCCAGATTAGTAAAACGAAGTTGTTTCTTCTGCCGTTTGAGTTTGGTTGCTCCGTTTGATTTGATTCTTTTTGCAAACCAGAGTTCTTAAGTTGAACTCTCCGGTCAAACTATTTTATTTGGAGTTCTACTTGTGCATCTTTGATTGTTGCTTATGTATGTTATTGTTTCCTTGCGATAGAATTCCCGGAGTGCGAAGCGTGTTACTACGAGTCTCTAGGATTCCCGGATCGTCAGCAAGGCAAGTAACACATTGATCATACTTTTCTGATACCCAGTTTTTATGCATTAGTTTCAGTCCTCAAACATTGCATGATTAGTATGCCTTTAACATGTGGGTATTGGGAAGTAGTTGATGAGGTAGAACCTATTGCCCTGTTTTATTATCAAACCCTTGGGAGTTACTTCTACGTTATGCTTATATTGCCATGCTATGCTCGTAGACGTGGATTGGGTTTGAGTGATATCCATGACAGATGTGAGATTGTTAATTAATGGTTTACTTAAGGTGGCAACTTTAATACACATCTGGGTGGATTGAGGCACCTGGGGTATCCAGTGATTGCCTGTTTTATTTTTGGAAATCCCGGGGTTACCGTGTGATTCTCCTATGGATCGCCACCCAGGCTCAAAGGGAACTGAGATTATTCATGCTAGAAACTTCCGTGTGCAGCTTCAAGCTATTATGGGCTCTAGCATAGTTGAGTAAGTTACGTGAAGCTCTTGAAGAGGTGGATCAGCAGGTAGTGGGTTTGTAGGTTTGGTATGGTCTGCCCGGAGTAGAGAGTTAATGCTTCTGAAAGACTGTGTCTCGGTCATCCGTCTCTCAAACACCATGTAGTGCGAGAAATCAACGGAGGCGATCGAGTCTTGCAGGGAAAAGTGCGCAAACCTCTGTAGAGTGTACAATCTAATCATGGTTAGCCGTGTCCCCGGTTATGGACAATTCTGAGTATCTAGTACTTGAGTATTCGCATGTATCTCAACACTCTTAATTAATCTTGCTGGGTTGTTAAGTATTTAATTGGGATCATTGAGTTGGGGTTACCTTCTCAAATGATGTTTCAACCACCATGATAGTTAAATTAAAACTGATTCCTTTGTAGTAGGGAAAACTTGGCTTTTCGCAAAAATTGTAACCATAGAGCTTTCCACCAGCCAAATATGCATGTAGCGGTAGCATTATTCTGTTATTGCTCTTTTGTGTTACATTGCCAGCATATTCCATGTGCTGACCCATTCTCGGGCTGCCACGTATTATGTTGCAGACTTTTCAGACGAGGAGTAAGGTTCGTAGGTCGTTGCCGTGCAGCTCAGCGATGCCGTTGGAGTTGATGGACTCACTTTATCTTCCAAGCCTTCCGCTGTTATCGCATTAGATGGCCTTAAGCCATATTATTGTAATAAGTTCTCTTTTGAGACATTCGATGTAATATGTGTGTGATTGCTACTCTGTTATAAATCCTTCGAAGTACTATGTGGTGTCAGCATTACTGATCCAGGGATGACACCTGAGCACAGAGACTTGACCATCTGAGGTCGGGTCGCTACAAGATGGTATCAGAGCACACGCTGAGTGTAGGACACGACCACTAAGATAAACCATAGGTCACACTTCTCTTCCCATTTCTGACTCCTCTTCTTTTTCCACTCTTTAGGATGAAGGAGATGAAGAACAAGTTTGCACAACCGGATGAAGACACACCTTTCGGACGCCACTTGAAGGAAGTCACTAGGTACTTGAATATTGGAATACCAAGCTTCACTGGGACGTACAACGCCACTCTACCGGAAGAAGAGCGCTGGATGATTCAAGTACGAGTTCCAGGAAGAACGTTCTCGCCAAATTCAAAACCCATAGAGTTTTCTTTCGAAGCACCCACTTGGAGCCTTGGCAAGAGTATGGCAGCTCATATTACCATGGGACGCATTGGAGAAATCTACAACAAGGAACTTGAAGATACCACCTATCAAATATGTGGGTGCCGAGATGAACAATGGGAGATGATCAGCACCAGGAAGGATAGATCTGTCGCAGCCTTTATCCAGGAGCAAAACCAGCACATTCGACGTCAGGAGAACCAGATGTGCGCAGACATGATCGAGTTGAAGAAGGCGAAAACTAGGATCATCGAGCTGGAGGAAGAACTTAAGTCCACACGCGATGGATATGAGGAGGAAATCAAGACCCTATTGGAGAAGAATGATGACCTAGTTGAGAAGATCGGAATTTTTATGGGAAGACTAGTTCCGAGAGAAGACCCCATTCGTCCGGACAACTACATCATCATCGACGACACCGATTCAGATTCAAGTGATGATGACTACGAAGATGAAGCTGGAGCAGACATCATGGAGTCTTCCACCGATCAAAATTTCTAGATGACCACCATATGATAATAGAATTTCCCCCATGTAACTAGTAGTAGTGAGCACTTTTGCGATAGTCCTAGACCGTTTTGTATGCCCTTGCTTGATTGATTGAATGAATGCTTGTGTTTGCCTCATATACATATGGGTAGTGTTTCTCCCCTAGATCATTTTCTATTCTCTTCCATCTAAACCCATCAGATGCCTCCGAGGAGAGACCCCGATTTTGTTTTCCCACCGGAGATCACCCAGTTGATCCAGCAGCAGAATGCCTTGATGCAATTGCTAGTTCAGAACCAGGGCAATGCCAATAACAACAATGCCAACAACAACCCGCCGCTAGTGGATAACCTCGCCCGTTTCTTAAGGTTACAGCCACCAGTGTTCTCCAGTAGCATCGAGCCAATAGTTGCAGATGATTGGCTACGTCGTATTGGAAGGGAGTTAACCACCGCAGGATGCACAAATGCTGAGAAGGTGCGTTTTGCCGCACACCAACTGGATGGACCTGCAGCGGCATGGTGGGAGAATTTCACAGCCACCTATCCTATCGACATTGTCACATGGGCTCAGTTTCAGCAGGCTTTTCGCACTGCCCATGTCTCGACTGGAGCTATGCAGATGAAGAAGCGTGAGTTTCGCAATCTACACCAGGGGAACCGTACTGTTGGCCAGTACGTGGATGAGTTTAGCAAGTTATCACGTTATGCCCCTGATGATGTGGCCATAGATGCCGTGAAGCAGGAGAAGTTTATGGAAGGGCTGAATGATGAGATGAGTATGCAGTTGATGGTGGCAACCTTCAACAACTATCAGGAGTTGGTAGATAAGGCCCTAATGATTGAAGGGAAGCAGCAGCAGATTGATAATCGTAAGAGGAAGTATGGACAAGGGAAATACAACTCAGGACCTCACCAGAAGCCCCGCTTAACCCCGAACTCGGGAAGACTTGTTCATAACCATGGAGTTCATAACCATGCTAGAGGAGGATCGCATAACCATAATGGTGTGAAAAATGGGAATGGGAATGGAGCCAACAATAACCAGAACCGCTCTAACCCATCTACACCCGCAAAGAGGACTTAAGCCAAGTTGTTTGCTACAAGTGCGGGAAGACAGGGCACTATGCCAATGACTGCTCTGAAGGGAAGAATGGAAATGGAAATGGGAGCGCAGGGAAGAAGCCCAATCCATTCAACAAAGGACAAGTGAACCACGTTAACATGGAGGAAGTTGAAGAGCAGCCGGACGCGGTAATAGGCAAGTTTTTGGTTCAGTCATTTACCTCTATTGTTCTTTTCGGTACTGGTGCATCGCATTCATACATATCAAGGGGGTTCGTGGAAAAGTTTAAGTTACCAACCCAAACCCTTAGGACACCCCTCTTAGTGAGCTCGCCGGGAGCAGAGTACATGGCTAGCAGATGGTGCACCCAGATACCCCTAATCATTGGCACACATGTATTTCCGTCTGACCTAATTATCTTGGAGTCGCAAGGATTGGATGTGATATTAGGTATGGACTGGATGTCAAAGTATGGAGGAAGTATTGACTGTGCTAGTAAGTCAATTTATCTTACCACCCCGGAGGGAAAAAGGATTAAGTATGTATCCAGGCATGTGCCTAGGAGGAGCCAAGTAAACGCCCTCATGGGAGTTGTACAGGAGGAAGTACCTGTAGTAAAGGATTTTCCGGATGTTTTCCCCGAAGAGTTACCAGGTATGCCACCGGATAGAGACATCGAGTTTTTGATAGAGCTATTGCTAGGAACAGGGCCGATATCCAAGAGACCCTATCGGATGCCAGCAAATGACCTGGAGGAAATTAAGAAGCAGATTAATGAGTTGTTGGAGAAAGGTTACATTCGTAGAAGCTGGTCACCTTGGGGAGCCCCAGTACTTTTGGTGGAGAAGAAGGATAAATCCCTGAGGATGGTTGTTGATTACCGAGCTCTGAATGAAGTAGCGACAAAGAACAAGTATCCCTTACCGATGATTAATGATCTGTTTGATCAGTTACATGGAGCTAAGGTGTTTTCAAAGATTGATCTACGATCGGGATACCACCAGTTGAAGATCCGAGAGAAGGATATACCCAAGACAGCGTTTACCACACGGTATGGATTATATGAGTATACGGTCATGTCATTTGGACTGACTAATGCCCCTGCCTATTTCATGAGTATGATGAACAAGGTGTTCATGGAGTATTTGGACAAGTTTGTTGTGGTATTCATTAATGATATTATGATATACTCAAAGAACAAAGAGGAGCACGCGGAACACTTGCGTTTGGTTCTCGAGAAACTCAGGGAACACCAGTTATACGCCAAATTCAGCAAGTGCGAGTTTTGGTTGAAGGAAGTTGGATTTCTTGGACATGTTATATCTGGAGAGGGTATAGCAGTAGATCCCAGTAAGGTTCAGTCGGTCACTGAATGGTTGGCACCCACTTCAGTTGGCGAGATCCGCAGTTTCCTTGGACTGGCAGGATATTATCGGAGATTCATTGAGAATTTTTCCAAGATTGCTAAATCAATGACTGAATTGTTAAAGAAGTATACTAAGTTCAAATGGACAGAAGAGTGCGAGACAAGTTTTCAAGAGCTAAAGGAGCGATTGACTACAGCCCCAGTGCTGACCTTGCCAGATATACATAAGGAGTTTCAAGTGTATTGTGACGCCTCCCGCTTGGGACTTGGTTGTGTGCTTATGCAGGAAGGAAAAGTTGTTTCCTATTCCTCACGACAACTGAAGCCACACGAGTTGAACTATGCCACGCATGATTTGGAGTTAGCAGCCGTAGTGCATGCGCTAAAGACCTGGAGACATTATCATATTGGAAACCGTTGTGATGTGTACACGGATCATAAGAGCTTGAAGTACATTTTCACATAGAAAGAGTTGAACCTCAGACAGAGGAGATGGTTGGAACTTATAAAGGATTACGATATGAAGTTACACTATCATCCAGGAAAGGCCAATGTCGTAGCCGACGCTTTGAGCCGGAAGAGTTATGCTAATGTTCTTGTGAGCAAGGGAATGCCAAAGGAGTTAGCTGCGGAGATCATGGAACTTCGATTGGAGATTATTCCAAGTGGTTTTCTTGCAGCAATGGAGGTTCAGTCGACGCTGCTGGACAAGATTCGAGAAGCTGAGAAGGAAGACAAAGAGATTGCTGAGATAAGAGAGAGGATGGATGAAGGTAAAGCCAAAGGTTTTCGTGAGGATGAGCACGATACCTTGTGGTTTGAGGACCGAATTTATGTGCCCAACAATTCGGAGATCAGGAAGTTGATACTTCAGGAGGCCCATGACTCATCATACTCGATTCACCCCGGAAACACCAAGATGTATCTGGACTTGAAGAAACGTTTCTGGTGGACTGGAATGAAGAAGGATATTGCCGAGTATGTAGCCGTATGCGATGTATGTCAGAGAGTGAAGGCAGAACATCAGAAGCCAGCAGGACTGTTACAGCCTATGCCAATACCCGAATGGAAGTGGGACAAACTTGGTATGGACTTTATTACCGGATTACCCAGAACCAAGGCAAGATATGATTCTATATGGGTAGTTGTGGATCGATTGACTAAGGTAGCCCACTTCATCCCGGTGAAAACAACGTATACAAGTGCAAAGTTGGCCAAAATATATATGACCAGGATCGTATGTTTACATGGAGTTCCGAGGAGCATCGTATCAGATAGAGGAACCCAGTTTACTTCAAAGTTTTGGCATCAGCTACACCAGACTTTGGGTACCCGATTGGAGTTTAGTACCGCTTTTCACCCGCAGACAGATGGGCAGACAGAGAGAGTCAATCAGATTCTGGAGGACATGTTGAGAGCCTGTGCGCTAGATTATGGATCTAGTTGGGATGACAATTTGCCATACCCAGAGTTTTCTTATAACAACAGCTACCAGGCCAGATTGAAGATGGCACCATTCGAAGCTCTGTATGGACGCAAATGTAGAACGCCCTTGATGTGGGACGAGGTAGGAGATCGTCAGTTGTTTGGACCAGATTTGATCAAAGAATCAGAGGAGAAGGTTAAACTGATCAGAGACAGACTAAAGATTGCTCAGTCCAAATAGAAGAGTTACGCAGATTCAAAACGCAAGGACGTAACCTATGAGATTGGAGATAGAGCTTATCTACGAGTATCACCTTTGAGGGGAGTAAAACGTTTTGGAGTTAAGGGAAAGTTAGCCCCGAGATTTGTAGGACCGTATCGTATTTTGGAATGGATGGGAGAAGTTGCCTACAAGCTGGAGTTAACAGAAGGATTGTCAGGAGTTCACGATGTGTTCCACGTATCACAGCTGAAGAAGTGCCATGCTGAGATGGCCGATATACCATTGAATGATACAGTACCTTTGGAGGCGATTCAGCTGGATAATAATCTGACCTATGAGGAGAAGCCAGTAAAGATTCTTGAGTTTGATAGCCGAGTCACTGGCAACAAGGTGATCAAGTTTTGCAAAGTTCAGTGGAGTCATCATACTGAGGAGGAAGCCACCTGGGAGCGAGAAGAGGATATTCGCAAGGACCATCCGCACCTATTTTCTAGCCAACCCGAATCTCGAGGGCGAGATTCATCTTAAGGGGGGTAGGTTTGTAACATCCCAAATTTCCAATTTGGCATGTTATACATAGGTCATCCATGCATACAATATTTTATTGCTTTTCGTTTGCAATCCTCGAGATCCTAAGCAACTCAAGGACCTTCAGAGAGAGTTGGGGATTTTCTAATTTTCATATTTGAAATTTTAATCAAATAGTGAAGACGAGGATTTGATTTTAATTATTTTCTCTCCGGGAAATATTTCTTTTTAAAAATAATAATGAGGGGAGATAATCTGACTTCTCCAAAATAATTGAAATATCGGAGGAAAAATGTTAAAATCATTTTTGGATTTTATTTGAGTTTATTCGGGATTTTTATTTGCCCTAGAAAAATGTTGCATGTTTTAAAATTGCATTTTAGGGGCCAAGAAAAGTTCATCTTGTTCTAAATATTTTATTTAGACGGAGAAAACTTGTTTTGGGATTTTTAGATTTTTATTTATTTTTCTAGGAATTTTTCTTTCGGCGGAATGTTTAAAAAAAAACCTCGCGCCCGACTGGGCCGAAGGCCCAGCCAAGCAGGCCGACCCAGCCGCCAGCCGCCGCCGCCTTCCCCGCGCGCGCCGCCGTGCGCAGCACAGACGCCGAGGGGAGTCCGAGCCGGACTCCGCCCCGGGCGCCCCCTTCCCCAAGCCGCCCCGCCCCGCCCCCTTTATATAGCCGCAGCCCCCACTGCCGCACCACCACCCCGCCACCACCCGCCACCATCGCCGCCGCCGCCGGAGCCCAGAGCCGAGCCCCGATCCGCCGCCTCCGAGACGCCGCCGTCGCCCTAGCGCCGCCGCCGCCTCCCACCGCCACCCCGCGCCCTCCCCGAGCCCCGCCACCCGTCGCCGAGCCCCGCCGGAGCCGCCCGCCCCGCTGGACGACCTCGCCGGAGGTACCCGACCCCGCCGCCGGTTTTTTTAAGAAACCCTTTTTTTTTAAAAAAAACCCTAGTTCATTTTTTTATAGATCGGTTTATTTCTTTGGTTTATTTACTTAGCGAACGTCCGCTTGTCCGTTCGTTCTAACGAACGTGTTCACCGCTTAGTTTCTGCTAACGAACGCTCGTTCGTTTAGCCATTCGTCATTTTTCTTTTTATTGGATTTATTCCGCGGTTATTCCGATCGCGATTTCTGATCCGATGTTCAAACATGTTTATCTTTTCGCTCGTTTATCGAAATCAGGCGATTCAAGCGCCTGGAGTTTCATCTCGAAACCCTCTTTCCGAATAATAAACTCAAACAAGATTTTTCTTCTGTAAAATTTGACTTAGATCCAGATTAGTAAAACAAAGTTGTTTCTTCTGCCGTTTGAGTTTCGTTGCTCCGTTTGATTTGATTCTTTTTGCAAAGCGGAGTTCTTAAGTTGAACTCTCCGGTCAAACTATTTTATTTGGAGTTCTACTTGTGCATCTTTGATTGTTGCTTATGTATGTTATTGTTTCCTTGCGATAGAATTCCCGGAGTGTGAAGCGTGTTACTACGAGTCTCTAGGATTCCCGGATCGTCAGCAAGGCAAGTAACAATTGATCATACTTTTCTCATACCCAGTTTTTATGCATTAGTTTCAGTCCTCAAACATTGCATGATTAGGATGCCTTTAACATGTGGGTATTGGGAAGTAGTTGATGAGGTAGAACCTATTGCCCTGTTTTATTATCAAACCCTTGGGAGTTACTTCTACGTTATGCTTATATTGCCATGCTATGCTCGTAGACGTGGATTGGGTTTGAGTGATATCCATGACAGATGTGAGATTGTTAATTAATGGTTTACTTAAGGTGGCAACTTTAATACACATCTGGGTGGATTGAGGCACCTGGGGTATCCAGTGATTGCCTGTTTTATTTTTGGAAATCCCAGGGTTACCGTGTGATTCTCCTATGGACCGCCACCCAGGCTCAAAGGGAACTGAGATTATTCATGCTAGAAACTTCCGATGTGTGGAGTAATAATAGTAGATGCAGGCAGGAGTCGGTCTACTTGTCGCGGATGTGATGCCTATATACATGATCATGCCTAGATAATCTCATAATTATTCGCTTTTCTATCAATTGCTCGACAGTAATTTGTTCACCCACCGTAATACTTATGCTATCTTGAGAGAAGCCACTAGTGAAACCTATGGCCCCCGAGTCTATCTTTTATCATATAAGCTTTCACTCTACTTTTATTTGCATCTTTACTTTTTGCATCTATATTATAAAATACCAAAAATATATTTATCTTATCATACTATCTCTATCAGATCTCACTTTCGCAAGTGGCCGTGAAGGGATTGACAACCCCTTTATTGCGTTGGTTGCGAGTTCTTTGTTTGTTTGTGTAGGTGCATGGGACTTTTGAGGAGCCTCCTACCAGATTGATACCTTGGTTCTCAAAAACTGAGGGAAATACTTACGCTACTATTGTTGCATCACCCTTTCCTCTTCAAGGAAAACCAACGCAAGCTCAAGACGTAGCAGGCAGTGGTTCGGCCGGCGGCCCTTGTGGTGGTCAGTTGGGGAAGAAGAAGACACTACTGGAAAGAAAGAATTTGCCATCAGTCAGATCTTTGTCGTATGCTAGCGGACGGCAAAGAAGGTATCTGTCGTCCGTTTCCAAAAAACAGACGACAAAGAACGGGCTGACGGCAAAGACCCTATTTTCCATCAGCCAATTCTTTGTCGTCCACTGGCGGACGATAAAGATTCTTTGTCGTCCGCAAGCGGACAACAAAGAGGTGGGTAGGGCCCAGTGGAGGTCCAAGCCCTGACGGCCCACCAGCCCCACCTCTTTGGCATATGCTAGCGAACGACAAAGATTTAACTATGTAACGGCCGTTCCCCTGCCTCCTCTCCCTCTGTCTTCTCTCTCCCTAACCGCCGCCACGCTGCCAGTCAGATCGCCCCCGACCCCCATCGCGTCCCCGTCCGCACACCGCTGCCCCGCACCCCCCTGCCGCCCCCAACATTCCCCCGTCCCGACCACACGCCGCCTCGGCCCGCCGCCCGCTGCCACCGCCAATCCCCCCCCCCCCCCCCCGCCGCTCCTGCATGCCGCCCCGCCGCCCCGGAACACCGCTCCGCCCCGCTGCCCGGCCGCCTTGACACCTCGCCGCTCCGGGCCGCCACCGCCCCTGCCCGGCCCCTTGCTGCCCCGGCCCCCCGACGCCCCGCCGCCCCGACCCACAGGCATAGGCCTCCTCCACCTACCCCACTCCGGTGAGCCCCCTCCCCCTCTTTTTTCAGTTTAGTTTATAGTTTAGGTTTTTTTCTATTTTTTCTGGTCTAGGTTTAGATTTAGTTTAGTTTAGTTTAAGTTTAGTTTTTTTGAGAGATAAGTTTAGTTTAGTTTAGATTTAGTTTGGTTTAGGTTTAGTTCTGTTTTTTAGGTTTAGGTTTATATTAGTTTAGTTTAGGTTTAGTTAATAAGAAATAAGAAAGATGAAAAAAAACAAGAAAATAAGAAGTAGAACAAGAGGAAGAAGAAGAAGAAGAAGAAGAAGAAGAAGGAGAAGAAGAAGAAGAAGAAGAAGAAGAAAAGAAGAGGAGGAAGAAGAAGAGGAGGTTAGGGGTGCGTCAGCACCGACGGAAGCGGGTCAAGATTAGAGGTGTGTCGGCGCCGACTGAACAGTAGTGTTCGACAGGACCACTGAGGGGCAAGGGGTCGAGGGTCTCGGGGTCGAGGATCTTCCGGTCCGAGTGCTGACCGACTGATGTCATAGCTTTAGAGAGGACGTCCCCGAGCTGAAGGTCATGAGACATGGTGAAATGCTTCCATCCGTGCACGAATAATGAATGGAAGCAGTTTGCCCACGCTGACGACCTTCAGCTCGGGCACGTCTGCATCTTAAGCTACGACAACAGCCGCACCATGCCCACAGTGAAGGTGTTCAACATGACCACCGAGGGGCCGTGGGGTCGAGGGTCTAGGGGTCGATGGTCGAGGATCTTCTTGTCCGAGTGTTGATCGACTAGTGTCGTAGCTTAAGATAAGGACGTCCCCGAGCTAAAGGTCATGAGCGTGGGTGAACTGCTTCCATCCGTGCACGAATAACAGATGGAAGCAGTTCGCGAGCGCTAATGACCTTCAGCCCAGGCACATCCGCATCTTAAGATACGATAACAGCCGCACCATGCTCATAGTGAAGGTGTTCGACAGGACCACCGAGGGGTCGAGGGTCTAGGGGTCAATGGTCGAGGATCTTCTGGTCTGAGTGCTGACCGACCGGTGTCGTAGCTTAAGATGAGGACGTCCCTGACATGAATGTCATGAGCGTGGGTGAACTGCTTCCATCCGTGCATGAATAACGGATGGAATTAGTTCGCCAGCACTGATGACCTTCAGCTGGGGCACCTCCGCATCTTAAGATATGACAACAGCCGCACCATGCTCACAGTGAAGGTGTTCGACAAGACCGCCGAGGAGGCGAGGTGTCGAGGGTCGAGGGGTCGATGGTCGAGGATCTTTCGGTCCGAGTGTTGAATGACTGGTGTTGTAGCTTAAGATGAGGACGTCCCCGAGCTGAAGGTCATGATACTGGGTGAACTTCTTTCATCCGTGCGCGAAGAACCGATAGAAGAAGTTCGCCCATGCTAATGACCTTCAGCTCGGGCACGTCTGCATCTTAAGCTACGACAACAGCCACACCATGCTCACATTGAAGGTGTTCGACAAGACCGTCGAGGGGTCGAGGGTCGAGGATTGCTGAGGGGTCAGGGGTCGAGGGTCGCCGAGGGGTCGACGGTGATCGAGGGGTCAGGGGTAGACGGTTGCCGAGGGGTCGAGGGTCGCCGAGGGCTCAAGGGTTGCCAAGGGGTTGAAACTTGAAACACCCAAAATGACTCATGAGTTAATATACATTTTATTATTCATTTCGATATTCAATTTTTTATGTTGTACTAATTCTGTTTACTCTTCTGTCATGACAGGAGTTTAAAGATGGTGGGTGCTGGTCCTCAGGGTGGTGGGAGTGGTACTTCCATTCCACCCGTACCTCTCCGGAGAGCGTTGTACGAGGGTATGGCTTCACCGGTGGGTGCTTCTTTGTCTGCATCGTTGCCCACCAGGAGAGTAGGTCGGGGAGGGAGGAAGATAGGAGGTAGGGGTGGACATGGCCGCAGGAGAGGTAGGCAGGCTCCTACGCCATCCTCGCCGCCACCCCCAGTTGAGTCACCTGAGCACATGACTGCTAGGGGGGCACGTCTGAGGAGGAGGCTAGGCGGACTCCGGTCCACGAGCCTCGGGTCGACGGGCCTTCGCCCCCTCCTCTTCGGCCCACGAGACACCGGTCCACGAGCCTCAGGTCGACGGTCCTTCGCCCCCTTCCTCTCCGGCCCATGAGATTTCCAACCAGAAATATTGGGCCCACGTGACTCCGCCCCAGGCGACGTCCCAGGAGACGTCCGGATGGGGTACCTGACAGGATCCGCATGAGGGGTCGAGTGGCCATGCTGACGATAGCAGCGAGGTCAAGGTGGTTGAGGGGGCCACTAATAACCCACAAGTATAGGGGATCGCAACAACTTTCGAGGGTAGAGTATTCAACCCAAATTTATTGATTCGACACTGTTGGGGAACGTTGCAGAAAATTAAAAATTTTCCTACGATTTCACCAAGATCCATCTATGAGTTCATCTAAGCAACGAGTCAAGGGAGTGAGTTTGCATCTACATAACACTTGTAGATCACGTGTGGAAGCTTGCAAGAGGATGGTGATGATGAAGTCGTACTCGACGTGAGTCGGATCACCGATGTCCAAGTGCTGAACGGACAGCACCTCCGCATTCAACACACGTACGGGATGGGAGACGTCTCCTCCTTCTTGATCCAGCAAGGGGGAGGAGAGGTTGAGGAAGATCGCTCCAACGGCAGCACGACGGCGTGGTGGTGTTGGTGCAGTAGTACTCCGACAGGGCTTCGCAAGCGCGTAACGGAGGAGGAGATGTGTTGGGGAGGGGAGGGGCTGCGCCTTGGAGGTGTGTACTACAGCCCTCCCCTCACCCCTCTATTTATAGGGGAAGGGGCAAGGGGGGCCGACCCCTCTAGATGGGATCTAGAGGGGGGCGGCGGCCAGGGAGGGGAGGCTTGCCCCACAAGCAAGGGGGGCGCCCCCCTTAGGGTTTCCCCCCAACCCTAGGCGCATGGGCCCAAGGTGGGGGGCGCGCCCAGCCCTCCAGGGGCTGGCTCCCTCCCATTTGCGGCCCATGTGGCCCTCTGGGAGGGGTGGCCCCTCCCGGTGGACCCCCGGAACCCCTCCGGTGGTCCCGGTACATCACCGATAGACCCCCGAAACTTTCCGGTGTCCATATGACAACTTCCCATATATAAAACTTCACCTCCGGACCATTCCGGAACTCCTCGTGACGTCCGGGATCTCATCCGGGACTCCGAACAACATTCGGTAGTCACATACTAGTCTTCCTAATAACCCTAGCGTCACCGAACCTTAAGTGTGAAGACCCTACGGGTTCGGGAGACATGCAGACATGACCGAGACCACTCTCCGGTCAATAACCAACAACGGGATCTGGATACCCATGTTGGCTCCCACATGCTCCTCGATGATTTCATCGGTTGAACCACGATGTCGAGGATTCGATCAAACCCCGTATGCAATTCCCTTTGTAAATCGGTACGTTACTTGCCCGAGACTCGATCATCGGTATCCCAATACCATGTTCAGTCTCGTTACCGGCAAGTCACTTTACTCGTACCGTAATGCATGATCCCGTGGCCAACACCTTGGTCACCTTGAGCTCATTATGATGATGCATTACCGAGTGGGCCCAGAGATAACTCTTCGTCATACGGAGTGACAAATCCCAGTCTCGATCCGTGTCAGCCCAACAGACACTTTCGGAGATACCTGTAGTGCACCTTTATAGTCACCCAGTTACGTTGTGACGTTTGATACACCCAAAGCACTCCTACGGTATCCGGGAGTTACACGATCTCATGGTCGAAGGAAGAGATACTTGAAATTGGCAAAGCTCTAGCAAACGAACTACGCGATCTTTGTGCTATGCTTAGGATTGCGTCTTGTCCATCACATCATTCTCCTAATGATGTGATCCCGTTTTCAATGACATCCAATGTCCATAGCCAGGAAACCATGACTATCTGTTGATCACAACGGGCTAGTCAACTAGAGGCTCACTAGGGACATATTGTGGTCTATGTATTCACACGTGTATTACGATTTCCGGATAATACAGTTATAGCATGAATAAAAGACAATTATCATGAACAATGAAATATAATAATACTTTTATTATTGCCTCTAGGGCATATTTCCAACAGTCTCCCACTTGCACTAGAGTCACCAATCTAGTTACATTGTGATGAATCGAACACCCATAGAGTTCTGGTGTTGATCATGTTTTGCTCGCGAGAGAGGTTTAGTCAACGGATCTGGGACATTCAGATCCGTATGTACTTTGCAAATTTCTATGTCTCCATCTTGAACATTTTCACGGATGGAGTTGAAACGACGCTTGATGTGCCTGGTCTTCTTGTGAAACCTGGGCTCCTTGCCAAGGGCAATAGCTCCAGTGTTGTCACAGAAGAGTTTGATCGGCCCCGACGCATTGGGTATGACTCCTAGGTCGGTGATGAACTCCTTCACCCAAATCGCTTCATGCGCTGCCTCCGAGGCTGCCATGTACTCCGCTTCACACGTAGATCCCGCCACGACGCTCTACTTGCAGCTGCACCAGCTTACTGCTCCACCATTCAACATATACACGTATCCGGTTTGTGACTTAGAGTCATCCAGATCTGAGTCGAAGCTAGCGTCGACGTAACCCTTTACGACGAGCTCTTCGTCTCCTCCATAAACGAGAAACATGTCCTTTGTCCTTTTTAGGTACTTCAGGATATTCTTGACCGCTGTCCAGTGTTCCTTGCCGGGATTACTTTGGTATCTTGCTACCAAACTTACGGCAAGGTTTACATCAGGTCTGGTACACAGCATGGCATACATAATAGATCCTATGGCTGAAGCATAGGGGATGACACTCATCTCTTCTTTATCTTTTGCCGTGGTCGGTGACTGAGCCGAGCTCAATCTCACACCTTGTAACATAGGCAAGAACCCTTTCTTGGACTGATCCATTTTGAACCTTTTCAAAATCTTATCAAGGTATGTGCTTTGTGAAAGACCTATGAGGTGTCTCGATCTATCTCTATAGATCTTGATGCCTAATACATAAGCAGCTTCTCCAAGGTCCTTCATTGAAAAACACTTATTCAAGTAGGCCTTAATGCTGTCCAGAAGTTCTATATTATTTCCCATCAAGAGTATGTCATCTACATATAATATGAGAAATGCTACAGAGCTCCCACTCACTTTCTTGTAAACGCAGGCTTCTCCATAAGTCTGCATAAACCCAAACGCTTTGATCATCTCATCAAAGCGAATGTTCCAACTCCGAGATGCTTGCACCAGCCCATAAATGGATCGCTGGAGCTTGCATACTTTGTTAGCGTTCTTAGGATCGACAAAACCTTCCGGCTGCATCATATACAGCTCTTCCTTAAGATGTCCGTTAAGGAATGCCATATCTCATAATCATAGTATGCGGCAATTGCTAACATGATTCGGACGGACTTCAGCTTCGCTACGGGAGAGAATGTCTCGTTGTAGTCAATCCCTTGACCTTGTCGATAACCCTTAGCGACAAGCCGAGCTTTATAGATGGTAAAATTACCATCCACGTCCGTCTTCTTCTTAAAAATCCATTTGTTTTCTATCGCTCGCCTATCATCGGGCAAGTCTGTCAAAGTCCATACTTTGTTTTCATACATGGATTCTATCTCGGATTTCATGGCTTCAAGCCATTTGTTGGAATCTGGGCCCGCCATCGCTTCTTCATAGTTCGAAGGTTCACCGTTGTCTAACAACATGATTTCCAGGACAGGGTTGCCGTACCACTCTGGTGCGGAACGTGTCCTTGTGAACCTACGAAGTTCAGTAGCAACTTGATCTGAAGTACCTTGATTATCATCATTGTTTTCCTCTTCGGTTGGTGTGGGCATCACAGGAACATTTTCCTGAGCTGCACCACTTTCCTGTTCAAGAGGTGGTACTTCATCGAGTTCTACTTTCCTCCCACTTACTTCTTTCGAGAGAAACTCTTTTTCCAGAAAGCATCCGTTCTTGGCAACAAAGATATTGCCCTCGGATCTTAAGTAGAAGGTATACCCGACAGTTTCCTTAGGGTATCCTATGAAGACGCATTTTTCCGACTTGGGTTCGAGCTTTTCAGGTTGAAGTTTCTTGACATAAGCATCGCATCCCCAAACTTTTAGAAACGACAGCTTAGGTTTCTTCCCAAACCATAATTCATACGGTGTCGTCTCAATGGATTTAGACGGTGCCCTATTTAAAGTGAATGTAGCTGTCTCTAGAGCGTATCCCCAAAATGATAGCGGTAAATCGGTAAGAGACATCATAGACCGCACCATATCTAACAGAGTGCGATTACGACGTTCGGATACACCGTTTTGCTGAGGTGTTCCAGGCGGCGTGAGTTGTAAAACGATTCCACATTTCCTTAAGTGTGTGCCAAATTCGTGACTTAAGTATTCTCCTCCACGATCTGATCGTAGGAACTTCATCTTTCGGTCACGTTGATTCTCCACCTCATTCTGAAATTCCTTGAACTTTTCAAAGGTCTCAGACTTGTACTTCATTAAGTAGACATACCCATATCTACTCAAGTCATCAGTGAGAGTGAGAACATAACGATATCCTCCGTGAGCCTCAACGCTCATTGGACCGCACACATCGGTATGTATGATTTCCAACAAGTTGGTTGCTCGCTCCATTGTTATGGAGAACGGAGTCTTGGTCATTTTGCCCATGAGCCATGGTTCGCATGTGTCAAACGATTCATAATCAAGAGACTCTAAAAGTCCATCAGCATGGAGCTTCTTCATGCGCTTGACACCAATGTGGCCAAGGCGGCAGTGCCACAAGTATGTGGGACTATCATTATCAACTTTACATCTTTTGGCATCCACACTATGAACATGTGTAATATTACGCTCGAGATTCATTAAGAATAAACCATTGACCATCGGAGCATGACCATAAAACATATCTCTCATATAAATCAAACAACCATTATTATCAGACTTAAATGAGTAGCCATCTCGTATTAAACGAGATCCAGATACAATGTTCATGCTCAAACTTGGCACTAAATAACAATTATTAAGGTTCAAAACTAATCCCGTAGGTAAATGTAGAGGCAGCGTGCCGACGGCGATCACATCGACTCTGGAACCATTCCCGACGCGCATCGTCACCTCGTCCTTCGCCAGTCTCCGTTTATTCCGCAGCTCCTGCTGTGAGTTAGAAATATGAGCAACGGCACCGGTATCAAATACCCAGGAGTTACTACGAGTACTGGTAAGGTACACATCAATTACATGTATATCAAATATACCTTTGGTGTTGCCGGCCTTCTTATCCGCTAAGTATTTGGGGCAGTTCCGCTTCCAGTGACCCTTCCCCTTGCAATAAAAGCACTCAGTCTCAGGCTTGGGTCCATTCTTTGACTTCTTCCCGGTAACTGGCTTACCGGGCGCGGCAACATCCTTGCCGTCCTTCTTGAAGTTCTTCTTGCCCTTGCCCTTCTTGAACTTAGTGGTCTTATTGACCATCAACACTTGATGTTCTTTCTTGATTTCAGCCTCTGCTGACTTCAGCATCGAGAACACTTCAGGAATGGTCTTCACCATCCCCTTCATGTTGTAGTTCATCACAAAGCTCTTGTAGCTTGGTGGGAGCGACTGGAGGATTCTATCAATGACCGCCTCATCTGGGAGGTTAATGTTCAGCTGGGTCATACGGTTGTGCAACCCAGACATCTTGAGGATGTGCTCACTGACAGAACTGTTTTCCTCCATCTTACAACTGTAGAACTTGTCAGAGACATCATATCTCTCGACCCGGGCATGAGCTTGAAAAACTAGTTTCAGCTCTTCGAACATCTCATATGCTCCGTGATGCTCAAAATGCTTTTGGAGCCCCGGTTCTAAGCTGTAAAGCATGCCGCACTGAATGAGGGAGTAACCATCAGCACGAGTTTGCCAAGCATTCATAATGTCTTGGTTCTCTCGGACGGGAGCGTCACCTAGCGGTCCTTCTAGGACATATTGCTTCCTGGCAGCTATGAGGATGATCCTCAGGTTCCGGACCCAGTCCGTATAGTTGCTGCCATCATCTTTCAGCTTGGTTTTCTCTAGGAACGCGTTGAAGTTCATGTTGACATGAGCGTCGGCCATTTGATCTACAAGACATATTTGCAAAGGTTTTTTAAACTAAGTTCATGATAATTAAGTTCATCTAATCAAATTATGAACTCCCACTCAGATTAGACATCCCTCTAGTCATCTAAGTGTTACACGATCCGAGTCGACTAGGCCGTGTCCGATCATCACGTGAGACGGACTAGTCATCATCGGTGAACATCTTCATGTTGATCGTATCTTCCATATGACTCGTGTTCGACCTTTCGGTCTCCGTGTTCCGAGGCCATGTCTGCACATGCTAGGCTCGTCAAGTTGACCCTAAGTGTTTTTGCTGTGTAAAACTGTCTTACACCCGTTGTATGTGAACGTAAGGATCTTTCACACCCGATCATCACGTGGTGCTTCGAAACGACGAACTGTAGCAACGGTGCGCAGTTAGGGGAGAACACTTCTTGAAATTGTTTTAAGAGATCATCTTATTTACTACCGTCGTCCTAAGTAAACAAGATGCATAAACATAATAAACATCACATGCAATTATATAGTTGTGACATGATATGGCCAATATCATATAGCTCCATTGATCTCCATCTTCGGGGCTCCATGATCATCTTGTCACCGGCTTGACACCATGATCTCCATCATCATGATCTCCATCATCGTGTCTTCATGAAGTTGTCACGCCAACGACTACTTCTACTTCTATGGCTAACGCGTTTAGCAATAAAGTAAAGTAGTTTACATGGCGTTCTTCAATGACACGCATGTCATACAAAAATAAAGACAACTCCTATGGCTCCTGCCGGTTGTCATACTCATCGACATGCAAGTCGTGAATCCTATTACAAGAACATGATCTCATACATCACAATTCATCATTCATCACAAATTCTGGCCATATCACATCACATGATCAATCGCTGCAAAAACATGTTAGACGTCCTCTAATTGTTGTTGCATCTTTTACGTGGCTGCAATTGGGTTCTAGCAAGAACGTTTTCTTACCTACGAATAACCACAACGTGATTTTGTCAACTTCTATTTACCCTTCATAAGGACCCTTTTCATCGAGTCCGCTTCAACTAAAGTGGGAGAGACAGACACCCGCCAGCCACCTTATGCAACTAGTGCATGTCAATCGGTGGAACCAGTCTCACGTAAGCGTACGTGTAAGGTTGGTCCGGGCCGCTTCATCCCACAATACCGCTGAAGCAAGAAAAGACTAGTAGTGGCAAGCAAGTTGACAAGATCCACGCCCACAACAAAATTGTGTTCTACTCGTGCATTACAGAACTACGCATAGAACTAGCTCATGACGCCACTCTTGGGGAACGTTGCAGAAAATTAAAAATGTTCCTACGGTTTCACCAAGATCCATCTATGAGTTCATCTAAGCAACGAGTCAAGGGAGTGAGTTTGCATCTACATACCACTTGTAGATCGCGTGCGGAAGCTTGCAAGGGGATGGTGATGATGGAGTCGTACTCGACGTGATTCAGATCACCGATGTCCAAGTGCTGAACGGACAGCACCTCCGCGTTCAACACACGTACGGGACGGGAGACGTCTCCTCCTTCTTGATCCAGAAAGGGGGGAGGAGAGTTTGAAGAAGATCGCTCCAACGGCAGCACGACGGCGTGGTGGTGTTGGTGCAGTAGTACTCCGACAGGGCTTCGCAAGCGCGTAACGGAGGAGGAGATGTGTTGGGGAGGGGAGGGGCTGCGCCTTGGAGGTGTGTACTGCAGCCCTCCCCTCACCCCTCTATTTATAGGGGAAGGGGCAAGGGGGGCCGACCCCTCTAGATGGGATCTAGAGGGGGGGCGGCGGCCAGCGAGGGGAGGCTTGCCCCCCAAGCAAGGGGGGCGCCCCCCTTAGGGTTTCCCCCCCAACCCTAGGCGCACGGGCCCAAGGTGGGGGCGCGCCCAGCCCTCCAGGGGCTGGTTCCCTCCCCTTTGCGGCCCATGTGGCCCTCCGGGAGGGGTGGCCCCTCCCGGTGGACCCCCGGAACCCCTCCGGTGGTCCCGGTACATTACCGATAGACCCCCGAAACTTTCCGGGGTCCGTATGACAACTTCCCATATATAAAACTTCACCTCCGGACCATTCTGGAACTCCTCGTGACGTCCAGGATCTCATCCGGGACTCCGAACAACACTCGTTAGTCACATACTAGTCTTCCTAATAACCCTAGCATCACCGAACCTTAAGTGTGAAGACCCTACGGGTTTGGGAGACATGTAGACATGACCGAGACCACTCTCCGGTCAATAACCAACAGCGGGATCTGGATACCCATTTTGGCTCCCACATGCTCCTCGATGATTTCATCGGTTGAACCAAGATGTCGAGGATTCGATCAAACCCCGTATGCAATTCCCTTTGTCAATCGGTACGTTACTTGCCCGAGACTCGATCGTCGGTATCCCAATACCTTGTTCAGTCTCGTTACCGGCAAGTCACTTTACTCGTACCGTAATGCATGATCCCGTGGCCAACACCTTGGTCACCTTGAGCTCATTATGATGATGCATTACCGAGTGGGCCCAGAGATACCTCTCCGTCATACGGAGTGACAAATCCCAGTCTCGATCCGTGTCAACCCAACAGACACTTTCGGAGATACCTGTAGTGCACCTTTATAGTCACCCAGTTACGTTGTGACGTTTGATACACCCAAAGCACTCCTACGGTATCCGGGAGTTACACGATCTCATGGTCGAAGGAAGAGATACTTGACATTGGCAAAGCTCTAGCAAACGAACTACATGATCTTTGTGCTATGCTTAGGATTGGGTCTTGTCCATCACATCATTCTCCTAATGATGTGATCCCGTTATCAACGACATCCAATGTCCATAGCTAGGAAACCATGACTATCTGTTGATCACAACGGGCTAGTCAACTAGAGGCTCACTAGGGACATATTGTGGTCTATGTATTCACACGTGTATTACAATTTTCGGATAATACAGTTATAGCATGAATAAAAGACAATTATCATGAACAATGAAATATAATAATACTTTTATTATTGCCTCTAGGGCATATTTCCAACAGTCTCCCACTTGCACTAGAGTCACCAATCTAGTTACATTGTGATGAATCGAACACCCATAGAGTTCTGGTGTTGATCATGTTTTGCTCGCGAGAGAGGTTTAGTCAACGGATCTGGGACATTCAGATCCGTATGTACTTTGCAAATTTCTATGTCTCCATCTTGAACATTTTCACGGATGGAGTTGAAACGACGCTTGATGTGCCTGGTCTTCTTGTGAAACCTGGGCTCCTTGCCAAGGGCAA
Source organism: Triticum timopheevii (assembly GCA_963921465.1). Classification (NCBI taxonomy): domain Eukaryota; kingdom Viridiplantae; phylum Streptophyta; class Magnoliopsida; order Poales; family Poaceae; genus Triticum; species Triticum timopheevii. The sequence goes on from OY997266.1 coordinate 323,220,088, forward strand.
TAGCTCCAGTGTTGTCACAGAAGAGTTTGATCGGCCCCGACACATTGGGTATGACTCCTAGGTCGGTGATGAACTCCTTCACCCAAATCGCTTCATGCGCTGCCTCTGAGGCTGCCATGTACTCCGCTTCACACGTAGATCCCGCCACGACGCTCTGCTTGCAGCTGCACCAGCTTACTGCTCCACCATTCAACATATACACGTATCCGGTTTGTGACTTAGAGTCATCCAGATCTGAGTCGAAGCTAGCGTCGACGTAACCCTTTACGACGAGCTCTTCGTCTCCTCCATAAACGAGAAACATGTCCTTTGTCCTTTTTAGGTACTTCAGGATATTCTTGACCGCTGTCCAGTGTTCCTTGCCGGGATTACTTTGGTATCTTGCTACCAAACTTACGGCAAGGTTTACATCAGGCCTGGTACACAGCATGGCATACATAATAGATCCTATGGCTGAAGCATAGGGGATGACACTCATCTCTTCTTTATCTTTTGCCGTGGTCGGTGACTGAGCCGAGCTCAATCTCACACCTTGTAACATAGGCAAGAACCCCTTCTTGGACTGATCCATTTTGAACCTTTTCAAAATCTTATCAAGGTATGTGCTTTGTGAAAGACCTATGAGGCGTCTCGATCTATCTCTATAGATCTTGATGCCTAATATATAAGCAGCTTCTCCAAGGTCCTTCATTGAAAAACACTTATTCAAGTAGGCCTTAATGCTGTCCAGAAGTTTTATATCATTTCCCTTCAAGAGTATGTCATCTACATATAATATGAGAAATGCTACAGAGCTCCCACTCACTTTCTTGTAAACGCAGGCTTCTCCATAAGTCTGCATAAACCCAAACGCTTTGATCATCTCATCAAAGCGAATGTTCCAAAGCCGAGATGCTTGCACCAGCCCATAAATGGATCGCTGGAGCTTGCATACTTTGTTAGCGTTCCTAGGATCGACAAAACCTTCCGGCTGCATCATATACAGCTCTTCCTTAAGATGTTCGTTAAGGAATGCCATTTTGACGTCCATCTGCCATATCTCATAATCATAGTATGCGGCAATTGCTAACATGATTCGGACGGACTTCAGGTTCGCTACGGGAGAGAATGTCTCGTCGTAGTCAATCCCTTGAACTTGTCGATAACCCTTAGCGACAAGTCGAGCCTTATAAATGGTAACATTACCATCTGTGTCCGTCTTCTTCTTAAAAATCCATTTGTTTTCTATCGCTCGCCTATCATCGGGCAAGTCTGTCAAAGTCCATACTTTGTTTTCATACATGGATTCTATCTCGGATTTCATGGCTTCTAGCCATTTGTTGGAATCTGGGCCCACCATCGCTTCTTCATAGTTCGAAGGTTCACCGTTGTCTAACAACATGATTTCAAGGACAGGGTTGTCGTACCACTCTAGTGCGGAACGTGTCCTTGTGGACCTACGAAGTTCAGTAGTAACTTGATCCGAAGTACCTTGATCATCATCATTGTTTTCCTCTTCAGTTGGTGTGGGCATCACAGGAACATTTTCCTGAGCTGCACCACTTTCCCGTTCGAGAGGTAGTACTTCATCGAGTTCTACTTTCCTCCCACTTACTTCTTTTGAGAGAAACTCTTTTTCTAGAAAGCATCCGTTCTTGGCAACAAAGATTTTGCCCTCGGATCTTAAGTAGAAGGTATACCCGACAGTTTCCTTAGGGTATCCTATGAAGACGCATTTTTCTGACTTGGGTTCGAGCTTTTAAGGTGAAGTTTCTTGACATAAGCATCGCATCCCCAAACTTTTAGAAACGACAGCTTAGGTTTCTTCCCAAACCATAATTCATACGGTGTCGTCTCAACGGATTTAGACGGTGCCCTATTTAAAGTGAATGTAGTTGTCTCTAGAGCGTATCCCCAAAATGATAGCGGTAAATCGGTAAGAGACATCATAGACCGCACCATATCCAATAAAGTGCGATTAAGACGTTCGGACACACCGTTTCGCTGAGGTGTTCCAGGTGGCGTGAGTTGTGAAACGATTCCACATTTCTTTAAGTGTGTACCAAATTCGTGACTTAAGTATTCTCCTCCACGATCTGATCGAAGGAACTTTATCTTTCGGTTATGTTGATTCTCTACCTCATTCTGAAATTCCTTGAACTTTTCGAAGGTCTCAGACTTGTGTTTCATTAAGTAGACATACCCATATCTACTTAAGTCATCAGTGAGAGTGAGAACATAACGATATCCTCCGCGAGCCTCAACGCTCATTGGACCGCACACATCAGTATGTATGATTTCCAACAAGTTGGTTGCTCGCTCCATTGTTCCGGAGAACGGAGTCTTGGTCATTTTGCCCATGAGGCATGGTTCGCATGTGTCAAATGATTCATAATCAAGAGACTCTAAAAGTCCATCAGCATGGAGCTTCTTCATGCGCTTGACACCAATGTGACGAAGGCGGCAGTGCCACAAGTATGTGGGACTATCGTTATCAACTTTACATCTTTTGGCATCCACACTATGAACATGTGTAATATTACGCTCGAGATTCATTAAGAATAAACCATTGACCATCGGAGCATGACCATAAAACATATCTCTCATATAAATCGAACAACCATTATTATCTGACTTAAATGAGTAGTCATCTCGTATTAAACGAGATCCAGATACAATGTGCATGCTCAAACTTGGCACTAAATAACAATTATTAAGGTTCAAAACTAATCCCGTAGGTAAATGTAGAGGCAGCGTGCCGACTTGGGCCACTAATAACCCACAAGTATACGGGATCGCAACAACTTTCGAGGGTAGAGTATTCAACCCAAATTTATTGATTCGACACAAGGGGAGCCAAATAATATTCTCAAGTATTAGCGGTTGAGTTGTCAATTCAACCACACCTGGATAACCTAGTATCTACAGCAAGGTATTTAGTAGCAAAGTAGTATGATAGTAACGGTAACAGTGGCAAAAAGTAAAGATAGCAGTTTATTAGTAATTGTAACAGTAGTAACGGAAAAGTAAATAAGCAAAGCACAATATGTGAAAAGCTCGTAGGCATTGGATCAGTGATGGATAATTATTTCGGATGCGATTCCTCATGTAATAGCTATAATAGAGGGCGACACAGAACTAGCTCCAATTCATCAATGTAATTTAGGCATGTATTCTGAATATAGTCATATGTGCTTATGGAAAAGAACTTGCATGACATCTTTTGTCCTACCCTCCCGTGGCAGCGGGGTCCTAGTGGAAATTAAGGGATATTAAGGCCTCATTTTAATAGAGTACCGGACCAAATCATTAACACATAGTGAATACATGAACTCCTCAAACTACGGTCATCACCGAGAAGTATTCCGATTATTGTCACTTCGGGGTTGTCGGATCATAACACATAATAGGTGACTATAGACTTGCAAGATAGGATCAAGAACTCACATATATTCATGAAAACATAATAGGTTCAGATCTGAAATCATGGCACTCGGGCCCTAGTGACAAGCATTAAGCATAGCAAAGTCATAGCAACATCAATCTCAGAACATAGTGGATACAAGGGATCAAACCCTAACAAAACTAACTTGATTACATGGTAAATCTCATCCAACCCATCACCGTCCAGCAAGCCTACGATGGAATTACTCACGCACGACGTGAGCATCATGAAATTGGTGATGGAGGATGGTTGATGATGACGACGGCGACGAATCCCCCTCTCCGGAGCCCCGAACGGACTCCAGATCAGCCCTCCCGAGAGAGATTAGGGCTTGGCGGCGGCTCCGCATCGTAAAACGCGATGAAACTTTCTCTCTGATTTTTTTCTCCACGAAACGGAATATATAGAGTTGGAGTTGAGGTCGGTGGAGCATCAGGGGGCCCATGAGACAGGGGGGCGTGCCCAGGGGGAGGGGGCGCTCCCCCCACCCTCGTGGGTAGGGTGTGGGCCCTCGGCCTTGATTCTTTCGCCAGTATTTTTTATATTTTCCAAAAGTTATCTCCCTGGATTTTCAGGTCATTCCGAGAACTTTTTGTTTTCTGCACAATAAACAACACCATGGCAGTTCTGCTGAAAACAGCGTCAGTCTGGGTTAGTTTCATTCAAATCATGCAAGTTGGAGTCCAAAACAAGGGCAAAAGTGTTTGGAAAAGTAGATACTTTGGAGACGTATCAACTCCCCCAAGCTTAAACCTTTGCTTGTCCTCAAGCAATTCAGTTGATAAACTGAAAGTGATAAAGAAAAACTTTTACAAACTCTATTTGCTCTTGTTGTTGTAAATATGTAAAGCCAGCATTCAAGTTTTAGCAAAGATTATGAACTAGCCATATTCACAATAACACTTAGGTCTCATATTTACTCATATCAATGGCATAATCAGCTAGCGAGCAATAATATTAAATCTCGGATGACATCACTTTCTCAAAACAATCATATTATGATATAACAAGATGGTATCTCGCTAGCCCTTTCTGAGACCGCAAAACATAAATGCAGAGCACCTTTAAAGATCAAGGACTGACTAAACATTGTAATTCATGGTAAAAGAGATCCAGTCAAGTCATACCCAATATAAACTAATAGTAATGAATGCAAATGATAGTGGGCTCTCAAGCGGGTGCTTTTTAATAAGAGGGTGATGACTCAACATAAAAGTAAATAGATAGGCCCTTCGCAGAGGGAAGCAGGGATTTGTAGAGGTGCCAGAGCTCGATTTAAAATAGAGATGAATAAAATTTTGAGCGGCATACTTTCACTGTCAACACAACAACTATGAGATGGCGATATCTTCCATGCTACATACATTATAGGCGGTTCCCAAACAGAATGGTAAAAGTTTATACTCCCCCACCACCAACAAGCATCAATCCATGGCTTGCTCGAAACAACGAGTGCCTCCAACTAGCAACAGCCCTGGGGGAGTTTTGTTTAATTATTTCAATTTGCTTTGATCTTTTTGATCATTGAACTGGGCATCCCGGTTACCAGCCATTTTCTCTTGAATGAGGAGCGAAGTCCACTCCTCTTGAGAATAACCCACCTAGCATGGAAGATACAGACAGCCGTAGTTGAAACATGAGCTGCTCGAGCATACAAAACAGAATTTCATTTGAAGGTTTAGAGTTTGGCACATACAAATTTACTTGGAACGGCAGGTAAATACCGCATATAGGAAGATATGGTGGACTCATATGGAATAACCTTGGGGTTTACGGAGTTTGGATGCACAAGCAGTATTCCCGCTTTGTACAGGTGAAGGCTAGCAAAAGACTGGGAAGCGACCAACTGAGAGAGCGACAACAGTCATGAACATGCATTAAAATTAATCAACACCGAGTGCAAGCATGAGTAGGATATAATCCACCATGAACATAAATATCGTGAAGGCTATGTTGATTTGTTTCAACTACATGCGTGAACATGTGCCAAGTCAAGTCACTCAAATCATTCAAAGGAGGATACCATCCCATCATACCACATCATAACCATTTTAATAGCATGTTGGCATGCAAGGTAAACCATTATAAACTCATAGCTAATTAAGCATGGCATAAGTAACTATAATCTCTAATTGTCATTGCAAACATGTTTACTCATAATAGGCTGAAACAGGAACGATGAACTCATCATATTTACAGAAACAAAAGAGGTCGAGTTCATACCAGCTTTTCTCATCTCAATCAGTCCATCATATATTGTCATTATTGCCTTTCACTTGCACGACCGAACGGTGTGTATAATAATAATAGTGCAAGTGCATTGGACTAAGATGGAATCTGCAAGCATTCAATTCAAGAGAGAAGACAAGGTAATATGGGCTCTAAGTTAAATCAACAATCATGCATATGAGAGCCACTAAGCATTTTCATTAAGGTCTTCTACTCTCGACCCCCAAAGGAAAGGAAATAAAATAAAACTATTTACACGGGAAAGCTCCCAACAAGTAAAAAAAAGAACGAGAAATCTTTTTGGGTTTTCATTTTAACTGCTACTACAAGCATGGAAATTAAACTAACTATTTTTTTGGTTTTTCTTAAGGTTTAACAAACACACAAGAAGAAAGCTAGAAATAGAAATTAAACTAGCATGGATAATACAATGAAAGAGTATGAGCACCGACGACTAGAATAAGTGTGTGAACATGAATGTAAAGTCGGTGAGAAATACGTACTCCCCCAAGCTTAGGCTTTTGGCCTCAGTTGGTCTAATGCCAAGGATAGCTTGGCTAATATCCGAAGTTATAACTGGGGTCGTACTGAGATGCAGCAGCCAATGCATCCTGAGCTGCGGCATGTTGGCAAGCCGCCTCCGCTCTCCCCTCGTGTTCAGCTGCCTCCTCCCTAGTAACAACGTATCTTCGTTTTGCCTGGTAATCAAAAAGGGAAGGAGCAGGAAGAGTAACATGGACAGCGCTACGTCTGTCAAAGATTAGTCAATACTGGAGAAATTGTTCATTCCTCAAAAGAAAACGATGTCTGACCATCGCGTCATAATCTAAATAAGCAGGAAGCAACTCCATATCCTCCTCATGTGGGGATATACCAAGATAATTAGCAACACGGGTCGCATAAATTCCTCCAAATAAATCTCTAGATATACCATTATTATGCAACCTACGTGCAAGTATTGCCCCAAAGTTGTAATCTTTATTACCTAAGACAGCACTCTTGAGGACACAAAGATCAGGGACACACATGTGACATGCTTCATCTTTATCGTTAATGCATCTACCAATGAAGAGAGCAAAATAATGTATAGCAGGAAAGTGAATGCTCCCTATGGTAGCTTGTGCTATATCCCTAGATTCTCCCATAGTAATACTAGCAAGAAAGACTTTATATTCAGATTTGTGGGGTTCATTAACATTGCCCCACTGCGAGAGTTCGCAAGCAGCTGTGAAATCTTCTAAGTCCATGGTATAAGATTGATCATAAATATCAAACAGGACATTCTGGGAATTATGCGAAGATGTGTACTTAAACCTTCTTACGAATGAATCAATCAATTGGTAGTACTGAGGACACTTATCTTGTATGAAGTCCTCAAGATCGGCATTACGCACATATGCTTCAAATTCATCCTTGATGCCTGCATTAATCATAAACTCTTCTGATGGCCATTCACAAGCCTGCACCTCTGCGTCCCTTGGTGGTTCATCAACTTGCTCATGCATAGCACGCCTAGGTCCTCTCTTTGTTGAGGAATCACCTTGGTACATTCTCCTGGACATATTTCTCTCCTCTGAAAAATTTCTGAAATTTTTAGTAACTTCAAAATAAAAGTGAATAAAACTAAACAAGATTGATAGCAACTACTCCCACAAGTGCCTAGAGCCTATATCATGCATTAGTATTACTTGGGACCTCAAAATTTTGACATGCAAGATCAAGAACAGGGTCACCTATGCAGCAAAAATTTGTAATGAATAAAGCACTAGAACAAAAACTAATTGGACCAATGGAGGAGTCACATACCAAGCAACAATCTCCCAAAGCAGTTTTGTGAATGGAGCTTTGAGCAAGGAGATCGAAAATCACAGCAAAATGAGCTAGAACTCATGCTTGAGCTGGATGGGGATTTTTTTGGGAGGAAGATGGAGTGTGTGGGTGCAGGAATAAGTGGAGGGGGGCCACCATGGGCCCACGAGACAGGGGGCGCGTCCAGGGGTGTGGGCACGCCCTCCACCCTCGTGGCCAGTGCTTGCCCCCTTGTAGTGTTCTCAGTGCCCAGAATCCTCAAATATTCCATAAAAATCATACTAAATTTGCATGGCATTTGGAGCACTTTTATTTTCGGAATATTTTTTATGCACGGATAATTCAAAAAACAGACAGATAATACTGCTTTTGCTTTATTTATTCTAAATAACAGAAAGTAAAAAGAGGGTACAGAAGGTTGTGCCTTCTAGTTTCATCCTTCTCATGATCATCAAAATGAATCCACTAACAAGGTTGATCAAGTCTTGTTAACAAACTCATTCTGAATAACACGGAACCGGAGAAATTTTGAATAACACTAGGTTACCTCAACGGGGATATGAACATTCCCAACGATAAGAATATCATACTTTTTCTTGACAGTAGGAAGAGGAAATTCAAAACCTCCAATAATAATAGTTGGAACTTTTCCAATAGAATTGATGCTATGAACTTGAGGTTGTTTCCTCGGAAAGTGTACCGTATGCTCATTACCATTAACATGAAAAGTGACATTGCCTTTGTTGCAATCAATAACAGCCCCTGTAGTATTCAAAAAGGGTCTACCAAGGATAATCAACATACTATCGTCCTCGGGAATATCAAGAATAACAAAGTCTGTTAAGATAGTGACATTTGCAACCACAATAGGCACATCCTCACAATATCCGACAGGTATAGCATCTGATTTATCAGCCATTTGCAAAGATATTTCAGTAGGTGTCAACTTATTCAATTCAAGTCTACGATATAAAGAGAGAGGCATAACACTAACACCGACTCCAAGATCACATAAAGCAGTTTTAACATAGTTTCTTTTAATGGAGCATGGTATAGTTGGTACCCCTGGATCTCCAAGTTTCTTTGGTATTCCACCTTTAAAATTGTAATTAGCAAGCATGGTGGAAATTTCAGCTTCCGGTATTTTCTCTTATTTGTAATGATATCCTTCATATATTTAGCATAAGGGTTTAATTTAAGCATATCACTTAAGCGCATACGTAAGAAGATCGGTCTAATCATTTCAGCAAAGCGCTCAAAATCCTCGTCATCCTTTGTCTTGGATGGTTTAGGAGGAAAGGGCGTGGGTTTCTGAACCCATGGTTCTCTTTCTTTACCGTGTTTCCTAGCAACAAAATCTCTCTTATCATAACATTGATTCTTTGATTGTGGGTTATCAAGATCAACAGCAGGTTGAACCTCTACATCATTGTTATTGCTAGGTTGAGCATCAACATGAACATTATCTTTAGCATTATCACCAGGTTCATGTTCATCACCTGATTGTGTTTCAGCATCAGAGATAGAAATATCATTGGGATTCTCAGGTGTGTCTATAACAGGTTCACTAGAAGCATGCAAAGTCCTATCGTTTTTCTTTTTCTTCTTTTTAGAAGGACTAGGTGCATCTAAATTATTTCTCTGGGAATCTTGCTCGATTCTCTTAGGGTGGCCTTCAGGATACAAAGGTTCCTGAGTCATTCTACCAGTTCTAATAGCCGCTCTAATAGCAAAATCATGTTTATTATTTAATTCATCAAGCAAATCAATTTGAGCTTTAAGTACTTGCTCATCTTGAGTGGTAAGCATAGAAGCATATTTGCTAATGAGTTTAAGTTCACCTTTAACTCTAGCCATATAATCACTCAAGCGTCCTATCTCGAAAGCATTATTCTTTAATTCTCTACCAACATAAGCATTAAAACTTTCTTGTCTAGCCATAAAGTCATCAAATTCATCTAAACATGGGCTATGAAATTTAGTAGATGGGATCTCAACTTCATCATATCTATAGAGAGAATTTATCTTTACTACCTGTGTCGAGTTATTAAGACAATGTGTTTCTTCGACAGGCGGTAAATTAAGACCATGTATTTCTAAAATAGGAGGTAAATTCTTAACATCTTCAGCTTTAATACCTTTTACTTTCATTGATTTCTTTGCCTCTTGCATATCTTCAGGACTGAGAAATAGAACACCCCTCTTCTTCGGAGTTGGTTTAGGAATAGGCTCAACAGTTGGCTCAATTGGCTCAGGAATTGCCTCAGGAATTGGCTCAGGAAGAGTCCAATTATTTTCATTAGTCAACATATGATTCAATAGTAATTCAGCCTGGTCGACTGTTCTTTCCCTGAAAACACAACCAGCACAACTATCCAAGTAGTCCTTGGAAGCATCGGTTAGTCCATTATAAAAGATATCAAGTATTTCATTTTTCTTAAGAGGATGATCAGGCAAAGCATTAAGTAATCGGAGAAGCCTCCCCCAAGCTTGTGGGAGACTCTCTTCTTCAATTTGCATAAAATTATATATTCTCACAAGGCAGCTTGTTTCTTATGAGCAGGGAAATATTTAGCCGAGAAGTAATAAATCATATCCTGGGGACTACACACACAACCAGGATCAAGAGAATTAAACCAAGTTTTAGCATCACCCTTTAATGAGAACGGAAATATCTTAAGGATATAATAATAGCGAGACTTCTCATCATTAGTAAACAGGGTGGCTATATCATTTAACTTGGTAAGATGTGCCACAACAGTTTCAGATTCATAGCCATAAAAAGGATCAGATTCAACCAAAGTAATAATCTTAGGATCAACCGAGAATTCATAATCCTTATCAGTAACACAGATAGATGAAGTAGCAAAAGCGGGGTCAGGTTTCATTCTAGCATTAAGAGATTATTGCATCCATTTAGTTAATAACTTCTTAAGATCATATCTATCATTGCAAGCAAAAATAGCTCTAGCAGCTTCTGCATCCATAACATAACCCTCAGGAACAACAGGCAATTCATAATTAGGGGGAGAACCTTCATCATCACTATCATCAATAATTTCATCTTCAACAATTTTGTTCTCTCTAACCCTAGCAAGTTGTGCATCAAGAAATTCACCTAATGGCACAGTAGTATCAAGCATAGAAGTAGTTTCATCATAAGTATCATGCATAGCAGAAGTGGCATCATCAATAACATGCGACATATCAGAATTCATAGTAGTAGCAGGTTTAGGTGTCGCAAGCTTACTCAAAACAGAAGGAGAATCTAGTGCAGAGCTAGATGGCAGTTCCTTACCTCCCCTCGTAGTTGAGGGAAAAATCTTAGTTCTTTCGTCTTTCAAGTTCCTCATAGTGACCAGCAGATATAAATCCCAAGTGACTCAAAGAATAGAGCTCTGCTCCCCGGCAACGGCGCCAGAAATTAGTTTTGATAACCCACAAGTATAGGGGATCGCAACAGCTTTCGAGGGTAGAGTATTCAACCCAAATTTATTGATTCGACACAAGGGGAGCCAAAGAATATTCTCAAGTATTAGCAGTTGAGTTGTCAATTCAACCACACCTGGATAACTTAGTATCTGCAGCAAGGTATTTAGTAGCAAAGTAGTATGATAGTAACGGTAATAGTGGCAAAAAGTAAAGATGGTAGTTTTGTAGTAATTGTAACATTAGTAACGGAAAAGTAAATAAGCAAAGGACAATATGTGAAAAGCTCATAGGCATTGGATCAGTGATGGATAATTATGTCGGATGCGATTCCTCATGTAATAGCTATAACATAGTGTGACACAGAACTAGCTCCAATTCATCAATGTAATGTAGGCATGTATTCCGAATATAGTCATAGGTGTTTATGGAAAAGAACTTGCATGACATCTTTTGTCCTACCCTCCCGTGGTAGCGGGGTCCTAGTGGAAACTAAGGGATATTAAGGCCTCCTTTTAATAGAGTACCAGACCAAAGCATTAACACATATTGAATACATGAACTCCTCAAACTACGGTCATCACCGAGAAGTATCCCGATTATTGTCACTTCGGGGTTGTCGGATCATAACACATAATAGGTGACTATAGACTTACAAGATAGGATCAAGAACTCACATATATTCATGAAAACATAATAGGTTCAGATCTGAAATCATGGCACTCGGGCCCTAGTGACAAGCATTAAGCATAACAAAGTCATAGCAACATCAATCTCAGAACATAGTGGATACTAGGGATCAAACCCTAACAAAACTAACTTGATTACATGGCAAATCTCATCCAACCCATCACCGTCAAGCACGCCTACAATGGAATTACTCATGCACGGCGGTGAGCATCATGAAATTGGTGATGTAGGATGGTTGATGATGACGACGGCGACGAATCCCCCTCTCCGGAGCCCCGAATGGACCCCAAACGGGCTTGGCGGCGGCTCTGTATCGTAAAACGTGATGAAACTTTCTCTCTGATTTGTTTCTCCGTGAAAGCAAATATATGGAGTTGGAGTTGAGGTCGGTGGATGTCCAGGGGGCCCACGAGGCAGGGGGCGCACCCAGGGAGAGGGGGCGCGCCGCCACACTCGTGGACAGGGTGTGCGCCCCCTGACGCTAATTCTTTCGCCAGTATTTTTTATATTTTCCAAAAGTTATCTCCGTGGATTTTCAGGTCATTCCGAGAACTTTTGTTTTCTGGGCAATAAACAACACAATGGTATTCTGCTGAAAACAACGTCAGTGCAGGTTAGTTTCATTCAAATCATGAAAGTTAGAGTCCAAAACAAGGGCAAAAGTGTTTGGAAAAGTAGATATATTGGGGACGTATCAGTCACCATCTACCAGCATGGTATTACACGGCTCCCGTCCGTGCTGGCGACCCACGAGCAGAGGTGGTTGATTTGGCCTGATGGGACGAGGTAAGTGTATTTACTCTTTTTGTACCTTTTGCCATCATGTTTTTTCAAAATATCTAATGTGTTGGCCTTGTCATACTGCAGGGGTTGGGACCACCATCAGGATGTCCATAGGCCCAACCAAGTCCTTGGTGTGATTTGCTGGCAAAACTTCCCAAGGTGAGTCATGTTGCCCGGTGAGGGTCAGCTTCCAGCGCTAGGATTGACCTGGGAGCAATACTTGGCTGCCCCGGCCCCGTCGGAGGAGATCGTCGATGGTGTCTTGTGCCACACGAGGGCTGACATGGTGATCAGAACATTTTGGGTAATTTCTCATTTACACAATTAAAAATCTTCGAATAAGCGTAGTTATTGTACTAATCAATGTTGTCTCGTTTGATTGCAGACCTTCTACAGGATTGAGGAGGGATACGAGGGGGCCTGTGAATGGGTTATCGATGCCGAGTGCAGGCGCCTACTACAAAACTTACGCCACGAGGCTCGGGTGCAGGCTGTTCGAGACTACTTCACTTTGCGTGGTGTTCGGAAGCCCAAGAAGAAGTGCCACAGAAAGTTTCTGCAGAAGGAGGAGTACATGAAGGTAATTGCCTATATTCTTATGGCCTTATTCTTAGATTCGTTGATTTTATTCGTAGGCGTAGCGCTCAAGTTTCTCTTTACTGACTTAGGTGCCTCCGAGAAGGTGTGCTGATAAGATGGATTGTTGGGACGCGTTGGTGGATGAGTGGTGCTCAGACGCATGGCGGGCCATCCCCAAAGGTGCCAAGGACAAACGTGCCCAAATGACACGTGTGACACACCATCAAGGCAACGCAACTTATATCAATACGGACGGAACTGGGTATGTGGTTTGCTTCATGATTCATGCATTTCATTCTGTCATGCTAGCTTGGGCCCTTTAATTACTAATACTATGTTCCTCTCTTTTAGGCGGGATACAATATGGCACCGGTGCGAGAGGAGTTCGACCTCTATGCGATAGCCCATACTGCCCCGTTCAAGAAGGCCAAGGAACTCTATGCGTCTAACCTCGATCATCCAGAGAACTTCACCAACATCTCGTCCCACAACAACCTCGTGAAGTACAGAGATGAGGGGAAGGAGAGGAAAGGGGAGGACTTTAACCCGAGCGGGCCGTTTGATCCAGAGCTGGTGATGATATCTATTGGCGGGAGGTCCCATGGCTCGATAGCCATTGGAGATGGACTTATCCGTTGTCCTTGCACTCTCCCGGAGATCAAGGCGCGTCGAACGAGCTCAGATCCAGAGATAAGGCCTCGTCCACGGCCAATCAAGCTTGCCTTCCAGGTTAGTTATACGGACTCAGATTTCTTTCAAGCATTACATTGTGGGTGTAGCCATCGATGATTACAATGCTAACGAGGAGTGGTGTTGTAGGCTGCTCTTCAAACTAAGAGAGATAGAACCCATGCACTTCTGGCAGAGAGGGAGCTGGAGTTGGAGGAGAAGACAACAAGGTTGATGGAGGACGAGAGGGCATGGAATGACAAGCAGAACCGGGCCATGTACGAGCTCCTCGTGGTAAGTTTCTTATGCATATTAGCCAAATCATGCACGTAATGTTCGTTTCATTACTAACTAGTATGACTGACCCATGAAAACCAAATGTGCAGTCTGTGCGCCAAAAGGCCGGTCACACCCCTCCACCGATGCCAGAGACTGCTCCGGGGACCACGGTGAGTTTAATTTGAATGGTCATTAGTTACTAGTATTAACATTTGAGTGGCATCATGCTAACGAGACATTACAAATGATCTTTGGTGCAACGTGCCTCCACACAAGCATCAGACGATCCTTCTCCGGGTGGTGGTAGTGGCACGAGCCACAGCGGTGCTTCACCTCCGTGATGATGGTAAGTTTGCTCTAGTGTTTTGCTTACAAAATGTGTAACACCCTGGATTTTTCCCTTTCCTTTTTCTTTTGATTTTCTTGGATTTCTTGATTTGAATTGCTTTTCTGTGGCTATCTGGTTCCAAAACTTGGGAAGATCATGTCTTCCTAGGTTTTATAGTGGCTTGTCATCCTCATTACCATCCCTAGCTCATGTCATTTTCATCCTAGCCCAAATCCCAATATTCTTTTATTAGGAATATTCCTTTTCAGATAAAGGAGTTATCCTATTTGCCCTAGGTTGTGAAGCAACCCATCTTTCTGTCACTCAAAAAATTCCAAAATAATTCTCATAAATTTTTTGGGTCATATCTTAATCAAATATGGCAAAACTTTTCATTGCCATGTTCAAAAATAATCCTCCAATAATTATGTTTCTATCCTGCCCTAAATGGCACTTTGCAAAGCAAGTCCTATTTATATTTGCCCAATTGACCCCAAACTTCTTGGACATCTTTTCATGTACATATCATTTCATGCCAAAATTCAACTCAATTTGCTTAGTAAATATTCTTGAGCAAATTTTCAAAGTTCCTGTCTGAGGGAAAACATTGTGAAGGAAGTACTAGCTAGGCATATCCAACCGAGTTGAAATTTTGCAAGGTCCTTCATATGATCAAATCATCACTCTCCACCAAATTTGAGCTCATGTAACCTTTCTATGTGAGCACAGCACCAAATCTTGGTCTCTGGTCAGATTTTCTGTTTGTGAAGCAACTATATTTTATATTGCTTCCTTTAAGCTGCAAATTTTCCAAGGCATTATCCTATCCACATAAACTCTCTCCACCAAGTTTTGGCCCATTTCATCTAGCCAATTGCCCTGTGCAATTTTTCCAAGTTTCTGTCCAGAGAGATGCTTTGTGAAGCAAGTGCTATTTTGGTTCATCCAAATGGCATGAAATATTTTGAGCATCTTAATATCTTCATATCATTGGGCCATGCCCAATTTCAGCTCAACTTGCATCTTCATGTGAGTGCAACGTCAAAATCCCCAAATCTGGCCATGTTGATACATTCTACAGCAACCACCCTCTAAACTCCTCCTCTTAAGCTGACTTTTGGTGATCATAGTCACCTTAGTGTGTGATAATCACCAGACAAATCAGTTTCTTCGTTGCCAAGTTTGTGTCCCCTCTGGACAGCACAAACAGGTTGCTGCTGATATGTTGTGGCTCCTCCTGCTTTTCTCTTCTTTGCCCCTGAACCGACTTATCGCTTCGTTTAGACTCACGGTATCATGGTCATTCTACTGGACATGGTCGGTTCGGCCGCCGCGTACGCCAGTTCACGCGGTGACCACGGGGTGCATCAGCCCAAAACCATGCTTTGGCACGTTGTCGCCCTGGTTCCCATCATTTCCCTCCGCGTCTTGACCTCAATCCTTGTCCTAGAGGTATCCCGTTCTCAACTCAGTCACCCTGTATCGCTGCCCCACCCTGAGACGCCGCGGTGTGGTCACCATCGTCACGCCCTTGACATGTCCATCCTCTGCACCTCCATTGGAGCTTATTTGGAGCTCTCTAGAGCGTCCCCGAGGCCTCCCCGGGCCTATAAATAGGACCCCAAGCCCCTCCCGCAGCTCATCCACTCCTCCCCCACCTCATTTGATCACTGGAGCGACCGCATCTCGCCGGAGTTCGGTCCACCCCGACGTGCCTAGCCCTTCTCCCTCCTCCCAACCTATCCACCAAGTCCCCCTCATCCCGCATGTCGCCCCCACCCACTCGTTCGTCGTTGGAGTGCCTCTGGCCGCGATCCCAGAGTCCGGCCATCGCCTCTGCCTCTTGGCCGTTTCTTTGTTCGGCCTCCCCGAGCTCCCTCACGCCCTGCCGACCACCTCATCATCTTCCCCACCTTTTGGAGAGCCGCCCCACCCACTCAGCCTCGCCGGAGTCGCCCCGCATCGTTGCCTACGGCCTCCACACGTCCGCCTCTGTCCTCTTCGAGCGCCGCCCCTCGCTGCCATTTCGTGCCTCCCCGTGCCTCCCTCTGCCGAGAACGGGTGCGGCGGGCCCCGCTGCGGCCGCCGGTGCCCTCGCTTGCGGTCGAAGATGGCCTGGGCTGGCCGCCCCAGCGCCGCCCCCTGCTCTCCTCCTCTGTTCTGTGAGGAATAGGAGCGAGAGGAGGAAGAAGACATGCACCAGTGCCCCCTCCTGTGCCTGGGCCTGGCCCGTCAGTGGCCCAGCGCCCTGGCCACGTGGTAAGTGGAAACACATTACCTTGAATGCGCTTTCCCTCTTCCTAATGCGTATTTCTGTGGAATACGTTTTCTCCTTTTGAAAGCGTACTTTTGTCTTCTTCAGCCCAAATTGCGCTTTCCCAGTTCAGAAAGCATATTTCCTAAAATATGTTTCTGTCTTATCCACTCAGGGACCCGTTGGTGATAAATTTTTCACAGATTAGTCCCTGAACTTCTAGCACTCACAACTTTTCAACTGTAGCTCCGATCGAGGGGAACTAACGCTCACGTTTTCATCTCGTCGAGCTCTTTCTATTGGTAACATTTTCACTAGGTGGTGCATTTGGTTGTTCATCTACCAGATGAGGCACTACTTAGAGGTCTACTACAGTATGGATGGATGTACCTATTGAAAGGCGGCTAGGAACTTTCAAGGGCTATGTTAAGAACAGAGCTAGACCCGAGGGTTCCATTGCAGAGGCCTACATGCTACAGAAGCGTTGACATTCTGCTCAAAATACATTAAAACAGCTGATCAGCTTAGCAAAAAGGTGGGTTAAAACAATCCTGAGCTCAATGTTTTCTATTGTTTTGTTCGAGTAACAGGGAAGAGTCAACAAGATGACAAACCTAAAGATTTGGACAAAATGGTTTGGTATGTGTTGAATAACTATCCTGAGATTCTACCTTATATCGAGTAAATGTTACTGCAGTTTATACATCGTAATCTACTAAAATTGCAGCACATTCTTATATATTTAGATGTTTGACGCGATCACTATGTTCTGCGGCATCTACGAAGAGGAGTTACTAGCGCAAAATCAAAGAAACATTGACAAACAAGTTAAGGAAGGATTTGCGAAATGGTTGAAGAGCCGTGTAAGCTTTTTAATTGCACTGTGCGTTTTTTAATATATTGAGTACATAAGATGATCAGCTTGTCTATTTTCTACCATAGGTTAACAAGATGCGAGAGGAGGGCAAGCATTTAATGATGCCCTTTACGCATTAGCAATGGGTACTGATACTCAGGTAAGACATTATGAATCTTGCCTTTGTTGGAGATGTGCACTACAACACCCTTGCATGCGATGAAGGCAGGAAGACACAAAACAGTGTCATCATGAGCACAGATGTGCACAAGAAAGTGACAACTGAAACGTATGCTACATAACAAACATTGTTCAGTTGCAATATATCTCCAGTGTCGAGGTTCATCGATGTGTGGTTCTGTTTTGTTGTCGTTGGTATAACTAGTTTTCCAGGATCGCAAAACCCAAAGCTGGTGATTATTTCAATCCATCAATGTCAAGGCGCCGTACCACACCGACGAGCCTTATATTCTGGCAAATCAAGCAACACAGATATTTTTCTTGGAAGACACATTTGCACGTAACGAAGACTGGAGAGTATTGCAAAAGTTGGAGCAGAGTAATTCGTTTAATGAAGTTGCACAACAAGATTATGCTTACACTGCTACTGATGTAGAATATTCCACCGATGTTCATAATATATTTGAGAACCATCACATTAATAAGGTTGGCAAAAAGATTACCTGTCGGTCTGTGGACGTGGAAGAGTTGATCAATAACAAGCCAAGGTTCGACGACATTGAGGATGAAGAAGAAGATGACACTAGGGGGGATTACGATTCAAACTGATGCACATGGCGAAGATGTTGACGTTGCTGCTGCGGATGATGATTATATTTCTTTTGTCCTATTTGCCTATGAGAAGTCGAGTTTTTATCTACTATGTGAAATTATGTTTGTTATGATAACTGAAACTCGATGAAGTTGTTGTTTAGTATTTTGCTATGAGAACATCACTTATTATGTATGTTGATTTGTGTTTGGTGATTGTATGATGACTAAAACATGATGACATTGTTGTTTATTAGTACTCATATTTGCATATGTAACTTGTATTTGATGACATAGTTTGCTGTTAGACTGCAATTTGCTCTATGTCTTCCAATGGGAACAAAGCTGACCCGACAGGGCCTCTGCTAATCTAGTTACTTATTAGCAAAAGGAGATACCCCCCCCATTTCCGTTAATAGAAATCATTAGATGTTCACAACACTATGCCCAGTGCTAAACATGTTTCATTCAGTACAAGTTTCAGCAAAGTGCTCATGTTATAGCCACTAAATACATCACGAGTGTTACATACACTGCAAATAAGTAGACAATCATCCTACAGAGCACAACTACCATGCCCATTATCTTCACAAGCTCTTTCATCTCCTCATTGCTTACAAGGCCATTCAGCAGCTGTTGCTTGGCCATGATCTGATAAACTTCATCTTTAACCTTGTGCTCTGTATCTTCCTCTTCTGTCGTTCCTTCAGTTACTTGTCCAACACCCCAACCTGCTGGTATTGAGATTCCTTGGCTAACCAAATAATCAGCGTAGTTCCATTCCCCCACATCAACAACTTTCCAGAAATACAAATCACAAGAATCTTCCCTTTTCTGCACAAATCAAATTGGAAGATCATCAACCAAACTATTAAAAATATCAGCAACTAAAAGCACGCAAACAACTTAGCCATATTATTACCCCATGATTTGGGCATTTGTAGAAGACTCGACCATGGTTGAGGATTGTAGTTGAGACGTGACAGATGACTGTGTGATTTGAAGCAGTGACACCACACCACGGCAACGGGGTGCGATGAGCAACCGGCTGCGCTGAGTGTGTTGGCGGGGGTTTGGTGAGACCCATAGGCAGTGGTACAAGTGGCAACTTCATGCACATCTAGTTGTTGGCTTGATTGCCTACTGAATAGCAGGTGGACGAGCCAGCGGACATGGTTGCTACGGCTGGAGCTTCTGATGCTAGGCAGAGTAACTAGAGAAGAGGAGAAGCGAACATTGGATATGTCAGTTTCATTACTTGCAAAGTAGCATAGTACTATATATAGTATAGGTTTTGATTTGAACCAGTTACATGAGCACGTCTCTCTTTTTTCTAAAAGCCAGCAAAGTCTCTTTACTGGTACACTAGCTTGTTCTGTACGCCTTCACAAGTCTTTCATTTTTGAAAATGTTATCTGGCAAACATTCCCTGGGAGGAGGACGACAAACGAATGCATTTTCCAGACAGTTTTAGTTGTGACGCCAGATCAAACGGTGGCAGTTTCAGGAATGTTATCTGGAACGAGCCCAGTGTTTATTTTCTTGCAAAAAAAGTATGCTACATGGCGTAGGCTTAGTCAACAAACGATTGTGCCAACCTTGAATGTTGGATTGACATTCAACGTCTATCGTGTTTCTTCAGTCTCTTCTCTTCCTCCAGCCACCAAAGCCAAACCAGCGCCGGCGGGACCACTTGTTCTCGCCTCCCATGGCCGGTTGTGCTTCCGCGCATGCATCCCGCCACATCGCACCCTAAAACTTTGGCGCATCTTCCCCGGCTCCTATTCGTTCACGTACGAGGCCTCACCGTCATCCTCCGCCTTGGTTCGCTCGCCACGATGCCGCCCTCCGGCGTTATCAAAATGGTCAACAACCAAGAGGAATAAGGAGATGAGTGTACATGGAGAGAATGACAGTAGGGACCCACCAGGGTCATGGCAGTACGCAAGCAAGTGTCTCCTTTATTACAAGAAAAAATTTGGTTTCTCCTGATGGTTTCCTAATGTCGATGTTAAAACCGGTAGACCTTGGGGTAGGGGGTCCCGAGCTATGGATCTCAGACAGATGGTAACAAGAAAAGAGGGACGATGTTTTACCTAGGTTCGGGCCCTCTTGATGGAGGTAAAACCCAACATCTTACTTTTTTTTTATATTGGTGGAGATGTATCAAGTACACAGTTGTTCTACCTCGAGATCATAATATGCGGTCTAACTCTAGGGCTAGGTGAATGATGTTTGCCTTGATGTCCCCTCTATGGGCTGAACCCTATGGTTCATATACACGCCTGGGAGGGTATCTAGGGTTACAAGGTCGGTATCAAGGAGCAAGGCGGCGGGAGAGATCTTGGAGTATATGTCAAGTCTTTGGTGGAAGTAGTCTTGATCATGCCTCCTGCGTACGGCCTCCGGAGTCCATCTTGACCATGAATGAGGGCCCGTTGGCCCAACCCAAGGATCATGGGCAGGCCAGGTTAGGACCCCACCCCCAATCCAGGACAGTGTCGGTAGCCCTCGAACTAGTCTTCTACGCCGAGGACGACCTTCCTGATGATAACAACCTCGGATCCGAAGTCCTTGACTTGACATACGAGTTCCTTCTTATAATTCTCAGACCACTCCTTTTAAAGGAGCGATGTCAGCCAAGGCTCCTCTGTTGGGGAACGCAGTAATTTCAAAAAAAATCATACGATCACGGAAGATCTATCTAGGTGATGCATAGCAACGAGGGGAGAGTGTGTCCACGTACCCTTGTAGACCAAAAGCGGAAGCGTTATGTAACGCGGTTGATGTAGTCGAACGTCTTCGCGATCCAACCGATCAAGTACCGAACGCAAGGCACCTCCGCGAGCTGCACATGTTCAGCTCGGTGACGTCCCTCAAACTCTAGATCCAGCTGAGGCCGTGGGAGAGTTCCGTCAGCACGACAACATGGTGATGGTGATGATGAAGTTACCGGTGCAAGGCTTCGCCTAAGCACTACGACGATATGACTAAGGTGTGTAACTGTGGAGGGGGGCACCGCACATGTCTAAAAGATCAACTTATTTTTCTATGGGGTGCCCTATCCCTCGTATATAAAGGAGTGGAGGAGGGGGCCGGCCGGCCACAAGGGGCGCTCCGTAAGGGGGGAATCCTACTCCAAGTAGGAGTAGGTTCCCCCTTTCCTAGTCCAACTAGGAGGGGAAGGAAGGAGGGGAAGGAGAGACGGAAAGGGGGGCCGCCCCTAGTATAATTCGGTTTGGGCTAGGGGGGCGTGCCCCACCTTGGCCTGCCTCCTCTCTTCCACCACTTGGCCCATGAGGCCCAATAACCCCCCGGGGGGTTCCGGTAACACCCCCCCTGGTACTCCGGTTTTATGCGAAACTTCTCCGGAACACTTCCGGTGTCCGAACATAGCCGTCCAATATATCAATCTTTATGTCTCGACCATTTCGAGACTCCTTGTCATATCCCTGATCTCATACGGGACTCTAAACAACCTTCGGTTCATCAAATCACATAAACTCATAATACCAATCGTCATTGAATGTTAAGCGTGCCGTCCCTACTTGTTCGAGAACTATGTAGAAATGACCAAGACACGTCTCCGATTGATAACCAATAGCGGAACCTAGATGCTCATATTGGTTCCTACATATTCTACGAAGATCTTTATCGGTCAAACCGCATAGCAACATACGTTGTTCCCTTTGTCATCGGTATGTTACTTGCCCGAGATTCGATCGTTGGTATCATCATACCTAATTCAATCTCGTTACCGGCAAGTCTCTTTACTCGTTCCATAATACTTCATCCCGCAACTAACTCATTAATCACAATGCCTGCAAGGCTTATAGTGATGAGTATTACTGAGAGGGCCCAGAGATACCTCTCCGAAACACAGAGTGACAAATCATAATCTTGATCTATGCCAACCCAACAAACACCTTCGGAGACACCTGTAGATCACCTATATAATCACCCATTTACGTTGTGACGTTTGGTAGAGCACAAAGTGTTCCTCCGGTATTCGGGAGTTGCATAATCTCATAGTCTGAGGAACTTGTATAAGTCATGAAGAAAGTAGTAACAATGAAACTGTAGCGATCATAATGCTAAGCTAACCGATGGGTCATGTCCATCACATCATTCTCCTAATCATGTGATCTCATTCATCAAATGACAACACATGTCTATGGTTAGGAAACATAACCATCTTTGATTAACGAGCTAGTCAAGTAGAGGCATACTAGGGATTCTATGTTTTGTCTATGTATTCACACATGTACTAAGTTTCCGGTTAATAAAAATCTAGCATGAATAATAAACATTTATCATGAAATAAGGAAATACATAATAACTTTATTATTGCCTCTAGGGCATATTTCCTTCAGTCTCCCACTTGCACTAGAGTCAATAATCTAGTTCACATCGCCATGTGATTTAACACCAATAGTTCACATCTCTATGTGACTAACACCCATAGTTCACATCGCCATGTGACCAACACCCAAAGGGTTTACTAGAGTCAATAATCTAGTTCACATCGCTATGTGATTAACACCCAAAGAGTACTAAGGTGTGATCATGTTTTGCTCATGAGATAAGTTTAGTCAACGGGTCTGTCACATTCAAGGCCGTATGTATTTTGCAAAATATTCTATGTCTACAATGCTCTGCATGGAGCTACTCTAGCTAATTGCTCCCACTTTCAATATGTATCCAGATTGAGACTTAGAGTCATCTGGATCTGTGTAAAAGCTTGCATCGACATAACTCTTTACGACGAACTCTTTATCACCCCCATAACCGAGAAATATTTCCTTAGTCCTCACTAAGGATAGTTTTGACCGCTATATAGTGATCCACTACTGGATCACTATCGTACACCCCTTGCCAAACTCATAACAAGGCACACAACTGGTTCGGTACATAGCATGGCATACTTTATAGAACCTATGACTGAGGCATAGGGAATGACTTTCGTTCTCTTTCTATCTTCCGTCGTGGTCGGCCTTTGAGTCTGTACTCAACTTTATACCTTGTAATACAGACAAGAACTCCTTCTTCGACTGATCCATTTTGAACTCTTTCAAAAACTTGTCAAGGTATATACTCATTGAAAAAACTTATCAAGCTTCTTGATCTATATCTATAGATCTTGATGCCTAATATGTAAGCAGCTTCACCGAGGTCTTTCTTTGAAAAACTCTTAAGTCTCCTTTTATGCTATCCAGAAATTCTATATCATTTCCAATCAACAATATGCCATCCACATATAATATTAGAAATGCTACATAGCTCCCACTCACTTTCTTGTAAATATAGGCTTCTCCAAAAGTTTGTATAAAACTATATGCTTTGATCACACTACCAAAGCATTTATTCCAACTCCGAGAGGCTTGCACCAGTCCATAAATGGATCGTTGGAGCTTGCACACTTTTGTTAGCACCCTTTGGATTGACAAAACCTTCTGGTTGCAACATATACAACTCTTCTTCTAGAAAACTATGCAGGAATACAGTTTTGACACCCATCTGCCAAATTTCATAATCATAAAATGCGGCAATTGCTAACATGATTCGGACAGACTTAAGCATCGCTGCGGGTGAGAAAGTCTCATTGTAGTCAACCCCTTGAACTTGTCGAAAACCTTTTGCAACAAGTCGAGCTTTCTAGATAGTAGCACTACTATCAGTGTCTATCTTCCTCTTGAAGATCCATTTGTTCTTAATGGCTTGCGGATCATCAGGCAAGTCCACCAAAGTCAACACTTTGTCCTCATACATGGATCCCATCTCAGATTTCATGGCCTCAATCCATTTCGCGGAATCTGGGCTCATCATCGCTTCCTCATAGTTTGTAGGTTCATCATGGTCTAGTAACATGACTTCTAGAATAGGATTACGTACCACTTTCGTGCGGATCATACTCTGGTTGACCAACGAGGTTCGGTAGTAACTTGATCTGAAGTTTCATGATCATCATCATTAGCTTCCTCACTAATTGGTGTAGGAATCACTGGAAGTGATTTCTGTGATGAACCACTTTCCAATAAGGGAGAAGGTACAATTACCTCATCAAGTTCTACTTTCCTCCCACTCACTTCTTTCGAGAGAAACTCCTTCTCTAGAAAGGATCAATTTTTAGCAACAAAGATCTTGCCTTCGGATCTGTGATAGAAGGTGTACCCAACAGTTTCTTTGGGTATCCTATGAAGACGCACTTCTCTAATTTGGGTTCGAGCTTATCAGGTTGAAGCTTTTTCACATAAGCATTGTAGCCCCAAACTTTAAGAAACGACAACTTTGGCTTCTTGCCAAACCACAGTTCATAAGGCGTCGTCTCAATGGATTTTGATGGTGCCCTGTTTAACATGAATGTAGCTGTCTCTAATGCATCACCCCAAAATGATAGTGGTAAATCGGTAAGAGACATCATAGGTCGCACCATATCCAATAAAGTGCGGTTACGACGTTCGGACACACCATTACGCTATGGTGTTCTAGGTGGTGTGAGCTGTGAAACTATTCCACATTGTTTTAAATGAAGGCCAAACTCATAACTCAAATATTCTCATCCACGATCAGATTGTAGAAACTTTATTTTCTTGTTACGATGATTCTCCACTTCACTCTGAAATTCTTTGAACTTTTCAAATGTTTCAGACTTGTGTTTCATTAAGTAGATATACCCATATATGCTCAAATCATCTGTGAAGGTCAGAAAATAACGATACCCGCCACGAGCCTCAACACTCATTGGACTGCATACATCGGTATGTATTATTTCCAATAAGTCAGTAGCTCGTTCCATTGTTCCGGAGAACAGAGTTTTAGTCATCTTGCCCATAAGGCACGGTTCGCAAGTACCAAATGATTCATAATCAAGTGATTCCAAAAGTCAATCTTTATGGAGTTTCTTCATGCGCTTTACACCGATATGACCCAAACGGCAGTGCCAAAAATAAGTTGCACTATCATTATCAACTTTGCATCTTTTGGCATCAATACTATGAATATGTGTATTACCATGATCAAGATTCAATAAACCATCAACATTGGGTGTATGACCATAGAAGGTTTTATTCATGTAAACATAACAACAATTATTCTCTGTCTTAAATGAATAACCATATTGCAATTAACATGATCTAATCATATTCATGCTCAACGCAAACACCAAATAACATTTATTTAGGTTCAACACTAATCCCGAAAGTATAGGGAGTGCTCGATCATGATCATATCAATCTTGGAACCGCTTCCAACACACATTGTCACTTCATCCTCAACTAGTCTCTATTTATTCTGCAACTCCTATTTTGAGTTACTAATCTTAGCAACCGAACAAGTATCAAATACCCAGGGATTACTATGAGCACTAGTAAGGTACACATCAATAGTATGCATATCAAATATACCTTTGTTCACTTCGCCATCCTTCTTATCTGCCAAATATTTGGGGTAGTTCCACTTCCAATTACCATTTCCTTTGTAGTAGAAGCACTCAGTTTAAGGCTTAGGTCCAGCTTTGGGCTTCTTCATGGGAGTGATAACTTGCTTGCCATTCTTATTTAAGCTCCCTTTCTTTCCCTTTGCCCTTTTCTTGAAACTAGTGGTCTTGTTTAATCATCAACACTTGATGCTCTTTCTTGATTTCTACCTTCGTCGATTTGAGCATCATGAAGAGCTCGGGAATCGTTTTCGTCATCCCTTGCATACTGTAGTTCATCACGAAGTTCTAGTAACTCGGTGATGGTGAATAGAGAACATTGTCAATCACTATTTTATCTGGAAGATTAACTCCCACTTGATTCAAGTGATTGTAGTACCCAGACATTCTGAGTACATGCTCACTAGTTAAGCAATTCTCCTCCATCTTTTAGGCAAAGTACTTGTCAGAGGTCTCATACCTCTTGACACGGGCATGAGTCTGAAACACCAATTTCAGCTCTTGGAACATCTCATATGCTCCGTGACGTTTCAAAAACGTTTTTGAAGTCCCGGTTCTAAGCCGTAAAGCATGATGCACTAAACTATCAAGTAGTCATCATATTGAGCTAGCCAAACATTCATAATGTCTGCATCTGCTCCTGCAATAGGTCTGTCACCTAGTGGTGCATCAAGAACATAATTCTTCTATGCAGCAATGAGGATACACCTCAGATCACGGACCCAGTCTGCATCATTGCTACTATCATCTTTCAACTTAGTTTTCTCTAGGAACATATAAAAAACATAGGGAGGCTATAACTCAAGCTATTGATCTACAACATAATTTGCAAAATACTATCAGGACTAAGTTCATGATAAATTAAAGTTCAATTAATCATATTACTTAAGAACTCCCACTTAGATAGACACCCCTCTAGTCATCTAAATGATCACGTGATCCAAATCAACTAAACCATGTCCGATCATCACGTGAGATGGAGTAGTTTTCAATGGTGAACATCACTATGTTGATCATATCTACTATATGATTCACGTTCAACCTTTCGGTCTCAGTGTTCCAAGGCCATATCTGCATATGCTAGGCTCGTCAAGTTTAACCCGACTATTCTACGTGTGCAAAACTGGCTTGCACCCGTTGTATGTGAACGTAGAGCTTATCACACCCGATCATCACGTGGTGTCTCAGCACGACGAACTGTAGCAATGGTGCATACTAAGGGAGAACACTTGTACCTTGAAATTTAGTAAGGGATCATCTTATAATGCTACCGCCGTACTAAGCAAAATAAGATGCATAAAAGATAAACATCACATGCAATCAAAATATGTGACATGATATGGCCATCATCATCTTGTGCTCATGATCTCCATCACCGAAGCATCGTCATGATCTCCATCGTCACCGGCGCGACACCTTGATCTCCATCGTAGCATCATTGTCATCTCGCCAACAATTGTTACTATGACTATCGCTACCGCTTACTGATGAAGTAAAACAATTACATGGCGATTGCATTGCATACAATCAAGGTTGTCAGAATCGCGATTTTGAATCGGATCGGAGCTCCGATGGTAAGATCGCAAATCGTAGAATCTTCACTATCAGGATCGTAGAAACGTAGATTCTATGAACTAAAATCGTAGAATCATAGGGGTTAGTTTGGATCGTAAAGTCGTAGAATCGTATAACAGAATCGCGATTCTGACAACCTTGCATACAATAAAGCGACAACCATATGGCTCCTGCCAGTTGCCGATAACTTTGTTACAAAACATGATCATCTCATACAACAATTTATATCACATCATGACTTGACCATATCACATCACAGCAAGCCCTGCAAAAACAAGTTAGACGTCCTCTACTTTGTTGTTGCAAGTTTTACGTGGCTGGCACGGCTTCTAGCAAGAACCGTTCTTACCTACGCATCAAAACCACAACGATTTTTCGTCAAGTGTGTTGTTTTAACTTCAACAAGGACCGGGCATAGCCACACTCGATTCAACTAAAGTTGGAGAAACAAACACCCGCTAGCCACCTAGAGGGGGGGTGAATAGGCAACTAACAATTTTTAAGATTTTCTTTACCAAATTAAACTTTGCAACAAAATAGGTTGTCTAGATGTGCAACTAAGTGAGCAACCTATATGATGCAATAACAACTAGCACATAAGCAAGCAAGGGATGCAACACAAGTAGGCTTGCAAAAGTAAAGGCACGAAATAACCAAGAGAGGAGCCGGTGGAGACGAGGATGTGTTACCGAAGTTCCTTCCTTTTAAGGGGAAGTACGTCTCCGTTAGAGCGGTGTGGAGGCACAATGCTCCCCAAGAAGCCACTAGGGCCACCGTATTCTCCTCACACCCTCACACAATGCGAGATGCCATGATTCCACTATTGGTGCCCTTGAAGGCAGCGACCGAACCTTTACAAACAAGGTTGGGGCAATCTCCACAACAATTGGAGGCTCCCAACAACACCACGAAGCTTCACCACAATGGAGTATGGCTTCGAGGTGACCTCAACTGTCTAGGGTGCTCAAACACCCAAGATTAACAAGATCCGCTAGGGATAAGTGGGGGGAATCAAATATCTTGTGGTGGAAGTGTAGATCGGGCCCTTGTCACCCAATCCTGAGCAAATCAACAAGTTTGATTGGCTAGGGAGAGAGATCGGGCGAAAATGGAGCTTGGAGCAACAATGGAGCTTAGAGGTGGAAGAGGTAGTCCACTAGAGGTAGAAGACACCCCTTATATAGTCATGGGAAATATCCAACCGTTATCCACATGTTCAGCCCATGACACGCGGTACTACCGCTCCAGGGGCACGGTACTACCACGAGGCCGCGCGGTACTACCGTGGCGGACCACGGTACTTCCGCGACAGCAGCAGAGGCCGAGACTTACCTGACTAGGGGGCAGTACTACCGCTTGCGCGGTACTACCGCTCCCCCTTGCGGTACTACCGCAAGGCAGGAAAGTCATCGCCTGGGAAGGGCGCGGATGAAATAAATTACATCCGTGCCTACTTCCGCTGAAATTGAGGTGGTACAAAAATCCAACGCGGTACTACCGCTCGCGAGGCGCGGTACTACCTACCGTGACGCTGCGGTACTAGGTAGGAGGGCCACGGTACTACGACTCCTGGGGAGCGGTACTACCGTGGGCCCCCGCGGTACTACCGCGCTGGACGAGCGGTACTACCGTGGGTGGCGCGGATGTAAAAAATTACATCCGCCCCTACTACCGCATCGGAGCGGCACTAGGCCTGGGAGCCGCGGTACTATGGCTCCAGAGGAGCGGTACTACCGTGACACACAGCGGTACTACCGCTTGTACTTGCGGTACTACCGCAAGTACAATAGTAGTCGTCAGATTTCCGCACAACCAAGATAACGAAGAGAAGCTCCAAAGTGCAGGGAAAGGTAGGACAAGTGTACGTGTTGATTCCACCCAAACCTTTCCGACGCGGACCCCCTCTTAATAGTACGGCTCTCCTATGACTCAAATCCACCAAAGAGAAACGTAGAACAACGCCGACTTCAATAGTCTCCGAGGGGCACCGAATCGTCTCGTGCCTAGTGATGAAGTATCTGAGAAACTCAAGGCACACGATTAGTCCGCAAAAGCATTGTCATCAATCACCAAAACACCTAAGGGATAAATATGCCCTTACAATCTCCCCCTTTTTGGTGGATTGATGACAACACGGGATTTGCACATAGATAAGATAATTTAGAGCAGGGGCAAACCCCACCTCTCTAAAATATAGATGGGCTCCCCCTAGATGTGTGCACTTTAGACGAATGCTTTGGACTGCATAGCACACAGACTAGGATCAAAACTCCCCCTATATTTTAGAGACCAAGGCACGATAACAAACATGGCATAGCATAAAGATAGCGCAATATAACACAAGCTCGCTACGATAGATAGAGTGCATATGTCTTACACCATACGAAGTAAAGAAACCGAGGTTCAAACGAGAAAGTAGCAAATAGTTCAACCGAGAAAGCAGCAAACACACGACTCGCAAACTCGCAAATCCCTACACTCTCTCCCCCTTTGGCATCGAGACGCCAAAAAGGCAGAGAGGACACCTACACACAAGAGGTGGCTCAAGCAGGGAACTCGTCCCAACCCTCTCCGTCGGTC
Source organism: Triticum timopheevii (assembly GCA_963921465.1). Taxonomy (NCBI): domain Eukaryota; kingdom Viridiplantae; phylum Streptophyta; class Magnoliopsida; order Poales; family Poaceae; genus Triticum; species Triticum timopheevii. The sequence goes on from OY997266.1 coordinate 323,249,778, forward strand.
TCCTCTGCAGCTGGGATGGTCTCCTCGACATCCTCCTCGGAATCAGTCCACCTGTAGCCTTGCTTCTCCATCCACTAAGCCTCTGGAGTGATGCACTCCTCAGACCCGCCAGACACTTCCTCACCATAGAGCTGCAAGATCTTCTTGTCCCGGCGACGACTCTCCTTGGACGCCACGTGAGTCCTATACTGCCCCTTGGCTTGCATGCAGAAAAGTGTCTTCATCTTGTCCTTCGGCTTCTTGGCCCATGATGGCATAGTGGCACTCTGGGAAGGCCTAGCAGCACGGCCCTCAGCAACATCCTCGGCGCCATCATCCTCCTCATCAACAGCAGCCCTAGCAGCAGTCGCCTCGGCACGAGTAGTGGTGTTGGCCCAGTTGGACTTGATACACAGACAGATGGGCTCATGGCGAATCCAGTCTGGAGGAAGGAACTCCTCACCAGGGAACATCTTCTCCCAAGTCTTCAAGATCAGCAGAAACAGATAGGGCCCATACATAGGCACCTTGCGGTTGAACACTGCAAACCGAAGCTCACACCACATGATGTGAGAGACATCAAGTGGGTGAGACTGAGTCGAACGAGCCTCCTCGCAAATGAGCATCATATCCACCATATAGGCATGAACCTTGTCTTTGTCACCGATGCGAGGGAACAAGGAGTTGCGAAAGATGCGATACATGATATCCAGAAAAGAGTTGAGTACCAATGTTGTCTTGCCATTGGCGAGCGCCTTCTCAACCATGAACAGCGCAAGCTTGTCCTTGTTGGCAGACTCAGCATTGGCATGGGGGCGAACACCCACTGGAGTGTTGAGCCCATCATCAGGAACCTGGAGAAGATCCATGAACTCCTTCCAGGTAGCAGATAGTTGACGGCCATTGGTCATCCAGGTCATCCTCTGTTCCTCATTGGAGTGAAAGTAAACTGAGGCAAAGAACTGACAGATAAGCTTAGGGTCATAGTCAAGGTGGAAGGATATCACATGCTCAATGCCAAACTGCTCCACCAAGTCCAGAGCCTCTCCAAAGTAGTCACGGAACTTGTCCTTCCTCATGTGATGCATCTCAATCCACTTCACCTCCACGTAGGTATTCTGCTTGTTCTTGATGACATCCAGATAGATGTTGGTCTGTTGCTTGTTCCAGAACAGCTCACAGCCTCTGACAGTGGAAGGCGGGTGCACATAAGGGTGAAGCTGCCTACGACAGACATACTCAGATGGGACTATCTCATCCATGCCCTTAGCGGGCTCCTTGTGCTTGCTAGCTGACGTCTTGACATTGCGCTTGGAGGCAGAAGAGCCCTCTGGTACTTCACCTGGGTTGCGCAGACGCTTGGAGCCAGTGTCACGACAGGGATTGGACCGGTGAGAGCCACCACCTGAGACACACACGCAAAACACCAAAGACGCGAAGAAGATCAATGCAAAGGCCACGCTAAAGCATAGGAAACACATAGAAGGCATACGAGAAAGTTGGCATGCGATAGATGCGAATCACAGTAGAAATGCCAGAGCCTGCGGTACTAAAATATTAGTACCGCTCCAAAACGCGGTAGTACCGTGGTTGGAGCAGAAGTAAAATTTTAGTGCCGCATAGAGCGTGGTAGTACCGCTCCCGGAGGGCGGTAGTACCGTGCCAGCGGTAGTACCGCGCCAGACGGGCGGTAGTACCGCGTCGCATCAGATCCAACCGGCGGTTTGAATCTCAAAAGAACCGCAAAACAACGGCGGTGCTACGGTGATCAAATCTAGCGCAAGACAACAATACAAGTATAAATCCTACGCAATACCACGCTCCTTCATCCTACTCTTGCATAGATTAAGCCTATGAATCTCAAGAACACACAAGCCTCCCCCAAAACCTAGAAACACCAAACACAAACAACAAGGAGAGGGAGTTGGGGAAAAACCTTGGTCCATAGCAAGAGCACGTGGTGGGGAACGATCCCACCGGACGGAATCACGGGAGGGCAGCCGGTGGAGGAGATCCGGCGACGAACGCCGGCTCCATTCTTGAGCGAGGGAGAGAAGGAGGCGACGTGGAGAAAGGACTGGGAATGGGTATGGGGAGTTAGAACTCCCCCTGCCCGTCCTTATCCCCACGCGCTCGAACCGGCGCGGTAGTACCGCGTATCATCGCGGTAGTACCGCTCGGGCGGAAGTACTGCACCGAGGCAGTAGTACCGCTCACCCAAGCGGCAGTAAAAAATTACTGCCGCGTGGTGACGGTAGTACCGTGCTCCCACAAGCGGTAGTACCGTGGCTGGCTGCGGTAGTACCGTAGCTGGCCACGGTAGTACCGTGAACTCAAGTCACCGCAAGTTTCAACACGATAAGAAAGCCTTTGCATGGAAACTTTTTGCACACAAGAAACCACAAGAACACGCACAAACCAGAGGCAGAAAGACAACAAGAAACCACCAAGCGACAAAGCCTCTCGAAGAGAGAGGGCGGTGGCCGATGCCACCTATGTTTGAGTTGGATGGTATGGCACCGCGAAGAATTATCCTTGGGCCCATGACCAAAACTCGTCTTTGAAGCACAAGTACCATCAAAAATGGCTAATGTGAAAGAGGTGATCGATTTATGCATAATGGGGGGAGGGAGAGTTCATTGAGAGAACAACACTACCCCTATGTCCATGCCTACACCTAAACTAGACAACAAGTTGAGTGTGGTGGGGGGTACACGGGTTCAAGTCACATTGCTCAAATCAATGATATTTAGCTCATGCCTTAACTCGCGAAATCTTGCTTCATCCAAGGGCTTCGCGAAAATATCTGCAAGGTTATCATGAGCGTTGACATACTTGAGCTTGATCTCCCCCTGCCTAATGTGATCCCGGATGAAGTGATACCGAATCTCAATGTGCTTCGTCTTGAAGTGTTGCACCGGGTTGAGAGAAATCTTGATGGCACTTTCATTATCACACCAAAGAGGCACTTTGTCACAAATGACACCGTACTCCTTTAAAGTTTGCCTCATCCATAGGAGTTGAGCACAACAACTACCGGCCGCCACATACTCCGCTTCGGTGGACGAGAGAGACACACAACTTTGCTTCTTGGAAGACCAACTTACCAAAGAGCAACCAAGAAATTGGCACCCTCCGGAAGTGGACTTCCTATCCACTTTGTCTCCCGCCCAATCGGAATCCGTGAAACCTTCAAGCTTGAAGTTTGCTCCTCTTGGGTACCATAAGCCAAAGTTTGGGGTATGAGCCAAATATCGAAAGATTCGCTTGACCGCCACATAGTGACTTTCCTTTGGTGCGACTTGAAACCGTGCACACATCCCCACACTCAACATGATATCCGATCTAGATGCACAAAGGTAAAGCAAGGAGCCAATCATGGAGCGATATACCTTTTGATCCACCGCTTTACCATTGGGATCAATGTCAAGTTGGCACTTGGTAGGCATTGGTGTAGTAGCCGGCTTGACATCACTTAGTTTGAATCTTTTAAGCATGTCTTGAGTGTATTTGGCTTGGTTGATGAAGGTTCCTTCTCTTCTTTGTTTGATGTGAAAACCAAGGAAGAACTTCAACTCTCCCATCGAAGACATCTTGAACTTGGAGGTCATGAGAGCGGCAAATTCCTCACTGAAAGCTTTGTTAGGAGAACCAAAGATAATGTCATCAACATATAGTTGGCATACAAACAACTCCCCTTTGACCTTCTTAGTAAAAAGAGTGGGATCGATTATCCCCACTTCGAATCCACGATCTTGTAGCAACTCGGTAAGGTGGTCATACCACGCACGTGGGCTTGTTTAAGGCCATAGAGTGCCTTATCGAGTTGACACACATGATCCGAGAAGTAGGGGTCCTCGAACCCGGGGGGTTGCTTGACATAGACCAACTCATTAATAGGACCATTTGGAAAAGCACTTTTCACATCCATTTGTTGCAACTTAAATTATGATGGGAAGCATAAGCAATCGACAAACGAATGGATTGAAGACGAGCAACAGGAGCAAAGGTTTCACCGTAGTCGATACCCTCGACTTGGGAGTAGCCTTGTGCTACCAATCTTGCCTTGTTGCGAATGATGTTCCCATGAGCATCTTTCTTGTTCTTGAAGATCCACTTGGTTCCAATGACGTTGTGGTTCCCCGAAGGCCTTGGCACCAATCTCCACACTTTGTTGTACTCGAAGTTGTTGAGTTCTTCATGCATTGCATTGAGCCAATCCGAGTCTTCGAGTGCCTCATAGACCTTTTGGGGTTCAACACAAGAGACAAACGCGTGATGTTCACAATAGTTTGCTAATTGTCTACGAGTGCTTACCCCCTTTCTTAGGCTTCCAACCACGTTTTCCATGAGATGGCCTTGGGAGGTGAGCTTGGAAGCAATCTTCGCGGCACGACGCTCTAATTCCTCCTCGGGTGTGGAAGGAGGAGGGTTAACTTGATCATATTGAGCGCCGTCTTGAGCTTGTTCTTGATCTTGAGCTTGCTCATGATCTTGAACTTGCTCGAGGGGGGGGGGAACTTGACCTTGGGCATCATTTAGAGGTTCACCACCATCTTGAGGTTGATCTTGCCCTTGGTCTTGTTCACGAGGATGAGGGCCTTCACTTTGTTCTTCGGAAGCGTGTGGGTCTTGAGGAGGTGATGGCTCCACTTGAGTGGAGCATTGTCCTTCTCCTTCGGCCACAAGGGCTTCCTCAATGGGTACGATTTGACCAATACCCATTCTTCTTATGGCTTGGGGAGGAATTTCATCACCTATATCACAAGTACCACTTTTCTCCACTTGGGAGCCGTTATTTTCGTCAAACTCCACGTTACACGTCTCCTCAATGAGTCTGGTGGACTTGTTGAGGACACGGTAAGCATGAGAGTTTGTAGCATAACCAACAAATATGCCCTCATGAGATCTAGCCTCGAATTTAGACAAATGAACACCTTTCTTGAGAATGAAGCACTTACAACCGAACACCCGGAAGTACTTGAGGTTGGGCTTGTTGCCGGTGAGTATCTCATAAGGAGTCTTGTTCAAGCCTTTGTGAAGATAGAGCGATTGGATGCATGACATGCGGTGTTGATGGCTTCGGCCAAAAAGTTGTATGGAGACTTGAACTCCGCCATCATGGTCCTAGCCGCATCCATCAAAGTCCGGTTCTTCCTCTCTGCAACACCATTTTGTTGAGGGGTGTATGGAGCAGCATATTGGTGCTTGATCCCCTCATCACTAAGAAACTCATCCAAGGTGTACTTCTTGAACTCGGTGCCGTTGTCACTTCTTATTGTCAAGATCTTTGCATTGTGTTGACGTTGAGCTTCATTTGCAAAGTCGATGACGGTTTGTTGAGTCTCACTCTTCCTCTTGAAGAAGTATACCCAAGTGTATCTTGAATAGTCATCCACAATCACCAAGCAATACTTTCTACCTCCAAGGCTATCAAAAGATGGAGGCCCAAAAAGATCCATGTGAAGGAGCTCCAAGGGTCTCTTCGAGTAGATGATGGTTGATGGAGGGTGAGCCTTTTCATGAAGCTTTCCTTCAATACAAGCACTGGAAGCACGATCTTTGGCAAAGCTAACATTTGTTAGTCCACGGACATGGTCCCCCTTGAGAAAACTCTGCAAAGATCTCATATTGACGTGGGCTAAACGGCGATGCCAAAGCCATCCCACGTCAACTTTAGCCATTAGGCATGTCACGGTCTTAGTGGGTCGCTCCGAAAAGTTAATCACATAGAGACCGTTCTCGACATGCCCAACAAAGGCTACTTTAAGAGTATTGCTCCACAAGAGGGCCACGGTATCAATGTCAAAGAATGTAGCAGAACCCATGAGTGCAAGTTGACGAACGGAAAGCAAATTGTATGCAAGGGACTCAACAAGCATGACTTTCTCGGTCGTTAGATCATGAGAAATGACAACCTTGCCGAGACCCAATACCTCAGAATGTGATGCATCACCCCACTCGACATTGGTGGGCATAGATGGAACCTCTTGCACGTCCACCACCAAGTCCTTGCTCCCGGTCATATGATTTGTTGCTCCACTATCGAGCAACCATGATCCCCCACCGGAAGCAAACACCTACAAGAGATCAATGCTTGGTTTTAGGTACCCATTTAGTAATGGGTCCTTTGATGTTAGTAACAAGGGTCTTGGGAACCCAAATAGACCATTCAATGTACTCATAAGGAGAACCAACAAATTTATCATAAACATGTCCATCACTAGCACGGCACAACACATATGACGGGTTAAAGTCGCCGGCTTTGTTTGAGGACATGCTTTTGCCCTTTTGGATGTCAACTCCCTTCACTTTTTCCTTCTTCTCCTTAGGAGCACCCTCTCCCTCTTTCACAAATGTTTGCTTGAGAGGAGGAGGACGTTTGGTCTTGTTGTTCTTCTTCTTCTTTCTCTTGGACTTGGGTGCAATCCCAATTCCTTCCTTGGCCACAACTTCCTTTTGATTGCTCAAAAGGTCATTGAGGTTCTTCTCACCTTGAATGCATGTCACAAGGCCTTTCTCAAGTTGATCCTTCAACTTGGCATTCTCCTCCACAAGATTCACATGCTCACAACACGGGTTAGTAACACATGCATTATCAATTAATACCATATGAGGAAAGGTGGCCTTTTACTTGATTAGCTTAACTTGGAGTTGAGCATGAAACTCCTTGAGGTTAGCGTGAACACCCTTCAATACCTTGTGGGCCTTGTCAAGTATCTCAAACTCCTCTTTGAGTCTAGCATGATCAACCCCAAGCTTAGCCTTCTCGTAAGTTAGCACACGAGACATGACAAGAGCATGATCAAGATCTTTCTTTAACTTAGCATGGTCATCATTGTGTGACTCCTCAAAAGTCAAACGATGCACACGCTCTTCCTCGAGAGCATTAGAGAGATCCGATATCTCATCGGCATAGTCACGACTATGACTTTCCATCTTAGAGATGGTATCTTCGTGAGCCTCGATCATGTCATTGGCCTCACCAAGTTGTTCCGAGAGAGCAACAAAGTGCTTCTTGGACTTACCCTTGAGCTTACTCATGAAAGACTCAAATTCATTCACTTCCTCATTAGACTCAACATGTTCATCAATGCAATCCTCCAAGGAGGGATTAGTAATGATGGTGGTAGTGATGTTGGGGGTTACCTTGTTTGAAGCTTTAGCCATGAGGCACTTGGCGGTGATGTTTTCGTTGGGTGAATCCAAGAGAGACACCGGGTGAGTAGTAGAAATGGCAACGGATGCCATGGCCATTGCTTCTCCACTTTCATCATCATCATCATCCTCTTGGTATTCTTCTTGAACCACCAACCCACGAGTTGGAGTCTTCTTGGTGAAGTTGTTCTTGTTGGGGAAGGACTTGGCTTGAATTTGCCACCATTGTCTTCCTGCTTCTCATAAGGACAATCCGCAACGAAATGGCTCACATTGCCACAGTTGAAGCAAGTTCTAACTCGTTGCTTGCCCTTGACGCCACTTGAGTTGTTCTTGTTGAAGTTGGGTCTTGTATTCTTCTTGCTCCAAAATTGTCTTGAAGCAAGGGCCATGTGCTCATGATAACCATACTTGGTGTCTTCGGGATTGCTCTCCTCATCTTCCACTTCTTCCTCTTCTTCCATGATCACCTTGGCCTTCAAAGCAAGGTTGGGCTTCTTTGCCCTTTGAGAATGGAGCACCGCATTGTCGGCGGTTGAGGGAGTCCTGGACTAGGGGGTGTCCGGATGGCCAGACTATCATCATCGGCCGGACTCCAAGACTATGAAGATACAAGAATGAAGACTTCGTCCCATGTCCGGATGGGACTTTCCTTGGCATGGAAGGCAAGCTTGGCAATACGGATATGTAGATCTCCTACCATTGTAACCGACTCTGTGTAACCCTAGCCCTCTCCGGTGTCTATATAAACCGGAGGGTTTTAGTACGTAGGACGAACAACCATTACAACAATCATACCATAGGCTAGCTTCTAGGGTTTAGCCTCCTTGATCTCGTGGTAGATCCACTCTTGTACTACCTATATCATCAATATCAATCAAGCAGGAGTAGGGTTTTACCTCCATCGAGAGGGCCCGGACCTAGGTAAAAACATCGTGTCCCTTGTCTCCTGTTACCATCCGCCTAGACGCATAGTTCGGGACCCCCTACCCGAGATCTGCCGGTTTTGACACCGACATTGGTGCTTTCATTGAGAGTTCCTCTGTGTCGTCACCGATAGGCTTGATGGCTCCTTCAATCATCAACGACAACGTAGTCCAGGGTGAGACTTTTCTCCCCAGACAGATCTTCGTGTTCGGCGGCTTTGCACTGCGGGCCAATTCGCTTGGCCATCTGGAGCAGATCGACAGCTACGCCCCTGGCCATCAGGTCAGATTTGGAAGCCTAAACTTCACGGCTGACATCCGCGGAGACTTGATCTTTGATGGATTCGAGCCACAGCCGAGCGCGCCGCACTGTCACGATGGGCATGATTTAGCTCTGCTACCGGACAGTGCCCTGGAGGCCGCACATGAATCCGCTCCGACCCTTGATTCGGAGCCGACCGCGCAGATCGAGGATGGGTGGCTAGACACTGCCTCGGGGCCAGCAACCTCTACGGTGATGGAGCCGAATACTGACCTTGTCCCTAGTAAAGCTTGTGACTCCGAGGTGCCGGACTCCTCGCCGGACTCCGAACCTCCTGCGCCCTTACCAATCGAATCCGATTGGGCGCCGATCATGGAGTTCACCGCCGCGGACATCTTTCAGCACTCACCCTTTGGCGACATCCTGAATTCGCTAAAGTATCTCTCGTTATCAGGAGAGCCCTGGCTGGACTGCGGCCAGGACGGTTGGGATGCGGACGACGAAGAAACTCAAAGCCCACCCACCACCCACTTTGTAGCCATTGTCGATGATCTAACTGACATGCTAGACTACGACTCTGAATACATCGACGGTATGGACGACGATGCCGGGGACGACCAATAACCAGTGCCTACGGGGCACTGGAAGACCACCTCGTCATACGACATATACATGGTGGATATCCCAAAGGATGGAAATGGCGAAGAAGCAGCAGAGGCTGATTCCTCCAAGAAACAGCCCAAGCGCCGGCGTCAGCGGCGCCGCTCTAAATCCCGCCACAGCAAGAATGGAGATTCCGGCATCGGAGATAATAACACCCCAGAGAGTGCCGAAGACAACCCCCTCCAGCAAGATTCAGCACAGGAGGACGGAGAAGCCAGCCCTCACGAGAGAGCGGCAGACGAAGAGGTAGAGGATGATAATTACATGCCTCCCTCCGGAGACGAGGCAAGCCTCAACGATGATGAATTCGTCGTGCCCGAGGATCCCGTCGAACAAGAGCGTTTTAAACGCAGACTTATGGCCACGGCAAATAGCCTAAAGAAGAAGCAGCAACAGCTTCGAGCTGATCAAGACCTGCTGGCCGACAGATGGACCGAAGTCCTCGCGGCCGAAGAGCATGAACTCGAACGCACCTCCAAAAGCTACCCAAAACGCAAGTTGCTCCCCCGATTAGAGGAGGAGGCATATAAACCTTCGTCACCAGCGCACAATACAGCAGACCGACCACCTCGTGGCCGCGATAGAGAGGCATCTAGGCCCTCCACTAGGACCGTACCCCAGCATCGCTCTAAAAGTACGAAGCCACGGGGGAATGCGCCGGACTTGCGAGACATATTGGAGGACAAGGCAAGACAATCAAGATCTATCTACGGATCGCGCGGGCGCCCCACGATTCGCGACGACTACCGTCGCGCTGGATACAGCAACTCCGGCCGGGCCGAACACAGTAGACAAAGCTCGCTTGAGCTACGTCGTGATATTGCTCAATATAGAGGCACCGCACACCCACTATGCTTCACAGATGAAGTAATGGATCATCAAATCCCCGAAGGGTTTAAACCCGTGAACATTGAATCCTACGATGGCACAACAGACCCCGCGGTTTGGATCGAAGACTATCTCCTTCATATCCACATGGCCCGCGGTGACGATCTTCACGCCATCAAATATCTCCCACTCAAGCTTAAAGGACCAGCTCGGCATTGGCTTAACAGCTTGCCAGCAGAGTCAATTGGGTGTTGGGAGGACCTGGAAGCCGCATTCCTCGACAACTTCCAGGGCACATATGTGCGACCACCAGACGCCGATGACCTAAGCCACATAATTCAGCAGCCAGACGAATCAGCCAGACAGTTCTGGACACGGTTCTTAACAAAGAAAAATCAAATCATCGACTGTTCGGATGCAGAGGCCCTCGCAGCCTTCAAACATAACATCCGCGACGAGTGGCTGGCCCGGCACCTAGGACAGGAAAAGCCGAAATCCATGGCAGCCCTCACATCACTCATGACCCGCTTCTGTGCGGGGGAGGACAGCTGGCTAGCCCGCAGTAACAACCTTAGCAAAAATTCTGGCAGTCCGGATACCAAGGACCGCAATGGCAGGTCGCGTTGAAACAAAAACAAACACCGCGTTAACGGCGATAACACTGAGGATACGGCAGTCAACGCCGGATTCAGAGGCTCTAAACCCGGTCAGCGGAAAAAGCCATTCAAAAGAACTACTCCGGGTCCGTCCAATTTGGACCGAATACTCGACCGCTCTTGCCAGATACACGGCACCCCTGAAAAGCCAGCCAATCACACCAACAGGGATTGTTGGTTATTCAAGTAGGCAGGCAAGTTAATCGCCGAAAACAATGACAAGGGGCTGCATAGCGATGACGAGGAAGAGACCCGGCCGCTGAACAATAGAGGACAGAAGGGTTTCCCCCCACAAGTGCGGACGGTAAACATGATATACGCAACCCACATACCCAAGAGGGAGCGGAAGCGTGCACTTAGGGACGTATATGCGATGGAGCCAGTCACCCCAATGTTCAATCCATGGTCCTCTTGCCCGATCACTTTTGATCGAAGGGACCACCCCACCAGTATCCGTCATGGCGGATTCGCCGCATTGGTTTTAGACCCAATCGTCGATGGATTTCACCTCACCAGAGTCCTGATGGACGGCGGCAGCAGCCTGAACCTGCTTTATCAGGACACAGTGCGCAAGATGGGCATAGACCCGTCAAGGATTAAACCTACAAAGACGACCTTCAAAGGCGTCATACCAGGTGGAGAGGCCAATTGTACAGGCTCAGTCACACTGGAAGTGGTCTTCGGATCCCCGGATAACTTCCGAAGCGAGGAGTTAATCTTCGACATAGTCCTGTTCCGCAGCGGCTATCACGCCCTGCTCGGACGGACCGCGTTTGCAAAGTTCAACGCAGTGCCGCATTACGCATATCTTAAGCTCAAGATATCAGGCCCTCGAGGAGTCATCACGGTCAACGGAAACACTGAACGCTCCCTCCGAACGGAGGAACACACAGCAGCTCTCGCGGCAGAAGTACAGAGCAGCCTCTTAAGGCAATTTTCGAGTCCGGCCGTTAAGTGACCGGACGCGGCCAAACGCTCTCGGAGTAACATACAACAAGACCACCTGGCACGTTTCGAGCACGCGTAGCAATGCGGCCCCAACCCCAGCCCTCGCATAATTGCAAGACTAGTCCCTCGTGTACATCATTACGCTCTGGAGATACCATGGGCATAGGGGGAGGGGCACGACCACGACAGGCCCAGAGTGCGGCTCAACCACACCAGGGGCTCCCAAGTGTGTCTCCCCTTTTCTTTTTTCTTTTTTTTCTTACCCACAGGACTCCGCTCACCAGAGGCCCTGTCCGGCAGTAGACCTGCCGAACTCACGATGCAACAGCCAGGGAAGAAGAAAGGCCACGACGAACACTCAGGTGGTCTCCATTACGAGCATTAAATCTGTTTAATACACCATTCCGCAGCCTACCCCTAGAGGGGGACATGTTTAATAGTCCAATACCTTGCTTGTCGCACTATTTGTATCGTTATGCATTCATGGCAGTATTTCTGGAATAAACAATGCATCGCTTTTTGCTTATAATTGCATTATTTTCTTATACATGTTCGTTTATGACATGTTGCACCCGTACACTTTGGTATGGCCGAATACACCTGGGGCTTAAGTTCCCCGCATTATGGTGTGATAAGTCCGAACACTTTCACAAGTACGGCACCCCGAACTTATAGCATTATATGCATCGGCTCTGAATCATGTCTTGGGTCAATAGTTGGGTTTGCCCGGCTCCCATGTTTTGGTACCTTATGTTCCGTTTTATCGGCTAAGGTAGCACTGGGAGAACCACTGCGATTGCGCCCCGGTTGAGCTGGGCGAGCGCCTCAGTGGAGAAAGCTAAAACTGACCGTCATGATAAGGCGAGAGCTGGTCGCTGTTCGAGAGGTCTTTTTGAGTCCCTAAAGACTTATGCCGCTTAGAGCGAGGAACCGGCTTCGTCCGGCCCAGGCGTGGATAGCGCCCCGAACTTGGTCTTTCGAACACTAGGGGCTTCGCCGAAATTTAAGATTATAGAATTCTATGGCTAAGTGAGAGTGTTCAAGCATTATAAGTCCGGTTGCCTCGTTCGTTGTGTTGAGCGCCTCCCTAGATGGAGCCAAACATGGGAACAAGAGTGCTCAAGTTTATCCCGAACACCCCTGCACTAGTGGCATGGGGGCTGAAGCCGACGACTTGCCATCTCTCAGATTTGATAAATGGACGCACAGAAGGTAATATTTTAAATTAATAAGCGTTGCTTAGCACATATGAACACAGTTTTCAGCGCACAGGATAACATAATGCGATTCTACTCAAATATTACATCCTTGGAGCACTCATCCGCAATCATGCGGGCTCCCTTCAGGACACTCTTATAATACATTTCGGGCGTGCGATACTCCTTGCCCGCCGGTGGTGCGTCCGTCAGAAGCTTCTCAGCGTTCATCCTGCCCCAGTGCACTTTTGCACGGGCAAGGGCCCGACGGGCACCTTCAATGCAGGCGGAGTGCTTGACGACTTCCACCCAGGGACACGCATCCCCCAGCCGCCGCACCAGGCCGAAATAGCTCCCAGGCATGGCCTCCTTGGGCCACAGCCGAACTATGAGGCCCTTCATGGCCTGTTCGGCTACCTTGTGGAGCTCGACCAGCTGCTTCAGCTGGTCGCTCAGGGGCACCGGATGTCCGGCCTCAGCGTACTGAGACCAGAAGACCTTCTCCGTCGAGCTCCCCTCCTCGACCCGGTAGAATGAGGCAGCATCGGACACGCTGCGAGGCAGATCAGCAAACGCTCCTGGAGAGCTCCGAATCCGGGTAAGTAACAGGTAATTCACATTCACATGCTTGCTTTGCATGAAAAATGCCTTACCCACCGCTATTTTCTTCACCGCCACAATCTCCTGGAGGGCCTTATGGGCTTCGGCCTTAGCGGCTTTGGCACTCTCAAGAGCCGATGCAAGCTCGGACTCTCGAGTCTTCGAGTCGCGCTCCAAACTCTCATGCTTTTCCACGAGAGCTTGGAGCTCTTGCTGCACCTCCGCCACCCACGCCTCCTGCTTCTCTCGCTCAGCTCGTTCCGCGGCCGCATTACGTTCGGCCGCGGACACGGCCTCCTTCAGGGTCGCCACCTCGTTCGTGGCCCCTGAAGTACCCACATTATCCTTGTTATTTCTCTTGCAACCAAAATCCTTTTTCTGTAAGGTACAAATTCAATATGGTGTTACTCACCTTCCTTGTCCTCGAGCTGCTTCTTGGCACGGCCGAGCTCGCTCTCGGACCGCTCGAGGTTCTGCTTTAAAGCATCGACCGCCGCAGTCAGTGCGGCAGAGGTCAGTAGCGCAGCCTGCAATCCCATATTGACACATTTTTTAGACCTCCTGCGTATATCTTTATAAGATCCTCAGTCCGGCTTTTCTTTCCGAACACCGAACCGAGCATTAGGGGCTACTGTCTATGCGGTATTATATTACACGACTTAAAATTCTTACTTCAAAGCCTGTTAGAAGGCTGCTGCAGGCTTCGGTCAGCCCGCTCTTGGCGAGCTGAACCTTCTGAATCACCGCACTCATGACAGTGCGGTGTTCTTCTTTGATGGAAGCGTCGTTAAGCGCCTCCAACAAGTTATCCGGCGCCTCCGGTTGGACGGCGGCCGCCAGTGTCACAGTCTTGCCCTTCTTACGAAGGGGCCGCCTGCCGGACTCCGGAACCACTGCGGGTTCCGGTGCGGAGTCCGGTGCAAAGTCTGGGAGGTTGCCCTGTGGCACCTCCGGAGCCTCCCCCTCCTGGCGGGTCCCCTCCTGGGATCCCACCTCGGCGTCATCAGCGTCACGAGGGGTGGAGGCGGTCGGAAGGGAATCCACATCCGACGGAGCCAAGGACCTGCTCGATGAAGCGGGAAGATCGTCCTTGGCCGGACTACAGGTTGTATGCGGCATTAGAAGGACACCACGTGGCAAAAAGAGAAATTATAAATCACCCAGGAATCCGGACACTTACGATCTTGCCAGGGGCTTGGCCCTTGAGGGCCACTCCTCGTCGTTGTCGGCGGCGTTGGCGGAGCAGTCCGGAGAAAGGGTCCGTCCTTTCTTGGACCCTTCGGCCGCCCCCGTTGGGGAGGCCTTCCTCTTCTTCTCTCCCCCCGCTGGGGAAGAGGCCTCTTTCTCCTCCTCCTCGGGGGAGGAGTCCGCCTCGGAGTCATCGGATGATGAGTCCGATATCACCTGGCGCCGGGAACTCCTTCGGGTTCCCGCGGCCTTCTTCTTGGCCTTCTTCTCCGGCACCACGTAAAGGGTCGGGACCAGCAGCCCCATCAAACGGGTGTCCACTGGGTCTTCAGGAAGGGGAGCCGGACAGTTAACCTGTCTGGGTGTCTTCTGCCAGTCCTGTTAAAGGCATTGGGAGTTTTAGATCCCACATAGAGTCAAACTATGAAAGAAATGAGTGTCCCATAGAGGATAACATAGCTTACCTCGCCGGCCGGGCGCTGCGTGCTAAATCCGCGATCTTCAGTTGCGGATGCGGGGCCTTCTTCGCCCTTGAACAGCACCCTCCAGGCAGCTTTGTACGTCGTGTCGAAGAGCCCGCTCAAGGTCCGGTGATGTTCCGGATCAAACTCCCACAAATTGAAAGCCCGTTGCTGGCAGGGGAGAATCCAGCGGACGAGCATGACCTGGATCACGTTGACAAGCTTGAGCTTCTTGTTCACCAAGGTCTGGAGACAGGACTGGAGTCCGGTCAGCTCTTCCGAACTACCCCATAGCAGGCCCTTCTCTTTCCAGGAGGTGAGCTGCATGGGGGTACCAAATCTGAACTCGAGGGCCGCTGCCCATTTAGGGTCACGCGGCTCGGTGATGTAGAACCACCCCGATTACCACCCTTTGATGGACTCCACAAAGGCACCCTCGAGCCAAATGACGTTGGGCATTTTGCCCACCATGGCGCCTCCGCACTCCGCTTGGACGCCCTTCACCACCTTCGGCTTGAAATTGAAGGTCTTTAGCCACAAGCCGAAGTGGGGCTGGATGCAGAGGAAGGCCTCGCACACGACGATAAACGCCGAGATGTTGAGGATGAAGTTTGGCGCCAGATCGTGGAAGTCCAGGCCGTAGTAGTACATGAGCCCCCGGACGAAGGGGTGAAGTGGAAAGCCCAGTCCGCGGAGGAAGTGGGGAAGAAATACGACCCTCTCATGGGGCCTGGGGGTGGGGATGAGCTGCCCCTCGTCGGGCGGCCGGTGCGCGATGTCGCTGGACAGGTATCCGGTGCCGCGCAGCTTCCCGATGTGCCCCTCCGTAACGGAGGAGGCCATCCACTTGCCTCCCGCTCCAGACATAGCTGGAGAAGGTTGAGGCGAGATGTGTGGACTTGGGCGCTGGAGCTCGAGTGCGCGGAGATGGATAGGCAAAAGAGGAAGAAGGCGTAGGTAAAAAGGGTGGATCCTTATCCCCTTATATATGGGTGGACGAAGACTATGCGTCCTCACCGGCCTGGTAAAACTCGCCTATCTCCCAAGCGCCACAATCAATGGCGCGGTTGGGTTACCCACGTCCGTATTGATGGGAATCCAGGAATAAGGGGAACACGATCTCTGCTTCAACAAGACGTGCCAAGGAAACCGCTTCGCTAAAAGCGCTGAGGTGGTATGATAAAAACGATTCAAGTAAAGGCTTGGTAGTGGTGTGACGTTACGCCACAAAATACGTCAGCAGCTTGAACTTGTGTACATATTATTCTCTCGACGGTGGTATGTGGAATTTATTTTACAGAGCTGGACACTATCCTGGTGTTCACGATCTTCTATGAATTATTCGGAGGAGGAACCCGCCTTGCAATGCCGAAGACAATATGCGCGCCGGACTCGACGTCATTGAAGCCTGGTTCAGGGGCTACTGAGGGAGTCCTGGACTAGGGGTGTCCGGATGGCCGGACTATCATCATCGGCCGGACTCCAAGACTATGAAGATACAAGATTGAAGACTTCGTCCCGTGTCCGGATGGGACTTTCCTTGGCGTGGAAGGCAAGCTTGGCACTACGGATATGTAGATCTCCTACCATTGTAACCGACTCTGTGTAACCCTAGCCCTCTCCGGTGTCTATATAAACCGGGGGGTTTTAGTCCGTAGGATGAACAACCATTACAGCAATCATACCATAGGCTAGCTTCTAGGGTTTAGCCTCCTTGATCTCGTGATAGATCCACTCTTGTACTACCCATATCATCAATATCAATCAAGCAGGAGTAGGGTTTTACCTCCATCGAGAGGGCCCGAACCTGGGTAAAAGCATCATGTCCCTTGTCTCCTGTTACCATCCGCCTAGACGCACAGTTCGGGACCCCCTACCCGAGATCCGCCGGTTTTGACACCGACAGCGGTCTTGTCCAAGATGCTCATTGCAACAAACTAATCCAACACTTCACTTGAGGTCATGGAGTGGAAGTCCGGTCTTTGACGAATGACGGAGGACATGGCCTTGTTGTAGGGCATCATGGCCTTGAGGAACTTGCGTTTGATCCAATTGTCATCCATGTCCTTGCTTCCATGATCTCGGAGTGAGACTACGAGTTTGGTCACTCTTCGAAAGAGCTCACGAGGTTCTTCATCTTCTTTCATTGCAAACTCATCGGCCTCATCTTGCACCACTTCATAGTTGGAGCGTTGAATGCTAGCACTTCCTTGATAGAGAGACTCAACACATTTCCATGCTTCTTTAGCCATGGCATGAGGTCGAAGATGAGGGAGATCTTCGGGAAGGATTGCATCTTGGATGATGAAGAGAGCACTCTCATTGAATTGATTGTCCACGGCTTCTCGAGGGGTGAAGTTACTTGGGTCATGAGGATAGAAACCTTCTTCAATGATTCTCCAAAGGTTAGTGTTCACATGTTTCAAATGACGCTTGAAGCGATAAACCCAAGAATCAAAATCTTCATGTTTCTCATATTTAGGAGGAGGACCGGCATGATTTAAATGCGTGGAAGGAATCGGGCCTCCATAGATTGGGGGTTCCACATGGGCAAAGATGCCGGTGCCATTTCTACCACTAATAGAAGGACTCTTTTCAATGTTAGCTTCCCCCTTGTCAGAGGTAGCATCCGTCACCTTGTTGGTGGGATCACCCACTTTCATCGGCAAGGTAGATTGTTTAAGTCCTTCTAGGAATTCCTTAAACATGTCCTTGACCTCGGTCGTCATGGAGGTTTTCAATGTTTCCAAAGCCACATTGAATTCCTCACGTGAGATCGAGTTACCCCCATCTCCTGTAGATGATATTGGATCCGCACCGTAGTGCTCTCCCACATCATCTACGACATCAACCATACTCTTCGGACGGTAAAGTCCTTAAAAAGAGACGAGGCTCTGATACCAATTGAAAGGATCGATATGATTGACTAGAGGGGGGTGAATAGGCAACTAACAATTTTTAAGCTTTTCTTTACCAAATTAAACTTTGCAACAAAATAGGTTGTCTAGATGTGCAAATAAGTGAGCAACCTATATGATGCAATAACAACTAGCACATAAGCAAGCAAGGGATGCAACACAAGTAGGCTTGCAAAAGTAAAGGCACGAAATAACCAAGAGTGGAGCCGGTGGAGACGAGGATGTGTTACCGAAGTTCCTTCCTTTTAAGGGGAAGTACGTCTCCGTTAGAGCGGTGTGGAGGCACAATGCTCCCCAAGAAGCCACTAGGGCCACCGTATTCTCCTCACGCCCTCACACAATGCGAGATGCCGTGATTCCACTATTGGTGCCCTTGAAGGCGGCGACCGAACCTTTACAAACAAGGTTGGGGCAATCTCCACAACAATTGGAGGCTCCCAACAACACCACGAAGCTTCACCACAATGGAGTATGGCTTCGAGGTGACCTCAACCGTCTAGGGTGCTCAAACACCCAAGAGTAACAAGATCCGCTAGGGATAAGTGGGGGGAATCGAATATCTTGTGGTGGAAGTGTAGATCGGGCCCTTGTCACCCAATCCCGAGCAAATCAACAAGTTTGATTGGCTAGGGAGAGAGATCGGGCGAAAATGGAGCTTGGAGCAACAATGGAGCTTAGAGGTGGAAGAGGTAGTCCACTAGAGGTAGAAGACACCCCTTACATAGTCATGGGAAATATCCAACCGTTATCCACATGTTCAGCCCGTGACACGTGGTACTACCGCTCCAGGGGCGCGGTACTACCGCGAGACTGCGCGGTACTACCGTGGCGGACCACGGTACTTCCGCGACAGCAGCAGAGGCCGGGACTTACCTGACTAGGGGGGCAGTACTACCGCTTGCGCGGTACTACCGCTCCCCCTTGCGGTACTACCGCAAGGCAGGAAAGTCATCGCCTGGGAAGGGCGCGGATGAAATAAAATACATCCGTGCCTACTTCCGCTGAAAATGAGGTGGTACAAAAATCCGACGCGGTACTACCGCTTGCGAGGCGCGGTATTACCGTTGCGGGCGCGGATGTAAAAAATTACATCCGCGCCTACTACCATGACGCTGTAAAAAATTACATCCGCGCCTACTACCGTGACACTGCGGTACTAGGTAGGAGGGCCACGGTACTACGACTCCTGGGGAGCGGTACTACCGTGGGCCCCCGCGGTACTACCGCGCTGGACGAGCGGTACTACCGTGGGTGGCGCAGATGTAAAAAATTACATCCGCCCCTACTACCGCACTGGAGCGGCACTAGGCCTGGGAGCCGCGGTACTACGGCTCCAGAGGAACGGTACTATCGTGACACACAGCGGTACTACCGCTTGTACTTGCGGTACGACCGCAAGTATAGCAGTAGTCGTCAGATTTACGCACAACCAAGATAACAAAGAGAAGCTCCAAAGTGCAGGGAAAGGTAGGACAAGTGTACGTGTTGATTCCACCCAAACCTTTCCGACGCGGACCCCCTCTTAATAGTACGGCTCTCCTACGACTCAAATCCACCAAAGAGAAACGTAGAACAACGCCGACTTCAATAGTCTCCGAGGGGCACCGAATCGTCTCGTGCCTAGTGATGAAGTATCTGAGAAACTCAAGGCACACGATTAGTCCGCAAAAGCATTGTCATCAATCACCAAAACACCTAAGGGATAAATATGCCCTTACACACGGGCTTCTAGCAAGAACCGTTCTTACCTACGCATTAAAACCACAACGATTTTTCGTCAAGTGTGTTGTTTTAACTTCAACAAGGACCGGGCGTGGCCACACTCGATTCAACTAAAGTTGGAGAAACAAACACCCGCTAGCCGCCTATGTTCATAAGCACGTTGGTAGAACCAGTCTCATGAAAACGGTCATGTAATGTCGGTCCGGGCCGCTTCATCCAACAATACCGCCGAATCAAAGTATGACATGCTGGTAAGTAGTATGACTATTATCGCCCACAACTCTGTGTGTTCCACTCGTGCATATAACATCTACGCATAGACCTGGCTCGGATGCCACTGTTGGGGAACGCAGTAATTTCAAAAAAATTCCTACGATTGCACAAGATCTATCTAGGTGATGCATAGCAACAAGGGGAGAGTGTGTCCACGTACCCTCGTAGACCAAAAGCGGAAGTGTTATGCAACGCGGTTGATGTAGTCGAACGTCTTTGCGATCCAACCGATCAAGTACCGAACGCACAACACCTCTGCAATCTGCAGACGTTTAGCTCGGTTACGTCCCTTGAACTCTAGCTCCAGCTGAGGCCGAGGGAGAGTTCCGTCAGCATGACGGCGTGGTGACGGTGATGATGAAGTTACCGGCGCAAGGCTTCGCCTAAGCACTACGACGATACGACCGAGGTGTGCAACTGTGGAGGAAGGCACCGCACATGCCTAAAAGATCAACTTGTTTTTCTATGGGGTGCCCCCCTCCCCCTTATATAAAGGAGTGGGGGAGGGAGCCAGTCGGCCTCAAGGGGCATGCCCTAAGGGGGGGAATCCTATTCCAAGTAGGAGTAGGTTCCCCCTTTCCTAGTCCAACTAGGAGGGGAAGGAAGGAGGGGAAGGAGAGAAGGAAAGGGGGGCGCGCCCCACCTTGGCCTGCCTCCTCTCTTCCACCACTTGGCCCATGAGGCCCAATAACCCCCTGGGGGGTTCCGGTAACCCCCCGGTACTACGGTTTTATCCAAAACTTCTCCGAAACACTTCCGGTGTCCGAACATAGTCGTCCAATATATCAATCTTTATGTCTCGACCATTTCGAGACTCCTCGTCATGTCCGTGATCTCATCCGGGACTCTGAACAACCTTCGGTTCATCAGATCACATAAATTCATAATACCAATCGTCATGGAACATTAAGCGTGCGGGCCCTACGAGTTCGAGAACTATGTAGACATGACCGAGACACGTCTCCGGTCAATAACCGATGGAGGAACCTGGATGCTCATATTGGTTCCTACATATTCTACGAAGATCTTTATCGGTCAAACCGCATAACAACATGCGTTGTTCCCTTTGTCATTGGTATGTTACTTTCCCGAGATTCGATCGTCGGTATCATCATAACTAGTTCAATCTCGTTACTGGCAAGTCTCTTTACTCACTCGTAATACTTCATCCCGCAACTAACTCATTAGTCACAATGCTTGCAAGGCTTATAGTGATGAGTATCACCGAGAGGGCCCAGAGATACCTCTCCGAAACACGGGGTGACAAATCCTAATCTCGATCTATGACAACCCAACAAACACCTTCGGAGACACCTGTAGAGCACTTTATAATCACCCATTTACGTTGTGACGTTTGGTAGCACACAAAGTGTTCCTCCGGTATTTGGGAGTTGCATAATCTCATAGTCTGAGGAACTTGTATAAGTCATGAAGAAAGCAGTAGCAATGAAACTGTAATGATCATAATGCTAAGCTAACAGATGTGTCATGTCCATCACATAATTCTCCTAATGATGTGATCCCGTTCATCAAATGACAATACATGTCTATGGTTAGGAAACATAACCATCTTTGATTAACGAACTAGTCAAGTAGAGGCATACTAGGGACACTATGTTTTTTCTATGTATTCATACATGTACTAAGTTTCCGGATAATACAATTCTAGCATGAATAATAAACATTTATCACGAAATAAGGAAATAAATAATAACTTTATTATTGCCTCTAGGGCATATTTCCTTCACACTCGAGCTCGTAACCTGCCCGAAGATATCAGATAACTTAGCCTCGAAGGCCAACCATCTCGGTGCGAATTGTCCCACTTAGTCTGATAATTGTATCGAAACGGCTCACCCACGACAGATCGAGCAGTTACTACTTCCCCGAAATCGCGGCTCGAGGCAGACTTTTTTACTGGCACGTCCCATCGAGATGTATATCGTAACCGTTTTCTTAGGGTTATCATCAAGATTTTGTTCCCCCCATATGTTTAACGGCATCTTTAGTGGGGGTGGCATTTTTATCGGCGCAGTGAAGGGGGACTCTTGGCCTTTCACCGGCTATAAGAGGAAAAAGGAGGAGAGCGCAACTAACCACGCTCCCGTTCTCCCCGTCTAAAGCCGGAGCCTCCACATAGTCTGAGCTGAATACCCAGACCTCTCACCTAAGCCTAACATCTAAAGCCGGAGGCTTCAACCAAGCCGCATACCAGGTCTGTTGCACACACCGGTTCGACACACTCTCATAGGTCGTCGCCGCCGTCTTCCACCGATCCATCTTCAAAACAGGTACTGACGCATCGACCTTGCGAGGCCTGCCGTCAACACCGCCATCGCACCAGGCAGTGCCATCCTCTTGCGCGAGTCCATCTACATGCATCGGACGCTGAGACTCGACTGCGCCACACCGACGAGACCCGCCGCTCGTCGATGCAGAAGATGTAACACCGCTCCACCTCCTGCCTCTGTCTTCCATCATCGCTCCACAAACGATGATCCCAAGAAAGAAACGACACCGCAGTGTCGCAATCATCCGATCTGGAAGACCAGGTTGACGCCGCCATCGCCCATCACGACTTAGTTTTCACCAGCAACTATGTCTCTCCGACTCGCTGCCGGGACTAGATGACAGATCTCGAGATCCGACGACCCAGCCTCAGGCCGACCACCTCCGACGGAGGAGATGACCACCACCGCCAAGCCCAGGGTCGCCGCCCCGGGCGCCTACGTGATGCAGATCAAGACCAGGAGCGTCGCCGCGATCCGAAGCCTAACCGGAGGTTGAGCAGTTGCCGTGGCCGCCGCCACCTGCCGCTGTGGTTGCAGACCCACTGCCACACTCCGGCCGTCGTTATCCGCCATCACCATCGATGGGATCAAGATCGAAACCATCGCCGCAGCGATCTTGAGATCTGACGCGTGAGAAGAAGGCCTTCGCCGCCTTCGCCGCTCGGGCTTCGCCGTGGAGAGGCAAGTCATGGCGGGGGGGGGGGGGGGAGGCCTGGGACGTTCCGGTGCGGCACAGCGGCGCCGCATGGGAAGGGAGGTAGGGTTGGATGGCTCGCTCCGATATCCATGTCCGCGGACGGATACCGAAGCAAATTTACGGGTCATCATCGGAGATACCCTTGGCCCCAATGTGCTCTCCTGTGCGGTTGGAGGCGTTAGGTAGACGCGAAACCCAGTTCGGTCTCGCCGTACAACCGAGCAGCTTGAGGGCGAAGCGAGGACGACACAGGCGCGCTGATCAAGAGACAAGACGGCAACAAAAATGATTTGATAACAGCGTCTGGGTGTTGATCGCCAGCTGGTAAAGCGCCGTTAACGATGGTCACCGCCGTGCGCGCGCGCTAAGTGGATTCATGGTTAACGTGCTCCTGGTTGTTGGCCTCCATAATAATCGATCCGGTCTGGGACGGCGACCGGCGAGCTCCCTCGCGTACTATCTTGGCGTAGCCAACGGTTAACCGTCCACGGCGCGCGCTAGGGCGCGGGCGGTGGCAGACCGTGATGAGCTTGCCGGCTGTCGCGTGCTGCATATGATGTAGCTGTCCATCCAGGCTTATCCATCTGCTCGTTTTGCTTCTTGTTTTCTTTTCCTCTGCGTGGTCGAGTGATGGGACTGTTTGGACGGAAATTTTCACTTTACTGCAGCGCCAAGCTACTAAAGATTCCGATGTTCTTTGGTTGCTAGCCGGTGTTATTCTGTCGACGACATTCGTTCTTTCTATCTTTCTTAAATAACACTGCCGAAAGCACGTTTGTGACGACGGCTGCGCCCTCCAAACCACACGAAGCGTGGAAGGCGTAATTAACAAAGCAAGATCAAGCTCATCTTTATGAGGGAGTAAGCTTGCCTGCTGTGGATGTAGGTAAAACAGTGAATGGCACGGTATCAAGATGGCGAATGTGAAATGCGCCGACGCCTACTCCAATTTTTTTTTTAACTGGAAAAATAAACTCTTGGCTAGACAGAATGTTATCCCCAGCTGTCTATGTATCGCAGACGGGCTTGACGACCAATCCAGAAGTGCTGTAGATGGTCAATCCGTATCGACCACGGCTGCAAATGAGGCGTAATTCCTGCAGAGAGTACAGTACGCACCAGCATTTTCGAGCACTATCCCGCGTATATTCATATTCTACCGTATCCAGCGAGGAACCGTGGTACGACATGCTCCTACGCGTGAGGGTGATCCGGCCAGCCAAGCTAGCCCAGAAACCAACGAGTCCAAACACATGGCAGCTAGGCAGCGCGGCACACGGGCGCACGCCCGAGTCACGGACGCGCTCACTGTGTGCCATTTCGAGCCAGTGGCAGTGCGTCTCTCGTCGATGCCAGCTACCGTACACTAGTCGCCAGTCCGTCAGTCACCAACATAAGACTCTCCCCGCCGCGCACACTCCCACTTCCTTCGCCCCAAAATTTCCCCCAGGGAGCCACCAAGGCAGCTCCACCTCCCCAATGCCTTCCTCATAGAGAGCGCGCTCGTCCGTCGCAATGCCCGTCGCCGTGTCCCGCGCGGTGCTGCTGGCGGCCGTCGCGTCGCTCGCATGCCTCGCCTTCGCGGAGCCGCCGCCGAGCGAGCGGTCGGCGCTGCTGGCGTTCCTCACGGCCACGCCCCACGAGCGGAGGCTCGGCTGGAACACCTCCACGCCGGCCTGCGCCTGGGTCGGGGTCACGTGCGACGCCGCCCAGTCCACCGTCGTCCAGCTGCGCCTCCCGGGGGTCGGCCTCGTCGGCGTCATCCCGCCGGCGACCATCGCCCGCCTTCCCAACCTGCAGGTGCTGTCGCTCCGCTCCAACCGCATCATTGGGGGCATCCCCAACGACCTGCTCCAGCTCTCCAGCCTCCGCGCCATCTTCCTGCAGAACAATATGATCTCCGGCGCCATCCCGGCCGGGGTCGGCAAGCTCGCGGCCCTCGAGAGGCTCGTCCTCTCCCACAACAATCTGTCAGGCCCCATCCCCTTCGCGCTCAACAGCCTCGCCTCCCTGCGATCTCTGCGCCTCGAAGGCAACCGCCTCTCCGGCAAAATCCCCAGTATCGCCAACCCGGAGCTCAAGGATTTCAACGTCTCCGTCAACAGCCTCAACGGCTCCATTCCGCAGGCCCTCGCGCGCTTCCCGCCGGACTCCTTCGCCGGGAACCTCCAGCTGTGCGGCAAACCGCTGCCCCCTTGCAGCCCCTTCTTCCCGTCCCCGTCGCCGGCTCCCGGGATGAGCCCGAGCGACGAGCCTGGGGCGGTGTCTAACAAGAAGAGGAAGCTCTCAGGCGCGGCGATTGCCGGCATCGTCGTGGGTGCCGTGGTCGTCGCGCTGCTCCTGCTTGCCGCCATCGTGCTCTGCGCGAGGTCCCGGCGGCGGAGAGGCGCCCGTGAGGGAGCACCAAAGGGCACGTCCGCGGCGGCGACGGGGCAAACAAGGGGAGTGGCTCCGCCGGCGTCCGGCGATGTCACCGGCATGACATCCTCGTCGAAGGACGACATGGGAGGCGGCACCTCCGGGTCGGCGGCCGCGGCGGCGGTGGCCGCGGGCGCCGGCACGGGGGAGGCGAGCCGGCTGGTGTTCCTGGGGAAGGGCGCGGGGTACAGCTTCGACCTGGAGGACCTGCTGCGCGCGTCGGCGGAGGTGCTGGGGAAGGGGAGCGTGGGGACGTCGTACAAGGCGGTGCTGGAGGAGGGGACGACGGTGGTGGTGAAGCGGCTCAAGGACGTGGCGGTGGCGCGGCGCGAGTTCGACGCGCACATGGAGGCGCTGGGCAGGGTGGAGCACCGCAACCTGCTCCCCGTCCGCGCCTACTACTTCTCCAAGGACGAGAAGCTCCTCGTCTACGACTATCTCCCCAACGGCAGCCTCTCCGCCATGCTCCACGGTCAGCCTCACACCATCATCTCCTTTTCTTCTCTGAAACCAAATTTATTACGTAGTACAGTACATTGCATCGAATCGCCATCGCCGCCGTTGCCATCGTGATCGTGGGGAGATCGTCGCCATCGCGGCCGTCGCACTCGCAGCATCACTGCATTGCCTGCTACCCGCTTTGCCTGGCTTGGCTAGGATTGCTGCGTGGTGCGCCATCATAGGAACTGTCGACAAAATTCAGGCCGGCGACGCGCGAGAAATTCATCAATTCGTAGTAGGTGATAGTGCTCCTCCTTTACGCTAGCGACGAGGACACACAGAATGGCACCGTGCAGTGCAAGATTCTGCCGGAATTGTCCGGCATTGATGGTCGGCTGCAAGCAGGTGGCTACACTGAACGGTAGATGCGCGGAAATTTAATCGGAAAATTCCTCTCCCCGTAGCAGAAAAAGAGAAGGAACAATCGATGTCGATGTGACGGCATGTGTTGTGGACGGCCGACGGTAGTTGTGGCGCGCTTATCCCCTGCTCTCTCTCTCTCTCTCTCTCTCTCTTTTCGGCGCTGTTCCTTTTCTTTGATCCTCATTTGTTTTCTTGATCTTTTCTGTTTCGTCATCGCTTTTCTCTGATGCCCAAGTATGGTGCGATGGATGCGAGGTTTGGGCTGTAAAGCGATGATGGTCCTCACCTCACTGCTCACGCTGGCTGGGTGCGGGCCACAAATAGTTGGTTTTTTTTTTCACATTCCGATCCAGAAATGCAATGCAATTTGCTAGGGTACATTGAATAGTATGGAATGCTCGTTTGGTGTTCTCTTGGCGCCATATCTGTCGTTGCCATACAATACATTTGGGGGACACTTTTGCTGTGGCTGTGGGAATTGTCGCCCGGTGCTACTTGCTTCTACTGTTGATGAGTTCAGAATCGCAGTTGTCAAAGTTTGACAGTATGAGATTTTGACTAAGCTAAGGTCCTACGGCGGCAAGTGCCAATCTTGCATGTCCTCTGCATGTCTCCACTATGGCATATGGGTCCAGGCCCCAGTCAATGCTGACATCCACATATGCATGCATGACACAATCGGCAGCTTATAGCAGAATGCTGCCTCTGCGGGGCCGGCCATTCTGCTCGCCATTGATCCCCACTAGAGTACTAGCAAAAAACCACAATCTTGCATTTGGGAGGGTACCCGGCCTACCCCTCAGCAAAATAGCTATATGTGCTTCCTTGCTCTGCTTCTGAGTTCACAAATACATTTTGTATGTTCATGGTCGTTGGTAGTGTTCCATTGTGTTTTTTTAATGAAGCTTGTCTTCTGCATGTATGATTACCAACGCTGGTTGTGACCTACTACCCTTTCCGGTGTGTTTGAAGGTCTGTCATGAACAATTTTTTTTCTTTCGGTAAGTGGCATGTAGTAGTCTAGAATGTATCTGCCAGATGCGCTTATTTAGTGGCCGAATAAATATATGTACTTACTATATATTTCCTCTGTTTTATAGCCTCGTGTCGATTTAATTTCGGTCCTACTTAACCTACTACGGCAGCTGATTGATTGTTTCGGTTGTGGTTGTTGATGTCCAATGTACATGAGCTGCCCTCTTTGTTACTCCCTCCGTTCCGAATTACTTGTCGCAGGTATGGATGTATCTAGATGTATTTTAGTTTTAGATACATCCATTTCTACGACGAGTAATTTGGAACGGAGGGAGTACGTTGCAGCCTGCATTCCTCAGAGCCTGCGTTCTCTGTACCACATTTTGGTTGAAAAAACTAATTGTGTGTGACCAACCTCTGCCCTTTAATCATGGACAAGTTCAAGACGATTGATTTGGATTCTTCAATCTTGCATGACTCTGGGTATTTGAGATTAGCAGCAGACTATATAAGCATTAATTTAAGTTGTTAGTTCAAGGACGCGGCACTTCTTATTATTGGTTTCTTGCGCAAAGAAAATTATTCGTTTTGGTTCTTCACTATTGTATGTTTATACTCCCTCCATTCCAAAATATAGTGCGCCCGCGCTTCCCGAGGTCCAACTTTGACCGTAAATTTAACCAACAAGACCAACTGCGGCGGAAGAAAAAATTATATAATTGAAAACTTCTTTCGAATACGAATTCACTGATATAATTTTTGCTCCCGCCGCAATCGGTCTTGGTAGTTAAATTTACGGTCAAAGTTGAAACACGTAGATAGAGGAAGCACTACATTGTGGAATGGAGGGAGTATTTAACTAAGATATTGCCGAACCTAAAAAAAAAAGAGGCGTGGCAAACACCATGAAATGCAGTGATAGTTCTTGCAAAATTTTAGTTTTGCACTTTGCAATTTTGCTAGTGCCAGTGGTCAAAGATTTCTCACCGGGAAATTTGCATGCGCTTGCAGGGAGCCGGGGCTCCGGCCGGACGCCGATGGACTGGGATGCGCGCATGCGCTCGGCACTGTCCGCCTCTCGCGGTGTTGCGCACTTGCACTCCGCGCACAACCTCGCGCACGGCAACGTCAAGTCCTCCAACGTCCTTCTCCGACCGGACTACGACGCCGCCGCGCTCTCCGACTTCTGTCTCCACCCGATCTTCGCCCCGTCGTCCATCCGCGCCGGTGCCGGCGGCTACCGCGCGCCGGAGGTCGTGGACACGCGCCGTCCCACGTTCAAAGCCGACGTCTACTCCCTGGGCGTCCTCCTGCTGGAGCTCCTCACCGGCAAGTCCCCGACGCATGCGTCCCTCGAGGGCGATGGCACGCTGGACCTGCCACGGTGGGTGCAGTCCGTGGTGCGCGAGGAGTGGACCGCCGAGGTGTTCGACGTCGAGCTTGTGCGGCTGGGCGCGAGCGCCGAGGAGGAGATGGTGGCGCTGCTGCAGGTGGCCATGGCGTGCGTCGCCACCGTGCCGGACGCGCGGCCGGACGCCCCGGACGTGGTGAGAATGATCGAGGAGATCGGCGGTGGCCATGGCCAGACGACAACCGAGGAGAGCGCGCGGGGTACCCCGGAGGAGGAGCGGTCGAGGGGCACACCTCCGGCCGCCCCGACGCCATAATTCAGTCGGAGTAAAGTTAAAATTGCATAGGTATTGAATAGAGTGCTGGTGCCTGTATGTCATGTTCTTTGCCTAAGTTTTTCTTTTTGCAATTGTTATTCATTTTTTTACGGTTTCAGTCGATTTTTCGCCGGCGGTAAACAACCGACCGGAGAAGGAGACGACGGTGATGAGTTCGAGAGTTGACGGTGTAGGTAGCTGGGGGTTTAGCGGGTGGCGGATCAAGGCGGTTAGGCCAATGGAAATGTATATTTTTTGTGCCGTTCGCTCCCGTTTGTGATTGATATACTCCCATCCTGGACTCTGGAGTGAGTAGATGCGTGTTGTGCCGGGAGCAAGTTAACTCCGAAAAGAATCCATTTCTTGTTTAAGCATCAATAATACCATGCGAATTGTGTCACTGCTCACTGGTCTAGGCTAAATACTTGTACCTCGTCATTTTTGCCCTTTGCAAGTCGATGCAACAGCAGAGGTACATTGCCTTCACATGATTTCTTTCCTCGAGCAAATTATGCTGCATGGCCGTAGCTAAGGGCATTTTCGAGCAAATTATGCTGCATGGCCGTTGGTAAGGGCATTTTCAATGCAGAGGCGCTTGCTTAGGCGCTT
Source organism: Triticum timopheevii (assembly GCA_963921465.1). Classification (NCBI taxonomy): domain Eukaryota; kingdom Viridiplantae; phylum Streptophyta; class Magnoliopsida; order Poales; family Poaceae; genus Triticum; species Triticum timopheevii. The sequence goes on from OY997266.1 coordinate 323,279,077, forward strand.
GCACCATTAAAAAAAGGATTATCTACGAAGCACCGATGCAGAAGTCTGCCTTTCCAACGCAGGACTGACAGGTTGAGCGCTTAGCTCTTTTTTTTAGCGTCGATCTAGCCCCCATACCCTCGTCAAAACAGATGCATGCGGGAAAAAAGGTACAAGCGCCCCGGCGACCAGAGAGGTATCGATGCCAAAGGAAATCCTGGGATAGACCAGGAATCAAATCCTAGGATAGACCAGGGGAACGGCCGGGAAAGAGACCCTCGCGCCTGGGCTAAGCGCCCGCATTGTAGATGCCCTAAGAGCATCTACAACCGGAGCCCCATATCCGTCCCAAACATCCGGCCTACCCGGTCATTGTTCCGACCAACCGTCTGGCAAATGCAGCCCAAACATTTGGGCTGACTGGCCGCACCCCCATACCCAGTTTATTGTGGCGATATGAGGACATACAGTCGCGGTCGGGACCGTCCGTCATGTGGGTCTGGCCCACTATGGTTCACCATGACCCCACTTATATTCGTCCCCGTTGCTAAAAAAACATATATTCCTGATCAAACCGTAGCCACTCCACTCCATCCTCAACCTCCTGCCTAGCGATCTCTGGCCTTCACTTGAATGGTGGGCAGCGGATCCGACTCAGAGATCTCTCAATCCATCGACTAGGACCTGGACGAAGAGGAGTTAGCTGTCCGGCTGGCTCTCTGCCAATCTCGGGACCGCAGCTCCGCAGTCGGAATCGCTTCGACGTGAATCTATTGCACCCGTGCAAATGACGCTTGGATCCGACGGCGCCAGCGGCTTGAGGCGTGTGACCGCGACCTCGGAGGACGAGGTGACCATCAGTTAGCGACGCCACCCTTGTGGTGGCGCCTCGTCCCTGCTGTGCCGGGCTCCGAAACGGAGGTCAATGTCGGCATCTTTCACGGCCCAACCACTGCAGTGTGCTCACCGTGCGGGGAACTAGCCGCGACACCCCTCAAAACCGATGTAGCGGAGGTGGAGTCCCATGCCGCCTTGGACAGGAACGAGGAAGCCCTCCATGCCCGCATCATCGAGAAGTGGCAAAGGAAAGGAGGATGGCGCGTGCCCTCGCCAGGGAGAAAAGTCGGGCGGTCCATGCCATGGCTGGATTGCCCCCAAAGAGGAGATGGGATGGTGAGCTTTATATCCTTTTCAGTGATGTTCAATGGCAAAAAAAATAGAATCGTTCAAACCTAAACAAGGTTTTTGTCAAGGTGATCTGTTGGGAAACGTAGCATCCGATTTCAAAAAAATTCTTACGCTCACGCAAGATCTAGCAACGAGAGGGGGAGAGTGTGTCCACGTACCCTCGTAGACCAAAAGCGGAAGCGTTTGACAACGCGGTTGATGTAGTCGAACTTCTTCTTGTTCCGACTGTCGTGGTTCTAAGTCTGACAGTAGAGTGGGGGGTAGGTATGGAGAGGCAAGGTCCTAGCTATGAAGAGGTTGTAAACACAAGAGATGTACGAGTTCAGGCCCTTCTCTGAGGAAGTAACAGCCCTACGTATCGGAGCCCGGAGGCGCTCGAGTGGATTATGTATGTATGAATTACAGGAGTGCGAACCCTTTACACTGAGGTGGGGGTGGCTTATATAGTGCCTGCCAGACCCCTCCGGCCCTCAGTAATGCGGGGTTTAAAGTACATTAAGTCTGGGCGTTACTGGTAACGCCCCACATAAAGTGTCTTAAATACCATAAAGTCTACTTAACTACAGACCGTTGCGGTTCAGAGTGCTTCTTGACCTTCTGGTGGTCGAGTGAGTCTTCATGGTCGAGTCCTTCAAGTCTGTCGAGTGAAGTCCTCCTTGGTCGACTGGAAGGTAGTCTCTTCTAAGGGTGTCCTTGGGTAGGGTACTTAGATCAGGCCTATGACCCTGCCCTAGGTACATGACTCCATCATTAGCCCCCGAATGGATTGAGGCTTGAGTGAGGAAGGGTTGATATTATTTCCGACTGGCTTTTGCGTTCTGAACATGTGTTGTCTTGGGCCAATAATCTCTTTGTTGATAATCAGCAACTTTTCTTCAGTCGGCTTGATCCATTCTTTTCTTGCTTCAAGTGACTTTTTGAACTTAACAATTTCCGAGAGACGGATCGCGGGAGATCTCGCGCCTGACAGATCGATCTGCCGTTCGCGGATTTTGTGGGATACGAAATTTGGGGAAGCGCGCGAAGCGGGGCGGACCGCGGCGCTCGGATGGGATAGGGCATAAATGCCTCGATTCTCACGCCACCTTTTTCGCCACGTATCGCGTCTGCGCGACTGTTTCGGGATGTGATTGGATCGCTCGGGCCCGCCTGTCATCCACTCGGAAGTGATCTTATAAAGGCGCCCGGCGAGGGTCTTTGAACAGTATCTCTGCATTCTCTCTCTGCTCTCCTTGCTTCCGCCCACCGCGCCCGCTCTCGCTCCCGCACAACCGCTCCTCGCGCGCCTCGCTGGCAGCCATGGTGAAGGAGAAGACGGCGGCGCTGGAACGCGCGAAGAAGGCGTCGGCGACGGGGAAGGCGAAAGGGAGAACCACCAGTCGCGGCGGGTCTTCGTCTAGATCTCGTCTGCCGAACGGCTGGGTCCAAGGAGATTGGATCCGGTCGACCATCACGGAGAAGGATCTCCTCGACATGGCCAACGACGGGCTGATCCCCCATGGAGCAGCAAGGCTCCCGGGGAACGAGTGGCAACCCCAGCCAGAAGAGGGTGAGTGTGTCCTTCTGGCTACCCACGTCGACCGCGGGTTTTCTTTGCCGCCGAGTATTTTCTTCCGTGGTTTCTTGAACTTCTTTGGAGCGCAACTCCACCACTTCACTCCGAACTCTATCGCCTACCTTGACACATTTGTGTCCATGTGTGAGAACTTTCTGGGTTGCCGACCGCATTGGGGCCTGTTCAAGCACATATTCACGTGTCGCTCTCAGACCGTGAAGAAGGCGAGTCCAGATGATGACAAAACCAAAGTTATCCAGATGTGTGGAGGCCTGGGGATCCAGATGAGGAACAAGAGCACCTTCCCAGCCATGACGTTTCCCGAGTCGGTCAGAGGCTGGCAGTCGACCTGGTTCTACTGCCAGAATGAGTCGACGCCGGGGCAGTTGAGTGGACTCCCTCAGTTTACCATGGACCGAGCCAACAAACCCTCCTCTCTGAAGGTGATTCTGGAGGAGAAAGCCAACGTGAAGATGCTGATGGAGCGCGTAGTCCAGTTGGTTCAGGAGGGAGTGACGGGTATGGATCTCCTGGAGGTTTTTCTTAGGCGGCGTATCCAGCCTCTTCAGTTCCGGAGCCATTGCATGTGGTTGTACCGCGGGACCGAAGATGAGACTCGGATCAATCCAGAAGCAGTCGACGATGCCACGCTGGAAAGGTGGATGGCCGCGGTCACTGGGAACAAGGATAACCCTCGTGGAGCCAGGAGGATTCCTCCACTCGACCATCGCAGCATTCCAGACAAGGTATGCCCACTCTACCTCCAATTGTATTCTTGCCATACTTACTTCTGTTTTCTCCGCAAACTGGTCGATTGATCTTTGTCTTGATGTCTAACAGGCCCTCACCGGACTGTACTCGATGCCCAATGGAGCACAGACTCCGGCTGAAGAGGGAGAAGCGAGCGGGGGCGAGAGCCAGGAGGAGTGGGACTCGGATGCTGCTGAAGATGATGATGATGATGATGACGATGAGGAGGAAGAAGAAGAGGAGGAGGAGGAGGTCGCACCACCGTGCTTGGAAAGGCAGTCGAAGCTTACCCATGACCCTGTGACTGAACGTGGTAAGGGGGTTGCGACTGTCGCGCAGTCGACCAAGTGCCCTCGGACCACTTGTCCGATGCCGACTGAAAAGGCTCCGAAGCAGTCCAGGGTGGCACCGTCGAAGCCGACCAAGGTCCTGCCGAAGATGAAGGTGTCCATCCCCACCATATCAGGGTAAACATGCTGCTTGAGTCTTCTTGTTTTGTGCGAGCTTTATCTTTGATTGACACTTGAGTTAGCCGACTGATTTTTTGGAATTGCAGTGCTGCTACTTCCGATACCTCAGCCAGGGCTGACGATCATGAGATGGAGGATGCCGCAACCTCAAAACCTGGTACCACTCTCTTAATTCCGTTTTTAGTCGATTGACTCTTCGTCTCTAATTCTGATTCTTTTCTGTAGCTTCATCCAATGTCATTATCACCCTTCCTGACGACGACGACGAGGAACCGCTGAAGCACAGGAGGAGCAGGAAAGTGTCTGCCGGCAGGGCGGCCCAGGATGTGACGGCACCCGAGACTCTGGTCGCGGGGGAGGAGGAAACCACTCGGCACACCGTGTCCTTCGTGGTGCCACTGACGAGTGCTCACCCCGCTTCGTCGAGTGCCGCACAGCCTTCCCTCTTCATGATGCACCACATCCTAGAGGACCAAGCCAGTGCTGCAAAGGAAGTGATACGCCAGGCGGGGGTCATGATGGAGCAGGTGAAGGCCATCCGGGAGGCAAGCCAGGCAGCCTACGACGCCAGTTCTGCTCTTCAAAGCAATGTTTAGGTCAGTCGAATCGCCTGTTCTGTTAGGATATGCTATCAAAAAGCTTTTCTTTCCGGAATCCATAGCAATCACCCAGTGGGTGTGTCGATTGAAACTACGGTTTAGCGGGGGCACGCTGAGTGCACCCGCTGGGTGTAGTCCCCAAGGCTATGGTTGACTGCTGGCAGTCGACCATAGGCTTTAGAAGTTAAATTCTTCCGTCAGTCGTCTAGGTCGAAATGATTTCTCAAACCGGTGGGGGCACGCTGAGTGCACCCACTGGGTGTAGTCCCCGAGACTGTGGTCGACTACTTGCAGTCGATTACAGTCTGAAGAATATGTCTCGTTTTTTTTGGGTCGACTGGTCGACTCTATCTTTATAGAACTAGTGGGGGCACGCTGAGTGCACCCACTGGGTGTAGTCCCCGAGACTACGGTCGAATGTTTGTATTCGGCTGTAGTCTTAGAAACGCATGATTTTCGCTTATCCACTCGGAAGTGAATTATCTTTGACATTTTGTCAATTGGTTCTTCGCAGAAATCCTGCGACCTTGCGGCTCGTTATACTGAACTTGAGAACAAGCACATCCAGCTCGAGCTGGATCTGAAGCTGGTCCAAGAGAATCTGACGAAGGCGAAGGAGGAGACCAAAGGTATGTTCGGTGAGACCTCGACGACTGCTTTTGTCCTTCATCTGTTTCAAAATCTGACCTTCATCTGCTTTACAGGCAAGGTGAAGGAGGCCCAGAAGAAGAAAGATCTTGAACTAGCTGAGAAGACCAAACTTGCTGACGAGAAGTTAGCTTCGGTCACCAAGCTCGAAGAAGAAAATACTAATCTAAAAGCTGCTCTTGAGATTGCCAACAAGGAGGTTAGTCGACTGAAGAACGACAAGGCTGCTCTGAATGACAAGGCCAGTCAATTGGCTGGGAAGAAGAATGATCTGGAGGCCTTTCTGAGTGGACTTGCCAAGAAGTTGTTCCTCATGCTCGAAGGTAATCCTTTGCGTTAAACAGTTATTTTTACAGTGATCTTTCCATTCGACCATCGCCTTGACTCAGTGATTGTACTTGCAGAATTTTGCCAAAACTTTGAAGAGGAAACTAGTCGGCTGGAACCGAACCTGGACCCCGTCAACTCTCCAATGAACGATGAAGTTGCCATGAATGTGTTCCGACTTGAGTCTCGCGTTGCTGCTGTCGTTGACTATCTTGCAAGGCTGAAAGTCGCCACTTCCCGCATTGACACCACGCTCTGGTCCAGGGAGACACTCCAGAACGACCTCGAGTCTCTGATGGCTCGACTAAACATAGTTCCTGGTCGAGTGCAGGAGTGGAAAAAGTCCTCTGCTAGGTGCGGTGCAGATGTTGCTCTGTGTCTGGCTCGAGTCCACTGCAAGGATGCGCGAGAAGACAAGCTGGCGGCCCTTCGGGTGGCCAACACCAAGAAACACGACTTCAGGTCCTTCATGGAGACCTTCATCGCTGCTGCCACTCAGATCGCGGACAGAATTGATCTTGATGAGTTCGTTGCACCTTCCAGCCCTCCACAGGAGGTGTAAAAAACTTCTTTGAGCTCGACACTTTAAATTTGCCTCGGTATGCCGAGTGATTTTGTAACCGATAAACCTTAACAGGCTTAGTGCCTGAGCACTTTCGGTTCCCTTAGGTATCCATCTGAACTTGGATTCGACGTTTGAATACGCTTGTTTTTAGTTTGAAATGTCTTTTGCAGGTTTCAAAGCAAGGTGCTTACTGCAGTCGACTTTCTCTTCAATTTACTTAGGCAGGCACTGGGCTGCAGCTAAGCCTCCGAGTGAGAGGTTTGCTCTTCACTCAGTAGGATTTTTGTAACTTAGGCGAGCACTGGGCTGCAGCTAAGCCCCCGAGTGAGAGGTTTGCTCTTCACTCGGCAGGATTTTTATACCTTAGGCGAGCACTGGGCTGCAGCTAAGCCCCCGAGTGAGAGGTTTGCTCTTCACTCGGCAGGATTTTTATACCTTAGGCGAGCACTGGGCTGCAGCTAAGCCCCCGAGTGAGAGGTTTGCTCTTCACTCGGTAGGATTTTCACATTGTACTTGTGGTGTCGCTCAGAGGAGAGAGACGCAGTCGACCTGCACCTCGTCCTCCTTACGACCGCACATTGTACTTGTGGCGTAGCTCAGAGGAGAGGGTTGCAGTCGACCTGCACCTCGTCCTCCTTGCAAGCGCACGTTGTATTTGTGGCGTAGCTCAAAGGAGAGGGTCGTAATCGACCTGCACCTCGTCCTCCTTGCGAGCGCACATTGTATTTGTAGCGTAGCTCAGAGGAGAGGGTCGCAATCGACCTGCACCTCGTCCTCCTTGCGAGCGCACGTTGTACTTGTGGCGTAGCTCAGAGGAGAGGGTCACAGTCGACCTGCACCTCGTCCTCCTTGCGAGCGCACGTTGTACTTGTGGAGTAGCTCAGAGGAGAGGGTCGCAGTCGACCTGCACCTCGTGCTCCTTGCGAGCGCACGTTGTACTTGTACTTATGCGAGTGTTTAGACTGCAGCTAAGCCCCCCCCCCCCCCCCCCCGCGAGTGGGAGTCTGGCTCACCACTCGGTAGGATTTTATTCGAACTTAGGCGAGTACTTGGACTGCAGCTAAGCCCCCGAGTGAGAGTCTGGCTCACCACTCGGTAGGATTTTATTCGAACTTAGGCGAGTACTTGGACTGCAGCTAAGCCCCCGAGTGGGAGTCTGGCTCATCACTCGGTAGGATTTTATTTAAACTTAGGCGAGTACTTGGACTGCAGCTAAGCCCCTGAGTGGGAGTCTGGATCACCACTTGGTAGGATTTTATTTAAACTTAAGCGAAACGGGTTCGCAGCTAAGCCTTCCGAGTGGGAGTCTGGCTCACCACTCGACAAGGATTTTTTACAAACTTAGGCGAAACGGATTCGCAGCTAAGTCACCCACTGAGGGGGGAAATTTTACTGGACAAATAAAAAGTGACAAAAATTATGGGGAAATTATGACACTATTATTTTGCAATCCATGAACTACAGAAGTATTATGTTACAACTCATCCGAGTGGAAAACTTAAGTGTAAAATGGGCGGAGCAGCTCCGCATTCCAAGCCCGGGGCTCGTCGATATTGTGCTTGACGTTGTAGATACGGTATGCTCCGTTATGGAGAACCTTGGTGACGATGAAGGGCCCTTCCCGAAAAGGAGCAAGCTTATGTTGTTTCTGCTGATCCACTCGGAGAACTAAATCTCCTTCCTGGAAGGCTCGACTCTTCACATTTCTAGCGTGGAAGCGACGCAAGTCTTGTTGGTAGATGGTCGATCGGATCAGAGCCATCTCCCTTTCTTCTTCTAAGAGGTCGACTGCGTCCTGCCGCGCTTGTTCAGCTTCTGAATCATTGTAGAGTTCAACCCGAGGAGCATTGTGGAGAAGATCACTCGGCAAAACTGCTTCAGCTCCATAGACCAAGAAGAATGGAGTTCTCCCGGTCGACCGATTAGGCGTGGTCCGCAGTCCCCAAAGCACCGAGGGAAGTTCGTCGACCCATGCTCTAGCCGCATGTTTGAGATCACGCATCAGTCGGGGTTTCAACCCTTTGAGGATCAGGCCATTGGCTCGCTCTGCTTGTCCATTCGACTGCGGATGGGCGACTGAAGCGTAGTCGACTCGTGTGCCTTGAGAGTTGCAGAAATCCCTGAATTCCTCTGAGTCAAAGTTCGACCCATTATCTGTAATGATGCTGTGTGGGACTCCATATCTGAATATCAGTTCCCTGATGAAGCTGACAGCAGTACCGGCGTCAAGGTTCTTGATGGGTTTAGCCTCAATCCACTTGGTGAACTTGTCGACTGCCACCAGTACATGCGTGAAACCGCTTCGACCTGTTCTCAAGGGGCCCACCATATCCAACCCCCACACTGCGAAGGGCCAGACGAGTGGTATGGTCTTCAGAGCTGACGCAGGCTTGTGTGACATATTGGAGTAGAATTGATATCCTTCGCACTTGTCCACTATTTCCTTTGCCATCTCATTTTCCTTTGGCCAGTAAAATCCGGCTCGGTATGCTTTGACCACGATGGTCCGAGAGGACGCGTGATGACCACAGGTCCCCGAGTGGATATCATCAAGGATGATTCGACCTTCCTCTGGTGTTATGCACTTCTGACCGACTCCAGTCGCGCTCTCTCTGTACAACCGTCCTTTGATTACGGTAAAGGCCTTTGATCAACGGACGATCTGTCGAGCCTCTTCCTCATCCTCCGGGAGCTCTTTTCTCAGGATATACGCGATATATGGAACTGTCCAATCAGGAGTGACTACTAAGACCTCCATAACCAAGTCGACCACTGCTGGGACTTCTACTTCAGTCGGATCTGTGGCACTCTTGGGCTGCGGGGCTTCTTCGGTGAAAGGATCTTCTTTAACTGATGGAGTATGTATATGCTCCAGGAACACACCACTCGGAATGGCTTCTCTCTTGGAGCCTATCTTTGCTAGATCATCAGCTGCTTGATTTTTCAGTCGGGGTATGTGATGGAGCTCTAACCCCTCAAACTTCTTTTCCAGCTTCCTCACTGCATTGCAGTATCCAGTCATGGCTGGGCTTCTCACGTCCCACTCCTTCATCACTTGGTTGACCACTAAATCCGAGTCGCCATAGACCATAAGGCGACGGACGCCGAGTGAAACGGCCATGCGCAACCCATAAAAAAGGGCCTCATACTCTGCCTCATTGTTGGAGGAATCAAAGTGAATCTGGAGCACATATCTGAGCTTATCTCCTCTGGGGAAAACCAGGACAACCCCAGCACCGGAACCATTCAACATTTTGGAGCCATCAAAGAACATGGTCCAATGCTCCGAGTGAACTTCAGTCGGCTGCTGTTGTTCAATCCACTCGGCGAGGAAATCAGCTATTGCCTGGGACTTAATGGCTTTCTTTGCCTCAAACTTGATATCAAGGGGAATAAGTTCAATCGCCCATTTCGCCACTCGACCAGTTGCATCTCTGTTGTGCAAAATCTCTGAAAGTGGAGCGTCGCTGACGACTGTGATGGAATGATCAGAGAAATAATGAGCAACCTTCTTCGTGGTCATGTATATTCCATACACAAGCTTCTGATAATGAGGGTATCTCTGCTTGGATGGAGTTAAAACTTCAGATAGATAGTACACTGGGCGCTGAACTTTGAAGGCTTTCCCTTCTTCTTCCCGCTCGACCGTAAGTACTGTACTGACGACTTGTCCTGTGGCTGCAATATAAAGCAACAGAGGCTCTTTGCTGATTGGAGCAGCAAGCACCGGCTGGGTGGAGAGCAAAGCTTTTAGCTCGGCAAACGCTGCATCAGCTTCTGGAGTCCACTCGAACTTGTCTGCCTTCTTCATCAGTCAGTAAAGAGGCAATGCCTTTTCACCGAGTCGTGAGATGAATCGACTTAATGCGGCTAAGCATCCAGTAAGCTTCTGGACATCGTGCACTCGCATGGGGCGTTTCATTCGGAGAATAGTGCCGATCTTCTCTGGATTAGCGTCGATCCCTCGTTCGGAAACGAGAAAACCGAGTAATTTGCCACCAGGAACTCCGAATGTGCACTTTGATGGATTGAGCTTGATATCATACCTTCTGAGGTTGGCAAATGTTTCGGCAAGGTCAGTGAGCAGGTCGGAACCTTTTTGTGACTTGACCACGATATCATCCATATACGCTTCCACATTCCGACTGATTTGAGTGAGCAAACACTTATGAATCATTCGCATAAATGTGGCTCCAGCATTCTTGAGGCCGAATGGCATGGTGATATAGCAGAAGCACCCGAATGGAGTGATGAAAGCTGTTTTTATCTCATCGGGTCCATACAGACGGATCTGATGGTACCCGGAATAGGCGTCTAGAAAAGACAATCTCTCGCATCCCGCGGTCGAGTCAACAATTTGATCAATGCGAGGGAGAGGAAAATGATCTTTCGGGCAGGCCCGATTGATGTGCTTGAAGTCAATGCACATTCGGAGTGAGTTGTCCTTCTTAGGAACCATGACGACATTAGCGAGCCACTCGGAGTGGTATATCTCTCGGATAAATCCTGCCGCCAACAGTCGAGCCACTTCCTCACCAATAGCCTTTCTCTTCTGGACGGCGGACCGCCGAAGATGCTCTTTAACTGGTTTTGCAGATGAGTCGACTCTAAGACGATGCTCAGCCAGTCCCCTGGGAACACCTGGCATGTCGGCTGGCTTCCATGCAAAAATATCCCAGTTCTCACGGAGGAACTGGATGAGCGCTTCTTCCTATTTCGGGTCGAGTGTTGTGGAGATGTGGGTCGGGGCTGCATTGGGGTCGGTTGGGTGAATGTGGACAGGCTTCGTCTCACCGGATGACTGAAATGCAGATTCTGTGGCAGGCTTCTTGGCTCGCAGCAAATCACTCGGATCTGCGTTTTGCTTATACTCTTCAAACTCGACCGCTGTCACCTGGGAATCGGAAATCTTTGAGCCTTTCTGGAAACACTCTTCTGCCTTTTTCCGATCACCAGTGATAGTGATCACTCCTTTGGGGCCGGGCATCTTCAGCTTGAGGTAGACATAACATGGTCGAGCCATGAACCGTGCGTAAGCTGGTCTCCCCAATATAGCGTGGTACGCGCTCTGAAAATCCACAACCTCAAACGTCAGCTTTTCCTTGCGAAAATGTTTTGAATCACCAAACACCACGTCCAGAGCTATTTGGCCGAGTGACTCGGCTTTCTTTCCTGGTATAACTCCATGAAAGCTCATGTTACTGGTGCTCAGTCGGGACATCAGAATGCCCATTCCCTTCAGTGTGTCTGCATACAACAAGTTCAGTCCGCTACCACCGCCCATCAGTACTTTCGTCAGTCGAGTGCCTTCGACAACTGGGTCGACCACCAAAGCTTGCCTCCCAGGGGTGGCAATATGAGTCGGGTGATCAAACTGGTCGAATGTGATGGGCGTTTGGGACCATCTCAGATAACTCGGTTTCGCTGGGGCAACCATGTTCACCTCACGATTAATGACCTTCAGTCGACTCTTGCTTTCCACATCTGCGAAAATCATCAGAGTGGAGTTGACATGTTGATATCCTCCCTCATTGTCCTCCTTGTCTTCGGCCTTGTCCGACTCTTTTTCCTTGTCTTTGGACTGTTTCCCTTGGAACTGCTGGATCAGGAGTCGACACTGGCGAGTGGTATGCTTCGGGTAAATGATATTACCCTCCTCATCTTTCTTCGTGTGGATGTGACACGGCATATCCATCACGTCGTTTCCTTCTTTATCCTTCACCTTCTTAGGGTTCCAGGATCCTTTGGGTTTCCCTTTGAACTTTCCCTGAGTCACGGCCAGAGCCTCTCCAGGAGCTGCTGGTTCAGCCTTCCGTTTCTGCTTTCGACTGGTGTTTCCCTTCTCCGACTGACTCGGCTTGTACTTGCCGCTCCGGAGTTGGTCTTCCTCTTCGCCGTTGGCGTACTTGGTAGCAATCTCCATCATCCGACTCAGGGTCATGTCTCCGATTCGACCAAACTTCAAACTCAATTCTCTGTTCTTGACACCATCCTTGAAGGCGCAGACTGCCTGATGGTCAGACACGTTCTCCACGGTATGATGCAAAGTGATCCATCTCTGAATATACTCTCTGAGAGTCTCATTCGTCTTCTGCACACAGACTTGCAGCTCTGTCAATCCAGCTGGTCGCTTGCAAGTTCCTTCAAATGTTCTGACGAACACTCGGGACAGATCTTCCCAAGTGTAAATGCTGCTAGGAGGTAACTGATTCAACCACGCTCTGGCAGAACCTTCCAACATGAGGGGCAAATGCTTCATGGCCACCTCGTCATTCCTACCACCAATCTGGACCGCCACTCGGTAGTCCTCAAGCCAAGTTTCAGGCTTAGACTCACCAGTGAACTTGCTCACTCCAGTTGCCAACCTGAAATTGGAGGGAATCACCGCGGCTCTGATAGCCCTGCTGAAACATTCTGGACCAGAAACATGCACTCGACTGCTGGTGGGCGCATCTTTGTCGGGGCCACCCCGATGGGCTCTGTTTCGGTCGACCAAGCCTTGCAGGATGATGGATCGCACATCGAAGCCTGGTTCCCGGGGGTCGACTGGAGATCTTCACCCCACACTGAGTTGACGCCTGTCGTCCTGCTGCCGAGTAGCGTAAGACCCACCCCTCGGGGGAGGAGTGGGCACTCGACGCCTATCATCACGATCATGTCGGTCACCGTATTGGTCTCGCCGATTCTCACGTCCTTCACGCCGCAGAGGCGATCTGGGACTGTGAGCCGACTGAACCGTATTCGCAGCGACGGATCGACTGTGAATTCGGTTGCGCGACTGTGACACGGCTGAATTCTGATCTCCTGCTGCCCGGAGCAAATCTCTGATCTATATCAAGCCTCTGCCAGCTTCCGACTGAGAGGGCTGGATGGAGTCTGCTATACGGGTTGCAGCTGCTAAATTCTGGATCGGGGTTCGATATACCTGAGTCGGCGGGAAGAGCTGACGTCGATTGGCGTCGGGTGCTCGTTGCCACGCGCGCTCGTCGAGTGCTCGCTGAAGATTTTCCAGACGAGCGCGTTCAGCCAAGTTGGCCAAATGTGCCTCCTCCAAGGCGCGAGCCTCGGGAGTTTCTCCCACGATGGGAGTATGCAGGGCATCCATGTTCCTGCGGCGAAGCTCTTCTTTTTGCAGAGAATTGAGTGGCTCGGGTTGGTACTCTTCGTGCTTTTGTGCGGGGTCGCCTCCACCGTCTACTCCGCCTTCGTGGGCGAAGCCAGGAGGACTGCGAGGCCCGTTGACCATCAAGATTTCCGCCGCCGGATCACTGCTATCGCACTCAGATGCAGTCTCTATGGAGCCAGTCGACAGATCGAACAGGCCGTAGAGGGATTTGTCGGGCTCGATTGCCGCAACTTGGGCAGTGGCCGTCTGGCGAGCCACCGCGTGCCTCACCCACCGCTGGAGCCTCGACCGACCAGAGCGCTTGCGCTGGTGGGATACCGGGAGGGTGACCGATAGGGGAGTCGACCGATACGGGGTCGACGGTTGTCGCAGCAGAACGCCGCGGACACAAGCGCGAAAATGCATCGCACCGCGGACGGGGAGCGCATCAACATCAAGTGGAGCCTCTTGGAGCCAAGCGGAGTCGTCGGCGATGAAGGTGAGGGCGCCGAGACGGATCTCGCGACCCTCAACCAAAACTCCACCAACAGTCATGATGAAAGTACTCAGAAGAATCGCAACTTCTCCAAAAAATCGCTAAGACACCTGCCCCACGGTGGGCGCCAACTGTCGTGGTTCTAAGTATGACAGTAGAGTGGGGGGTAGGTATGGAGAGGCAAGGTCCTAGCTATGGAGAGGTTGTAAACACAAGAGATGTACGAGTTCAGGCCCTTCTCTGAGGAAGTAACAACCCTACGTCTCGGAGCCCGGAGGCGGTCGAGTGGATTATGTATGTATGAATTACAGGAGTGCGAACCCTTTACACTGAGGTGGGGGTGGCTTATATAGTGCCTGCCAAACCCCTCCGGCCCTCAGTAATGCGGGGTTTAAAGTACATTAAGTCTGGGAGTTACTGGTAACGCCCCACATAAAGTGTCTTAAATACCATAAAGTCTACTTAACTACAGACCGTTGCGGTTCAGAGTGCTTCTTGACCTTCTGGTGGTCGAGTGAGTCTTCATGGTCGAGTCCTTCAAGTCTGTCGAGTGAAGTCCTCCTTGGTCGACTGGAAGGTAGTCTCTTCTAAGGGTATCCTTGGGTAGGGTACTTAGATCAGGCCTATGACCCTACCCTAGGTACATTACTCCATCACCGACCGATCAAGCACCGAACGTATGGCACCTCCGAGTTCTGCACACGTTCAGCTCGATGACGTCCCTCGAACTCTTAATCCAGCAAAGTGTCAAGGGAGAGTTCTGTCAGCACGATGACGTAGTGACAGTGATGGTGAAGTGATCCGCGCAGGGCTTCGCCTCAGCACTACGTGAAATATGACCGGAGGCGTAAAATGTGGAGGGGGGCGCCGCACACGACTAACAAATGTTGTTGTATGTTCTAGCGGTGCCCCCCCATCGGATAGGTTGGAGGGGAGGAGAGGCAGCCAAGGGGGCGCCACAAGTAGGAGGAATCCTACTTGGGCGCCTCCCAATTCGGCCTCCTGATACGTCTCCAACGTATCTATAACTTTTTATTGTTCCATGCTATTATATTATCCATCTTGGATGTTTTATATGCATTTATATGCTATTTTATATGATTTTTGGGACTAACCTATTAACCTAGAGCCTAGTGCCAGTTTCTGTTTTTTCCTTGTTTTCGAGTTTTACAGAAAAGGAATACCAAACGGAGTCCAATTGACCTGAAAAATGACGGAGATTGTTTTTGGACCAAAAGAAGCCCACAGAGCATCGGAGATGGTCCAGAAGAGTCCCGAGGCCACTACGAGGGTGGAGGGCGCGCCCCCTACCTCGTGGCTTCCTCGTGGACCCCCTGATTTGTTCCAGACGCCAACACCTCTTATATATCCCCAAACTTCCAGAACGGAAAGAAGATCGGGAGTTCCACCGCCGCAAGCCTCTGTAGCCAACAAAACCCAATCGGGACCCTGTTCTGGCACCCTATCGGAGGGGGGATCCATCACCGGTGGCCATCTTCATCATCCCGACACTTTCCATGACGAGGAGGGAGTAGTTCACCCTCGGGGCTAAGGGTATGTACCAGTAGCTATGTGTTTGATCTCTCTCTCTCTCTCTCTCTCTCTCTCTCTCTCTCTCGTGTTCTTGATATGGCACGATCTTGATGTACCGCGAGCTTTGCTATTATAGTTGGATCTTATGATGTTTCTCCCCCTATACCTTCTTGTGATGGATTGAGTTTTCCCTTTGAAGTTATCTTATCGAATTGAGTCTTTAAGGATTTGATAACACTTGATGTATGTCTTGCATGTGCTTATCTGTGGTGACAATGGGATATTCACGTGATCTACTTGATGTATGTTTTGGTGATCAACTTGCGGGTTCAGTGACCTTGTGAACTTATGCATAGGGGTTGGCACACGTTTTCGTCTTGACTCTCCCATAGAAACTTTGGAGCACTCTTTGAAGTTCTTTGTGTTGGTTTGAATAGATGAATCTGTGATTGTGTGATGCATATCGTATAATCAAACCCGCGGATACTTGTGGTGACATTGGCATATCTAGGTGACATTAAGGTTTTGGTTGATGTGTGTCTTAAGGTGTTATTTTACTACGAACTCTAGGGCTGTTTGTGATACTTATAGGAATAGCCCAATGGATTGATCGGAAAGAATAACTTTGAGGTGGTTTGTACCCTACAATAATCTCTTTGTTTGTTCTCCACTATTAGTGACTTTGGAGTGACTCTTTGTTGCACGTTGAGGGATTGTTATATGATCTAGTTATGTTATCATTGTTGAGAGCACTTGCACTAGTGAAAGTATGAACCCTAGGCCTTGTTTCGAAGCATTGCAATACCGTTTTTGCTCACTTTTATTACTTGCTACCTTGTTGTTTTTATAATTTCATATTATAAAAACCTATATCTACCATCCATATTGCAGTTGTATCACCATCTCTTCACCGAACTAGTGCACCTATACAATTTACCATTGTATTTGGTGTGTTTGGGACACAAGAGACTCTTTGTTATTTGGTTGCAGGGTTGTCTGATAGAGACCATCTTCATCCTACGCCTCCCACGGATTGATAAACCTTAGGTCATCCACTTGAGAGAAATTTGCTACTGTCCTACAAACCTCTGCACTTGGAGGCCCAACAACGTCTACAAGAAGAAGGTTGTGTAGTAGACACCAAGCTCTTTTCCGGCACCGTTGCCGGGGAGGTTAGTGCTTGAATGTAGATCTTTAGATCTTGCAATCTAATCTTTTAGTTACTTGTTTTATCACTAGTTTAGTCTATAAAATAAAACTACAAAAAAAGGAATCGAGGTTGCCTCATATGCTTCATCTTTTTAATATCTTTCATGAAAATAAGGATTCCGATAATTGTGCCAAAGTGTTAGAAGAAGAATGTAATAAAATGTTTGGCATACAATCTTTCAATGATGAGCATGATTGCAATGTTGTTAGTATGAATTCCTTGAATATCCATGATGTTAATGATGAAGTAAATATTCCCTAGAGGCAATAATAAAGTTATTATTTATTTCCTTATTTCATGATAAATGTTTATTATTCATGCTAGAATTGTATTAACCGGAAACTTAGTACATGTGTGAATACATAGACAAAACATAGTGTCCCTAGTATGCCTCTACTTGACTAGCTCGTTAATCAAAGATGGTTATGTTTCCTAACCATAGACATGTGTTGTCATTTGATGAACGGGATCACATCATTAGGAGAATGATGTGATGGACATGACTCATCCGTTAGCTTAGCATTATGATCATTACAGTTTCATTGCTACTGCTTTCTTCATAACTTATACATGTTCCTCAGACTATGAGATTATGCAACTCCCGAATACCGGAGGAACACCTTGTGTGCTATCAAACGTCACAACATAAATGGGTGATTATAAAGATGCTCTTCATGTGTCTCCGAAGGTGTTTGTTGGGTTGGCATAGATCAAGATTAGGATTTGTCACTCCGTGTTTCGGAGAGGTATCTCTGGGCCCTCTCGGTAATGCTCGTCACTATAAGCCTTGCAAGTAATGTGACTAATGAGTTAGTTGCGAGATGAAGTATTACAGAACGAGTAAAGAGACTTGCTGGTAACGAGATTGAACTAGGTATGATGATACCGACGATCGAATATCGTGCAAGTAATATACCGATGACAAAGGGAACAACGTATATTGTTATGGTTGGCCATACAATCGCGATTCATAATGGAAAGGAACATATACCTATTTACATAACAAATCCTATGGTAGGTCGCAAATTGGGGGATTTCGTGCCTACTCGGCATTTCACGAGTTATGAAAATGCAAGAAAGGATACTAAATCTCGTCGTTAACTAAATTCTGAATAGAAAGATTAAGAAGAAAAAAAGATTCAAAATAAAGTAAAGGTAGGCGGGGAATAACCTTATTTATGACAAGTTTCAAACTAGTAAAGTATATCCCTAGGATAAAGAAGAAGAAAAGTGGGCTAAGGGAACTCGCAAGGAAAGTTCCAACCGATCGTCTACTTAAGTTCAAGAGAGTTTTCAAAGCACAAAACGTATCCCTATGTCTGTTTTCAAAGCACAAAGAGTTCTTGACGAGATTCGCTGGCGTTACTATGAGGAAACTGTTATGATACTGAACCTCATGCCCTATCGAGCATCTTATCCCATCTTAAAGTTGGTTTATTCGGCAGCCGCAAATGCTACTCATTATAGGGATTTTGACAAAGCAAATTTATTTATGACTAAAGCCGAAGTCAGTAGGAGTCCTATTATGAAGAAATTCAGACCTCGAGCTCGAGGACGTAGTTTCCCCATAAAAAAGCATGTGTCATATAACAATTGTACTAAATATAGTAAACAAATCTAAATAACCTTTAGATCCATCTAAGATTTGGATTCCCAGTAAAAAAATATAGAATAGAAAATATGGGACAAAAAATAAATCCACTCGGTTTCAGACTTGGTACAACCCAAAAACACCATTCCTTTTGGTTCACACAACCAAAAAATTATTTGGATGGTCTACAGGAAGATAAAAAAGTAAGGGATTGTATCAAGAACTATATACAAAAGAATAGGAAAAAGGGCTCGAATAGAAAAATAGAATCAGACTCAAGTTCCGAAGTAGTTACACATAATAGAAAAATGGACTCAGGTTCAAGTTCCGAAGTAATTACACATATGAAATCCAAAAAGAAATCGATATGATCCACGTCATAATCCATGGAGGTTGCCTCATATGCTTCATCTTTTTAATATCTTTCGTGAAAATAAGGATTCCGATAATTGTGCCAAAGTGTTAGAAGAAGAATGCAATAAAATGTTTGGCATACAATCTTTCAATGATGAGCATGATTGCAATGTTGTTAGTATGAATTCCTTGAATATCCATGATGTTAATGATGAAGGAAATATGCCCTAGAGGCAATAATAAAGTTATTATTTATTTCCTTATTTCATGATAAATATTTATTATTCATGCTAGAATTGTATTAACCGGAAACTTAGTACATGTGTGAATACATAGACAAAACATAGTGTCCATAGTATGCCTCTACTTGACTAGCTCATTAATCAAAGATGGTTATGTTTCCTAACCAAAGACATGTGTTGTCATTTGATGAACGGGATCACATCATTAGGAGAATGATGTGATGGACATGACTCACCCGTTAGCTTAGCATTATGATTGTTACAGTTTCATTGCTACTGCTTTCTTCATAACTTATACATGTTCCTCGGACTATGAGATTATGCAACTCCCGAATACCAAAGGAACACCTTGTGTGCTATCAAATGTCACAACGTAACTGGGTGATTATAAAGATGCTCTACAGGTGTCTCCGAAGGTATTTGTTGGGTTGGCATAGATCGAGATTAGGATTTGTCACTCTGTGTTTCGGAGAGGTATCTCTAGGACCTCTTGGTAATTCTCGTCACTATAAGCCTTGCAAGCAATGTGACTAATGAATTAGTTGCGAGATTAAGTATTACGGAATGATTAAAGAGACTTGCCAGTAACGAGATTGAACTAGGTATGATGATACCGACGATCGAATCTGGGGCAAGTAATATACCAATGACAAAGAGAACAATGTATGTTGTTATGCAGTTTGACCGATAAAGATCTACGAAGAATATGTAGGAACCAATATGAGCATCCAGGTTCCGCTATTGGTTATTGATCGGAGATGTGTCTCGATCATGTCTACATAGTTCTCGAACCCGTAGGGTCCGCACGCTTAACGTTCGATGACGATTGGTATTATGAGTTTATGTGATTTGATGACCAAAGTTTGTTCAGAGTCCCAGATGAGATCACGGACGTGACGAGGAGTCTCGAAATGGTCTATATGTAAAGATCGATATATTGGAAGGCTATATTCGGACATCGGAAAGGTTTCGAGTGATTCGGGTATTTTTTGGAGTACCGGGGAGTTATGGGAATTCATTGGGAGAAGTAATGGGCCTTATTGGGCTTTAGTGGTGGGAAGGGAGAAGGGCCAAGAGGTGGCACGTGCATCCCCCCTGCCCAAACCGAATTGGACAAGGGGTGGGGGCGCAACCCCCTTTCCTTCTCCCTCTCCCTCTCTTTCCTTCTCTCCTACTCCGAATAGGAAAGGGAATCCTACTAGGATTTGGGAGTCCTAGTAGGATTCCCTATGCTTTGCGCGCCCCCTAGGCCGGCCACCTCCTCCCTCCCTCCTTTATATACGGGGAGGGGAGCACCCCAAGGACACACAAGTTGATCATTTAGCCGTGTGTGGTGCCCCCTCCATAGTTACACACCTCGGTCATATCGTCGTAGTGCTTAGGCGAAGCCTTGCGCTGGTAACTTCATCATCACCGTTGCCACGCGGTCGTGCTGACGAAACCCTTCCTCGGCCTCAACTGGATCAAGAGTACGAGGGACGTCATCGAGCTGAACGTGTGCTGAACGCGGAGGTGCCGTACATTCGGTGCTTGGATCGGTTGGATCGCAAAGACATTCGACTACATCAATCACGTTAACTAAACACTTCCGCTTTCGGTCTACGAGGGTACGTGGACACACTCTCCCCTCTCGTTGCTATGCATCACCTAGATAGATCTTGCGTGATCGTAGGATTTTTTTTGAAATTACTGCGTTCCCCAACAGATGATATGCAAAGCTACAAGCTTGGGGATGCTATGTTTGATGAAGATGATATTTTTAGTTCCCCAAGTTTTGATGAGCAAATTTATTTTGATGATAGCATGCCTCCTATTTATGATGATTATATTGATGAAAGTTGGTTTGGAAGAGTCAATAATCTAGTTCACATCGCCATGTGATTTAACACCAGTAGTTCACATTATGTATGTGATTAACACCCATAGTTCACATCGCCATGTGACCAACACACAAAGGGTTTACTAGAGTCAATAATCTAGTTCACATCGCTATGTGATTAACACCCAAAGAGTACTAAGGTGTGATCATGTTTTGCTGAGGAGAGAAGTTTAGTCAACGGGTCTGTCACATTCAGAGTCGTATGTATTTTGCAAATATTCTATGTCTACAATGCTCTGCATGGAGCTACTCCAGCTAATTGCTCCCACTTTCAATATGTATCCAGATGGAGACTTAGAGTCATCTGGATCGGTGTAAAATCTTGCATCGACGTAACTCTTTATGACAAACTCTTTATCACCCCCATAACTGAGAAACATTTCCTTAGTTCTCACTAAGGATAATTTTGACCGTTGTCCAGTGATCTGCTCCTAGATCATTATTGTACCCCCTTTGCCAAACTCATGGCAAGGTACATAATAGGTCTAGTACACGGCATAACATACTTTAATAGAACCTATGTCTGAGGCATCGGGAATGACTTTCATTCTCTTTCTATCTTCTCCTGTGGTTGGGCTTTGAGTCTTACTCAATATTACACCTTGTAACACAACAAGAACCCTTTCTTTGACTGATCCATTTTGAACTTTTTCAAAAACTTTATTAAGGTATGTGTTTTGTGAAAGTCCAATTAAGCGTCTTGATCTATCTCTATAGATCTTGATGCCCAATATGTAAGCAGCTTCACCGAGGTCTTTCATTGAAAAACTCTTATTCAAGTATCCCTTTATGCTATCCAGAAATTCTATATCATTTCCAATCAAAAATATGTCATCCACATATAGTATTAGAAATGCTACAGAGCTCCCACTCACTTTCTAGTAAATACAGGCTTCTCCAAAAGTCTGTATAAAACCATATGCTTTGATCACACTATCAAAGCATTTATTCCAACTCCAAGAGGCTTGCACCAGTCCATAAATGGATCACTGGAGCTTGCACACTTTGTTAGCTCCTTTTGGATCGACAAAACCTTTTGGTTGCATCATATACAACTCTTCTTTAAGAAATATCCATTTAAGGAATGCAGTTCTGACATCCATTTGCCAGATTTCATAAAATATGGCAACTGCTAACTTGATTCAGGCGGTTTTAAGCATCGCTACAGTTGAGAAAATCTCATTGTAGTCAACACCTTGAACTTTGTCGAAAACCTTTTTTCTGACAAGTCGATCTTTGTAGATAATAACACTACTATCAACGTCTTCCTCTTGAAGATCCATTTATTTTCTATGGCTTGCAGATCATCGGGCAAGTCCACCAAAGTCCACACTTTGTTCTCATACATGGATCCCATCTCAGATTACATGGCCTCAAGCCATTTTGCGGAATCTAGTGTCATCATCGCTTCCTCATAGTTCGTAGGTTCATCATGGTCTAGTAACATGACTTCGAGAATAGAATTACCGTACCACTCTGGTGCAGACCGTACTCTGGAAGACCTACGAGGTTCTGTAGTAACTTGATCTGAAGTTTCATGATCATCATCATTAGCTTCCTCACTAATTGGTCTAGAAATCACTGGAACTGATTTCTATGATGAACTACTTTCCAATTCGGGAGAAGGTACAATTACCTCATCAAGTTCTACTTTCCTCCCACTCACTTCTTTCAAGAGAAACTCCTTCTCTAGAAAGGATCCATTCTTAGCAACAAATATCTTTCCTTCGGATCTGTGATAGAAGGTGTACCCAACAGTTTCCTTTGGGTATCCTATGAAGACGCACTTCTCTGACTTGGGTTCGAGCTTATCAGGTTGAAACTTTTTCACATAAGCATCGCAGCCCCAAACTTTAAGAAATGACAACTTTGGTTTCTTGCCAAACCATAGTTTATACGGCGTCATCTCAACGGATTTTGACAGTGCCCTATTTAAAGTGAATGTAGCTGTCTCTAATGCATAACCCTAAAACAATAGTGGTAAATCGGTAAGAGACATCATAGATCGCACCATATCCAATAAAGTGTGGTTACGACGTTCGGACACACCATTATGCGATGGTGTTCCAGGTGGCGTGAGCTGTGAAACTATTCCACATTGTTTTAAATGAAGGCCAAACTCGTAACTCAAATATTCTCCTCCACGATCAGATCGTAGACACTTTTATTTTCTTGTTATGATGATTCTCCACTTCACTCTGAAATTCTTTGAACTTTTCAAATGTTTAAGACTTGTGTTTCATTAAGTAGATATACCAATATCTGCTCAAATCATCTGTGAAGGTCAGAAAATAACGATACCTACCCGCAAGCCTCAACACTCATCGGACTGCATACATCGGTATGTATTATCTCCAATAAGTCAGTGGCTCGTTCCATTGATCCGGAGAACGGAGTTTTATTCATCTTGCCCATGAGGCATGGTTCGCAAGTATCAAATGATTCATAATCAATTGATTCCAAAAGTCCATCTGCATGGAGTTTCTTCATGCCCTTTGCACCAATATGACCTAAACGGCAGTGCCACAAGTATGTTACACTATCATTATCAACTTTGCATCTTTTGGCATCAATATTATGAATATGTGTATTACTACAATCGAGATTCAATAAACCATTTACATTGGGTGTATGACCATAGAATGTTTTATTCATGTAAACAGAACAACAATTATTCTCCGATTTAAATGAATAACCGTATTGCAATAAACATGATCCAATCATATTCATGCTCAACGCAAACACCAAATAACATTTATTTAGGTTGAACACTAATCCCTAAGGAAGAGGGAGTGTGCGCTGGTGATCTTATCAACCTTGGAATAACTTCCAACACACATCGTCACCTCGCCCTTAACTAGTCTTTGTTTATTTTGTAACTCCTGTTCCGAGTTACTAATTTTAGAAACTGAACCGGTATCAAATATCCAGGGGCTACTATGAACACTAGTAAAGTACACATCAATAACATGTATATAAAATATACCTTTGTTCACTTTGCCACCCTTATTATCCGCCAAGTATTTGGGGTAGTTCTGCTTCCAGTGACCATTTCCTTTGCAGTAGAAACACTCAGTTTCAGGTTTGGGTCTAGCTTTGGGCTTCTTCACGGGAGTGGCAACTTTCTTGCCATTCTTCTTGAAGTTCCCTTTCTTTCCCTTGTCCTTTTTCTTGAAACTAGTGGTCTTATTAACCATCAACACTTGATGCTATTTCTTAATTTCTACCTTCACCGATCTCAGCATCGCGAAGAGCTTGGTAATCGTTTTCATTACCCCTTGCATATTATGGTTCATCACGAAGTTCTAGTAACTTGGTGATAGTGACTAGAGAACTCTGTCAATCACTATCTTATCTTGGAGATTAACTCCCACTTGATTCAAGCGATTGTAGTACCTGGACATTCTAAGCACATGCTCACTAGCTGAGCTATTCTCCTCCATCTTGTAGGCAAAGTACTTGTCAGGGGTCTCATACCTCTTAACATGGGCATGAGTCTGAAATATCAATTTCAGCTCTTGGAACATCTCATATGCTCCATGGCGTTCAAAACATTTTTGAAGTTCCGGTTCTAAGTCGTAAATCATGGTGCACTAAACTATCAAGTAGTCATCATACCGAGCTTGTCAAACTTTCATAATGTCTGCATCTGCTCCTGCAATAGGTCTGTCACCTAGTGGTGCATCAAGGACATAATTCTTCTATGCAGCAATGAGGATAATCCTCAGATCACGGACCCAGTCCGCATCATTGCTACTATCATCTTTCAACTTAGTTTTCTCTAGGAACATATCAAAAATAAAACAGGGGAGCTATATGCGAGCTATTGACTACAACATTGATATGCAAAAACTATCAGGACTAAGTTCATGTTAAATTAAGTTCAATTAATCATATTACTTAAGAACTCCCACTTGTATCAAGTTTACGGTTAATACAATTCTAGCATGTATAATAAACATTTATCATGATATAAGGAAATATAAAATAACAACTTTATTATTGCCTCTAGGGCATATTTCCTTCATGATCAAGTTTCACCCCTATCTCTACATGTTGGCAGCAGAGGGCCTTTTAGGTCTTCTGCAATCCAGTGTTCACTCCTTACACCTTGCAGGCGTTAAAGTGGCATAGTCGGCACCGCTGGCTTATCACCTTTTGTTTGCAAACGACAACATGTTGTTCTTCAAGGGTTTGGGAGAATGGGTGGAGGAGGTGTCCACTCTATTGGATAAGTATTGTTAGGCTTCTATACAATCAATGGTGATAAATCGTCAATTTTCTTTAGTAAAGACTGCCCCAATGACACTCATCGATTGATAAAAAATATTTTGTTTGTTCCTAACGAATCCCAAGTGAGCGTTATCTCGGCTTGCCTTCAGATTTATTTTCATCAAGGAATGGATCTTTTAAGTACCTAAAGGATAGACTTCGGAAAAGGTGATTGGATGGATTGAGAAATCCTTGTCGGCTGTTGGCAAGGAAATTTTGGTGAAAGCTACGGCACAAGTTGTTCCAATTTTTTGAACGTCTTGTTTCAAATTACCAAGAGGGTTGTGTCAACATTTGACATCTCTTATCAGGAAGTTTTAGTGGGGAACCAAGGAGGGAAAACGCAAGCCAGCATGGTATCATTCGACACCATGACACAACCTAAATTCATGGGAGGCCTTGACTTTCGGGACTTCGAGATTTTCAATCTTGTGTTGCTTGTGAAACAAGCATGGAGAATTCTGGTCTCCGGATTCCCTCAATGCATGCATTGTTAAGGCCATATATTTCCTTACTTGATGCTCAACTTGGGTCTCACCCATCTCAGATTTGGAGAGCAACAGTGGAAGACCGGGATGTTTTGTCTCAATACCTTATCAAGGGGATTGGGGATGGCATGATCACTCATATTTGGAACGAAAACTGGCTCCCGAGGGATGATTTGATGAGGCCCCTTTTAACACGCACACAGGACCCGCCGTAGTTTGTTAGCGAGTTGATCAACCCTGATACTAGCTAGAACTGCAATTTGGTTCATTTAGTTTATTTTACCTTCAGACGCCAGTGTGATGTTCTATAAAAGTTTGTGTACCAACCAGTAGGAGGATTTTTGGTCATGGAATTCCGAAAGGAGCAACACTTTCTCAGCTCGCTCCTGTTACGACATGCTGGTGGCAACGGAGAGGTGAAGGGAAGTGTGGCTTGACGAGCTCCGAACCTTTCAAATGCAACCGGTGATGGGCATGGTTGGCGCAGATTATGGAATGTTGATGTTCCCGCAAAACTTCATATGTTTTTGTGGCGTTTGCCAAGAGTTTCACTCCCATCTGAGGATGTTTGGAAGCTGTAACATGTGTGTCTCGTTTGCTTACTCCTTGTGCAGCGCTGAAGAATCTTGGAAACACTCTCACCTTGAATGTTCCACGGGTCGATGTGTGTGGCCGTTGGTAGATGGGAATCTACTTGAGAAGATGATGGCAACGGACGAACCCAACCCCAAGTCTTGGTTGTTCTCTATGTCTGAGTCTGTATCACAGGAACAGCTGGTCCGCTTGGTAGTTACTTTGTGGGCGATCTGGATGGCAAGGAGGAAGGCGATCCATGATAGCATTTTTCAAACTCCTTTTTCCATGCATGAGTTTGTTAACCGGTAATTTCCGAGTTGAATGATCTGAAAAAGCTTAAGGTGACAAAATAACAAGTGCATGTGGCAATGTTTCCAGGGTTTGGAATTTTTCGCCGGTAGGATCTTTTAAGATTATCGTGGACGGAGGAGTGTCGAGGTCCGGGAGAACTGGTGTTGTTGTAGCAGTATGCAAGGATGAGCAAGTCCACTACTTGGGTCATCTGCTCTTGTTTTGCAAGGTGTTACTGACCTACCTCACCCCGGGCGTTCGGTCTTTTCGGTTTGTTCGGTTCGGTCTTTTCGGTCTTCCAGAATTGAAGACCGAAACAATTTTGGTCATGTCGGTTCTTCACTATTCGGTCTTCAGTCTTTACTATTCGGTCTTCGGTCCCGACCAAATAGACCTAATTAATTTGCTACAACTCATATTGATGTTACTTCCAGTACCAATACATGTTTATATTTGAGAGCAGAAAGTACCAACATGTTTATATGCAACAACAAGAAAGTACCAATACATGTTTATATGCAACAACAGGTAACAAAGTACCAATACATGTTTACATTTGAGAGCAAGTAACAAGATTCATATGACATAAAGTAAGAAGATTCATGATTCATGGTCCAGCAACAAGATTCATGCATGCATAATCATTTCTATCTGAAAGAAAGTAAGAAGATAATAAGCAACATCAGTCCATGGAATACACAAGCAGCAAACAACAAAGACCATCACCACATAGTACTTGACAACATAGTACTTGACATCAAACAGATCAAGTTTAGTACATGATTTCAATGCAACAGCAAACAAAAACATAAAGTTCCATGAGTTCAGTACTTGACATAAGCAACAAATAACATAGTACTTGACATGAATATAGTACTCTTCGGCCTTCACTCTCAGTTCTCAAGTCTCAAGTCACAAATTACAAGCACAAGATAACGAAAATAACACACATTCCACATGATTTTAGTTCAACCATGAGTGGATGGGGACATCACTTTGTTGGTCGACTTGGACACGCCTTTGACTTGGCCATGGAAGAAGCAACAACTCCACCATTAACCTTGGGCTTTCTCTTCACCTTGTCACCAAATTCTTCAATCAACTCTGCAATAAGTCAAGTATTCAATCAAATTCATAATCTTAATGTTGGTAACATCTTGTGCTAGTTCATTTGTAATCAACTAAAGTTGACAAGTCATGTATACAAACTTCTCCATATATTAGTTTGGTATAAAAGTACCTTTTTCCGCTAAAATTGACAAGTCAGGCACATATATTGGTATGTCATGCATATTAGTAATCTGCTAGTATGTCACTAGTTTTGTACAAGTAATCTGCTAGTATATCATGCATATATTAGTAATCTGCTTGTATGTCACTGGTTTGGTACAAGTAATCTGCTAGTATATCATGCATATGTTAGTAATCTTCTAGTATGTCACTGGTTTGGTAGAAGTAATCTGCTAGTATATCATGCATATTAGTAACTTCTACAATAAAATCAAATGTATGGAGAAGTTGGGAAATTGCTTTACCTTTTTCTAGTTCTTCTAATTCTTCCAAGTTCTCCTTGATGTCGACGGGATCTGTTGACCTTCTCAGCCAGTCTTGTGTACAAACTAAAGCATGTACCATAAATGGAGTTAGAGATGTCCTAAAGTCATCAAGTATGCGTCCACTTGTGCTAAAGGCTGACTCGGAAGCAACCGTTGTAATGGGGATAGCAAGAATATCACGAGCCATATTTCCCAAGATTGGGAACCTAGATGAATTCTCTTCCCACCATCCTAGGATGTCAATTGTTTTGTCAGGGTCGTCAGAGTCTTCGGCAAGGTATTTTTCAAGCTCGGATTTACTACTTGCACTTCCTCCACTATTATTTTGCCTCAACTTGTTTGCAATCAACTGCTTCATCAATACATCACAACCTAACATACCATAATTAGTTTAGTCTTAACATTCTGCAGACCATCTTTTATTCGGTCTTTTCGGGTTCGGTCTCTGTCTTTTTGGGTTCGGTCTTCGGTCTTCGGTTTTTATGCCTGGGGTGAGACCTACCAACTCTGGAAGCACTGGCATGTGGTGAGGGCCTGGTGTTTGCATTGGATCTTAACACTCAGAGATTACATATTGCTTCAGATTGCTAAAATGTGATTAATGATATTGCTGCCAAGCGAAGGGGGAGGGGGGCATGAAGTTGTAATTAGCGAAATCATAGCATCTAGATCCTTATTTGCGCTGTGTAATTTCTTCTATCAATAAATAGGCTCAAATTTTTATTTTTATTTTGTGAGAGAAACTTGTAATCTATTCATCAACATGGTAGTACAGAGAACACTAGAGATAATAAAAATTACAACTAGGTTTATAGACCACCTAGCGACAACTACAAGCATTGGAGCGAGTTGAAGCCGCGCTGCAGTCATCGCCCTCCCCCACCAGAGTCGGGCAAATCTTATTATAGTAGACAGTTGAAAAGTCGTCATGCTAAGGCCGCAAAGGACCAGCGCACCAGACCATTGCTGCTGAGGAGAGTTGTAAATCAGAAAGATCAAACCGTAACCACACGAATGAAGACAAACAAAAAGTAGATCCAAATAGATCCACCGAAGACCAGCACCGATCGAATCCCATGAGATCCGACGTAGACACACCTCCACACATCCTCTGACAACGCTATTCGCATCATCAGGACGGGGATAGGACGTGAGGGACATTATTCTTACCGAGGAACAACACTACTGCCACGCAGTCCCAACCAAGACGTCTAACAAAAATGACAACGGGTCTCTCCCACCGGCCGGGGGGGGGGGGGGGGGGGGATCATCGGAGGTGGGGCGGATAGGCGGCGGCGCAGGCGGGATGAGAACAATCTCTTAAAGAGGCTCGAATTATGAAGCTCACGATCTAGCTAGGTTTGCTACTACTCTAGATGCGGGGAGACATGGCTTGATCTCCCGCATGATGATCATCAATAAATAAAACCTAGTGGAGTGTGCTAATAAAAAAAACCAGCCAACGCTCTCCCCGGCAGCAGAACAGAACAGAATCGCATCAAAAGCAGAGACTAATCGATCGCTCCAAGATAGGTAGGGAATTGAAGAGAAAGGCGGTCGATGGAAATTTTGGTGAAGACACATGGTGACAGGTGCACTCGGTTGGGGGCTCCCCTCCTTCCATCATTCGTTGTGCCATGAAGCGAGCGTGCCCACTTCCCACGTGGCTGCCTTGCTAAAGTCGGATCGCGTCGCCCCCGCCTTTCCGCCATTGTCGCGCCTTGGATTGGGTAGGAGCATCATGCCTTGTCGATGGATGAGAGTTGGCAGCCTAATCATGTGGCGTCGATCGGGTAAGTTGCCAAGGATAAACTGATCATTTGTTTGTCCCCGTCTTCTTTAGATTCTGCAAACAAAAGCATCGGCCGATTACAGACAGTGATCGATGTAGATAAATGATGTTTATCAGAGTTCCTTCAGTGCAAGTAAACGTACAAAGCAGAACTTTTTTTTTTATCATTCAGGAAAAGTATTTTTTGCAATTCTAGGGACGCATGTATTTGCAACGAATGAATATTACAGTTTGCCGTTATTGTTTATACGTAGTGTTATGAACGGCATATTAGGGGCTTAGCCCAGCGGGTTGTGCCCCAAGTTATCTTATCGTTATTAGGGGCTTAGCCTAATTATCTTATCGTTATTAGGATCGTTTGCTTAGGAGTAAAGTAAACCTCTCTATATAAGGAGAGGAGATGTATCAATCTAATCAAGTAAGAAGCAATCATTATTTGCTCGGCTTCCCGAAGGGAGCCGGGAGACCTAAACCCTAGCCGCCTCTTGCCAACGCCGCCGCCTCTCCCCTCGCGCACGACGGGGCCCAGTCGCCGGCGTCCGCGAGATCGCCCACGTCCAGCCCCCTCCTTCCCCTACAACCTCCGGCCTAGATCCGATAGAACCCTAGCTCCTACCAATTTGGTATCAGGTAGTTCGGTTCCGATCATGACTACACCATCACCCAACCCGTCGCTGCCTGTCACCACCGCGCCGCTGCCTCTCTCCACCGCGCCGCTGGACTCCACCGCCGGCGCCTCCACCGGTCAGACGCCGCCGCCCTCCACCGCGTCGTCCATCGCTGTCTACTCGTCGACGGTGATGACCGGGATCCTCAACGACCTCGTCACCGTCGTCCAGGGCATACGCCTCTACCTGGCCGGGCCCTACGGGCAGCCGCCCCCCTTGCAGCAGGCCGCCGCACCTGGGCCGGTCGCCGTGCCCTAGTACGCGGCCACCACGGCGCCGATCGGGCCTCTACACCACCACTGGCCCGGTCAGCCGCCGCCCGTTGTCGCCCCCCACTGGCGGCAGTGGCCGGCTCCGGCGATCGCCGCGCCCCCGACGCCTCCCGGGTCCTGGCAGCCGCAGCCCCAGCTGCCGGCCCCACCGCCTCCCGCTGCCGCGCCTCAATGGCCACAGTGGCTGGCCCCGGCACTCGCGGCACCCCCCACGCTACCCGGGTCTGTGCCGCCGCAGCTGCCGGCCCCGCCACTGCCCAGCACGGGGCCCGGGTCACCCTCGCAGGGAGGCGTACCGATACAGCAAGTGCGCTTCCCACCACCGCCGTCCCCAATACCGGCCTGGCTGACCGGATCATCGACGCCACCCGTCTACACGTCAGTTGGAGACCCGCCGGCACCCACTCTGCAGTTAGGCGATATCTCCGGCTCGGCGGGGCACTCCACGGGCCGCGGCCATACTGGCCGGGCGCCCCAATCCTCGCTGCTTCGCACCTCCGAGCCAGTCGGCCACGGCGCTCCGACTCAGACACCGCCGCGGTTTGCCACACTGGATTTCGCCACTTATGACGACACGGAGGACCCCCTCAACTGGCTCAACCAGTGCGAGCAGTTCTTTCGCGGGCAACGCACCCTTGCCGCGGAGCGTACCTGGCTCGCCTCTTACCACCTCCACGGCGCGGCACGGACCTGGTACTACGCCCTCGAGCAGGACGAGGGCAGCATGCCCCCTTGGGAGCGCTTCCGCGAGCTCTGTCTCCTTCGTTTTGGGCCACCGATCCGCGGGAGCCGCCTGGCAGAGCTAGGCCGCCTTCCCTTCACCTCCACGGTTCAGGACCTCGCCGACCATTTCTAGGCCCTGGCATGCCACGCGTTGGGCGTGACGGCACAACAGCGGGCTGACCTCTTCGTCGGTGGACTTCCGGATCGCATCCGCGTGGACGTGGAGCTTCGGGGACCCCAGGATCTCCAGACGGCCATGTACTACGCCCCCGCATTCGAGCGTCGCGCGGTGGCCATCCAGCAGGCATCACCGTCCCGGGCCGCTGGGCCGCTACTCTGGCCGGATGTTCCCGCGCAGGGTCGGCCTGCTCAGGCTTCTGCGGCACCCCTCACCGCGACCGCGGCCCGCCCGTTCCGCCGGCTAACCTCGACCGAGCTACTCGAGCGTCGCCGCCAAGGGTTGTGCTTCAACTGCGACGAGCCCTACACGCCCGGCCACGTCTGCCCGCGACTCTTCTACCTGGAGGTTGCAGACTACATTGAGGAGGACGCCGTCGCCGCCGACCTGGCCGCCCCAGCTGTCGCGAAGGTGTTTGACGCTGGTTGATCAACTCGAGGAATTCAGCAAGCGCTTCCCCATCTTAAAGCTCGAGGACGAGCTGTTTGTGCAGGCCGGGAGAAGTGTTATGACCGGCATATTAGGGGCTTAGCCCACTGGGTTGTGGCCCAAGTTATCTTATCGTTATTAGGGGCTTAGCCCAATTATCTTATCATTATTATGATCGTTTGCTTAGAAGTCAAGTAAACCTCTCTATATAAGGAGAGGAGATGTATCAATCTAATCAAGGAAGAAGCAATCATTATTTGCTCGGCTTCCCGAAGGGAGCCGGGAGACCTAAGCCCTAGCCGCCTCCTGCCAACGCCGCCGCCTCTCCCCTCGCGCACGACGGCGCCCAGCCGCCGGCATCCGCGAGATCGCCGCCCCCTCCTTCCCCTACAACCTCCGGCCTAGACCCGGTAAAACCCTAGCTCCTACCATAGCAATAATCCGCCCAGCAAATCTAGACCATGTCGTGTCTTCTCACAAATCCCCAAAAGGGCCAGAGACTCAAACATTCTAATATAGTACAAAAAAGAGCAAACTAGGGAGACACCAGAGAAGTAACGTGTCTCTCGGCGTGCAATCCCTGGTTACAGAAACCCAAACTTTACACTTTTGCCAACAGTAGCACTATGTACTCGCTCATTTTCTGATTGGAACCTTCTGATCCAAGAATAGCCATCTGGTGATGAATATGAGCAAGTTGATATATGTGCAAACGCTATGTAATGTAACTATGTGCAGCTGCGTTATTTACTGTGCAGCAGCAAGCAAGCCTAGTAAACTTTCTACCGTGCCTGTGTCACTGAAACTGCCATACATGTTTAGCAGGGACTGTATCACGGATTTGGACAACAATAGGCCCTTCTTTACAATGCACGCATGCATTGCCTTTCCATATTGTACTGAGGCTGCAGCCTTCATGGCAACAAGTGCTGCGGAGAAAATTGTTGGACTTGGTGCTGGCTCTACTTCTTGCATCTTGCAGCATAGATTCATTACCTCGTAGTGCATACCATTTCGAGACAAGCTAGTTATTAACAGGCTCCATGTGCGTAGATTTGGGCGTGTTTTTGTTAGCAGCATCTCATTGAAGATCTCTAGGGCCTCATTAATCTGTTCATTCTTCATAAAAGCTGAAATGACTGAATCCCAGCACGCTGCACTTGGAGATATGCCCTCATGCTGCATCTGATATAAAACCTTGAGAGCCTGAGAACTCATCCCACGATCTGCATAAGCAGAAATCATCACTCTCCACATGACCATGTCTCTGCAACTCATGACATCGAACAGCCGGCGTGCATGTTCAGTCCTTTCACTACTCATATATAACTCTATCAGGCCACAAGCAACTGCTTGGTCTGATTCAAGGTTGTTTCTAACTGCATACCCGTGAGCAACTCTGCCCATCTCCATACCACAGGATGTCATGCAAGCCATGATAATGGACGCCAACGTCACACAATCAAACCTAAGGCCAGACTGGAGCATTCTTCGACAAGTGATCAAAGCCTTGTCGGTTTGCCCATCCTGCAAATACCCAGAAATCATCAAATTCCATGTAACAGCGTCTCTTTCAACCATCTGCTCAAACACGGCCTCCGCAGCCTCGACCAGCCCAACCTTACAGTAAAAGTTGATGATTGAGCTCCCCAAAATCACATCCATCGCCAAGCCACTCGATACGGCGACGGCATGGCCCTGCCTACCCCAATCAAGAGCTTCAAAATCGGCTGATGCAGACAGAAGGCTAAGAACGCTCGCCCTCGTCGGCAGCACGCCTTCAACCCTCATCTGGTAGAACAATTCCACAGCATCATCGATTCTCCCATTGTTTATATACGCCATCAACATGGAGTTCCAGGTCACCACCGTCGTCTCCGTCATTGCATCAAACACCTCCCGCGCGTCATCCACCTCGCCGCACTTCCCGTAGAAGTCCACCAGGCTGCTCAACACGTATACGCATTCCATGAACCCCGCCTTCCAGGCGTACCCGTGCAGCGCCCTCCCGGTCCCGACCATCCCGATCCCGGCGCATGACTTCAGCACGCTGGGCACGACGAAGTTGTCCGCGGGGACGCCCGCCTGCAGCATGTCGATGTGCCCGTCGAGGGCCCTGGCGTGCAGCCCGGCGCGGCTCCATAATCCGATGACGGCGGCCCAGGCGAAGGCGTTCTTTTTGGGTAGCGCGTCGAACACGCGCTCGGCGTCCGCCAGCGCGCCGCATCGGGCGTAGAAGACAGCGAGCTTGGTGCCGATGTAGGCGTGGCGGCAGTAGTAGGGCCCGCGCTTGACGGCGGCAGCGTGCACCTGGCGTCCCGCGCGGAGGGACCCCGCGGCGACGCAGCACTGCAGGAGGGACACGTACACCTCCGGGCCGACGGCAACGGCAGCGCCGGGGCTCGACTGGCGCTCGGCGCGGGAGACGAGGGCGAAGGCGTCGCGGAGGCTGCCGTGGTCGCTGCCTTGCTGGGAGAGGGAGGCGAGCGCGGCATGGAGAGGGGCGGGCCGCGGGGACTCGTGGGGTTTGGGTGGGTAGGGAGTGGCGGGAAGGGGGAGAGGAAGCGGAGCCATGGCGGTGCCGTGCCATGGAGTTCGGAAGCGGAGGATAAAGGGGTAAGGGCCGTGGGGTTGATGTTTAACGGACTAATGGGCCTCATAAAACTACTTGTTTTTTTCTGTTTCTCATTTTTACTGGGCTGTACGTGTATTCCTGAAAGAAATGGGCTCCATTGCCCGCTGATACCACGAGTCCACGACACCTATGCAATGCTGGCCTTTTTCCCTTAAAAAAAGGGGTGATGATACCCCTCAAGAAAAAGGGAGACCTCCTATATGCCGCATTTTGCGGCCAATAGGTCGCGCGACGCACAGGGGGCGTGCACCTGGGCCGGCCCATTCGCTGTCCGGCAAGGAATGAAAAATTCGCCAAATAAGAAGTGCTGTGGTGGGGATTCGAACCCACGACCTTACATAGCCGCACGCTCTGATCTAGCCACTGCGCCAGGCTAGTTACTTTGTAAGAAAAGCAGCGGGAGCTTAAATAAACGGCCACAGCGGCGAAAAGTATAAACCAATTCGGCCAAGTCCCTAAATTAAAACCAGTTAAGCCAATACAAAATTTCAAAACTGCAGTATTTTTTGGAATATGTGAACAACTTTCGGAAACAGGAACAAAATTTTGAATTAGTGAAATAATTAAACATGCGGACAATTTTTTGAATTTGCGAACAAATTTTGAAACATGACATTTTTTTAATATGTGAACAAATTTTATGAAACGAACAAATTTTGAATTCCCCAAAGAATTTTAGAAAACATGAACATTTTTGGAATTTATGAACAATTTTTCAAAGCACGAATGATTTTTGAATCTTGAGAACAAATTTGTAAGCGTGAACATTTTTTGAAGCACGAACATTTTTTAAATCTGAGATCAAATTTTGAATTGGAGAAATTTTTTGAAAAATGCTGAACAAATTTGGAAGCGCGAACAATTTATTAAAGCACGAACAATTTTTGAATCTAGAGAACAAATTTTGAAAAAGTACGAACAAATTTGGAAGCATGAACATTTTTTGAATATGTGAATAAAAAATTGAAATCTGGTACATTTTATGAATTTCAAAAGTTTTGAACTTTTTTCTGTAACGGGAACAACTTTTGAAAACAGTAACATTTTTGAAAAATTGTTACAAGAATATTTTCTAAAATGCCCAAACATTTTTTTTGACATGCGAACATTTTTTAGAAACACGAACAATTTTTGAATTTTCCGAACAATTTTCAAAAGAAACCGGAAACAGAAAAAAGAAAACAAAAAAAGGAAAAAATAAATGAAACAGTAAAACAAAAGAAAACAAAAAAAAAACAAAAAACTGGTGTAAAAATAGAAAAACCGGTTCAGGGAACCTTCTGGAAGGTTCCCAAAACCGGCTGCCTCGCTGTGGGAAAGTGGGCCGGCCCAGTATTCGCGCTCGGGGGGATCGCCTGTGCGAACGGTCGACATTTTGACGCAGTTAGCGTCAAATAGGATTTTCCAGAAAAAGGGCCAGTCGCCGCGCGGGCGTGCGATTTGAGTGTCAATGACGGAGCTACAACAAGGCCGGATGGGCCATGGCCCGCCCAACATTTTGAAATTTGTACACATTTTTTTTACTGTTGGCCTAAAGGTTATTTCTTTCATTTTGGCCCGCCTAGAGTTGGGCTTCAAGCTCTGCTATTGTTGAGTGCCCCGCGTCGTTGGACCCCCCCTCCCTCCCCGGAATCATCTCCTTCCTCGCGTTGGCACGTGCATTGCGTGATTCCCCTCCCTGATAGGGACACCGTGGCCATGGTCGTCGAGCTCCGCGTGAAAGGTGACACCATGGCTTCTAGGGAACCACCATATCCAAGGTTCGTCGAGCTCTGCCACCGAGCACTGTTGTGTCGATCGCAGCTCCTTGTCGACCGAGATTGTAACACAATGGCTGGTTGCGGAATTGGTTGACGTCGGTCGTAGCAAATGCCATTGCCGGTTGTAGCACTGGGCTCACCCCAATCACTGTTGTCGCAACTTTTGTAAATGTAGGTTACCGCTCTACTGGTGGTCGATTCCAGCTTTTGCCGATGCCGGTTATAGCTTTCTCGATAACAGCTACAACAACCACCATTGCCGGCTGTAGCATCTTGCGGTCATGGTTCCAACTCTATGGTCGGTCCGTTCCTGTAAATGTACACATAGTTGCAGCAAACAATGTCGTCGGTTCAAGCTTCTCTCCATCGTAGCACCTAGACGTCGTGACTTTTGTAGACCTTGGTTGCAGCTCTGCTGGTGGCCAGTTCCAACTTTTGTCGATGCCCATTGAGCTTTCTTGACAACAGTCGTAGCAACCGCCATTGCCGGTTGTAGATCTCGCGGTCATGTCCAGCTCTATCGCTGGCCTGTTCTAGCAAATGTACACACCGTTGCAGCAAACGACGTCCTTGGTTCTAGTTTTTCTCCATATTATAGCACCCAGAGACACCACTTCCTACAAACGCTATAGGGATCAAGAAATTTGCCGTCCGTGGAGCTCTTTGCCATCAGCTTTCTTTTGGGGCTAACAGCAAAGACGACCTTTTGCCGTCAGCTGTTGATGGTAAAGAATGGCTGACGGCAAAATTGAGAAAAAATAACAAGAAATTTTTACCATTGGGAAAGAGCTCACTTTGTCATCTGTTTTTATTTGGCTGACTACAAAGACTGACTTTGCCATCTGATTTGATTTGATTGATGGCAAAGAAAAACTTTGTCGTCTGTTTTTCTCTGCTGACGGCAAGGAGCAAGCACGTCTCGCGGATCGATCACGTGAATCGATGATGTGGCAGGGGAAACCACCCCTACCACGCATGCATGTACCAACCCGGCCCCAACCCCTAGTGTCGGTGTCAAAACCGGCAGACCTCAGGGTAGGGGGTCCCGAGCTGTGGATCTCGGACAGATGGTAACAAGAACAGACAGACGATGTTTTACCCAGGTTCGGGCCCTCTTGATGGAGGTAAAACCCTACGTCCTGCTCTTGTCTAGATTAATGGAGGTGTATTGAGTACAGAGTTGATCTACCTCGAGATCGTAAGATGTGATCTAACTATAGGGCTAGGAGAATGATATTGCATTGATGTGCCCCCTACGGGATAAAACCCTTGGCTTATATACATGTCGGGTAGGGTATTTAGGGTTACAAGGTTGGTATCTAAGATAGAGGTGGTAGGAGAAATCTTGGAGTATACGTCAAGTCTTCGGTGGAGGTAGTCACAATCACGCCCCTTGCATATTGCCTCCGGAGTCCATCTTGAGCACGAACGAGAGCCCATCGGCCCAACTCAAGGGGCATGGGCCGACTAGGTTAGCACCCCCTAATCCAGGACACCATCAGTAGCCCCTGAATGGGTCTTCGACGCCAAAGACGACATTGCTGGACTTCAGATCCAGAGTCTTTTGCTTGACAGGCGAGTTCCCCTCTTAAGCAGTCTTCAGACATCAATAGTCCTGCCAGGTGGACTCAAACTTGCCACGCGTGGCTCCAGTCTCTGATCTTGGTGACCATACGTTTACGGGGAGGCAAGTCACTCTATGGCGAAATTTCGAAGCGTTGGCCTCTTCCCCTTTATATTCATGGGCTGCTAGTGCAAGTTTACCGCACCGGCCCAGTCCTTCCTCTCTAAGCCACTTGCACAAGTCATTCCCCTCTCTCAAGCCCATCCTCGAGAGTTTCCCATGGGAGCGACGCAGGCTCCTGAAGGCGTCTTAACGGCCCTGCGAGAGGCGATTGGCCCAGTTGCACTTTCTCGCGCCTTCATCTAGAGCGCCTAGCCAAGCACGGTTATCTGCCAGATTTAGATCTGGCAGCGACCCACGCAGGATTGACATCCATAAACGGTCAAGTGTATGCAGCGAATCACCCATCCCCCCAAGAGGGCGAGAGGGTATGTTTCATTTCCTTTTTACTACGCAGTTTAGGGTTTCCCATTCACCCCTTCCTCCGGGGTGTGCTGGAATTCTACAGGCTGCAGCTTCATCACCCCACCCCAATGTTGTTTTACATATTGCAGGGTATGTTGCACTTTGCGAGATGCACCTCGGATGCAAGGCACACTTTGAGCTGTGGCAAAAATATTTCTGCATAATGTCGCGTTCCCTTGTCGAGAAGTTATATGAGATCGGGGCAGCCGAAGTTTGTCGAATCGAGGGGACTAAATACCTGCCAGCCACTCCTCGGGAGAGTACCGACGCCTGGCCAACCGAGTGGTTCTACATAGACGATGTCCCTCTCTCGGAGCCAGTTTGGCACGGACTCCCCTCGTTTTCCATAGAGCCCCCGAAGAGGTGGTATAGCTAGAGGCCAAAGGGCCCGGCCTCAGAGGAGAGTGCCGAGGTAACCAAGCTAGCGGCTCAAGTGATGCAGCTGACGTGCACCGGTTTGACCATCGCTGACGTAATGGCCACAACGATAGAACGAAGAGTCCAACCACTTCGGCAACTTCCACCCTTATTGTGTGAGTTCAACGGGACCAATGATTCTTCACGAACCATTCGGGAAAGTCTTTACGACCAAGCAGCCTTTGGGACAGCGCTGGCCGGCATCTATCAAGGGATAGCAAGGACTTTGCCCGGCGACAGTTCTGCGACGGACTGTCCTATTACAATCCCGCTGAAATAGTAACTTGATAACCCACATGTATAGGGGATCGCAATAGTTTTCGAGGGTAGAGTATTCAACCCAAATTTATAGATTCCACACAAGGGGAGCTGAGGGAGTCCTGGACTAGGGGGTGTCCGGACAGCCGGACTATCAATGTCCGCCGGACTCCAAGACTACGAAGATACAAGATTGAAGACTCCGGCTCGTGTCCGGAAGGTACTTTCCTTGGCGTGGAAGGCAAGCTTGGCAACACGGATACGTAGATCTCCTACCATTGTAACCGACTCTGTGTAACCCTAGCCCTCTCCGGTATCTATATAAACCGGAGGGCTGTAGTCCGTAGGACAACATACATTACAACAATCATACCATAGGCTAGCTTCTAGGGTTTAGCCTCCTTGATCTAGTGGTAGATCTACTCTTGTACTACCCATATCATCAATATTAATCAAGCAGGACGTAGGGTTTTACCTCCATCGAGAGGGCCCGAACCTGGGTAAAAACATCGTGTCCCTCGTCTCCTGTTACCATCCGCCTAGATGCACAGTTCGGGACCCCCTACCCGAGATCCGCCGGTTTTGACACCGACATTGGTGCTTTCATTGAGAGTTCCTCTGTGTCGTCACTGATAGAGCGGATGCCTCTGCCCGTCTTCAAAGACGGTGTTTTCACCGGAGGGGCCTTGGCCGCCGGCCAAACTATTCGGCTTGGTAGTTTTCTCATGACCGCCTGTCCGGCCGCCGCTTCGGCAACGACTTCTCAAGTCGTCGAAAGCAATCTTCGCGTCATCCCTAAAGCTGCCGAACAGTTAGATCCAATAGAGCTCTCGTCTGTTAACGAGCTCTTGGATCGCATCACCGCCCTGGGAGTCGCTACGGACTACAACCAGATTGGGCTTAAAACCGATCTGAGAGAGATTAACTCTCCCCAGGCCACCCACCACGTCGCAGTGGTGGAAGAGCAATACGGCAACTCTTTGCCAGTGTTGAAAACAATTCATGTCCGGATTCCCGAACCCTCCATGCCGGATTCCCGCGGAGGGACGGACTTCGATCGAGCATCGAACTTATCCCGGACTCGCTGGATTGTCCCCAGCAAACCATACTTCCGAATTCGGAAACCCCTTGGCCTTTGAGCCTCAAGATGGGCAGGGATCTAGATTTTATTCCACCCACCCGCCCAGACATATGCGATCTATCTGTAATACGGCAAGAGCCTACAGAAACAGTGCATCACTACTGGGCCAGATTCCTCCTGGTTATGGACAGGATAAAGGACTGCCGAGAGGAAAACGCAATATCAATCTTCCGCAATAATTGCACGAACAAGGGAATACTAAACGCCATTGATCATCGCAAAATTACGCGCTTTACCGATCTGGCATCCATTGTACGAAAGTACTGTGCGATGGAGAGTTTCCGGAAAACCGAAAATCAATTTTGGGATAATTCGGCCCCAAACCCAGTCCGCAGTAAAAGGGCGCCTTACACTCAGGCCCCAGATGCAAAAACAAAAAAACAAAAACCCAATCAGGGAAACGGAACCGTACTGGAGGGATGGCTCAATGGACCCTGTAAGCTTCATAATACAGAGCGAGCCATCCCAACACATAGCCTTCGAGCATGTTGGATATTACGACAGGTGGCCAAAAGTGGCGAAGAGCTTCTAGCTCCGGAAAACCACTCCAACAATACCAACACGGTATCAACAGTCTTCGAGACTTTCGCATGAAATAATATGCGAAAACGATCAATCCGCGAACTCGCCGAAGTCTACCAAGTAGCAATAGCAAATCCATGGAGAGACACAGCCATTACCTTCAATGGCAGCGACGAGCCCACATTCCGAACAACCAGAGCCCCAGCCGCATTGGTACTTAGTCCCATAGTGGACGGTTTTCGGCTGACAAAAGTCCTCATGGACGGCGGCAGCGGACTAAACCTCATTTATGAGGAAACTCTGCGAAAAATGGAAATCGATTGGAGCCGTATTGAGCAAAGCAGCACAACCTTTAGAGGAATAATCCCCAGTCGGGAAGCGCGCTGCACCGGAAAAATCACACTCGATGTGGTGTTCGGCGCTCCGGACAATTACAGATCCAAAGAAGTCACGTTCCAGGTGGCCTCGTTCAGCAGTGGGTACCACGCCATATTAGGACGAGAGGCATTCACAATTTTTCAAGCAATACCTCATTACGGGTACATGAAGCTTAAAATGCCTGGGCCCAGCGGAATTATCACTCTCGCTAGAGATCCGGACATAGCACTTCGCGCCGAAAACAAGACAGCCGCACTAGCCCTCGAGGCACTATCCGAAGCCTTGGCAGCAGAAGAACTCACCACGCTGCGCTCTACGGTGAACAGGGACGATGTGATACTCGATAAAAGATCCAAGTCCACCTCCTTCAAACCAGCAGACGAGATAATAAAATTCCAGGTCCACCCAGCGGACCCAACAAAGACGGCCTCCATTGGGGCACAGTTGAACCCCGAAGTAGACGCCGCACTGCGCGAATTCCTTCGGGAAAATTGGGATATCTTCGCCTGGCATCCTTCAGACATGCCCGGAATCCCTCGCAGGTTGGCTGAACACAGCCTCAACATCCTAAAAGGATTCAAGCCAGTCAAACAGGCTCTTCGATGATTTTCCGAGCCCAAAAGACAGGCAATGGGAGAAGAGCTAGCCAAACTATTGGAAGCCGGATTCATTAGAGATATCAAACATCCGGACTGGCTAGCAAATTTGGTGATGGTACCAAAGAAGGATAAATCCTGGCGCCTCTGTGTCGATTTTAAAGACCTCAATAAAGCTTGCCCAAAGGATCCCTTCCCTCTCCCCCGCATCGATCAAATTATCGATGCCACAGCAGGGCACGATTCGTTGTGCTTCCTGGACGCATACTCTGGCTATCATCAAATCAAGATGGCGGAAGCAGACCAAGCCGCAACGGCATTTATCACTCTATATGGACCATTCTGCTTCAACACGATGCCCTTCGGACTCAAAAACGCCGGCGCAACATATCAGCGCATGATTCAAACATGTCTGGCCACTCAGATCGGCAAAACAGTTGAGGCATACGTAGTCGACGTAGTCATCAAAACAAAACGTGTCGAAACTTTAGTAGACGATTTGAGGCTCACATTCGACAACCTCAGAGCATATGACATCAAGCTGAATCCGGAAAAATGCGTTTTCGGCGTACCAGCCGGAAAGCTGCTGGGTTTCATTGTATCCGGTAGAGGAATTGAAGCAAATCCGGCCAAAATCCGAGCTCTGTCACAGTTGGATATTCCAAAAGACCTCAAACAAATACAAAAATTAACAGGATGCGTGGCAGCATTAAGCCGCTTTATCTCCCGTTTAGGAGAAAAGGCGTTGCCCCTCTATCGCCTCCTCAGGCGCACCGAACACTTCGAGTGGACAGATGCTGCTACTGCCGGACTCGAAGAAATAAAGGCCATACTGGCAACAAATCCGGTCCTGGCTGCGCCCACTCTGGGCGAACCAATGTTGTTATACATCGTAGCAACACATCAAGTTGTAAGCGCAGTGCTCGTCGCCGAACGAGCGACAGAAGGGCATAAATTCCCTCTTCAAAAACTAGTGTATTATGTATCCACTGTGTTAACCCCCTGCAAATCCCGTTACCCGCACTATCAGAAGATAGCATATGCGGTGTTCATGGCGTCCCGAAAGCTCCGGCACTACTTTCAAGAGTGCTCGATAACAGTGGCCTCTGAGGTACCACTCAATGACATTATAAATAACCGCGACGCAACGGGCAAGATAGCAAAATGGGCCATTGAGCTCTTACCATTCGACATCACTTACAAACCTCGACAAGCTATAAAGTCGCAAGTTTTGGCTGACTTCGTCGCTGAATGGACTGAAGCTGAACTCCCTAAAGAGTACGACGCATACTCCAATTGGACTATGCATTTCGACGGCTCCAAAATGCTGGCCGGACTGGGGGCTGGCGTCGTACTGACGTCCCCCACCGGAGATACAGTCCAGTATGTACTCCAAATAATGTACACGGACTCTAACAATGCAGCCGAATACGAGGCCCTGTTACATGGTCTCCGGATGGCGGTCTCCATGGGCATTCAACGCCTAGAGGTGCGCGGGGACTCAAACCTTGCAATATCCCAAATAAATGGAGACTTCGACGCCAATGATCCGAAAATGGCAGCATATCGTAATGCTGTCCTAAAAATGTCAGCTCGGTTTGAAGGACTCGAATTCCATCACATAGCCCGAGATAATAACCAAGCGGCCGACGTCCTGGCACGCATCGGTGCGAAACGTGATGCTGTCCCTCCAAATATCTTCCTGGAACGGATCTTCAAGCCATCCGTACTATGGGAAGAGGAGCCCGGTAGCTACAAACCGGAGAAAACCGCACCAACTGGTGATTCGGCAGACGACATAACACCCTCCGCCCACGTCATAATGGCAGTAATCGCCGCGTGGACAGAACCTTTCCTAGCCTACTTACTTAGGCAGGAACTTCCCGAAGACCAAAATGAGGCCCGCTGCATAGTCCGGCGATCGAAGGCCTACAAGGTCCATGAGGGAGAACTTTATACGAAAAGTACCACCGGAGTCCTTCAAAGGTGTATCTCTGAAGAAGAAGGGCGAAACCTCCTGGCTGAAATTCATGCCGGACTAGGCGGACACCACGCAGCAGCCCGGGCCCTTGTAGGAAAGGCATTCCGTACAGGATTTTATTGGCCGACGGCTCGGGCAGACGCACAGGACTTGGTCCAGCGATGCGTTGGTTGTCAGCTCTTTGCTAATCAGAGCCATATGCCACCCACCGCCCTCAAAACCATACCCATTACCTGGCCGTTCGCGGTCTGGGGGCTTGACATGGTTGGACCCCTTAAAGGGGAAACCCACAAGAAAAAGTACCTATTGGTCATGGTGGATAAATTCACCAAATGGATAGAGGCCAAACCGGTCAAAACGGCAGAGTCCGGACCAATGATAGACTTTATATCAGGGGTGGTACACCGTTACGGAGTCCCCCACAGCATCATCACCGACAACGGCACGAACTTCACAACCGACGAGGTTAAGGCATGGTGCAAAAATATGGGCATCAAGCTCGACTATGCGTCAGTCTATCACCCTCAAACCAACGGTCAAGTGGAAAGAGCAAATGGTCTAATAATGAGCGGCATTAAACCCAGACTAGTGAGGTCACTCACCAAATCCGACACACAATGGGTCGAGGAGCTCGACTCCGTACTCTGGGGGCTGCGGACAACGCCTAACCGTACTACCGGATTCACACCATTTTTTATGGTATACGGCGCAGAGGCAGTTTTGCCCTATGACATTATTCATGACTCACCTCGAGTGCGCATATATGAGGAAAGAGAAGCCGAGCTTGATCGGCAGGACAACT
The DNA here is from genome assembly GCA_963921465.1 of Triticum timopheevii. NCBI lineage: Eukaryota > Viridiplantae > Streptophyta > Magnoliopsida > Poales > Poaceae > Triticum > Triticum timopheevii. The sequence goes on from OY997266.1 coordinate 323,323,392, forward strand.
TGGACACATTGGAGGAAGAACGTGACGTCGCGAAGGCTCGTTCCGCATTCTATCAGCAGCAGGCCCGAAGATATCAAAGTAGAGAAGTACGGGCCAAGACTTACAACATTGGTGAACTAGTTCTACGCCTGCCGGACAAGAAAAAGGACAAGCTCAAGCCCAAATGGGAGGGTCCCTTCATCATCGATCAAGTACTGACCGGCGGAGCGTACCGTCTACGAAATGCGTCGGATCACCGACTCGAGCCGAACCCATGGAACGCAGCCCGCCTCCGACGATTCTATGCCTAGCGCCGGACTAAGAGTTCGTCCCCTTCCCCCGTCCAAACTTTTACACTTCGGCTGTCTTTTGTTTCTCTTTTTATCCTTCTCATTTAAAAGCCCTTCCGGGCCTATTTTTGCATTCTTTGCATACGCATGATGTGCCATCCGCACTCATTATTCCTGGGGGCTTCTTTTACAGAAGCTCAACTATACGCATGATGTGCCATCCGCACTCATTATTCCTGGGGGCTCCTTTTACAGAAGCTTAATTATACGGGTTCTATGCCGATCACATGTGTGAAGCTTCCACATGTACCTTTTATTTGCCATTATATGCATCGATATGACTTAAGTTTTTGCCAAGCTGGGTTGCCTGGCTCCTGTGCTTACCCCTACGTTCCCGATTGTTCGGCTAGGAGGTAAAGGGAGCACCTCTGCGATTGTTACTGCCGGGTCAGCCGGATGTGTACCTCAGACTGGGTGAAGCCGAAAGCTAGCGTTCTTAAGGAAATATTCGGTCGGTGACTTAAAAGATGACTTTTTACCTATTTATCTATCTGCCCCCAGATGTTTTACTGCTTTCTTTGCAGTCCGGACATGCACTTTAGGGCATGCCTCCCAGCGAAAGGAACCCTTAACGGAACTATTCTCCCTGGAAGATGTTTCTTACTAACCATGTAATATAACATAACTAGTTGGGCACTTGTCTGATAAAGCAGTAATGACCCCTACGCCTGGTCTCCATGCATACCACGGTTGTTTCTTAAACCAAAAAGGTATTCGGACACACTCCGGACTCTAGGGTCCCGAGGTCGAAGCGAAAAGGTCGGCAAATACAAACGATCTACAATCCGGCTAGAAGGCATTTCACATGTCACTTTAAAGGATAACATACATTGTCAAATTTATTGATTGTTTTCCTCCTCAATCCCGTCTAACAGGCTGTCTAGTTTACAGTCCTGTTGGGAAAATTTCGCAGCCAACTCTACTTGGCTATACACTAAACTCACAGGGATCTCCTTCCCATCAGGCCCCACCGGTCCAACTTCGGCCATGTGGTTGGGATCTGCCTTCTTGTACCGCGTCTTCACCATGGCCCAAGCCTCCCTCGCACCTTGACGACAAGCCGAAATCTTCCACAAACGGAAGTGCTGCCGCACTCCCTGCAGCTTCTCCGCAAGCTCCCCGAGGCCCTCGGGTAGGGTGAGGGCTGGCCATAAAGCCTGAACGACGCTGCTCATTGCCTGCCGAACTCGTTCGAGTAGCTGCAACAGTTCGGGAAGTTGATCACCCATTGATATGGGCATCTCCTCTGCAGGACGACCCGTGAGTATACCTACAAGACATATCATGTCAAAACGCTTCCTCACCGAACTCTTCTTTTCAAAAGAGTTCGCTCAAGCACTTACTATAAATGCTGCGACGAAGCCGCTGATTCTCCTTAACGGAGCCAGACAGCTCGGCCTGTACGCCTTTCAGCTCTTCTCCGAGCTTGGCGTTGGCATCTTGGAGCTTGTTCCTTTCCTGCTGAACTCTATTCAGCACACTCTCGCCGGCCTTTAGCTGGCGTAGCAATGCTTGCCTGTCCGTATCTTGTCCGGCGGTACCTGCAAATGTCATTTTTAGACTCGCGCGCACGCCGCACAGCGCTTATATTTATTAATAAAAATGTGTTACTAGGAGGGGTCTTTCCGTCTCCTCCAGCGGCAGCAAGTGCGGCCTCAAGTTGGGCCTTGCAATCTTGCAGCTCCCGAGACAGCTGGGCGTTCTTCTCGTTAAGTGCCTGAAATTTATAATGATCCTTAAATCAATTAGCATAACTAATTTAAGTCTCGGGGGCTACTGGTATATACAACCATTAAAATTCCCTTACCCGTATGTCTTTCACATACTGCTCCGTGGCTCTGGTAAAACCATTTTGAGCAGCACGGAGATGCGCGTCCCCTGCGTTAAAAGCATCCAATGCTTCGGGGGGAAAGCACGCTTCTTGAAATACTGTCCGGCGGCGCCTATGGTTCATGGCGCTCTCCACCTCAGACTTGGTGGCGGACAGTCTGTCGGTATCCTCCGTTGGAGAAGGATCCGGCTTGCGTCTTGCGCTTGCCTCCCCCTCCAGGCCGGGCGCTGGAGCCTGGCCGGTGTTGGTCGGATTGGCAATTCCTGCGCTCGCAGTCCGGCGAGCGCTTTTTCTCCTACAAAAATCATGGGCACTTAGACGTTTCCTCGGAACGTTGCTCTAAAAATTCAAATACGAGCTATACCTTTGCGGCGACGTTTCCGTCCGCACTGTGCTCCTTTTCCGCCTGCTGGTTCGGACTGACCTCTGTTGGTCGGTCACCGCGGGCTCGGCTTCCTGCCGTAAAGGCGCTTCCTGCAAAATACCATCGTTTGCGAAGGTCAGAAATGGGCAGGGATGAGATAATGGTGTCCGGACTTCGGTCGCGGTCACCTGGGAAGCCGGACTTAGCCCGGGGTAGTCCGTCGTAATGGCGACCAAAGCATTGTCTATGCTGAGTTGGTGATACACCCCGTCGATCAGCTCCACCTCGATATCCGGGTCCTCTTCGGAGGCCGGACCCAGGGATCCTTCTGGGTCCTTGGGTTGCGGAGCAGGACTTACCATGTCCTCAACAATCCGGCGTAGACCCTGCGCCGAAGACATAATGTAAGAAGCTTAAACTTCAAAAGCATGGGCTGGGCCCTTCAAGGCGTTCACTTACCCATCCTCTGGGGTTGATCATGGAAAACCCATTCAAAGGGTTCGTTCAAAGGAAATCCTCCTTCTCCCCCTTGTACAGGCTGGACAGGATCTTCACCAGATCCTCGGTCGAATCCGGCCCTTTGCGGCCATGCCGGGTAGCATCGTCTTCCCCGTTGAAATCCCACATGGGGTGGCCCCTGTATTGCAGTGGTTGTACCCCTCGCTTGATGCATGTCGCCATGACTCTGATCATAGTCAAGCCGGAATGAGCCATTAATCTTATCCGGCCCATCAAGTAATGGACGCTCTTGTCTTCCTCCAATCGGGGGCTCCGCGGGCGCCAGCTGAGGCGTTTCTTCAAGGGAGCAGCACTAAACCCCGGGAGGCCGATCCGAACTGGGTCTGGCAGCGGAGCATCTTCTATATAAAACCATTCCGAGGGCCAGTCTACGGACGCCTTCTTGGGAGTGCCGGATAGGTATCCGGTCCCGGCGATGCGCCATATTTCGGTGCCGCCCACTTGATATATGGACCCCTGGTAAGAATGGGGTACGAGGCAAAACAACCTCTTCCACAATGCGAAATGGGGCTCAATGCCCAGGAATAGCTCGCAAAGAGCTACTTAGCCCGCGATATGCAGGACAGAGGCGGGCGTGAGGTGGTGGAGCTGGAGTCCGTAGAACTTCAGGAGCCCGCGGAGGAACGGATGTATTGGGAATCCAAGTCCCCTTGTCAGATAAGGGACAAAACATACTCGCTCCCCCTTATTGGGGCTTGGAGTGTCCTCCGCCTGTCTCCCACCTTGATAAGTAACCAGTCCGGCCCGGACTGGGATCATAATGGCCGGAGGGAGGAATCCCCCCGTTTGGAGCTTCTCGAGCTCGTTGTGCGAAACAGAGCACCTCCTCCAACTCCCCAGCGGTGGGCTGGGAGCGCGCGAAGAAGAGCCGTGTTGACGATCCATGGTGGAATGGATTTCTAGGTCGAAGGCGCTTCGATGGAGTATTCGCGGGAGGAAGACGGTGCGGTTTGGATCTGGATTCTTGCCTCTTTTGTAGGCGGTCAACTCGCACAATTGGGGGGCGAAATGCAAAATACACCCTGGCTTTTCGCATTCGTGCGACGCGTGGAAGAGGGCCATTATTTGGCGTAGAAGCCGAGGGACACAGTATTCAAGATGAAGCCGGACACCGTTCGGTAGGTACATGGAATTTGAAGGGAGAACCCGCCTTGCAACGCCGAAGACTATAAACGCGCTGGACTTATCGTCATTGAAGCCTGGTTCGGGGGCTACTGAGGGAGTCCTGGACTAGGGGGTGTCCGGACAGCCGGACTATCAATGTCCGCCGGACTCCAAGACTACGAAGATACAAGATTGAAGACTCCGGCTCGTGTCCGGAAGGTACTTTCCTTGGCGTGGAAACCAAGCTTGGCAACACGGATACGTAGATCTCCTACCATTGTAACCGACTCTGTGTAACCCTAGCCCTCTCCGGTATCTATATAAACCGGAGGGCTGTAGTTCGTAGGACAACATACATTACAACAATCATACCATAGGCTAGCTTCTAGGGTTTAGCCTCCTTGATCTCGTGGTAGATCTACTCTTGTACTACCCATATCATCAATATTAATCAAGCAGGACATAGGGTTTTACCTCCATCGAGAGGGCCCGAACCTGGGTAAAAACATCGTGTCCCTCGTCTCCTGTTACCATCCGCCTAGACGCACAGTTCGGGACCCCCTACCCGAGATCTGCCGGTTTTGACACCGACAGGAGCCAAAGAATATTTGTAAGTATTAGCAGCTGAGTGGTCAATTCAACCACACCTGGAGATTAAATATCTGCAGCAAAGTGATCAGTAGCATAGTAGTATGGTAGTTTTGATAGTAGTGGTAACATCAATAGTAACGGTAACTGTAAGTGCATCTAGTGCCCCTTAGTGATTTTGGTGTATTGAAGACTTATAGGTTAAAGGACTAATATGTTTGTGAGTGTACACAGGCTCCATAAGTCAATGAGGAGTTTGATATTTACAGTAAAAGTCAACCCCTAAAAATGAATGTCTTCGGCTGAAGACTTTGGTTCTCCTGAAGACTTTGAAAGTGAAGAAATTGGTGTGACCGTGAAGACTCGATATCCATGCGAGGAATCTGAAGCGTGAAGACTTTTGTTTCCGTAGTTTCATTTTCTCTTTCTTGAGTCATAGGAAACACCGTGCTGTTAAAGGGGGTCGAGGTAATACTAAGGAAACAGATTTCCAAGTGATGCTCATCTCAAAATCCTACACCTACCCAATTCTTCGAGTGAAGCCATCGGAAATCTCATATCAGTTCAGCCAATTTCTTCAGTGATAGAGACGAAGATCTTCTGGTCTCTGAGGAAATTGTTCTGACTAAGGAGTTAGGAATTCGCCAGTGCGGATTGCCTACACGGTGAGGAACATGATAGCCTTGAGGAATTCGAACCTCAAATCCGACCGTTGCTGTGCCGCGCGCCAGCTGTCCCAAAATATCCTACCAGCTAACGGTCATATCAGACAAGGGAATTTATGTCTTATCATGTCGGGCTGCTCCCTAGGCTATAAATAGCCGCCCCCTACAACCACTAGCTGGTTGGCTGCTCTGAGAGAAACTGACACTTGTCATTTGAGAGCATCCCATCCTCCGAGGACTTTGAGCGAAAATCATCAAGTGAGGAAAACCAAAATCCCAAACCCAAACCTACAAACCCCAAAGTGATTGAGCATCATTGAAGAGATTGTTCCTGTGTGGAACCGATGCTTGTTACCTTTGAGGACTGTGTATCCTTCAAACGGTTAGGCGTCATGGTCTGAGCATCCAAGAGGAATTGTGGATTGCCGAGTGACCAAGTCTGTGAAGGTTTGAAGTCACCTGTGAAGACTTACCACTATTGTTGGGCGAGGTTGTGTGATCTTAGCTCAAGGATAATACGGTGAGGACTGTGTGTCCCCGAGTTTAAATACTCAGCCGCTCCAACCAGACATACAATTGTCACAACAGTTGGAACTGGTCTACCAAATCATTGTCTTCACCAAGCCAACTGGTTCTATTTCCTCAACCCTTTTGTTTCCTCAGTTATGTGTTGATGTACCTGATCATTTCTACTTGAAGACATTGACTGGAGACTCTCTCTAATTCCTCAATCCTATTTCTTCAGTCTGTTTGTCTTCATCCTGCTTATCCTGTGTTTACGCTTTCTGTACTCTGTGTTTGTCTTTCATTTCATCATGATGACTATGCTGTTACTCTATTTTACTTATACCTGAGTACTTATTCCGCTGCAAGTAGTTCTTCGCTTAGGAATTTCCTCACCCTGAAATTACTTAGTGAAGAATTCATAAAAATCACCTATTCACCCCCCTCTAGTCGACGTAATGCACTTTCTATTGGTATCAGAGCAAGGTACTCCCTTGTTCTGTGTGATTTTGGTTTAACCGCCTGGAGTTTTAGTTATGTCGACTGCAGGTATGATCAAGGTCTCGGCTGGGTGTCCTACCTTTGACGGGACGGACTACCCCTACTGGAAGAACAAGATGCGTATGCATCTTGAGGCAATTGATAACGATCTCTGGTACGTTGTGGAAAATGGCGTTCCCTCAGTCACTCCGTCTCTGAATGCTACTGATGTGAAGAGATTCAGGCAACTCGATTCTCAAGCGAAGAATATCATATGTGGACATCTGAGCAAAGGTTAGTACGGCAGAGTGAGTGCATTGGAAACTGCTAAGCTGATTTGGGACAGGTTGTCCAAGGTCAACTAAGGAGTCTCAACTCAACGTGACTCCCAAGTTGATGTTCTTCGCAATCTCTTCAACCGCTTCAAAAGACTCGACAACAAAAATGTTCAGGAAACCTTCGATCGCCTCACTGACATCTCAAATGAGCTTCAAGCACTTGGTTCCACTGATATCACCGATCATGAGGCGGTGAAGAAATTGCTGAGATCACTTGACACATCATTTGATACCCTTGCACTGATGATTCAAGAACGAGCTGATTACAAGTCACTTGATCCCACTGATATCCTCGAGAGGCTGAACACTCATGAGTTCCAGTTTGCTGAAAAGAGAGATCTCTATGGATCGAGCTACGGAAGATCACGTGCACTGAAGGCCAAGGCAGTATTTGAGTCTGAAGCTGAGGATTCTGGTAGCAGCCTTGGTGATCCTGAAGAATTGAGCCAGGAGCTAGCAATGCTCATGAGGAAATTCCAGAAGTTCTCTCGCCGCGGCCGTTTTGGAAAGTCTTCAAGAAATGATGATTCCTCGTCCCGTGACTACAAGAAGAGAACTTGCCACAAATGCAAGAAACCTTGTCACTACATGTCTGATTGTCCTCTGTGGGAAAAGGAATCAAAGAAGAAGAAGTACAAAGATGACGATTCTGATGACTCAAAGAAGAAGAAGAAATCTTCAAAGTCTTCATCATCAAAATCCTCAAAGTCTTCATCTCACAAGAAGAGCAGTTCCAAGAAGGCCCGGGCATTCATTGGCAAGGAAATGGACTCTGAAGCGGAATCTGAGGATAATGTGGAAGAGGAGGAATCTGACTCTGGTGTGGCTAGCCTAGCCCTCGCTATTGCTTACGTCAGCAAGTCCATCTTCAACACTGAAGAAAATGACTTCCCCGACTCTGCTGACAAGGGCAACGATGACTATGCTCCCACCTATTGCTTCGTGGAAAAAGGTGCCAAGGTACTCAAACATTCCCCCTCTGACTCTAGTGAGGATGAATCTGATGACAATCCTAAGCCTAGCTATTCAAAACTTGCAAAAATTGCTGTTAAACAACAAAAGGCTTTAGAAAAGATTCAAAATCAACTAGACAGAAGCGATCACCTGTTGGGTGAGGAATTGAATCGAACTAAGACTCTGACAGATAATCTTCAGAGACTTCCAACTCGGTTTGACAACCTTCAAAATCATCATAACACTCTTTTAACTAATCATGAATAGCTTTCTTATGAATTTCTTCAGAGAAAGCAAGATCTTGAGAAGTTAAAAGCAAGTTATGAAGATCTTCACAAGGAAAACGATTCATTACTTGCTCAACAGATCAGTTCCGCTCAGGGAGAATTTATTCCACCATGTCTGAAATGCATTGAGCGTGAATCTACTAATTCATTGCCTGAATGTTCAAATGCTTCTCTTGCTACAAATTCTTCAACTGTCTCTGTGGTAAAAAATTCCTCATCTGAGGATACCACATGTATCACTGATGATAATGCAGGGCTGAAGGAATTGTATGTGACAGGCATTTACAAAAGCCTCAAAGGGCATCCGACTTTATGTGATGTGCTCAAAAAGCAGATCTTGAACAAGAACCCTAGGAAAGAGGGCATTGCCTTTGAGAGGAAACTCAATGCTGATGGGACCTACTGGAAATCTAAGCAGTATCCCAAGACCTCATGGGTTGCTGCGAAAGGACCTCCTGTAGATCCATGCACTTTATCTGGCTTTACCTTTGATTCTTCATATTCCTCTAATGAGTCATTTGACTCCAACTATAAATTGTTTAAGAATCAAAATGGTGAAGTATTTGCTCGATATGTTGGAACTAACTGCAGGAATGGTCCCCCCATGAAGAAAATCTGGTTTCCTAAAAGGTGCCTTGAAAATCTTCAGGTGAATGTCATCATGACATCACCCATGAAGAATAGGAACCCCAGATCAAATTCTTCATATGGATCAAAATCTTCATATGGATCCAAGTCCTCATATGGACCAAATTCTTTATATGGATCAAATTCCTCACGTGGATCAAATTCCTTGCGCGGTTCAAAATCCTCATATGAACATCATCGTGCTAACACTTCTGTTTCACACGGAAAGTCTAAGGGCCATGAATATGTGCATTATTCTTCAAACCATTATGTTCATAAGTCCTGGAAGAATTTCTCTGCTTATTCATATGCTTATCATAACCACTTTTCTGTGAAACGAAATGCACTGGCTTCTATGCCATCTTTTTCTTATGGAGCTCGCAGAATGATGAACTCTTTGCCACCCCTCCAGATGTGGGTGGTGAAGAAAAAGAACTAATCTCTTAGGCAGGGTCAGGTCTCCAGACGAACATACTCGTCTGAAGAATTTGCTGGAGGCATGAATGTGCTTGAAAGGACGCAAGCTAATCATGAAGAAATGAATCATTCATTTCTCACGTCCTCATATTGCTATATCTGTTATTGTTGATGAAATTGATATCATATTCTTCACTGATGAAGTATATGGGTTCGTAAGTTGCACTAATTCATCTGTAGGATGAACAACCCAAAGCTACTGAGTGGGTCCTCGACAGTGGATGTACAAATCACATGACTGGTCACAGGAGCTTGTTGATGGACACTGATTTGTCACCATCTCATCTAAAGCATATCACCTATGCTGACAAAGGCAAAAGCAAGGTATTGGGTCTAGGTAAGGTTGCAATATCAAAGGATAAACACATGGACAAGGTCATGCTTGTTGAGTCCTTAGGATTCAATCTTATGTCTGTCTCAATGCTTTGTGATCTTGATATGGTTGTTGTCTTGGGCAAATTTTGCTGCCTTGTGCTAATGGAATCTGACAACTCCAAAGTCTTCGAAGGCTTTAGGAAAGGAGACTTATATATTGTTGATTTCTTTGTAGGACCACAGCTTGCCACATGTCTACTCGCAAAAGCTTCAAAATGTTGGTTATGGCATCGACGACTTGGTCATGCTGGAATGAGGAACTTGCATACACTCGTGAAGAATAAGCACGTCATTGGCATCGAGGGTGTCAAATTCCTCAAAATTCATCTTTGTGGGGCTTGTGAGCCTGGAAAGATCACCAGAGCCAAGCATCCCTCAAAGACTATCATGACCACTTCTCGTCCCTTTGAATTACTTCATATGGATCTATTTGGCCCTACTCATTATGCCACGTTCACTAGTTCTGCATCTTTATATGGCTTTGTCATAGTTGATGACTATTTCTCGTTACACCTGGGTGCATATCATCACTTACAAAAATGAAGTGCAGGAAGTCTTCACACGATTTTCCTCAAGGGATTCCACTAAGTTCGGTGTGAAGATCAAGCATATCAGGAGTGATAATGGAACCGAGTTCAAGAACACTGGCCTCGATGAATATCTCGATATGCTTGGTATTACTCACGAATTGTCTGCTCCTTATACTCCTCAGCAAAATGGCATCGTGGAGCGCAGAACATGACTCTTGTTGAGATGGCCCGCACTATGCTTGATGAATACAAGACAGTTGAGCGCTTCTGGCCCAAAGCAATTGATACTACATGCCACATCATCAACAGGGTATATCTTCACAAATTCTTCAAAAAGACCTCATATGAACTCATCACTGACAAGAAACCCAATGTAAGTTATTTCAAAGTCTTCGGTGCTAAATGCTGGATTAGAGATCCTCACCATCACTCTAAATTTGCACCAAAAGCACATGAGGGTTTTATGCTTTGTTACAGAAAGAACTTGCACACCTACAGAGTCTTCAACATCAATCATCACAAGGTTGTTGAAACTATAGATGTGCGGTTCGATGAAACTAATGGCTCGCAAAGAGAGCACCTACCTCCTGTGCTAGATGAAATGTCACCTGAGGAATCCATCAAGTTCAAAGCTACTGAGGATGTCATCCCTACTGAAGAATCTGATGAAGAAGTCATTCTTGATCGTGAAGAAAATCATGCTGGTGCTGCTGAAGAAACTGGTCCTGAAGAAATTGCTGGGCCAAAGCAAAGTCGTCAACCCACACATCCTCGCATGCAAACGAAGTGCAAGTCGAGAAGATCATCAATGACATTCGTGCACCAGGTCCCCTCACGCGCTCAAAAGCTTCACATTTATCTAACTTTTGTGGGCATTTTGCATTTGTCTCTATCACAGAGCCCACTAAAGTAGATGAAGCATTCATGGAATCTAAGTGGATTCAAGCCATGTGAGATGAATTGCATCAATTCGAGCTCAACAATGTGTGGGAGTTTGTCAAGCGGCCAGACCCACGCAAGCACAACATCATCGGTACCAAATGGATCTACCGCAAGAAAGAAGACGAAAATGGGCTCGTGGTGAGGAATAAGGCTCGTCTTGTAGCTCAAGGCTACACACAGGTTGAAGGAATTGATTTCGATGAAACTTTTGCACATGTTGCTAGACTTGAGGCTATTTGCATATTTTGCTTGCTTATGCTAACCATCATAATATCATCTTACAACAAATGGATGTGAAAAGTGCATTCCTCAATGGTAAGCTTGAGGAAGAAGTATATGTTGCTCAACCACCAGGTTTTGAGGATCCAAAATTTCCAGATCACGTCTACAGACTCAACAAGGCCCTCTATGGCCAAATATATGTTGATGATATTATCTTTGGTTGTACTAACCAACATTGCAGTGATGAATTTTCCTATATGATGAGTGAAGAATATCAAATGTCTATGATGGGAGAATTGAAATTCTTCTTAGGTCTTCGGATTCGTCAACAATACAATGGCATATTCATATCTTAGGAGAAATACCTCAAGGATGTGTTGAGGAAATTAGACATGTGAGGGAGTCCTGGACTAGGGGGTGTCCGGACAGCCGGACTATCATCGTCCGCCGGACTCCAAGACTACGAAGATACAAGATTGAAGACTCCGTCCCGTGTCCGGATGGGACTTTCCTTGGCGTGGAAGGCAAGCTTGGCGATACGGATATGTAGATCTCCTACCATTGTAACCGACTCTGTGTAACCCTAGCCCTCTCTGGTGTCTATATAAACCGGAAGGCTTTAGTCCGTAGGACACAACAACCATTACAACAATCATACCATAGGCTAGCTTCTAGGGTTTAGCCTCCTTGATCTCGTGGTAGATCCTCTCTTGTACTACCCATATCATCAATATCAATCAAGCAGGAGTAGGGTTTCACCTCCATCGAGAGGGCCCGAACCTGGGTAAAAACATCGTGTCCCTTGTCTCCTGTTACCATCCGCCTAGACGCACAGTTCGGGACCCCCTACCCGAGATCCGCCGGTTTTGACACCGACATTGGTGCTTTCATTGAGAGTTCCTCTGTGCCGTCACCGATAGGAGGGATGCCTCCTCCCGTCTTCAAGGACGGTATTTTCACCAAAGGAGCCTTGGCCGCCGGCCAAACTGTCTGGCTAGGTGGTTTTGTTATGACCGCCTGTCCGGCCACCGCTTCGACAATGACCTCTCAAGTCGTCAAAAGCAATCTTCACGTCAGCTTAGAATTCGCTGAGCGGCTGGATCCAATAGAGCTCTCGTCCGTAAACGAGCTCTTGGATCGCATCGCCGCCCTGGGAGTCGCTACAGACTACAATCAGATTGGGCTTAAAACCGATCTGAGAGAGATTAACTCTCCCCGGGTCAACCACCACGTTGCAGTGGTAGAGGAACAATGCGGCGACTCTTTCCCTGTATTGAAAACTAGTCATGTCCGGGCTGCCGAACCCTCCATGCCGGATCCCCGCGGAGGGATGGATTTCGATCAAGCACTGAACCTAAAGTCAGGCATTGGACCGGACTCGCCGGACAACGTTCCACTTTCCAAAATTCCATATTCGGAAACTTCTCGGCCTTTGAGCCTTGAGATGGGTAGGGTTGCGGACTCAATTCCACCCACCCGCCCAGACATATGCGATCTATCTCTAATCCGGCAAGAGCCCACTAAAATAGTACATCATTACTGGGCCAGATTCCTCCTGGTTATGGACAGGATAAAGGATTGCCGAGAGGAAAACGCAATCTCAATCTTTTGCAATAATTGCACGGACGAGGGAATCTTGAATGCCACCAGCCGTCGTGAAGTTACACGCTTCGCCGACCTGGCGTCCATAGTACGAAAGTACTGTGCGATGGAGAGTTTCCGGAAAACCGAAATTAAGTTTTGGGACAATCCGGCCCCGAATACAACCCCAGTCCGCAACAAAAGGGTGCATTACACTCAGGCACCGGGTACAAAAACCAAAAAGCAAAAACCCCATAAAGGGCATGGAACCATACTGGAAGGGTGGCTTAGCGGACCCTGTAAAATTCACAGTACAGAGGGCGCCACCCCAACACATAGCCTTCGAGCATGTTGGATATTACGGCAGGTGGCCAAAAGTGGCGAGAAGCTTCTAGCCCCGGAAAACCACTCCAACAATACCGGTACGGTATCAACAGTCTTCGAGACCTTCGCATCAAATAATATGCGGAAACGAACAATCCGCAGCATCGCCGAAGTCTACCAAGTAGCAACAACAAATCCATGGAGCGACACAGCCATCACCTTCAACGCCAATGACGAACCTAAATTCCGAACAGCCCGAGCACCAGCCGCACTGGTACTTAGTCCAATAGTTGACGGCTTTCGACTTACAAAAGTCCTCATGGATGGCGGCAGTGGATTAAAACTCATCTACGAGGAAACTCTTCAAAAAATGGAAATAGACTGGAGCCGCATTGAGCGAAGCAGCACAACCTTCAGAGGAATAATCCCTAGCCGGGAAGCACGCTGCACCGGAAAAATCACACTCGATGTGGTGTTCGGCTCGCCGGACAATTACAGATCCGAAGAAGTCACGTTCCAAGTGGCCCCGTTCAACAGCGGATATCACGCTATATTAGGACGAGAGGCATTCACAATTTTTCAAGCCGTACCCCATTACGGGTACATGAAGCTCAAAATGCCTGGGCCCGGCGGAATAATCACTCTCGTTAGTGATCCGGACATAGCACTCCGCACCGAGAACAAGACAGCCGCATTAGCCCTGGAGGCACTATCCGAAGCCCTAGCGGCAGAAGAACTTACCGCGCTACGCTCTACTGTGAATAGAGATGATGTGATACTCGATAAGAGATCCAAGTCCACCTCCTTTAAACCAGCGGATGAAATAATAAAATTCCAGGTCCATCCAACGGACCCGACAAAGACGGCTTCCATCGGGGCACAGTTGAACCTTGATGTAGACGCCGCACTACGAGAATTCCTTCGGGAAAATTGGGACATTTTCGCCTGGCACCCTTCGGATATGCCCAAAATCCCACGCAGATTGGCAGAACACAGCCTAAATATCCTAAAAGGATTCAAGCCAGTCAAACAGGCTCTTCGACGATTTTTCGAACCCAAAAGATAGGCAATGGGAGAAGAGCTAGCCAAACTATTGGAAGCCGGATTCATCAGAGATATCAAACATCCGGATTGGCTAGCAAACCTGGTAATGGTACCAAAGAAGGACAAATCCTGGCGCCTATGTGTCGATTTTAAAGACCTCAACAAAGCCTGCCCAAAGGATCCCTTCCCCCTCCCCCGCATCGACCAGATAATCGATGCTACCGCAGGACACGATTCACTGTGCTTCCTAGACGCATACTCCGCCTACCATCAAATCAAGATGGCGGAAGCAGACCAAGCCGCAATGGCATTTATCACTCCATATGGACCATTCTGCTTCAACACGATGCCCTTCGGACTTAAAAACACCGGCGCAACATATCACCGCATGATTCAAACATGTCTGGCCACCCAGATCGGCAAAACAGTAGAGGCATACGTAGACGACGTAGTCGTCAAAACCAAACACGTCGAAACTCTAGTAGATGACTTGAGGCTCACATTCGACAACCTCAGAGCATATGACATCAAGCTGAATCCGGAAAAATGCGTTTTCGGCGTACCAGCCGGAAAGCTCCTGGGCTTCATTGTATCCGGTAGAGGAATTGAAGCAAACCCGGCCAAAATCCGAGCCCTGTCACAGCTAGACGTTCCAAAAAACCTCAAACAAATACAAAAATTGACTGGATGCGTGGCGGCTCTAAGCCACTTTATCTCCCACCTAGGAGAAAAGGCATTGCCCCTCTATCGCCTCCTTAGGCGCACCGAACACTTCGAGTGGACGGGTGCTGCCACTGCCGGACTCGAAGAAATAAAAGCCATATTGGCAACAAATCCGGTCCTGGCTGTGCCCAACCTGGGCGAACCAATGTTGTTATACATCGCGGCAACACATCAAGTTGTAAGCGCGGTACTCGTCGTCGAACGAGAGACAGAAGGGCATAAATTCCCTCTTCAAAAACCAGTGTACTACGTATCCACTGTGTTAACCCCCTGCAAGTCCCGTTACCCGCACTATCAAAAGATAGCGTACGCGGTGTTCATGGCATCCCGGAAGCTCCGACACTACTTTCAAGAGTGTTCGATAACAGTGGCCTCCGAAGTACCCCTCAACAACATTATAAACAACCGCGACGCGACGGGCAGGATTGCAAAATGGGCCATTGAGCTCTTACCATTCGATATAACTTACAAACCTCGACGAGCTATAAATTCACAAGTTTTGGCTGACTTCGTCGCTGAATGGACCGAAGCCGAACTCCCTAAAGAGTACGGCGCATACTCCAATTGGATTATGCACTTCGACGGCTCTAAAATGTTGGCCGGATTGGGGGCTGGCGTCGTATTGACGTCCCCAACCGGGGACACAGTCCAATACGTACTTCAGATAATGTACACAGACTCCAACAACGAAGCCGAATACGAGGCCCTTTTACATGGCGAGGGAGTCCTGGACTAGGTGGTGTCCGGACAGCCGGACTATCAATGTCCGCCGGACTCCAAGACTACGAAGATACAAGATTGAAGACTCCGGCTCGTGTCCGGATGGTACTTTACTTGGCGTGGAAGGCAAGCTTGGCGATACGGATACGTAGATCTCCTACCATTGTAACCAACTCTGTGTAACCCTAGCCCTCTGCGGTATCTATATAAACCGGAGGGCTGTAGTCCGTAGGACAACATACATTACAACAATCATACCATAGGCTAGCTTCTAGGGTTTAGCCTCCTTGATCTCGTGGTAGATCTACTCTTGTACTACCCATATCATCAATATTAATCAAGCAGGACGTAGGGTTTTACCTCCATCGAGAGGGCCCAAACCTGGGTAAAAACATCGTGTCCCTCGTCTCATGTTACCATCCGCCTAGACGCACAGTTCGGGACCCCCTACCCGAGATCCGCCGGTTTTGACACCGACATTGGTGCTTTCATTGAGAGTTCCTCTGTGTCGTCACAGATAGGCGTGATGGCATCTTCAACCAACAACGCCGTCCAGGGTGAGACTTTTCTCCCCGGACAGATCTTCGTATTCGGCGGCTTCACACTGCGGGCCAATTCCCTTGGCCATCTAGAGCAGATCGAAAGCTACGCCCCTGGCCGTCAGGTCAGATTTGGAATCTTAAACTTCACGGCCGATGTCCGCGGAGACTTGATCCTCGACGGACTCGAGCCACAGCCAAGCGCGCCGCACTGTGACGATGGGCACGATCTAGCTCTGCCGCCGAACAGTGCCTTGGTGGCCGCACACGGATCCGCTTCGGCCATTAGCCCGGAGCCGATCGCCCAGATCAAGGGCCGCTGGATAGACGCCGCCCCGGGGGCTTCAACATCCACGACGATGGAGCCGAACACTAATCTTGTCCCCTGCGAAACTCGTGATTCCGAGGCGCCGGACTCCTCGCCGGACTCCGAACCTCCCGCGCCCCTACCAATCGATCCGGATTGGGCGCCAGTTATGGAATTCACCGCCGCGGACATCTTCCAATGCTCGCCTTTCGGCGACATCTTAAATTCACTAAAGCATCTCTCGTTATCAGGAGAGTCCTGGCCGGATTATGGCCAGGATGGTTGGGATGCGGACGACGAAGAAATTCAGAGCCCACCCACCACCCACTTTGTAGCCACTGTCGACGATCTAACCGACATGCTAGACTACGACTCCGAAGACATCGACGCTATGGACGACGATACCGGAGACGAACAGGAACCAGCGCCCATAGGGCACTGGAAGGCCACCTCGTCATATGACGTATACATGGTGGATACCCCAAAAGATGGGGACGGCGAAGAAACAGCGGAGGCAGATCTCTTAAAGAAACAGCCCAAGCGCCGGCGTCAGCGGCGCCGCTCTAAATCTCGCCACAGCAAGAATGGAAATTCTGGCACAGGAGATAATAATACTCCAGAGAATGCCGAGGACAATCATCTCCAGCAAGACTCAGCGCAGGAGGATGCAGAAGCAAGCCCTCATGAGGGGGCGACAGATGAAGAGGTTGAGGATCATAATTATATGCCTCCCTCCAAAGACGAAGCAAGCCTGAGCGATGACGAATTCGTCGTACCCGAGGATCCCGTCGAACAAGAGCGCTTCAAGCGCAGGCTTATCGCCACAGCAAGAAGCCTGGAGAAGGAAAAATGGAGGCTCAAAATAGCGGAAGACACACTCAGAATGAGATGGAGCAAAGTGCTCAACACCGCAGATAAATACGGCAATGGCCACCAATCAAAGAGCTACCCGAAGCGCAAGCTGCTACCAGAATTCGACGAGGAGGCCATAGAGCCCCCACCGTCCAAAAATAAAGAGGCTGCCTGGCCGGATAGACGGCCAGATGATAGGCCAAATTCTGACAGCGGCGCCCCACATAAACCAACCAACGAACTTGGAAGGATAGATGGCCCAGCCAGATCCATCTACGGGCCAAAGGAGAAGGCCCCAGGAAGCAAGGCAACACGCCAAGTGTCCGATGATAGCGGCACACACAAATACAGGGGTGCCGCACACCCACTATGTTTCACTGACGAGGTGCTGGACCATGAATTCCCAGCAGGATTTAAACCCATAAACATAGAAGCCTACGATGGAACAACAGACCCTGGAGTCTGGATAGAAGATTATATACTACATATACATATGGCCAGAGGAGATGATCTCCACGCCATAAAATACCTACCCCTCAAGCTCAAAGGGCTAGCCCGTCATTGGCTTAAAAGCCTCCCAGAAAATACTGTTGGAAGTTGGGAAGAGCTCGAGGACGCGTTTAGAGCAAATTTTCAAGGGACTTATGTCCGGCCTCCGGATGCAGATGACCTAATTCATATAAATCAACAGCCCGGAGAGTCAGCGCAGAAATTCTGGAACAGGTTCCTAACAAAAAAGAACCAAATAGTCGACTGTCCGGACGCCGAAGCCTTAGCAGCTTTCAAGCACAATGTCCGAGACGAATGGCTCGCCAGGCACCTCGGTCAAGAGAAACCGAGGACAATGTCCGCACTGACAAGCCTCATGACCCGCTTCTGTGCGGGCGAGGATAGCTGGTTAGCACGATGCAGCACCAGCGACCCAAGTACATCAGAGATAAGAGATGGTAACGGAAAATCGCGGCACAGAAAAGAGCAGCACCGGAACAAAGAGAAAAGCCCAAAGAGCGCGGCAGTCAACGCCGGATTCAAAGGCTCGCGGCCCAATAATAAAATAGAGCCTCTTAAGGATGACAGTGACGAATTGTCCAACTTAAACAAAATTTTGGGTCGGATATGTCAAATCCACAGTACCCCCGGAAGGCCTGCAAATCACACCCACAGGGATTGTTGGGTTTTTAAACAGTCCGGCCGACTAAATGCCGAACACAAGGGGCTCGACGCGTCAAGCGAAGAAGATAAACCCCACCAGCAGAGCACCGGAAAACAAAAGACTTTCCCACAAGGGGTCAAAGCAGTAAACTCACTTCATGTGATACTACGGAAAAATAGTGCGGCACTTTCTAAAAAGAGCTTCGCACGGTCCAACCCAGCAGACCGTAGAGATTGGATATCAAAACCAATCACTTTCGACCACCTGGACTATTCCAGAAGCGTTTGAAATGCGGGAGGGACCCCCTGATATTGAATCCCATAATAGATGGATTGCAATTTACCAATGTCCTAATGGACGGAGGCAGCGACTTAAACCTGCTATATCCAAACACAATCCGTAGGATGGGGATAGACCCTACCAAAATTCGGCACAGCCGCACTTCCCTCAAAGGAGTGACGCCAGGCCATTACGCCAAGTGCACAGGCTCCATATTACTAGAAGTCATGTTCGGATCGCCGAACAATTCTCGACGCGAAAAACTAATTTTTCATATCATCCCATTTGAAAGTGAATATCAAGCACTCTTGGGACGAAAGGCTTTTGTCCGCTTCAACGCCATACCGCATTACGCATCTCTTACACTCAAGATGCCCGGACCGCGTGGCGTAATTTTAGTGCGAAGGTCACTTAAAGACCCCGGACTTGGATAGACGAATCCGGCGTCAGTAGGCTAGGGGCTCCCTAGCCGCATACCCCTTCACAGGGGGCTGCGCGCACAAATTACCGCGGGTTTATACACACCCCGCTTTAATTATTTATATTTCTAATATTTTTCGCACAAGTTGTTTTTAAAACTGAACGTTCCTCTCTTCTTACAGATGAACAACGTGCATACCCGTCCAGGATAACGGCGCAACGGAGACACAGGCGCAGACGTGCAGTAGGGACCCGTTGTGAGGATTCTTTTCAGATTAAGACCCTGCGTAGACCTTTTTTACTGTCTCTTGTTGTTATTCTCCCTTGGTTTCTTTCTATAGCCCAAGCGGAGCCTGACGTTTTGGCATCGGCCGCGTCAGAAGACCATGCCCATACCTGGACACTAGGGGCTTAGGGCATCGTTCTGCCCATTATTATAAAGACCGAACACCTTAGGGAGTGTTCGGCGTCTCGAGTTAGGCATTATATGCATCATCTTCGAATCATGTCTTTGGTCAAATGTTGGGTTTGCCCGGCTCCTGTGTTTTGCTGCCTTACGTTCCGTATCATCGGCTAACGCAGCACCAGGAGAACTACTGCGATTGTGCCCCAGTTCGGCTGGGCGAGCACCTCAGTAGAGAAAGCCGAAAACTGACTGTCATGATACAGCGAGAGACTGGTCAGCCCTCGATCGACTATCGGAATGTTTAGAATTCCCCGCTTTGACGAAGGGCCGTTTCCCGGTCAGGCACATGCGCTCCGACTTTGGAGAAGGGCGATGCCACCAGGGGCTATATCGTAGCCCCACCCTCGAGCTCCACTGGCTAAGTGAAAGTGATAAAGCATTATAGTCCGGATTGCCTCGTTCGCTACGCTACCACCTCCTTATAATAGGACCGAGACGTCAGATTAAGTGTGAAAACGCGCTATTTTTGCGAACACCCCAGCACCATGTGCGTCGGGGCTGAAGCCGAAGACTGCCATCTTTCAGGTTACACACAAGTATACGTAAACGGCCGAAAAGGAGAAGTTTTACTACTTGGACGCACAAGTATAAAAAGCAGTTATAACATAATCATCGACTTATAAGCTAATGCATTCATTTGAACGTTACATTCTTCGAGCACTGCGACTCTATTACATGAGCGCCACGCATAACTTCCCCGAAATAGTGCTCGGCAGGGAGCCGGTTTTCATCCGAACCCTGGGCAGCAACAGCGGTGGCGTCCATCTCTGGACAATGCGCCTTTACACGGGCAAGAGCCATCCGCGCGCCCTCTATACAGGCCGACCGCTTCATCTCCTTTATATGCGGCACCGCTCCAAGGAATTGCTATAATAAGCCAAAGTAGCTCGTCGCCTTGGACCTCTCTGGCCAGACATGAGCCACGATGTCGGTCATGCCAAGTCCGGACAATCTATTTAGTTCGGCCCATTCGGCCAACCGGTCTGTCAATGGAAGTGGGTGATCCGGACTGTGGAATTGAGACCAATATAGCTCTTCCGTCTCGTGATCCTTCTGGCTCCGGAAGTGCTTAACGGCATCATCCGCACTTGCAGCTAAGTCCATATACGGATCCTCCGGACTCCACAGCCGCTCAAATTGAGCATACTTTCCATCCATAAATCGTCGACACAGCAGAAAAGGCTTGCCAGCCATGATCTCTCCGGCCTGGCGCAGCTCCTCCTTCATAGCCCGCATTGCAGAGCGGGCATCCTTGGCTTCGGCGGTGGCCTTCTTTAGGTCTTCCCGCTCCGATAAGCGCTCCTTTTCAAGAGCCTCATTGCGGTCGGCAGCATCCTTTACTTTTATGGCCAATTCGGCCACCTCGGCCCTGCTTAGGCAGTGCGCAGCCTTTTCGGCTTTCAACTCCTCGGCCGCCCTTGAGGCAGCCGCTTCACTCCTTCGGGCTTGCTCCTTAGCTCGAGCAAGTTCGGCCCGAAGGTCCTCCACAGCAGCAGCACCGTCTGTATAAACAACATATAAGTTACCAAAAGAGGGCTTCGACCCCCTTAATAAAGCGACTGCGGAGAACTATTTTACCTTGCGACACGTCAAGTCGCCTGTTGACAAGTGCGATGTCCGCATCTGCCAAGTCCAATTGCCGATTTAACTCGGCAAATTCACTAGTCCGGTTAGCCCCCGGACTATCCGCCACCTGCATAGGAACGACGGAGTTCATTTCTTTCGATTTTGATCCTCGGTACGCTGTCGTTTCCGACAACCTACCGAGTCCCAGGGGCTACTATCTATACAGGGCGCATTTTTTATATGCAAAACTGTTAAAAAACAAAGGGGTGCGTCATTCTCGCATACCTCAAATCCCGCCAGCAAACTCATGGCGGCATTACGCAATTCGCTCTCGGCGGACGAAATCCTTCCAATCACCATACACATTAACGCATGGTGATCTTCTGAAATAGATGCCCTCTCAAGAAAATTCTTCAGTTCTCCTGGCCGGACACTAGTAGGTGCCGAACTCTCTGGCCCCTCCGGACTCGGGGATACCCTCCGTGATGACACTTCGGGTTCGCCTGCCTCATCTGGCGGCGCTCCGGATGGAGGCGTATCGCTCTCCGCCATCTCCGGAAGAAGGTCCCCCGAAGATGAACCTATCTGAGAAGGCTGCAGATCCGAACTGCAATATAAATAGTATGGTTATCTACAGAAGCACAAATGAAGGTATTTCCTTACTAATTAACTCCCTCTTTCATACTCACGGCTCGCTGGGGGGCCGATCCTTTGATGATGATTGTGCGTCCGGATTCTTTCCGGGCGCCGGACCCCCCGGGGAAGATCTCTTCCCACGCTTAGGGGCTTTGGCCTCCGGATCTTCGGAGGCGGTCCTCTTCTCCCCCTGAAGGGAGGGGTTCTTGCTTCCTCCCTCTTCAGTCGCCCCTTTGGGCGAAATATTAGCTCCTCTATTTTCCCCGTCGCCCCCTTCTGCGGGCGCAACCTCCAACATTCTGACCAGCACGGGCTCCTGTGCGGTCTCTAGGAGGGGGGCCGGACACCTTATCAGCCTTGATTGCGCCACCCATTCCTGTAAAGAACAAAGGGTCAGGAGGCGAACTCTGGAAAGGCACATAAACAGAATGTCCGGACTCTGAGCTACTTACCTGAGTATCCGGGCGATCGTGGCTTAGACCTGCATCCTCGGCTAAATCCGGACACGCCATCTGCTGTCCGAAGAACAACTGGTACATCTCCACGGGTGTCGCACCCATGAAGTGTTGGAGAATTCGAGGTCCCTCCGGGTTGAATTCCCATAGACGGAGAGGACGGGGTTTGCAGGGCAGAACTCTGGAATGGCACATAAATAGAATGTCCGGACTCTGAGCTACTTACCTGAGTATCCGGGCGATCGCGGCTTAGACCTGCATCCTCGGCTAAATCCGGACACGCCATCTGCGGTCCGAAGAACAACTGGTACATCTCCACGGGTGTCGCACCCATGAAGTGTTGGAGAATCCGAGGTCCCTCCGGGTTGAATTCCCATAGACGGAGAGGACAGCATTTGCAGGGCAGAAGATGCCTGATTAGCATAACCTGCATCACCTTGATCAGGTCAATCTCCCTCGCTTGGAGATCTCGAATCCGGCCTGCAATGAAGGCACGTCTTCGGACGGCCCCCAATTGAGCCCTTGGTTGACCCACGACATCAGTTGGCGTGGAGGTCCCGGGTGGAATGAGGGCGACGGCTTTTGCCTGCTGCCCCTTGGAGCGGTGATATAGAACCACTCCTGCTGCCACGGTCCGAGTTCCTCTTGGAAGGAACGCTTGGGCCACGGGGCATCGACCTTTTTGCTTATGGTCGCCCCGCCGCACTCCGCTTGACGCCCCCCGATCATCTTCGGCTCCACCTTGAAGGTCTTCAACCATAAGCCGAAGTGGGGAATGACGCGGAGGAAGGCTTCGCAGACAATAACGAATGCGGAGATGTGGAGGATGGACTCCGGAGCCAAGTCATGAAAGTCCAGCCCGTAGTAGAACAGGAGCCCTCTCACGAAGGGATCCGTCGGGAAGCCTAAACCCCGACGGAGGTGGGATACGAAAACGACGTATTCACCGGGCTCGGGGGCTGGCACAGCCTGCCCTTGGACAGGCAACCTGTGCGAAACCTCGTAGGCCAGGTACTTGGCCTCACGCAGCTTCAATATGTCTTCCTCCGTGACGGAGGAGGGCATCCACCGGCCCCGGAGGTCGGAACCGGACATGATTAAGGATCCGAAGCGCTCGAATCTGAGGCTCTGGGTGTTGGAACCAGGAGCGGGGAAGAGATTCGATGCGAGATTGAAGAACAATGGCGAGCCTTGGTCCTCTTATAAAGGGGAAAAAAATACCAAGGGCCGTCTCCGTGACCGTTTGGGATTCCCCTTCGATAGAGGAGGTGTGACGACGGGATCGGTTGGGTTACCCACGCACGTATTAATGAGAATCCCGGAATAAGGGGAACACGATCTCTGCTTCGACAAGATGTGCCAAGGAAACCGCTTCGCTAAACATGCTGCGGTGGTATAATGATTCAAACAAAGGCCTGGTGGCGGTGTGATGTCACGCCGCATAATATGTCAGCAGATTAAACTAAGTGTACATTTTATTCTCTCTACGGTGGAATGTGGAATTTATTTTGCAGAGCTGGACACTATCCTGGTGTTCATGATCTTCTCTGGATTATTCAAAGGAGGAACCCGCCTTGCAATGCCGAACATTATGCACGCCGGACTTATCGTCATTGAAGACTGGTTCAGGGGCTACTGAGGGAGTCCTGGACTAGGGGGTGTCCGGACAGCCGGACTATCAATGTCCGCCGGACTCCAAGACTACGAAGATACAAGATTGAAGACTCCGGCTCGTGTCCGGATGGTACTTTACTTGGCGTGGAAGGCAAGCTTGGCGATACGGATACGTAGATCTCCTACCATTGTAACCGACTCTGTGTAACCCTAGCCCTCTCCGGTATCTATATAAACCGGAGGGCTGTAGTCCGTAGGACAACATACATTACAACAATCATACCATAGGCTAGCTTCTAGGGTTTAGCCTCCTTGATCTCGTGGTAGATCTACTCTTGTACTACCCATATCATCAATATTAATCAAGCAGGACGTAGGGTTTTACCTCCATCGAGAGGGCCCGAACCTGGGTAAAAACATCGTGTCCCTCGTCTCCTGTTACCATCCGCCTAGACGCACAGTTCGGGACCCCCTACCCGAGATCCGCCGGTTTTGACACCGACACATGGCCTCCGGATGGCAATCTCCATGGGCATTCAACGCCTGGAGGTGCGCGGGGATTCAAACCTTGCAATATCCCAAATAAATGGAGACTTTGATGCCAAGGATCCAAAAATGGTAGCATATCGTAATGCTGTCCTAAAAATGTCAGCTCGGTTTGACGGACTTGAATTCCACCATGTAGCCAGGGATAATAACCAAGCGGCCGACGTATTGGCACGCATCAGCGCAAAACGTGACGCTGTCCCTCCAAACATCTTCCTGGAACGGCTATTTAAGCCATCCGTACTATGGGAAGAGAAGTCCGGAAACAACAAACCGGAAGCAGCCGTACCAACCGACACAAAGCAATCTGACATAACCGGCGATTCAGCCGGCGAAATAACACCTTCAGCCCACAACATAATGGCAGTAATCGCCCCGTGGACAGAGCCATTCCTAGCCTACTTGCTTAGGCAGGAACTTCCCGAAGACCAAAATGAGGCCCGCTGCATAGTCCGGCGATCTAAAGCCTACAAGGTCCATGAGGGAGAACTCTATAAGAAAAGCACAACCGAAGTCCTTCAAAGGTGTATCTCCGAAGAAGAAGGGCGAAACCTTATGGCTGAAATTCATGCCGAACTAGGCGGACACCACGCAGCAGCTCGGGCCCTTGTAGGAAAGGCATTCCGTACATGATTTTATTGGCCGACGGCCCAGGCAGATGCTCAGGACTTAGTCCGAAGATGCGTCGGTTGTCAGCTCTTTGCTAATCAGAGCCATATGCCACCCACCGCCCTCAAAACCATACCCATTACCTGACCGTTCGTGGTCTGGGGGCTTGACATGGTCGGACCCCTTAAAGGGGGAACCCACAAGCAAAGGTACCTATTGGTCATGGTGGATAAGTTCACCAAATGGATAGAGGCCAAGCTAGTTAAAACGGCAGAGTCCGGACCAGTGATAGACTTCATATCCGGGGTAGTACACCGTTATGGTGTCCCCCACAACATCATCACCGATAACGGCACGAACTTCACGGCCGACGAGGTTAAATCATGGTGCAAAAATATGGGCATTAAGCTCGATTACGCTTCAGTCTATCATCCTCAAACCAACGGTCAAGTGGAACGAGCGAACGGTCTAATAATGAGCGGCATCAAACCCAGACTAGTGCGGTCACTTACGAAATCTGACACGCACTGGGTAGAGGAGCTAGACTCCGTACTCTAGGGGCTACGAACAATGCCCAACCGTACTACCGGATTCACACCATTCTTTATGGTATAAGGCGCAGAGGCAGTTCTGCCCTGTGACATCATTCATGACTCACCTCGAGTGCGCATGTACGAAGAAAGAGAAGCCGAGCTGGATCGGCAGGACAGCTTGGACGCATTGGAGGAAGAACGCGACGTCGCCAAGGCTCGTTCCGCATTCTATCAGCAGCAGGCTCGAAGATATCGAAGCAGAGAAGTACGGGCCAAGACTTACAACGTTGGCGAACTAGTTCTACGCCTGCCGGACAAGAAAAAGGACAAACTCAAGCCCAAATGGGAGGGCCCTTTCATTATCGATCAAGTCCTGATCGGCGGAGCGTACCGTCTACGAAATGCATCGGACAACCGACTGGAGCCGAACCCATGGAACGCAGCCCGCCTCCGAAGATTCTATGCCTAGCGCCGGACTAAGAGTTCGTCCCCTTCCCCCGTCCAAACTTTTACACTTCAGCTGTCTTTTGTTTCCCTTTCTTCCCTCAACCCTTTCCTAAAAAAGCCCTTAAAGGCCTACTCGTGCATTGATCGCACACACTTGATGTGCTATCCGCACTCATTATACCTGGGGGCTTCTTTACCGGAAGCTTAATTATAAGGGCTTCATGCCCAGCACATGTGTCAAGCTTCCACATGTACCTTTTACTCACCATCATATGCATCGATATGACTTAAGTTTTGGCCAAGCTGGGTTGCCTGGCTCCTGTGCTTACCCCTACGTTCCCGATTGTTCGGCTAGGAGGTAAAGGGAGCACCTCTGCGATTGTTACTGCCGGGTCAGCCCGATGTGTACCTCAGACTGGGTGAAGCCGAAAGCTAGCGTTCTTAAGGGAATATTCGGTCGGTGATTTGAAAGATGATCTTTTTTTTACCTACTTATTTATCTGCCCCCAGATGTTTTTCTGCTCTTTTCGCAGTCTGGACATGCACTTTAGGGCATGCCTCCCAAGGAAAGGAACCCTTAACGGAACTATTCTCCCTGGACGATGTTTCTTACTAACCATGTAATATAACATAACTAGTTGGGCACTTGTCTGATAAAGCACTCATGACCCCTACGCCTGGTCTCCATGCATACCCCGGTTGTTTCTTAACCGAGAAGGTATTCGGACACACTCCGGACTCTAGGGTCCCGAGGTTGAAGCGAAAAGGTCGGCAAATACAAACGATCTACAATCCGGCTAGAAGGCATTTCACATGTCATTTTCAAATACATTGTCAAATCTATTGACTGTATTCCTCCTCAGTCCCATCTAACAGGCTGTCTAATTTACAGTCCCGTTGGGAAAATTTAGCGGCCAACTCTACTTGGCCATATACTAAACTCACAGGGATCTCCTTCCCATCGGGCCCAACAGGTCCGACCTCGGCCATGTGGTTGGGATCCGCCTTCTTGTACCGCGTCTTCACCATGGCCCAAGCCTCCCTGGCACCTTGGCGGCAGGCCGAAATCTTCCATAAACGGAAGCGCTGCCGCACTCCCTGAAGCTTCTCCGCAAGCTCCCCAAGGCCCTCGGGTAGGGAGAGGGCTGGCCATAAAGCCTGGACGACGCCGCTCATTGCCTGCCGAACTCGTTCGACCAGCTGCAACAGCTCGGGAAGTTGATCACCCGTTGATACGGGCATCTCCTCCGCAGGGCGACCTGTGAGTATACCTACAAGACATATTTTGTCAATTGACTTCCTCGCCGAACTCTTCTTTTCAAAGGAGTCCGCTCAAGCACTTACTATAGATGCCGCGACGAAGCCGCTCAGTCTCCTTAACGGAGCCGGACAGCTCGGCCCGAACACCTTTCAGCTCTTCTCTGAGCTGGGCATGGGCATCCTGGAGCTTGTTCCTTTCCTGCTGCACCCTATTCAGCACCCGCTCGCTGGCCTTCAGCTGGCGCAGTAGTTCTTGCCTATCCGGATCTTGTCCGGCAGCACCTGCAACGTCATTATTAGACTTGCGCGCACGCCGCACACCAGTTATCTTTTTAAAATATTGTGTTACCAGGAGGGGTCTCTGTGTTTCCTCCTGCGGCAGCAAGTGCGGCCTCGAGTTGGGCCTTGCACTCTTGCAGCTCCTGAGACAGTTGGGCATTCTTCTCTGTAAGATCCTGCGTTTCAAATGATCCTTAAATCAGTTAATATAACTACTTTGAGTCTCGGGGGCTACTGGCATATACAACTATTAAATTCTCTTACCCGTATGTCTTTTACATACTGCTCCGTGGCTCTGGCAAAACCATCTTGAGCAGCACGGAGGTGCGCGTCCCCCGCATTAAAGGCATTCAACGCCTCAGGGGAGAAGCACGCGTCACGAAATACTGTCCGGCGGCGCCTGTGGTTCATGGCGCTCTCCACCTCTGACTTGGTGGCGGACAGTCTGTCGGCATCCTTCGTTGGAGGAGTGTTCGGCTCGCGCCTTGCGCTCGCCTCCCCCTCCAGACTAGGTGCTGGAGCCTGGCTGGTAGAGGTTGGATTGGCAACCTCTACACCCGCAGTCCGGCGGGCGCTTTTTCTCCTACAAAAGTCATGAGCACTCAAACGCTTCCTAGGAACGTTGCTCCAAATAATTAACTGTGAGCTATACCTTTGCGGCGACGTTTCAGTCCGCGCCGCGCTCCTCTTCCGCCTACTGGTCCGGACTGGCCCTTGCTGGTCAGCCGCCGCGGGCTCGGATTCCCGCCTTGAAGGCGCTTCCTACAAAACACCATCGTATGCGAAGGTCAGAAACGAGCAAGGAAGAGATAATGGTGTCGGGACTTCGGTCACAATCACCTGGGAAGCCGGATATAGTCCGGGGTAGTCAGCCGTAATGGCGACTAAAGCATTATCTATGCTGAGCTGGTGGAACACCCTGTCGATTAGCTCCACCTTTATGTCCGGATCCTCTTCGGAGGCCGGATCCTGGGATCTCTCTGGATCCTCGGGTTGCGGAGCTGGACTTAGCATGTCCTCCACAACCCGATGCAGCTCCTGCATTGAAAACATGATATAAGAAATTTAAACTTTGGAGGCATGGGTCGGGCCCTTAAAGTGTTCGCGTACCCAACGCCGAGGGTTATTCATGGAGAACCCATTCAACGGGTTCGTCTGGAGAAAGTCCTCCTTCTCCCCCTTGTACAGGCCGGACAGGATCTTCACCAAATCCTCGGCCGAATCCGGTCCTTTGCGGCCATGACGGGTGGCATCGTCTTCCCCGTTGAAATCCCACATGGGGTGGCCCCTGTATTGCAGTGGCTGCACCCCCCGCGTAATGCATGTTTCCATGACTCCAATCATGGTCAACCCGGAATGGGCCAGTAATCTTATCCGGCCCATCAAATAATGGACGCTCTTGTCTTCCTCCAGTTGGGGGCTCCGCGGGCGCCAACTAAGGCGTTTCTTCAGAGGAGCATTACTGAACTCCGGGAGGCCGATCCGAACAGGGTCCGGCAGCGGAGCGTCTTCTATGTAAAACCATTCCGAAGGCCAGTCTTCGGACGCCTTCTTAGGGGTTCCGGATGGATATCCGGTCCCGGCAATGCGCCATATTTCGGCGCCGCCCACTTGATATATGGACCCCTCGTGAGAGCGGGGTACAAGGCAGAACAACCTCTTCCACAGTGCAAAATGGGGCTCGATGCCCAGAAATAGCTCGCAAAGAGCTACGAAGCCCACGATATGCAGGATAGAGGCGGGCGTAAGGTGATGGAGTTGGAGTCCGTAGAACTCCAGGAGCCCGCGGAGGAACGGATGTATAGGAAATCCGAGCCCCCTTATCAGATAGGGGACGAAGCATACCCGCTCCCCTTTGTTGGGACTTGGGGTAGCCTCCGCTTGCTTCCCACCTTGGTAGGTGGCCAACCCGGCTCGAACCGGGACCATGAAGGCCGGAGGGAGATATCCCTTTGCTTGGAGCGTCACCAGCTCGTTGTGCGGGACAGAACATCTCCGCCAGTCTCCTGGCAGTGGGCTGGGAGCACGAGAGGAGGAGCCGCGTCGACGGTCCATGATGGAATGGATTCTTTGGTCAGAGGCGCTCCGATGAGTACTCGCGGAAGGAAGATGGTGTGATTTGGGTCTGGATTCTTGCCTCTCTTATAGGCAGATTATTTGCCCAGCCAGGGGGTAAAACATAAAAGGTACCCTGGCTTTTTGCATTCATGCGACGCGTGGAAGATGGCCATTATTGGGCATGGAAGCCAAGAAGCGCAACATTGATAAGGAAGCCGGACACTGTTCGGCAAACACATGGAATTTGGAGGAGAACCCGCCTTGCAACGCCTAAGATTATATACGCGCTGGACTTATCGTCATTGAAGCCTAGTTCGGGGGCTACTGAGGGAGTCCTGGACTAGGGGGTGTCCGGACAGCCGGACTATCATCGTCCGCCGGACTCCAAGACTACGAAGATACAAGATTGAAGACTCTATCCCGTGTCTGGATGGGACTTTCCTTGGCGTGGAAGCCAAGCTTGGCGATACGGATATGTAGATCTCCTACCATTGTAACCGACTCCGTGTAACCCTAGCCCTCTCCGGTGTCTATATAAACCGGAAGGCTTTAGTCCGTAGGACACAACAACCATTACAACAATCATATCATAGGCTAGCTTCTAGGGTTTAGCCTCCTTGATCTCGTGGTAGATCCTCTCTTGTACTACCCATATCATCAATATCAATCAAGCAGGAGTAGGGTTTTACCTCCATCGAGAGGGCCCGAACCTGGGTAAAAACATCGTGTCCCTTGTCTCCTGTTACCATCCGCCTAGACGCACAGTTCGGGACCCCCTACCCGAGATCTGCCGGTTTTGACACCGACAGCATGCAAGATTGCAAAGGCATCAAAATTCCTATGCCCACAAATGGCCATCTATGCACTGATGAAAATGGTAAAGACTTTGATCAAAAGGTGTACCGCTCCATGATTGGCTCTTTATTGTACCTATGTGCATCTAGGCCAGATATTATGCTTAGTGTTTGCATGTGTGACCCATTTCAAGCTACACCGAAGGAATCACACCATAAGGCTGTGAAGCATATTCTTTGATATCTAGCTCACACACCAACACTTGGATTATGGTATCCCAAGGGCTCTTCCTTTGATCTCATTGGATATTCAAACTCTGACTATGCTGGCGATCGGGTGGACCACAAGTCAACATCAGGCACATGTCATTTCCTCGGACGATCCTTGGTATGTTGGTCCTCGAAGAAACAGAACTGCGTATCACTCTCCACTGCAGAAGCTGAGTACATTGCTGCTGGATCTTGCTGTGCTCAATTACTATGGATGAAGCAAACACTCAAGGACTATGGCATCAATGTGAAAAATGTGCCACTCTACTGCAACAATGAGAGTGCTATCAAGATTGCTCACAACCCAGTTCAACACTCGAAGACAAAGCACATCCAGATTTGTCATCATTTTCTTCGTGACCATGTGTTGAAGGGCGACATCTCCATCGACCATGCAAGTACGGAAGACCAGCTGGCCGATATCTTCACTAAGCTTTTGAATGAGAAGAGATTTAGCAAGTTGCGGTGTGAGCTAAATATCCAAGAATCTTCGAACGTTCTTTGAAAAGGACACACATCCTAACACTTATGATGACTTGATGACTTGGATGTGCAACACACGAAGTAACGTTTTTCTTCGATCAATGAAGACTAACCCTCTAATTGTGAAGAAATTGATTCTCAGAACCCTACGAGAATTGTACGCGGTGTCTAAAATTAGCTTTCTTATACGGTGGGTTACACCACCAACCAAAGACATATTTTGTCAATTGACTTCCTCGCCGAACTCTTCTTTTCAAAGGAGTCCGCTCAAGCACTTACTATAGATGCCGCGACGAAGCCGCTCAGTCTCCTTAACGGAGCCGGACAGCTCGGCCCGAACACCTTTCAGCTCTTCTCCGAGCTGGGCATGGGCATCCTGGAGCTTGTTCCTTTCCTGCTGCACCCTATTCAGCACCCTCTCGCTGGCCTTCAGCTGGCGCAGTAGTTCTTGCCTATCCGGATCTTGTCCGGCAGCACCTGCAACGTCATTATTAGACTTGCGCGCATGTCGCACACCACTTATCTTTTAAAAATATTGTGTTACCAGGAGGGGTCTCTGTGTTTCCTCCTGCGGCAGCAAGTGCGGCCTCGAGTTGGGCCTTGCACTCTTGCAGCTCCTGAGACAGTTGGGCATTCTTCTCCGTAAGATCCTGCGTTTCAAATGATCCTTAAATCAGTTAATATAACTACTTTGAGTCTCGGGGGCTACTGGCATATACAACTATTAAATTCTCTTACCCATATGTCTTTTACATACTGCTCCCTGGCTCTGGCAAAACCATCTTGAGCAGCACGGAGGTGCGCGTCCCCCGCATTAAAGGCATTCAACGCCTCAGGGGAGAAGCACGCGTCACGAAATACTGTCCGGCGGCGCCTGTGGTTCATGGCGCTCTCCACCTCTGACTTGGTGGCGGACAGTCTGTCGGCATCCTTCGTTGGAGGAGTGTTCGGCTCGCGCCTTGCGCTCGCCTCGCCCTCCAGACCAGGTGCTGGAGCCTGGCTGGTAGAGGTTGGATTGGCAACCTCTACACCCGCAGTCCGGCGGGCGCTTTTTCTCCTACAAAAGTCATGAGCACCCAAACGCTTCCTAGGAACGTTGCTCCAATAATTAACTGTGAGCTATACCTTTGCGGCGATGTTTCAGTCTGCGCCGCGCTCCTCCTCCGCCTACTGGTCCGGACTGGCCCTTGCTGGTCAGCCGCCGCGGGCTCGGCTTCCCGCCTTGAAGGCGCTTCCTACAAAACACCATCGTATGCGAAGGTCAGAAACGAGCAAGGAAGAGAGAATGGTGTCGGGACTTCGGTCACAATCACCTGGGAAGCCGGATATAGTCCGGGGTAGTCAGCCGTAATGGCGACTAAAGCATTATCTATGCTGAGCTGGTGGAACACCCCGTCGATTAGCTCCACCTTTATGTCCGGATCCTCTTCGGAGGCCGGATCCTGGAATCTCTCTGGATCCTCGGGTTGCAGAGCTGGACTTAGCATGTCCTCCACAACCCGATGCAGCTCCTGCATTGAAAACATGATATAAGAAATTTAAACTTTGGAGGCATGGGTCGGGCCCTTAAAGTGTTCGCTTACCCAACGCCGAGGGTTATTCATGGAGAACCCATTCAACGGGTTCGTCTGGAGAAAGTCCTCCTTTTCCCCCTTGTACAGGCCGGACAGGATCTTCACCAAATCCTCGGCCGAATCCGGTCCTTTGCGGCCATGACGGGTGGCATCGTCTTCCCCGTTGAAATCCCACATGGGGTGGCCCCTGTATTGCAGTGGCTGCACCCCGCGCGTAATGCATGTTGCCATGACTCCAATCATGGTCAACCCGGAATGGGCCAGTAATCTTATCCGGCCCATCAAATAATGGACGCTCTTGTCTTCCTCCAGTTGGGGGCTCCGCGGGCACCAACTAAGGCGTTTCTTTATTGGAGCATTACTGAACTCCGGGAGGCCGATCCGAACAGGGTCCGGCAGCGGAGCGTCTTCTATGTAAAACCATTCCGAAGGCCAGTCTTCGGACGCCTTCTTAGGGGTTCCGGATGGATATCCGGTCCCGGCAATGTGCCATATTTCGGCGCCGCCCACTTGATATATGGACCCCTCGTGAGAGCGGGGTACAAGGCAGAACAACCTCTTCCACAGTGCAAAATCGGGCTCGATGCCCAGAAATAGCTCGCAAAGAGCTACGAAGCCCGCGATATGCAGGATAGAGGCGGGCGTAAGGTGATGGAGTTGGAGTCCGTAGAACTCCAGGAGCCCGCGGAGGAACGGATGTATAGGAAATCCGAGCCCCCTTATCAGATAGGGGACGAAGCATACCCGCTCCCCTTTGTTGGGACTTGGGGTAGCCTCCGCTTGCTTCCCACCTTGGTAGGTGGCCAACCCGGCTCGAACCGGGACCATGAAGGCCGGAGGGAGATATCCCTTTGCTTGGAGCGTCACCAGCTCGTTGTGCGGGACAGAACATCTCCGCCAGTCTCCTGGCAGTGGGCTGGGAGCACGAGAGGAGGAGCCGCGTCGACGGTCCATGATGGAATGGATTCTTTGGTCAGAGGTGCTCCGATGAGTACTCGCGGAAGGAAGATGGTGTGATTTGGGTCTGGATTCTTGCCTCTCTTATAGGCAATTATTTGCACAGCCAGGGGGTAAAACATAAAAGGTACCCTGGCTTTTCGCATTCATGCGACGCGTGGAAGATGGCCATTATTGGGCGTGGAAGCCAAGAAGCGCAACATTGATAAGGATGCCGGACACTGTTCGGCAAACACACGGAATTTGGAGGAGAACCCGCCTTCCAACGTCGAAGATTATATACGCGCTGGACTTATCGTCATTGAAGCCTGGTTCGGGGGCTACTGAGGGAGTCCTGGACTAGGGGGTGTCCGGACAGCCGGACTATCATCGTCCGCCGGACTCCAAGACTACGAAGATACAAGAT
This sequence comes from Triticum timopheevii, assembly GCA_963921465.1. Taxonomy (NCBI): domain Eukaryota; kingdom Viridiplantae; phylum Streptophyta; class Magnoliopsida; order Poales; family Poaceae; genus Triticum; species Triticum timopheevii. The sequence continues at coordinate 323,357,423 of OY997266.1, forward strand.
TGAAGACTCCGTCCCGTGTCCGGATGGGACTTTCCTTGGCGTGGAAGGCAAGCTTGGTGATACGGATATGTAGATCTCCTACCATTGTAACCGACTTTGTGTAACCCTAGCCCTCTCCGGTGTCTATATAAACTGGAAGGCTTTAGTCCGTAGGACACAACAACCATTACAACAATCATGCCGTAGGCTAGCTTCTAGGGTTTAGCCTCCTTGATCTCGTGGTAGATCCTCTCTTGTACTACCCATATCATCAATATCAATCAAGCAGGAGTAGGGTTTTACCTCCATCGAGAGGGCCCGAACCTGGGTAAAAACATCGTGTCCCTTGTCTCCTGTTCCCATCCGCCTAGACGCACAGTTCGGGACCCCCTACCCGAGATCCGCCGGTTTTGATACCGACAGCATGCAAGATTGCAAAGGCGTCAAAATTCCTATGCCCACAAATGGCCATCTATGCACTGATGAAAATGGTAAGACTTCGATCAAAAGGTGTACCGCTCCATGATTGGCTCTTTATTGTACCTATGTGCATCTAGGCCAGATATTATGCTTAGTGTTTGCATGTGTGCCCCATTTCAAGCTACACCGAAGGAATCACACCATAAGGCTGTGAAGCATATTCTTTGATATCTAGCTCACACACCAACACTTGGATTATGGTATCCCAAGGGCTCTTCCTTTGATCTCATTGGATATTCAGACTCTGACTATGCTGGCGATCGGGTGGACCACAAGTCAACATCAGGCACATGTCATTTCCTCGGACGATCCTTGGTATGTTGGTCCTCGAAGAAACAGAACTGCGTATCACTCTCCACTGCAGAAGCTGAGTACATTGCTGCTGGATCTTGCTGTGCTCAATTACTATGGATGAAGCAAACACTCAAGGACTATGGCATCAATGTGAAAAATGTGCCACTCTACTGCAACAATGAGAGTGCTATCAAGATTGCTCACAACCCAGTTCAGCACTCGAAGACAAAGCACATCCAGATTTGTCATCATTTTCTTCGTGACCACGTGTTGAAGGGCGACATCTCCATCGACCATGCAAGTACTGAAGACCAGCTGGCCGATATCTTCACTAAGCTTTTGAATGAGAAGAGATTTAGCAAGTTGCGGTGTGAGCTAAATATCCTAGAATCTTCGAACGTTCTTTGAAAAGGACACACATCCTAACACTTATGATGACTTGATGACTTGGATGTGCAACACACGAAGTAACATTTTTCTTCAATCAATGAAGACTAACCCTCTAATTGTGAAGAAATTGATTCTCAGAACCCTACGAGAATTGTACGCGGTGTCTAAAATCAACTTTCTTATACGGTGGGTTACGCCACCAACCAAAGTTGAAAATCTTCAATTTGAGTTTTTCTTCATTTTTGAAATTCCTCAGTTTTCCAAATTCTTCAACTTTGCGTTGTCTTCACTCTTTCCGTATTTCTTCTTCATTTGAATATATATATATATATATATATATATATATATATATATATATATATATATCTGAGTTTATGTCCTCTAGAACATTCACTTATTGCTAATTCTTCAAGTTGACTTTTCTGCTAAGAGAATGTGATCGGACCCTTCCCCCTCTATGCTAAACTCAACCCAGTCTGTTCACAAATTCTTCCTGTGCGTTCTATTTGAAACTTGTTCAAATTCTTCACTGTGTCCTTGTCAGCTGAAGAAATTGCGAACAAAACTTTAAAATATTCTTATCTGAATTTTCGGCTTTTGCCGCTCAAACCGTTACGCATTCCATGATATACTTATCTATTCACCTGAGATCTTACACGATCTCCACCTCTCAGTACGTGGGTGACACATGTCGCGCGATTGAGAAGGGTCAGGGGCACGTTCGTCCAAATTCTTCGGGCGAACAGTTTTTCACCTCAGCTATAAATACCCCCTTCCCTTCCATATTTCACTTTTACTCCGCTCGACCTCACTCCCTCGCTCGAGCTTCTCAAGCCCTAGTGCTGCCGCTACCTCCATCGTCGCCAGTGAGGAAGAGCTTCACTGCCTCGACCTTGTCGCCGTCGTACTCGCGCCAGCCACGGAAATCTTCCCTCCGCCGCCGTCGTAGACGTCTTCCTCTGCCAAGTTAGGGTGTGGAAGATCCGAGCCAACGAACTTCTAAATCTACACCTATTGTACGTCGTGTTCTTCATCAAGGGTAATTAAAAGTTACTTTTACCGCATTTATTCTACTGATGATTTTCATCAAATCTTCAAAAGGTGTTTATTCTTCAACCTCCGCACCCTAAGCACCTAGCACAAATATTCAGTTCTTGATCTGTTTCCCTAAGTGACATTTTTCTTCATGATTCCTCAATTGTGTGAATCTCACGATCCGCACAACTCTGGAACCTAAGACAAATAATGCTTAGTGAAATTCTTCAAGACACATCGGGTCAATTTCCTCCAACTTGTTCATTTTTACAAAACTTCTGAGAACGCATATGACCTCTCCAAATTCTTCGCACCTATACTCTGTTCACAGGTACACATGTCTGCTGCTGAATCACTAGGTTCTCATCAACTTAACTCATTTGCAGCGTTCCTCGAAGAAAAGCTGCATACTTCTTCAGAGAACTCAATGGTGCAAATTCCTCAGCTGAAGAAAATGGAAGATGGTAAAAGGCCTCACAAAGGAGGAAAGAAGCTTGAAGTAAATACTGCCTTTGAGACCCTGCGGACATCTATGCAGGGTACTGCACGCCTGATGAGGCAACTCATGGCAAGGAGACAAAGACTGAGCACAAAGTGTGCATTCAGAGGATCAAAAGAAGATGGGCAAGAGAGTGGAGGGAGTACAGATATGTTACTCCCAAATGCATGAAGACATTTGCTCTTAACCCTCCATGCTCAAGACATCCTCTGGCACCTGGCCAACTAGCTGATCCAACAAGCCTTAAACATGGTGAGGATTATGCTGATGAATGGGCCAGGCCGCAAGCTAAGTTGGCCAAGCAGGCCAAAGAAGCAGTGAAGAAATTTAATGAGGATTTTGCTGCTGCCGCTGCCGTTGCTGAGGCTTCTTCAAGCAAGAAGGCTATACCAAAGAAGCCAGCCAAGAAACCACTTCCCTCAGCAATGCCCTCATGGCCAAGCTCTTCTTAAATGCCCTCACGGCCAATCTCCTCAGTGCCAGCAAGGCAAATTCCTCAAGCTGCCCCAGTTTCTCAAGCTGCACAAATTCCTCGGGTTTCAAAACCCTCAGCTCCTCCGCAAAGTCCTCAGCACCCGTGCATCTCGCCACGTGCCAAAGGACCACTGGCATATCAATTGCCTCAGGAGCTTCAGCAAGTTCTTCAGCACACCCGTCATCAACCGGTCCCACTCTACTGAAGACCAAGGCCACTGCTGGACGAGGCACTAGACCAAGTCCTCACAAGAAGCAGGTGGTCTTTCAAATTCTATCTGATGATGAGCCTGATGATGATGAACTAGCCGATATCATCAAGGATAGACAGCAGCGGGCCGCTAGAGCCAAAGGGAGTGTTGTGACCCTTCTATTGGATCCGAAGAAGATCCTCGATTTTATCGATCTCTGGCACAAAGATCCAAATGCTCCAATGCCAGAGTTGGGCCTCACTCCTGGAAAAAGTCACGTTGTGACGGTGTTCATTACTGAAGAGAAATGGAAGTATGACCAAGCCAGGACTGCGAAGAAAGCGCAGTACAAGAAGCAGCGCTACCTAAAGGACAATGTCCTCAGTCTTTCGCCTGAGCAGCTCATTGCACTGCAAGCTGAAATCAAAAAGCTCAATGATGAATTTGATGCATACAAGGCTGAATGGCAGGGTGCAGAGGTCAGATTTGTCAAGCTGACGAAGAAATTCACTTCAAGTGCTGCTGCTCCTGTGCACATTGAAGTCAGTCCAGCTGAAGCATCTGCTCAAGCCATTGAAGGATTTTCCAGCACCGCTGATGAAAATCAGGCTGCTGATGAAACTGCAAGCACCAGGGCTGCTGAAGAAATTCTAGCCTCTGAAGAAACTGCCAGGGCAACCACTAGTGTTGCGCCTAAAGAAAATGCCAGGCCAGCTGAAGACTCTGTTGCTGCGCCTAAAGAAATTGATCCTACTGCCACTGCTCCGCCTGCACCAACACCAAGCCTAGTTCTTCCTTCTGCTCTAGAAGTGAAGAAAACCAAAGCTGCGGAGCGTGCTGCTCTGAAGAAGAGGAAAGCATCAGCTGCCATAGAATCTTCGGGCCCCAAGAAGGCGAAGATTTTGACAAGTTCAATGGACAATCCCATTGATGTTGTTCCTCTTGCAAGCATGCCATCTAAGGAACTTGTTCCTTATGGTGAAGAATATCAGATTCATGAAGAATCTGCTGAAGAAGATCCCTCTGCTGCTTCCACAGAGCAGATGGATGAAGAAATTGAAGTTGAGACTTTCACTTCAACTCCCTAGGTATCATCGCCAACACCTCAATTTACTGCTGAAGAGGCCGACATTGAAGAAATGGAAGTGGATGAGGATGTGGACATTGGGAGCACCACTCCAGTAATGAATGATGATTTTTGGGATAGTCAGCACCCCAACTCTCCTCTGTTCACACCAATCCAACAAATTCCTTAGTCCCCAGCTCCAACAGAAGTTCAGATGGGATCTGAAGAAATTCATGCCACCCCTTCCATTCATGAAGAGATTCCAGCCACTAGTGCTGATTAAAATGTTGCTGAAGAAATGGAGGCCCAAGCAACTACTGAAGCAGAAGCTGATATTCCTCAGCCTGCGGCTCCAAAGATTGAGATTCCATAAGTTATTCTTCAAATCACTGATACTCCTCAGCCCAGGCCGAAGAATCCCTTCTCCAAGATTCCGAAATTCAAGGCTGAAGCTTTCTTCAATGAGCATGTGTTCTTCACTAACTATAATCCATATGACTCTGCTCGTTTGAGGAGGAAGCGCTTCTGGACAGCCATCCAAGCTAATTTTTATTCTTCAGTGCTCTTCAACAAGGATAAAGTCTTCGATCATGAGCATATTCCTCACTTGGAAATGGAATCACCGCCTTGCTTCACGCAAGTCCTCGCTGCCATTCATGATGCTGGCCTGCTCAATTTTTGCACTGACATATGCGATTGGAATGAAGAACTCATTCTTCAATTCTATGCGACGCTGCACATCACAGGCAATGCTGAAGATGTGAACTCATGGATGTTGGACCGGATGACCGAGAACACACACTATAAGGCACCGACCACTGAATTACTTCGTGCCATGCATGTCAGTCCTCCCCCAAAAGGTGCACGTCTCATCTACTCTGAAACTGAGCTGTCAGATCATTTCATGCAAGTGCTGATAAAGCCACTGAAGCCTGGACAAGCCTCAAGTACCAAATTCCTTGTGAAGGAATTGCAATATGTGCCTAGGATAGTCTATCGCATTCTAATGAAGACATTGAGTCCAATCAAAGGCCACGACTCGAATGATGAAGAAGTCGTTGGCATCATGAAGAATCTGCTTTTCAACATCATGCACGGTATTCCCGTGAACTATCATGATTTCTTCATGAGGACTTTGGCAAACGTTGCAATATCCCCTTTTGAGTTGAAGCCTTACACTCCCTGGATTATGAGATTCCTTAGATCAAAGTCTTCACTCAACTATAAAGCTGATACACTCAACCATGGCAGCTACTTGCCCCCAATTGAAGTCCTCAAATGGACATTTTCCTCAGCTGATGAAAAGGGCAAGGCCACTGCTATTATTAATGAGGGCATTCGTCCATTGGATGGACAGTTTCACAAAGCTGCTTCATACTCCACCAATGATGACTCTGCTACTCATGACTCTGCCGCCAATGCATCTAAGCAAAGTCCTCAGGCAACAGCTCCAAGGGTGATGACTGATCGTGAGCTTCTCCTCAGTCTTCATCAAAAGGTAGATCGCAATCACAAATGGGTAAAACATCTCTTCACAACATGACTGCCACATACAATTCAGTGAAGAAGAACCATTACTACCTTAATGAAGTGTTTGATCGCACCTGGGCTATACTGTCTCACCTTTACGGTGATGAGGATCTCAAGCAAATGGGCTTCAAGCAGGATTTTGGCTGGTCTAAGCCCCCACCGAAGAAATTCAAGAAAGTTGCAGTTCCTCCTTTGGTGCCCAGTTCATATTCCTCTTCCTGTGATACTGATGAAAATGAAGATCTGGACGACACTGCGGCAGGCTCTACTCCAACAAACGACCCCAACAACGCTGACGCTCCTCCATCGACTTTGTGTAGAAATTCTTTACGGGCGTTAGTCCTCACTTTTCGTCCCTTTTGGTCATTTGATGACAAAGGGGGAGAAATTTGAGTTAGTCTTCAAGTGGGTCTATACATATGGGCGTTTTTTGCTAAGTTACAACTCTCGCTCTTTTGAAGTTTTTGTTGTATGAGTTGTAAACTTATGTCCGATGGTGACCTGATACTTTTGCTCTGTTTTCCTGCATGCTATTTCCTCATTAATGCTATGCATGCATGCTGAATCACATCAGTCACCATATTTCATCATGCATTTCAAATTCTTCATTCTATATGTTAAATGCGTGTATGAATTACAAGATATAGGGGGAGATCTCCATGATTCTACTCTTCAAGTGTGCATTGCTTCAAAAGCAAATTCCTCACTATGCACATCTTCAGGGGGAGTTCTTCTATATCTTGAAATCAAATTCCTCAATATTGAGTACTTTCAATTCATATGTTCATCCCCGTTGAAAACTTAACCTATATTGTCATCAATCACCAAAAAGGGGGAGATTGTAAGTGCATCTAGTGCCCCTTAGTGATTTTGGTGTATTGATGACTTATAGGTTAAATGACTAATATGTTTGTGAGCGTACACAGGCTCCATAAGTCAATGAGGAGTTTGATATTTACAGTAGAAGTCGACCCCTAAAAATGAATGTCTTCGGCTGAAGACTTTGGTTCTCCTGAAGACTTTGAAAGTGAAGAAATTGGTGTGACCGTGAAGATTCGATATCCATGCGAGGAATCTGAAGCGTGAAGACTTTTGTTTTCGTAGTTTCATTTTCTCTTTCTTGAGTCATAGGAAACACCGTACTGTTAAAGGGGGTTGAGGTAATACTAAGGAAACAGATTTCCAAGTGATGCTCATCTCAAAATCCTACACCTACCCAATCCTTCGAGTGAAGCCATTGGAAATCTCATATCAGTTCAGCCAATTTCTTCAGTGACAGAGACGAAGATCTTCTGGTCTCTGAGGAATTTGTTCTGACTGATGAGTTAGGAATTCGCCAGTGCGGATTGCCTACACAGTGAGGAACATGATAGCCCTGTGGAATTCGAACCTCAAATCCGACCATTGCTGTGTCGCGCTCCAGCTGTCCCAAAATATCCTACCACCTAACGGTCATATCAGACAAGGGAATTTATGTCTTATCATGTCGGGCTGCTCCCTAGTCTATAAATAGCCGCCCCCTACAACCACTAGCTGGTTGGCTGCTCCGACAGAAACTTACACTTGTCATTTGAGAGCATCCCATCCTTCGAGGACTTTGAGCAAAAATCATCAAGTGAGGAAAACCCCAATCCCAAACCCAAACCTACAAACCCCAAAGTGATTGAGCATCATTGAGCATCACTGAAGAGGCAATCCACCACACCACACACTGGATTAGGGTATTACACCATGATGGTGGCCCGAACCAGTATAAACCTCGTGTCCCTTGTGTTGTTCATCGTGCTAGCTTAGATTCGTGGTGAGGTTTTAGGGCGTCGGTAGGGAGAAGATCTTCATGCGCACCTCAGAGCTCCAACCTTAAGGGTTTTGCCGAAACCCGATATCCGACATTTGGCGCGCCAGGTAGGGGTGCGCCGGAATCTTCTTTCCGCTGTTCTGCGTTCCATCGCTTCGTCGCATCCATGGCAGACGCTCGCCGAGCTCGTGCTGAGTGTCGTCCTGCTCTCGCCGCCCGCATCACCCAGACGACTCCCGTCGGTGGGCCTCCACGTTGTTCTCCGTCACCTGCCGCCAACGCCGCCACCGGCCCGGCTGGGAATGAGCAGCAGGCATCTTCGCTGCATCCCTCTGTGTGGCGGGAAGGCCGCACCGCCACTCCATTGCTAACTCCAGCCGGTTCATCGTCTCACGCTCGTCGCGTTCCCACGGACGTGCAGGCCGTGTTGCTCCTGGCACGTGAGCTCCTACACTACCGCCCCGTCGACGACCTCTACGAGGAGTGGCTCGCTCACATCACTGAGCTCGTCAGCGCCGCAGGGGGCTCTCATGCATCGTCCCTCTTGTTGCCTTGCCCTCCGTCTTGCATGGGCGATGCGACTCAGGGGGTGCCTCCGCCACCTCCTCCCTAAGAAGGCGCTCTGACTCCAAGGCACGCGGCCCCTGGACGAGACCCACAGCGTCCAGTGCCCGCGCGACAAGAAAGGAGCTGCCAAGAAATCCCTCGGCCTCAAGAAGGCGCTCGCGTGCTCCTTGCTCCAGCACATCAATACCGCATCCCTGCGCCCGCACGTCAAGACCCCGTGCTGCCCCTGGCGGCGGCACGCGGGAACCATCAAGAGCAAGCCCCGCATCAGCAAAAGGCTCCGGTGGCCACGGCAGGTTGCCGTGCCTTCACCACTGAGCAGCGCAGCGTCGCATGGCCAGGCAAGTTCAAGCCAGATCTGCCTCCTCACTACGATGGCACTGCCAACCCCACGGAGTTCCTGCAGCTCTACGAGCTGGGCATCGAGGCGGCCAATGGAGACGAAAAGGTCATGGCAAACTGGTTTCCCATGGCGCTCAAGGATGGTGCCCGCACCTGGCTCCTGAACCTGCCTCCCGGCCCGATCTCCTCTTGGGACGGGATGCGCAGTCATTTCATCGCCAACTTCCAGGGCACTCGCGACCGTCCCCCGGTCGTGGGTGACCTACGCCGCATCAAACAGCAGCCTGGAGAGACCCTGCAGAAGTACATCCAGCGCTTCAACAGTGCTCGCCTCAAGATTCCCAAGGTGACTGAGGAGGCCATCATCTCAGCGTTCTTCGATGGCGTTCACGACGTGAAGATGAAGGAGGAGCTTGCCATCCATGAGGATCTGTGCACATCTTTGGAGCTGTTCAACCTGGTGACCAAGTGCACGCGAGCTGAGGAGGGGCGCCTCTCCCTCCTCGAGCTTCCAGCTGCTGAACCAGAAGAGAAGAAAGCCAAGGCCAAGGACGTGAAGTGTAAAGGAGCGACCGTACTCGCGGCAGAACCAAACACGAAGCATGGCAGGGACCAGCCAGAGTCGTCCAAGGGCAACCGATTCTATGCCTACCACAACCTCTAGACCCACAACACCAGCGAATGCCAGGAGCTCAGAGCCGTTCGAGAAGGACGCATCGGTCGACGCCCCGAGCGCAACGACTGGGGCTACAGCCAAGGAGGAAGAGGTGGAGGACGATGGGATGACCGAGGCCCTTGCCAGGAGTGGCATGACCGCCCTCGCAAGGATCGCTGGCAGGACTAGCCTCGCAAGGGCGCTTGGAGAGATGAGCCTCGCGAGGATCGCCCGCAGGGCAACGCAGGCCTTCCTCCTCTGCCACCACCGCCAAGAAGGAATGATGACCACCACCAGGATGAGGGGGCTGGGGGCTTCCAGGAGCCACGTGCTATCACTTGCATCCTGGGCGGTTCCCAGGCCCCAGCCTCTCAGCGCATCTTCAAGCAGTTTGCTCGCGAGGTGAACGCGGTCCTTCCCAAGCTCAAGGCCACGCACCCTCTCAGGTGGTCCACGTGCGCCATCACTTTCAGCTCAGCGGATCAACTCAAGTGTGCGGCTACGACTGGCATCCTCCCAATGCTTTGCTCCTCAGTCATCAGAAATGTGCAAGTTACCAGGACTCTTATCGATGGCGGCGCAGGACTCAACGTCCTGTCCGTCGAGACGTTCAACAACCTTCAAGTGCCATATGATCAACTTCATCCAACCAAGCCTTTCTCGAGGGTTACTGATGGCTCCACCACTCCTATAGGGCAGGTCTGCCTCCCTGTCACCTTCGGACAGCGCAACATCTATCGTACTGAGCTCATCGACTTCGACGTTGCCCACATTTGCCTGCCATACAATGCCGTCCTCGGGTATCCAGCACTGGCCAAGTTCATGGCAGTGACCCACCATGGCTACAACGTCCTCAAGATGCCGGGAAGTGGCGGAATCATCACAGTCCCCTATGAAGAAAAGGATGCGGTGTGCTCCCTTGAGCGCGCCTTCCAAGCTGCATCAATCGAGGACCCGGACCGCAAGAGCGAGAACCCTACTGAGGCAGTCCCGAAGAAGAAGAAGACATCGCCCAGCTCAAGCCCACAGGAGGTTGGCATCTCCGAAGGCGTCGCATCAGGATCCGCACCCGTGCAAGGGGTGCCTCCCTCCATCGCACAGGAAGGCACGCCCGGCGCCATCCTCGGCCAGGGCTCAGGGGCTCTCTTTTGGAGGGTCTCGGACTTTTCCAAGATTACGAGGGAGGCGCTCGGGCACCACTTGGAGGCGTGCTTTGCGACACATTTACCTCAGGAAGGCACGGGGCAAGGAAGGCCTAACCCTCAGGAGTTCATCACCAAGACCACTCAGGAGCTCCAGGAATCAAGAGTCATACGCGGCGATCGCCGTCTGCCCGGCGTAGCTCCCCATCCAGGCGAGGATGGCGGGCTGCGCATCTACATCGACTACCCAGGGCTCAACCGATCCACGTCTCAAGAGCGTTTCTGGCCTTCGCACGTGGGACGTTGCGAGGGTCTGCCGCACAACTATGTTGGCATGCCTTTCGGCCTGCTGAACGCGGCTGCCACTCACCAGCGTCATCTGCGGAGCATTCTGGCGGCTCAGGAGGCCAGGCACCACACGGTCCTGGCGGAGATGGAGATGGTCCTCGAGGAACCGCCCGGAACCCCAGAGCCTCCCGAGGCTCAGGGCTTCGGTGGCTCATGAGGATCGGCCTCTTCACCGCGCATCTTCAGCACCTCCTCTACGACGGTACCAGGTGACATATTTTGAGTTCATTTCAGCTGGGAGAGCCCTCGGGGCTGCATCATCCCCAAGCCGCTCGGGCCCGACCCAGTGGCATGTATCTTTCATGCATTTATCTAAGTTGATTTGCCTTTCATGCTTAACCTGCCTGTGACAATCGCCTGCTCGATTGACACCTACCTTTGGAGGCGCTCGCGTTGGCAGGACGCTTGTGCATGGGTCCGCCCTGCAACGTCGACAAATCTGAGTGGTCGAGCTCTGGCCCGCGGCAGCCTTACGAGCGTCACCACACCCCCTCAGTGCCCTCACCGCTCTCTCGGAGCAGCCAATGGCCGGCCAGCAATCGTAATGGCAACCTGTGCTTTTCTCGTGATGGTTCACAGGAACTTCCTGAGGCCTAAAACGGGGGGCATCGCAAGCTCTCTTTCTCTATTGCCCATGCAATCCGCTTGCCCATTAAAAGGGGGGCTCCTGAGCATCACGACTCAAGAGCTCTTACTGGCTCTTGAAGTATGACCTTCAAGTATGTCTAGAGGGGGGGGGGTGATTAGACTACTTGACCAATTAAAAACTTAACCTTTTCCCAATTTTAGAGTTTGGCAGATTTTAGCTATCTTAGGACAAGTCAAGCAATCATCACACAATTCAAGCAAGCATGCAAAGAGTATATAGGAAGCGGAAATTAAAGCATGCAACTTGCAAGAAAGTAAAGGGAAGGGTTTGGAGGATTGAAACACAATTGGAGACACGGATGTTTTTGGCGTGGTTCCGATAGGTGGTGCTATCGTACATCCATGTTGATGGAGACTTCAACCCACGAAGGGTAACGGTTGCGCGAGTCCACGGAGGGCTCCACCCACGAAGGGTCCACGAAGAAGCATCCTTGTCTATCCCACCATGGCCGTCGCCCATGAAGGACTTGCCTCACTAGCAGTAGATCTTCACGAAGTAGGCGATCTCCTTGCCCTTACAAACTCCTTGGTTCAACTCCACAATCTTGTCGGAGGCTCCCAAGTGACACCTAGCCAATCTAGGAGACACCACTCTCCAAGAAGTAACAAATGGTGCATTGATGATGAACTCCTTGCTCTTGTGCTTAAAATGATAGTCTCCCCAACACTCAACTCTCTCTCATAGGTTTAGGATCTGGTGGAAAGAAGATTTGAGTGGAAAGCAACTTGGGGAAGGCTAGAGATCAAGATTCATATGGTAGGAATGGAATATCTTGGCCTCAACACATGAGTAGGTGGTTCTCTCTCAGAAATGGTAAGTTGGAAGTATAGGTTTAGTCTGATGGCTCTCTCAACGAATGAAGAGGAGGTGGAGGGGTATATATAGCCTCCACACAAAATCTAACCGTTACACACAATTTATCAAACTCGGTGGGACCGATTCAACAGACTCAGTCAGACCGATTTAGCAAACCTAGTGACCGTTAGGATTTTCGGTGGGACTGACATGCAACTCGGTTATTCGGTTAGGGTTAGGGCATAACGTAATCTTGCTAAGACCGATTACACAAACTCGGTGAGACCGATTTTGGTAATAAGCTTTCCAGAGAGTTGGTCAGGTAAACTCGGTGGGACCGATTTGCTCTTTTCGGTGAGACCGAAATGTTACAAAAGGGAAACAGAGAATTTACATTGCAATCTCGGTGGGACCGATCACTCACTTTTGTTAGACCGAAACGTTACGAAGGGAAACAGAGAGATTACAATCCCATCTCAGTGAGACTAAGATCCCTATTGGTAGAACCGATTTCTTAGGGTTTGTGGTAGTGGCTATGACACTAGAACTTGGTGGCGCCGGATAGGAAGAATCGGTGTGACCGATTTTGGCTTTAGGTTTAGGTCATTTGTGGATGTGAGAAAGTAGCTGAGGGTTTTGGAGCATATCACTAAGCACATGAAGCAAGAGGCTCATTAAGCAACACCTCATCCCTCCTTGATAGTATTGGATTTTCCTATAGACTCAATGTGATCTTGGATCACTAAAATATAAAATGAAGAGTCTTGAGCTTTTGAGCTTGAGCCAATCCTTTGTCCTTAGTATTTTGAGGGATCCACTTTCGTCATCCATGCCATGCCATTCATTGAGCTTTCCTGAAATAATAGTCTTGGAATAGCATTAGCTCAATGAGCTATATGTTGTTATGAATTACCAAAACCACCTAGGGATAGTTGCACTTTCAATCTTCCCCTTTTTGATAATTGATGACAACATATAGATCAAAGCTTCGACAAATGATAATAAGATTAAAACATCGTCGCTTTGAGAAGTATGTGATAAGCAAGAGCTCCCCCTAAATTTGTGCATAGTTTAAGATTTGCTTTGGACTGCAAATGCACAAGGAATTAGGCTCATGGGTTACTCTTCCATGTCACATACATCTTGGTGGAGTGCTCAAAATAATAAAGATTGAATACATGCACTCATCACCAAGCAAAGTGAATGATCACATAGGATAGATAAGATAATATCATCAAACATGCATAAGTGTAGCTTATGATCAAACACATGATCATCAATGTCTCACAAGAAAAGCATAGTATCTCAAGCAATCAAAAGAAAACAAGTTTAACCACCAAAGCAAGAGAGAATAAAAGCAACACACTCTCTCTCGAAGCCTATGATCTATACATTTTTCTCCCCCTTTGGCAACAAGTTACCAAAAAGTTCATAGAAAATGCATACTAGATCGACTCTCAGGCTTGATCTTCAGGTGGTGGTATCTGGATAACTCCAAGGACGAAGGCTTCAGTTGAAATAGAGGGTGCTGGAGTTGATGCTGGAGCTGGTTGCACTGGAGCTGTATGAGCTGTAGCTGGTGCAGATGATGTGGCTCTGGTGTCTATCACAGGCACTATAGCTGACCTCTGAGCTCTAGGCACTCTGGCAAACACATTAGTAGTAGTCTTTCCCTGCCACTCCTGCATGTCATCCTGTAGCTGCTACACAGCAGACTGAATCTCAGTTACTTTGACATCAAGATCATGAAATTTGAGTTCCATGATTCTTTCCAAGCTCTCCTGATTCTGAGTGAGGGTGGCCAATCCCTTCTCAATCCGCAGTGTTGATGCTATCAAGTAACCAAGCTGCTCCTGCTTGTTCTTCAAGAAAAACTCAGATGCCTCCTCTTGAGTTGGCATCTTGGCAGCCTTCTCCTTCCTTGCCTTCTCCTTCTTCTCTTGAGCTTGTACTAATGATGGATCATTCTCATTCATGACAACCTGATTGTCCTCAAAGTCTGGATAGAGAGGAAAATGTTCCTTATCCAATTGATATTTGCCTGTACCCATCTTTGAGTTAATCAACTCCTGAATCTAAGGGGCATATCCACAACTCCTCTTTTGATCTGCTGCAGTCCTCTTAATGGTTTCAACCATAAGGCTCATGACTTTGAATTTTTGAGGCACATCAAACAAATGCAACATGTTGATTGCATGCCCTCTGATCATGTTGTGGTCACCAGACTTAGGCAACAGGGTGTGCCTTAAGATCCAATTGATAGTTGGCAGCCCTGACAGAAGGAAGTGGACTGATCCAAACTTATGTGTCTCAACAGCTTTGTCTGGGATCTCCTTGTACATGTGTGCCATGGAATTGTGGTCCATCTTATTCTTGGCATAAATATCCAGGTCATCATCATTTTCCTTTGGGGCATTAATCAGTCTTGCCCATTCCTCAACAGTGGACTGGTACCTTGTACCTTCAGACATCCAAACTATCCTCCCATCTGGATAGAAGTGTGCTGTGGAGTAGAATTGCATGATATGTTCATCATTCTAGTTGGTGAGCTTTTTCCCAACATAATCTGCAACTCCACAAGCAACAAAACTGTCTTGCACTCCAGGATAGTGTTCCTCATTTTCCTTCATATAGGTCCAATCGACCCACCTCATATCACACACTATGGGCTTCTTGTCCAACAAGATTGTCTCATAGAAGTCCTGCTGTTCTTTTGTATGGAACATGTAATCAATAGCAGTTCTTCTCCTTGAGGCATATGGATCTGTCATCCTCCATAGCCTCAACCTTGAGTCCTTTCTGATCCTCATGTCCTCAGCCACGGGATGGGCATCATTGTGGTCTGGTATCTTGGGCTTGAGCTTCCTTAGGACCTGTCCTTCTTCATCTTCCTCATCAGCAACATTAGGCACTGGGGCCTTGTTCTTCTCAGCAGCTGGAATACTCCTGGTATTCCTCTTTGGTGCAAGCTTGGCCTTGGGGGCAGCTTTGGGTGCTTCCTTGGGCTTAGATGTTGCAACCCTTGATCTAATAGCATCACCCATAAGCTTTGGTGCCTTGGGTGCTGGTGCAGCAACCTCTTCTTCCTCTTCAGAATCTCTTCTCATTGAGGGCTTTCCAAGAACCTGGGCAGTTGTGGTTCTTGCTCTCTTCTTCTTCTTATCCTGAGCAGCTTCATCCTCTGACTCAATGGTAAACTTCATAGTTTCTCCAGTGGGAACTTTCTTGGATTTGGAAGTTGTGACTTTCTTTGCAGGTGCCTCTTTGAGTTCTGACTGTTCTGGCACTTGAGTGGACATTCTGACCTTGGGCATAGGTGTCCTCTTGGCAGGAACCTTCTTATTCAGTCCAGGCTTTGTGCTATGTGCTGAACCATACTCCTTTTTGGGCACTACCTTCTTGGAGGTAGCCTCATCTTCTTCAGCTCTATAGTCCTCATCTTCAGAATCTGAGGTTCTTTTCTTCCTTTGCCTGGTAGCAGCTTTGGGCAGATTACTTGGAGTGCTTCTGCTGCCTTCATTTGAAGTGCTTGAGGGACTAGTGCCCTCACTCATGTGAATCTGCTCTTCATCTCTGTTCTGGCTGTCACTCTGGTCTAACATGCTGCAAACACTGACTGCTGACCCTGTGAAGAGTTATAGATGAGATAGAATGGATGAGCATCAGAAAATGCAGAGATTTTTGCAAAAGAATGATTCAAAAATTCAGTTTTAGTTTTCCACAGAAAGCATTTCGGATCAACCGATTTTCAAACTCGGTGATACCGAAGCAGTTTTGGAACCTAAACTGATGAACTCGGTTGGATCGAGTCACAGTTCGGTGGCACCGAGATTGCTAGGGTTTCACAAAGTCCTAAAATCGGTCTCACCGATTAGTAATTCTCGGTCAGACCGAGAGTTACTAGTGCAATGGCATTAGCCAAATCGGTGGGACCGAGTTTTTCAACTCGGTGGGTCCGAGATGGTTTCGGCGGAAACCTAACCCTAAAATTTTGAATCTCATCTATTCTACGGATTGCATTGAGTGGATAGGAGTGTTTCAATCGTGGCAAGAATCAATAAGAACACAATGTGCTAGGAATCGGATGAGGATAGCACAGTGATCGAGTCCATACCCTAGCTCGGCGATGAACTCGCTATGGCGGCAACGGCGGGGGCGAAATCCGTTGACGGCGGCGGAGACCAGCGATAGGAGGCGGCTGGCGACGAGGAGACGATCCGGAGACCTTGGAGGCAGAGCGAGCTATTGCGCGGGCAAAGGGGTTCGGAGAAATTTCCAAATTTTTGCCCGTGACTATATATAGCCTGACCCTGTCGGTGTGACCGAGTGGAACAACTCGGTGGCACCAAGATGCATAACTGTGTACAGTTACAGCAACTCGGTGTGACCGAAAAGTTCAAATCGGTTGCACCGAGATTGAAAACCTAGATCGACTTAATGATCTCGGTAGGACCGAAATGGAGGAATCGGTCAGACCGAGAATCACAAAGAAGTTTTGGAAGTTTAAGTCTATGACGAATCGGGGACTCCGAGTGCTCCTCACACAGAATGGTTCGAATCTGACTTGATCAAATTTTGTGATGTAGCATGAATAGAGTTTGAGACGAGAAAATCATAGATAGCTAGAGAAGGTTCTTAGGCATTCTTGTCCATCCACTTGGCAAAAAGAAAAAGAAACCCAAACAATCAAAGAAATAAGTGGATGTCCTTGAATGAGTAAAATATGCACCAACATGCTCAGATAATAAGATGGCAAATGAAATATGTGGCAAAACATGCACAACCAATTCTAGCATCTATCAAACAATTGGCGGTGACTAGGTCATCTATATATGGGTATATTGACTTAGGAGTCAAATGAAAAACATTTGATCATAGGTCATACTCATCGTTTAAGCTCAAGTGGGGTTACCACTTTTACATAATGCATTGATGTGTTCACACCATTAGAGTTGCTTTGACTCAATTCTTAGAGTTAAGCTCCCCCTAGATGTGAGATCCCCTTTTAGAGGGATGAACTAACCTTGGGTTTTGTCGATGATGACTTCATGTAGGTGTTGAAGATGTGGACGCTCAATGTTGATGTAGATCATTTAGAGCAATCCTTTGGAGTGAGTTGCACTTTCAACTTACCTACATGGGTTAGTCCCACAAGGAACAAACAAGAATATCCATAGACATAGAGTGATGCACACACAAGATGATGTCCATGAATTCATTAGGTTACCTTGTCCCTTGCCTTACCAACATGAGGGTTTGTGACTCCTTGAACTAGTGCAAGATGTGGAAGTTTATTGCACTTGTTCTTGCCATAATGATATGAGTGAAGAATGTTGGCGGAGTCACCCTCAAGAACTCTCTAGTTCTTCTTCTTCGGAATCCACATCATCTTGATGGGAATCCTTGGAGATGTAGTTGTACTTGATGAAGTAGAACTTGACGTAGTCTTGGGAACCCACTTGAATGTGGCCTTAGGTGCTTCTTCAAATGCATCAATATCTTCTTGAAGCTTGTCCATGCCTTTGTTCTTGTGGTCTTGTGGTGGAAGATCATCTTGTGCTTGTGTTCCCTTGAAAGAAGTAGGATCATACTTCTCTTGTTGAGGAACAAACTTCGTCTTGGGGTATTGATCTTCTTCCCACTCAACTCCATTGGCATTGAATTTTCGTTCAAAACCAACACCTTGATTCTTCCGGTGCCTTCCTTGCTTGCGTACAGTTTCCTCGAATTGCTTACTCCCGGCAAGGCTCTTGTAAACACCTTTCTCTATAATTCCCTTCAATAAGCTATTTTCTTGCTCAAGTGTAACTTGGCTAAGAGAATCATTAGTGGAATCAAGAGAACTACTAGAAGCAACAATATTGGATTTGACATTGTTATTGTTACTACTAGAGGAAGGATCTTTCTTGTACTTGTTACTAGACTTGACTTGAGGCATGTAAGTAGATAAGAGTAAACGCTTGGCAATGTAAGAAGAACTTTTCTTACGGAGATCATCATTGATTGCTTTTAAGAACTCATGCTCTTGCTCAAGATTGAGCTTTTCAAAGCGTAACTTCTCATGAGCCCTTAAAAGTTCTCGATGATCTTCGAAGATAGTTTCATGAGCTAACTTAAGAGTGTTTAGTTCTTTAGTTAGAAGCTCAATCTTCTCCTTATCATTGTCATTCGTTTTATCTTGATTAGCATGATTAATTGACATTTCATCATAGTATCCATCACTAGAGTTGTCAACAAGTAAATCATCATCCACAAGCAAGTCATCTTCATCACTATCGAAATCAACATACTCAGGATGTGTTACCTTTGGACCTTTGGCCATGAAGCATCTTCCAATTCCTTCATTTGGTGAATCAAATATGTCGTAGGAGTTGGTTGACACAAGTGCTAGACCTACAACACCTTCATCTTGAGTATATTCGGAGTCGGAGTGATAGCTTCTCTCAGAGTGATTGTCGGAGTCGGAGCTGGATACCCATTCACCAACATGAGCTTGATGTCTTCGTTTTGTGTAGCTCCTTGATGACTTGTCCTTCCTTTCTGAATCCTTGCTTCTCCGTGAGGGTCTTCGTTCATAACGATCATCTCTACTCCTCCTCTCTCTTGGTGGTGATTCTTCTCTTTTGCTTCTTCTTCTTGGAGAATCTTCTCTTCTTTTGTAGGGTGCCATACACTCATTGGAATAGTGTCCGGGTATCCCACAATTGTAGCAATTGCGCTCTCGACTAGAAGATCTTTTGTCATTGTAAGACCTTGACTTGGAGCTTCTTTCTTTGCTTCTATTCTTGTAGAATTTGTTGAAGTTCTTCACCATTAAGCTTAATTCTTCATTGAAGGTTTGTTTCTCACTTGATGATGTGGGGGCTTCACTTGAGGCTTTGTAAGCACCACTTGACTTGTTGTGAAGTTCCTCCTTATCCTTGAGTGACATCTCATGAGCAACAATTCTTCCAATGACTTCCGTTGGCTTGAGATCTTTGTAGTTTGGCATCATTTGGATCAATGTGCACACGGTATCATACTTTCCATCCAATGCTCTTAGGATCTTCTTGATGATGAATCTGTCGGTCATCTCTTCACTCCCTAAGTCGACAATCTCATTTGTGATAAGAGCAAGCCTAGAGTACATTTCAGCGACACCTTCACCATCCTTCATTTTGAACTTGTCAAGCTGACTTTGGAGCACATCCAACTTGGATTCCTTGACGGATTCGGTACCTTCATGCATATCAATCAAAGTATCCCAAATTTCCTTTGCATTCTCAAGACAACTGATTTTGTTGAATTCTTCGGGGCACAATCCATTGAAGATGATATCACAAGCCTGAGCGTTGTATTGCAACATCTTCAATTCTTCCGCATTAGTTTCACGGTTCGGCTCTCTCCCATCAAAGAATTCACCTTGCAAGCTAATACAAATAAGTTCCCAAACGGCGGGGTTATGTCCAAGAATATGCATTTTCATCTTATGCTTACAACTAGCAAAATTAGTACCATCAAAGTAAGGACCTCTACGATGATAATTTCCCTCGCTAGACGCCATACTCTCCTAGGTTGTGAAACCAAGGCTATGACCACCAAAAGCTATGGAAATCAAAGCAAATGGAGACGAAAGCTCTGATACCACTTGTAGGACCTTGAAGTATGTCTAGAGGGGGGGGGGTGATTAGACTACTTGACCAATTAAAAACTTAACCTTTTCCCAATTTTAGAGTTTGGCAGATTTTAGCTATCTTAGGACAAGTCAAGCAATCATCACACAATTCAAGAAAGCATGCAAAGAGTATATAGGCAGCAGAAATTAAAGCATGCAACTTGCAAGAAAGTAAAGGGAAGGGTTTGGAGGATTCAAACGCAATTGGAGACACAGATGTTTTTGGCGTGGTTCTGATAGGTGGTGCTATCGTACATCCATGTTGATGGAGACGTCAACCCACGAAGGGTAAGGGTTGCGCGAGTCCATGGAGGGCTCCACCCACGAAGGGTCCACGAAGAAGCAACCTTGTCTATCCCACCATGGCCGTCGCCCACGAAGGACTTGCCTCACTAGCGGTAGATCTTCACGAAGTAGGCAATCTCCTTGCCCTTACAAACTCCTTGGTTCAACTCCACAATCTTGTCAGAGGCTCCCAAGTGACACCTAGCCAGTCTAGGAGACACCACTCTCCAAGAAGTAACAAATGGTGCGTTGATGATGAACTCCTTGCTCTTGTGCTTCAAATGCTAGTCTCCCCAACACTCAACTCTCTCTCATAGGTTTTGGATCTGGTGGAAAGAAGATTTGAGTGGAAAGCAACTTGGGGAAGGCTAGAGATCAAGATTCATATGGTAGGAATGGAATATCTTGGCCTCAACACATGAGTAGGTGGTTCTCTCTCAGAAATGGTAAGTTGGAAGTGTAGGTTTAGTCTGATGGCTCTCTCAACGAATGAAGAGGAGGTGGAGGGGTATATATAGCCTCCACACAAAATCTAACCATTACACACAATTTACCAAACTCGATGGGACCGATTCAACAAACTCGGTCAGACCGATTTAGTAAACCTAGTGACCGTTAGGATTTTCGGTGGGACAGACATGCAACTCGGTGAGACCGATTCGGTTAGGGTTAGGGCATAACGTAATCTCGGTAAGACCGATTACACAAACTCGGTGAGACCAATTTTGGTAATAAGCTTTCCAAAGAGTTGGTCAGGTAAACTCGGTGGGACCGATTTGCTATTTTCGGTGAGACCGAAATGTTACAAAAGGGAAACAGAGAGTTTACATTGCAATCTCGGTGGGACCGATCACTCACTTCGGTTAGACCGGAACGTTACAAAGGGAAACAGAGAGATTACAATCCCATATCGGTGAGACTGAGATCCCTATCGGTAAGACCGATTTGCCTAGGGTTTGTGGCAGTGGCTATGACATTTGAAATCGGTGGCGCCGGATTGGAAGAATCGGTGTGACCGATTTTGGCTTTAGGTTTAGGTCATTTGTGGATGTGAGGAAGTAGCTGAGGGTTTTGGAGCATATCACTAAGCACATGAAGCAAGAGGCTCATTAAGCAACACCTCATCCCTCCTTGATAGTATTGGCTTTTCCTATAGACTCAATGTGATCTTGGATCACTAAAATATAAAACAAAGAGTCTTGAGCTTTTGAGCTTGAGCTAATCCTTTGTCCTTAGTATTTTGAGGGATCCACTTTCATTATCCATGCCATGCCATTCATTGAGCTTTCCTGAAATAATAGTCTTGGAATAGCATTAGCTCAATGAGGTATATGTTGTTATGAATTACCAAAACCACCTAGGGATAGTTGCACTTTCACTCTCCAGCCCTCACCCCCTGGCCTTGTCCACGGCATCGCGACCTGGCATACCAGCAGCGGCTGAGTGCTACGTCTTGAGCTTGCGTTGGTTTTCCTAGAAGAGGAAAGGGTGATGCAGCAATAGTAGCGCAAGTATTTCCCTTAGTTTTTGAGAACCAAGGTATCAATCTAGTAGGAGGCTCCTCAAAAGTCCCATGCACCCACACAAACAAACAAAGAGCTCGCAACCAACGCAATAAAGGGGTTATCAATCCCTTCACGGCCACTTGTGAAAGTGAGATCTGATAGAGATAGTATGATAAGATAAATATTATTTTGGTATTTTATAATATAGATAGGAAAAGTAAAGATGCAAATAAAAGTAGATTGAAAGCTTGGCTTCTCTCAAGATAGCATAAGTATTACGATGGGTGAACAAATTACTGTCGAGCAATTGATAGAAAAGCGAATAATTATGAGATTATCTAGGCATGATCATGTATATAGGCATCACGTCCGCGACAAGTAGACCGACTCCTGCCCGCTATCCAACATGCATCTAGAGTATTAAGTTCATAAGAACAGGGTAACGCATTAAGAAAGATGACATGATGTAGAAGGATAAACTCAAGCAATATGATATAAACCCCATCTTTTTATCCTCGATGGCAACAATACAATACGTGCCTTGCAACCCCTGCTGTCACTTGGTAAGGACACCGCAATATTGAACCCAAAGCTAAGAACTTCTCCCATGGCAAGAAAGATCAATCTAGTAGGCCAAATCAAACTGATAATTGGAAGAGACTTGCAAAGATAACTCAATCATACATAAAAGAATTCAGAGGAGATTCAAATATTTCTCATAGATAAACTTGATCATAAACCCACAATTCATCAGATCTCGACAAACACACTGCAAAAAGAGCTACATCGAATAGATCTCCACAAGAGAGGGGGAGAACATGGTATTGAGATCCAAAAAGAGAGAAGAAGCCATCTAGCTAATAACTATGGACCCGAAGGTCTGTGGTAAACTACTCACAACTCATCGGATGGGCTATGGTGTTGATGTAGAAGCCCTCCATGGTCGATTCCCCCTCCGACGGAGCGCCGGCGAAGGCTTCAAGATGGGATCTCGCGGATACAGAAGGTTACGGCGGTGGAAATAGTTTTCTTTGGCTCCCTGGATGTTTTCGGGGTACATGGGTATATATAGGAGGAAGAAGTGCGTCGGTGGCCGCCCGAGGGGCCCACAAGACAGGGGGCACGCCCAGGGGGTGGGCACGCCCTCCTATCTCTTGGCTGCCTCGATCGCTTCTTGAATTGCACTCCAAGTCCTCCGGATCATGTTCGTTCATCACGCTCCCGAAGGTTTCATTCCGTTTGGACTCCGTTTGATATTCCTTTTCTTCGAAATACTGAAATAGGCAAAAAAAACAGCAATACGGGCTGGGCCTCCGATTAGTAGGTTAGTCCCAAAAATGATATAAAAGTGTAAAATAAAGCCCATAAACATCCAAAAGGGGTAATATAATAGCATGCAACAATTAAAAATTATAGATACGTTGGAGACGTATCAAGCATCCCCAAGCTTAATTCCTGCTCGTCCTCGAGTAGGTAAATGATAAAAACAGAATTTTTGATGTGGAATGCTACCTAGCATACTTCTCAATGTAAATTTCTTTATTGTGGCATGATTGTTCTGATCCAAATAATTCAAGATAAAAGCATACAAAACATAAAAATAATAATGCTTCGAAGCATACTAACAAATAATCATGTCCTATCAAAATAGCATAGCCAAAGAAAGCTTATCCCTACAAAGTCATACAGTTAGGCCATGCTTCATTTTCAATACACAAAATACTCCCATCATGCACAATCCCGGTTTCAGCCAAGCAATTGGTTCATACTTTTTAACGCGCTTCAGCTTTTTCAACTCTTACGCAATACATGAGCGCAAGCCATGGACATAGCACTATGGTGGTATATGGTGGTGGTTGTGAGGACAAAAAAGGGAGAGATAGTCTCACATCAACTAGGTGTATCAACGGGCTATGGAGATGCCCATCAATAGATATCAATTTGAGTGAGTAGGGATTGCCATGCAACGGATGTACTAGAGCTATAAATAGATGAAAGCTCAACAAAAGAAACTAAGTGGGTGTGCATCCAACTTGCTTGCTCACGAAGACCTAGGGCATTTTGAGGAAGCCCGTCATTGGAATATACAAGCCAAGTTCTATAATGAAAAATTCTCAGTTAGTATATGAAAATGACAACATAGGAGACTTCTCTATTATGAAGATCATGGTGCTACTTTGAAGCACAAGTGTGGTAAAGAGGATAGTAGCATTGCCCCTTCTCTCTTTTTCTCTCATTTTGTTTTTTTCTTTTCTTCTCTTTTTTCTTTTTTTTTCTTTGGCCCTCCCTTTTTTTTCTTTTTGGCCTTTCTTCCCTTTTTTTTCTTTTCTTTTTCTTTTCTTTTCAAAGTTCGAAGTCTCATCCCGACTTGTGGGGAATCATTGTCTTCATCATCCTTTCCTCACTAGGACAATGCTCTAATAATGAAGATCATCACACTTTTATTGATTTACAACTCAAAACTAGAACAAGATATGACTCTATATGAATGCCTCCGGCGGTGTACCGGGATATGCAATGAATCAAGAATGACATGTATGAAAATTATGAAGGTGGCTTTGCCACAAATAAGATGTCAACTACATGATCATGCAAAGTGCAATATGACAATGATGGAGCGTGTCATAATAAATGGAACGGTGGAAAGTTGCATGGCAATATATCTCGGAATGACTATGGAAATGCCATAATAGGTAGGTATGGTGGCTATTTTGAGGAAGGTAAATAATGGGTGCATGATACCGGCGAAAGTTACGCGGTATAATAGAGGCTAGCAAAGTGGAAGGGTGAGTGTGCGTATATCCATGGACTCACATTAGTCATAAAGAAATCATATACTTATTGCAAGAGTCTACTTTCCCTCAAAGCAAAGTACTACTACGCATGCTCGTAGGGGAAGGGTTGGTAGGAGCTAACCATCGTGCGATCCCGACCTCCACTCATAAGGAAGACAATCAAAAGAGCACCTCATGCAACAAATTTGTCACACAACTTTTACCATCCGTGCATGCTACGGGACTTGCCAACTTCAACACAAGTATTTCTCAATTTCATAATTACCCACTAGCATGACTCTAACATTACCACCTCTATATCTCAAAACAATTATCAAGCATCAAATTGATCCTAGTGTTTTATGCACTTTCTATGATAGTTTTTATTATACCCAACTTGGATGCTCATCATTCTAGGACCAAATTTTTAACCATAGCAAATACCATGCTGTTCTAAAATACTCTCAAAATAATATAAATGAAGCATGAGAGACTAGCAATTTCTTCAAAATTAGGCCACTGCCGTGCTCTAAAAGATATAAGTGAAGCACTAGAGCAAGAACTATCTAGCTCAAAAGATATAAGTGAAGCACATAGAGTATTCTAATAAATTCTAATCAAGTGGGCTTCTCCCAAAAAGGTGTGTAGAGCAAGGATGATTGGGGTAAACTAAAAAGCAAATACTAATATCATACACGACGCTCCAAGCAAAACACATATCATGTGGCGAATAAAAATATAGCTCCAAGTAAAGTTACCAATGAACGAAGACGAAAGAGGGGGTGCCTTCCGGGGGCATACCCAAGCTTAGGCTTTTGGCTACTCTTGAATAGCTTGGGGTGCCATGGACATCCCCAAGCTTAGGCTCTTGCCACTCTTTGTTCCATAGTCCATCAAATCTTTACCCAAAACTTGAAAACTTCACAACACAAAACTCAACAGGAAATCTCGTAAGCTCCGTTAGTGAAAGAAAACAAAACCACCACATAAGGTACTGTAATGAACTAATTCTTTATTTATTTTTGTGTTAAACCTACTGTATTCCAAGTTCTCTATGGTTCATACCACTTAATACTAGCCATAGATGCATCAAAATAAGCAAACAACACACGAAAAACAGAATCTGTCAAAAACAGAACAGTCTGTAGAAATGTGTAACTAAAGCAAACTTCTGGAACTTTTAAAATCCTAAAAAAATAGGATGTCCTGGGCAATTTGTCTATTTATCATCATAAAAAAGAATCAATACAAAAGCACGTTTATGGGATTTAACAAAACTAAATTCGTGCGCGCAAAGTTTCTGTTTTTCAGCAGAATCAAGTTAACTATCACCATAGGTTATCCTATAGGTTCTACTTGGCACAAACACTAATTAAAAGATAAAAACACATCTAAACAGAAGGTAGATGCAAAATTTATTACTAAACATAAACATAAACAAAAAACACAAATAAAATTGGGTTGCCTCCCAACTAGCGCTATCGTTTAACGCCCCTAGCTAGGCATAAAAGCGAAGATAGATCTAAGTAGTGCCATCTTTGGCACTTAATTCATAAATAGCTCGCATGATAGATTCTTAAGGTAATTTGAGATTTTTTCTTGGAAAGTGCTCCATGCCTTTCCTTAATGGAAATTGGAATCTAATATTCCCTTCCTTCATATCAATAAATGCGCCAATCGATCTAAGGAAAGGTCTACCAAGAATAATAGGGCAAGAAAGATTGCAATCTATATCAAGAACAATAAAATCTACGGGCACCAAATTTCTTTTTGAAACAATGAGAACATCATTGATACTTCCCATTGGCTTTTTAATGGTGGAATCCTCAAGGTGTAAATTTAAAGAGCAATCATCAAGATCATGGAAACCTAGAATATCACATAAAGTTTTCGGAATCGTGGAAACACTAGCACCCAAATCACACAAAGCAAAACACTCATGATCTTTAATTTTAATCTTTATAGTAGGTTCCCACTTATCATTAAGTTTTCTAGGTATAGAAACTTCCAAATTAAGTATTTCATCATAAGATTGCATCAAGGCATCAACAATATGTTTGGTAAAAGCTTTATTTTGACTATAATCATGAGAAGAATTAACAATGGATTGAAACAAGGAAATAAAACCTTCTAAAGAACAATTATAATAATCAAAATTCCTTGAAATCCAAGATAGTGGGTTCAATGCTATTTAAAGTCATGGCCTCTCCAATCCCACTTTTACCAAATTTAGCATCAAGATATAAAAACTCCGAATTATTGGGACGCCTTCTAACTAAAGTTGACTCATCTCCAGTCCCATTATTGTCAAGATTCATATTGCAAAACAAAGATCTAATAGGAGACACATCAATAACTTTAAGATCTTCATCATTATTTTTATGGAAACTAGAAGAACACGCCTTTACAAAGCAATCTTTCTTAGCACGCAATCTAGCGGTTCTTTCCTTGCACTCATCAATGGAAATTCTCATGGCTTTGAGAGACTCATTGATATCATGCTTAGGAGGAGTAGATCTAAGTTTAAGAGAATCAACATCAAACAAAAGACTGTCAACGTTCCTAGCCAAATCATCAACTTTGAGCAATTTTTCTTCAAGCAAAGCATTAAAATTCTTTTGAGAGATCATAAATTCTTTCACACTATTCCCAAAATCATAGGGCATCTTATTAAAATTACCATAAGAATTATTGTAGGAATTTCCATAATTATTAGAGGAATTACTAGGGAACGGTCTAGAATTAAAGTTTCCTCTATAAGCATTGTTTCCAAAACTATTCCTACCAACAAAATTCACATCTATAGATTCATTATTATTCTCAATCAAGGTAGACAAAGGCATATCATTGGGATCAATAGGAGTATTTTTAGTAGCAAACAACTTCATAAGTTCATCCATCTTTCCACTCAAAACATTGATTTCTTCTATAGCATGCACTTTTTTACTAGAAGATCTTTCGGTGTGCCATTGAGAATAATTAAACATAATATTATCAAGAAGTTTTGTAGCATCTCCTAACGTGATTTCCATAAACGTGCCTCCCGCGGCCGAATCTAAAATATTTCTAGAAGCAAAGTTCAAACCGACATAAATTTTTTGTATGATCAACCATAAATTCAAACCATGAGTAGGGCAATTGCGAATCATCAATTTCATTCTTTCCCAAGATTGGGCAACATGCTCATGATCAAGTTGTTTAAAATTCATCATATCGTTCCTAAGAGTGA
The DNA here is from genome assembly GCA_963921465.1 of Triticum timopheevii. NCBI lineage: Eukaryota > Viridiplantae > Streptophyta > Magnoliopsida > Poales > Poaceae > Triticum > Triticum timopheevii. Next base: position 323,385,104 of record OY997266.1, read on the forward strand.
TGATCTTAGCGGGAGGAAAATACGTAGAGATAAAAGCATCTTTGCACTTGTTCCAAGAATCAATACTATTTTTAGGCAAGGACGAAAACCAAAGTTTAGCATGATCTCTAAGTGAAAACGAAAATAACTTCAATTTAACAATATCATTATCCGTATCTTTCTTCTTTTGCATATCACACAAATCAACAAAGTTGTTTAGATAAGTAGCGGCATCTTCACTAGGAAGGCCGGCGAATTGATCTTTCATAACAAGATTCAACAAAGCAGTATTGATTTCACAAGACTCAACATCATTAAGAGGAGCAATCGGAGTACTAAGGAAATCATTATTATTGGTATTGGACAAATCACACAATTTGGTATTATCTTGCGCCATGGCGACAAGTAATCCAACACATAAGCAAACAGAAAAAGGCATGCGAAAGAGATAGGGAAGAAGAGAGGGCAAATAAAACGGCAAGGGTGAAGTGGGGGAGAGGAAAACGAGAGGCAAATGGCAAATAATGTAAATGCGAGGGAGATGAGTTTGTGATGGGTACTTGGTATGTTTTGACTTGAGCGAAGACCTCCCCGGCAACAGCGCCAGAAATCCTTCTTGCTACGTCTTGAGCTTGTGTGGGTTTTCCTTGAAGAGGAAAGGGTGATGCAGCAATAGTAGCATAAGTATTTCCCTCAGTTTTTGAGAACCAAGGTATCAATCCAGTAGGAGGCTCCTCAAAAGTCCCACGCACCTACACAAACAAACAAAGAACTCGCAACCAACGCAATAAAGGGGTTGTCAATCCCTTCATGGCCACTTGCGAAAGTGAGATCTGATAGAGATAGTATGATAAGATAAATATATTTTTGGTATTTTATAATATAGATAGGAAAAGTAAAGATTCAAATAAAAGTAGATTGAAAGCTTATATGATAAAAGATAGACCCGGGGGCCATAGGTTTCACTAGTGGCTTCTCTCAAGATAGCATAAGTATTACGATGGGTGAACAAATTACTATCGAGCAATTGATAGAAAAGCGAATAATTATGAGATTATCTAGGCATGATCATGTATATAGGCATCACGTCCGCGACAAGTAGACCGACTCCTGCCTGCATCTACTACTATTACTCCACACATTGATTGCTATCCAGCATGCATCTAGAGTATTAAGTTCATAAGAACAGAGTAACACATTAAGAAAGATGACATGATGTAGAGGGATAAACTCAAGCAATATGATATAAACCCCATCTTTTTATCCTCGATGGCAACAATACAATACGTGCCTTGCAACCCCTGCTGTCACTGGGTAAGGACACCGCAAGATTGAACCCAAAGCTAAGCACTTCTCCATGGCAAGAAAGATCAATCTAGTAGGCCAAACCAAACTGATAATTCGAAGAGACTTGCAAAGACAACTCAATCATACATAAAAGAATTCAGAAGAGATTCAAATATTTCTCATAGATAAACTTGATCATAAACCCACAATTCATCGGATCTCGACAAACACACCGCAACAAGAGTTGCATCGAATAGATCTCAGTCAAGAGAGGGGGAGAACATGGTATTGAGATCCAAAAAGAGAGAAGAAGCCATCTAGCTAATAACTATGGACCCGAAGGTCTGTGGTAAACTACTCACAACTCATGGGAGGGGCTATGGTGTTGATGTATAAGCCATCTGTGGTCGATTCCCCCTTCGGCGGAGTGCCGATGAAGGCTCCAAGATGGGATCTCGCGGATACAGAAGGTTACGGCGGTGGAAATATTTTTTCGCTGGCTCCCTGGATGTTTTCGGGGTACGTGGGTATATATAGGAGGAAGAAGTACGTCGGTGGCTGCCTGAGGCGCCCACAAGATAGGGGGCGCGCCCTCCTATCTCCTGGCCGCCTCGATCGCTTCTTGACTTGCACTCCAAGTCCTCTAGATCACGTTCGTTCCAAAAATCACGCTCTCGAAGGTTTCATTCCGTTTGGACTCCGTTTGATATTCCTTTTCTTCGAAATACTGAAATAGGCAAAAAACAGCAATACGGGATGGGCCTCCCGTTAGTAGGTTAGTCCCAAAAATGATATAAATGTGTAAAATAAAGCCCATAAACATCCAAAAGGGGTAATATAATAGCATGGAACAATCAAAAATTATAGATACGTTGGAGACGTATCACTGAGCTCGCTCGAGGGCCGGGACCTGAGGACGTAGAGCACGAAGGAGAGTGCGGGGAAGAGAGGGGAAGCTCGCGAAGGCCTAACCCAGCTACATCCGAGCTGCAGACGCGTGAGTCCGACGCCTCGCGAATGAACAACTCCATGCTTTCGAGATAAGTCTCGCCCCTGGAATAGTTAATTGATCCGACACAAAAACCTCCACTTAATGCGGCTCTGTGAAGGCGACGTTGCCTTCCTTACTCACCTTTCGGCGGCTGCTTGGGCGCTAAAGGGGACCTCTTGAGCATCGCGCCTCATGGGCTCTTACTGGACCTCGGGCCGGTCACCTCCTGGCCTTGACCACGGCATCGCGACCTAGCATACCAGCGACGACTGAAGCCTGCCTGGGGACCGGGACCTGTCGGCGTAGAGCACCAAGTCATCGCGAGGTTAGAAAGGGGGGCCAAGCCAGAATAGGACAAGCATCTGCACCACTTCATAATAAGGATAATATCAACAAAACGCATTGCAGATCCTTTACATGCCCCCACGGGGTGTTTTCTCAATTCCTCGTAGGAAACAAAAGACGCGAACCCTAAGGAGCCCTAACTACACGTGCCTCCATGGCCGACACCATCATCAACAGTGAGCCATGGGAGGCCGGCGCCAACCCCATCCAGATCAGCCGCGCCGGCTGCCTAATGCAGCCGCCTTGCTCCTAGCACGACGCGAGCTCGGGGGCACGTAGCTGTCGTCGCTCGTCTCCAGAGTAACGAAGAGCTCGGGAGAGTCATTGGACTCCCAAGCATCGCTGCTGCTGCCAGAGGAGCCGTCGGGGAAGCGTGCGGTAGGCCTAGCCCTTGCCACGTCGATGTCCTGGCTACCTCCTCTGGGGCAGCACTCCAGCCGGCGGCCTTCTGCATCGAAGACCTTGAAGAGCATCAAGGAAGTGCCATCGTATTCAAAATGAATCACGAGGGCACCCCCTGTTCGGCAGACCCGGGCAATCTCGCCCCAGCCTCGGGTCATGAAGACCTTGCCCGGAGCGACGACTTCTACCTCCGCTCCGGTCGCCGGAGTACCGCAGTCGGCGTGCTGCAGCCAAAGCTCGAGAGGCTCCCTCGGCGGCATCTCGAAGGCGAAGAAGGGAGGAAAGCAGATCCAGGTGCTCGGGGGCATCACGGCGTGGAGCACGAGCTCGGAGAAGAGTCCGTGGCATGGACTCCAGGAGCAACGGTGCGTCGCTCGGTGTCTCCTTCTCTAGGGTCCTCGGCCCGGGTGTACAGAGGGAGCGGGAACCCAGGAGGTGGCTGCTCGCACCAAGGCCTTGTCATTTCCGGCTGCACAACTTCGTCATGGCAGTCAGGGACCGGCCGTTTCTTCGGTGGGAGCGGATTAGGCCCCTCCCGGAGGGCCTTTCCTTTCTCCTCGGTTGAGAACCGGCAAATTGGTGCCATTGGCGTCGAGAGGAGGAGCAAGGGAGAATAAGCAAACGGAGCAAGAAGAGATGGGCAACGGGGGCTCACGCCTCTCCGTACTTATAGACCAGAGGAGGCCAACCGTCGGCCTCCATGATAGCAGGTAATCATGACTCTTTTTGCATGCAGTAGGGACTCGTCAAATTGGGCAGTTGTCGAGGCAGCGTGAGGAAGCGGAGACGCCCACATCCAATCAACCGCCACGCGGCGACCAAGGCCGCAGGCTGTTGGGGCCCGTGGCGCTCCGCACTTGCCCTTTGGCTTCGTTGCTAAGCCAAGTACGAGCACGCCTTGGGCGGGGGCTACTGTCGGCGTTATGGGAATGGGGGTCCCCAGACTTGCCTGCCTGCGGCCTGCAGCGTGGCTCAAGCAGTGGCCCAGTATGGCCCGTCTTCATCAACCCAAGTTCAAGACTCTCGCGAGGGGCCAAGCCTCGTGGGGAGGACGACACAAGGCTTCCTTAGGGGCGGCCTCACCAGGCAGGCTCATGAGGAGGCGGAGAGATCAAGGCAAGGAGTACCTCGCGAGGTGCTCGTGATGCAAGCCATGACGATCAAGACCAGGCGGGCGCCAGGCGGGCGCCAGCCTGCGCAGTGTCCTCGTTTCCTCTTTGGCGCCAAGGTGGCAAGCACAGGCGCAGAGTATCGAGGTATCAGGCAAAGGTTTCCATATTGGTGCAACAAGACCAAGACCAGCAGAGCGGCAGGACGGAGATCACCGTAGAGCCCAAGATGGCATCATCACTAGTGCCTTTGGCAGACGAAGACCAACTTTAGTCAGGATAGCTTGTACTAGCTGTCCCCCTTCAAAATGGCCGTTGTTGGCTCCCTCCCCGCTCAATATTTGGGAAGAGGACCAGGGCCTCTATAAATAGAGATAGCCACCATAGTAGAAGGAGGCTGATTGAATCCTTCCCTGGTAGAACACCGCACCAGCTCAACAACACCCCTCGCGAGGCTGTTCTTCCTCTATACTATTCATCACCAGTCCCAGAGGCAATCCACCACACCACACACTGGATTAGGGTATTACACCACGACGGTGGCTCAAACCAGTATAAACCTCGTGTCCCTTGTGTTGTTCATCGTGCTAGCTTAGATTTGCGACAAGGTTTTGGGGCGTGAATCGGTAGGGAGAAGATCTTCGTGCGCACCCCAGAGTTCGAACCTTAAGGGTTTTGGCGGAACCCGATATCCGACAGTTACCTTTAAGGACTGTGTATCCTTCAGACAGTTAGGCGTCATGGTCTGAGCATCCAAGAGGAATTGTGGATTACCAAGTGACCAAGTCTGTGAAGGTTTGTAACTCACCTGTGAAGACTTACCACTACTATTTGGCGAGGTCTGTGTGATCTTAGCTCAAGGAGAATACAGTGAGGACTGTGTGTCCGGGACTGTGTGTCCCCGAGTTTAAATACTCAGCCGCTCCAACCAGACATACAACTGTCACAACAGTTGGAACTGGTCTACCAAATCATTATCTTCACCAAGCCAACTGGTTCTATTTCCTCAACCCTTTCATTTCCTCAGTTATGTGTTGATGTACCTGATCATTTCTGCTTGAAGACATTGTCTGAAGACTTTCTCTAATTCCTCAATCCTATTTCTTTAGTCTGTTTGTCTTCATCCTGCTTATCCTGTGTTTACATTTTCTGTACTCTGTGTTTGTCTTCCATTTCATCATGATGACTATGCTGTTACTCTGTTTTGCTTATACCTGAGTACTTATTCCGCTGCAAGTAGTTCTTCTCTTAGGAATTTCCTCACCCTGAAATTCCTCAATGAAGAATTCATATAAATCGCCTATTCACCCCCTATAGTCTACGTAACGCACTTTCAGTAACAGTGACAACAACAATTTTGTAGCAGTTGTAATAGTAACAACAGCAGAAGTAACTTAGCAAGAACAATATGTGGAAAATTCGTAGGCATTGGATCGGTGGATTTGTTGGATGATACTAGGTGATACCCAGCACATTGCTGCCGGAATTTTGTAGAGGATAATTGATGCGCTTATTAAATCATTAAAGGAAACATAAGGAATTCCACACACAAAAGTAGCATGACATGTCCTTATTTTGCACCATTTTCACATGTCACTGGAACATAGTATATATGTACAATTTACGTAATCTACACCTAATCAGCTTAATTAAGTGCATACAAACCCATAGACTTCCCAATTAAAACTTAATAGTGATGAGTGTGTGTGTACCAATGCGAGCAGCAAGAGGCCTATGAAGCAATGAATCCAGTCCAAGCAGCAAGAGACATATGAAGCATAACTTCGTTCAGAAACATAATATTACGTCTATCATAAATGAGAAACAAATATATGTTGCATTGCTTAGAAATAAAATCAAGACCATATATAATCATATAACTAATTGAATGTTCCAGCCCATAGAAAACTGAGACCTTCCTGTTTTTACCGATAGAAGGAAGATGCCCAATTATGTATGCTCAAAAGTTGTAAAGGCATAAGAAAATCCCATACAAAATGCCAATATATCTAATCAATAAGGCGGAAAAATTGGAATATTTGGTAAACAATCTCTTCAAAACATGCAAGAAAATGCAATAGTTTCCTACCAAGTAAAAGTGATTCGGTAATCTAATTTACAACAGCTTGGAGGAAAATCCGTATCTCATTCCATGATACTATTCAATAACATGAAAAAAGAATTGATAACCTTACCAATGGACTCCTTCTGGTTAGTTCACCTGGTACCTAGAGTGATGGTACTAACTAACCATTCAACAACAGTGTCAAAGCAAATAGAGATATCTCTACATAGACCAAGAAGACTACGCAGAAGCCCCTTTTGGTGCACACATACTCCCCATGCTGAAAGGATAGTATGTCTATAGATGATCATCTGTCGATTCAATCCTCAGACTATGGACTTCTCACCATTTAGTAGGTTACACAACCATCCTTTATTGCGAGCAGTGTGGAAAAGATGACGAAGGATACCGCTGGACGAAATTGTGGTATGCAAAATGGTTCATATTCAGATCGACAAATGAAGAACCTTTTGTTTCTATATTTTCTTTCTTGTACCCTACGTCGTCTAAGACAACTGAAGTCTTTCTACATGGATATGTTTGAGAGAGAAAAAATTACCTCTTAGAATCTCATGAGCAGCATCACTCTTTCAGGAATTAGTAGCTTTGTTAATCTGAAAAAAAAGAGGTAATAGTTAAAAAAAATTACTGGCTTATCAAATGCAAAAAAAATTCAACAAACTAAAGTGCGTGAGTTGTATCTAGGGGAACCAATATGAATAATTCAAGGGGAGAAATTTGTATAGTATGTAATATGCACAGAAACAAATAGAACATACATATGCTCATCATGTCTAAATAATTCAGTTCAGGGATAAATGCTTGTGTAGATCTACGAAGAAATGAATCCACTCCGAGCAACAAGTGACCTACGAAGCAAAAAGTTGAGCACCTTTCAATCTCGAGCGCAATATGATAAAATCAAAAGCATAAGCTTGAGGATGGAAAAAATTAGGGGCGGCTGAAAATATGAAGAGTGTAGCTACCAGGGCAAGGCCAGTTCCTAGATGAGGATGTAAACAGGCGTGCCTACTAGATTAGAATGGTAGTACAGAGTGGCTTTATACACACTATTTCCAAAATTGCAGGGTAGTGGAGGTTGAGATAATTAGGGGCAATGAATGGTGTAGTGCTTAAGGTCGTTTCATGTGCATTCATGGCTAGAAGAGTGTCCGTCGTGGATATGGAAGGGATAGTGGTGGCAATAAAAGCGACGGCGGGAAGATGAACGAATGTGACGAAGTTAATGCACATCTCTAGAGCAGCCAAAAGGCCAAGCAATGATGGTGGGCATGGTGGCCGGTGGGCGTGCCGGCGGCTGGCCAAGGGGGGCGTCAGTCGTGGCAGTGGATTCCATAGTGGCGGCGGCTGGAATGCACATCTGTCGAGAGGCAGTTTGTCAGTGGATAGTCGGCCGTGGCTACAGAATGGTTAGCAGTGATGGTTGGCCGGGGAGAGCAGGGGAAGCTCGGGTGATGGTGGGTGCTAGTAGAGCATCAAGGTGGGAAGCGGCTGGCCGGGAGGCTGTTGGACTGGACGGGGAGTGACGGCCATGGCGTTGGAATTGCTTGGGGCAGTGTTTGGTTGAGTTGGTGACGGCGGCCTTCTGGAAGATGGGAAGACGATAGGGAAAGCCACGGTAGCTAGACACGCAGTGGGAAGGGGCGCACAGGTTACTTTGCTACTGATTGTTTTTCATGGGCTTACAACGTCCAGATTACACTAACGATGTACAACCCACATATGACATGTAAAGCCCAACCAAATGAATCTAGTCGGAGGGGGAGGAGGCACGCAGCGAGCGGGGCGACGTGAAAGGAATGAACCAGTATTTCTCACTTGGCGGTGGCAACACTTGGTAATTTTGTCAACTTTTAATCATACGGTTGCAGGCCGTTGAGCCATGCTTGATCAACGGTTATAACAATTCAGATAATGTGGCTTCATGAGAAGGCAGGAAAATCAGCTAGTGGGGTGCCTCTATTTAGATATAGAAGATTCATCATATAACAATCATAACCTAGAGCGATACAAAATTAGCTCCAGTTCATAAATATAATGTAGGCATGTATTCCGTAAATAGTCAAACGTGCTTATGGAAACAACTTGTATGACATCTTTTGTCCTACTCTCCCGTGGCAGCGGGGTCCATAAGGAAACTAAGGGATATTAAGGCCTCCTTTTAATAGAGAACCAGAACAAAGCATTAACACATAGGGAATACATGAACTCCTCAAACTACGGTCATCATCGGAAAGTATACAAATTACTGTCACACTGGGGTTTACGGATGATAACACGTAATAGGTGAATATGACTTGCAAGATCGGATCTAGAACATAGATATAATGGTGAAAACATAAACGGTTCAGATCTGAAATCATGGCACCTGGTCCCAAAGTGATAAGCATTAAGCATGGCAAAGTCATAACAACATCAATCTCAGAACATAGTGGATACTAGGGATCAAGCCCTAACAAAACTAACTCGATTACTTGATGAATCTCATCCAACTACTTACCAACCAGCGAGCCTACGAAGGGATTACTCACTCCCAATGGGGAGCATCATGGAATTGGAGATGAAGGAGGGTTGGTGATGATGAAGATTGAAGATCCCCCCTCTTCGAAGCCCCAAACAGACTCCAGATCTTTCCTCCCGATGAAGAACATGAGGTGGTGGCGGCTCCATATTGTGAAACGCGATGAAACTTCCTCCCTGATTTTCTCCAAAAATAGGATTTTATAGCGCCGGAATTAGGGTCTACGTGGCCACCAGGTGGGCACAACCCACCAAGGCGCGCCAGAGGTGGGGGGGCGCCTTGGTGTCTTATGCCCAGCCGGGGAACCCCCTCTGGTGGTTCTTGGCTCTAGTAATTTTCTTTTATTATAAAACAATTCTCCAAAAAGTTTTGTTCGAATCCGAGAACTTTTATTTCTACACAAAAACAACACCATGGTAGTTCTGCTGAAAACAACGTCAGACCGGGTTTCTTTCAAAAAAAATGTCAAACCGGGTTAGTTTCATTCAAATCATGCAAATTAGAGTCCAAAACAAGAGCAAAACCATTAGGAAAAGTAGATACGATGGAGACAATTGGCAAGCTAAACGATCTAAACGATGGGACAAAAGTTTTATATTGGGAACAAAATCTGGAGTTGATGTTATATAGGGAAGAAATATTTTTTCGGTGTTAAATAGGGCATCCAACTTTAAGACGGTGTTAAACAAGGAATTCTCTCCATAATCATTTAGCAAGCAATAATAAGATATCTCAAATGCCAACACTTTGTCAAAACAATCATGATACAATATGACAATAGTGGTATCTCGCTAGCCCTTTTCGAGACTGCAAAACATAAATGCAGAGCACCTCCAAAGTTCAAGCAGCGACTATTCATGGTAGAAAAGATCCAGTCATGATGCATCCAACATTAACAATACACAATACATGAGGATGGCAAAAGTTCTCTCAGATCTAGCGCTTATTTCAGAAGGTGACGACTCAACATAAAATTAAATAGATAGTCCCTTCATAGAGGGAAGCAGGGATTTGTAGAGGTGCCAGAGCTCAAAGTTTTAAAAACATGGATAAATGAAATTTTGGGAAATGCACCCTTCCTGTTTATGTCACGACCAAGAGTTATCAATATCTTCCATGCTAAATACATTAGTGGCGGTTCCCAAGCGATAAAAGTAAAGGTTTACTCTCCTCCACCAACAAGCACACTTCACGGCTAGCCGAATCCACGGGTACCGTCCATACCAACAACAATCCTGGGGTGTTTTGTTTAATTATTTGCAATTTATGAATTCGGGGCTGGGCATCTCTATTACCGCCCCTCTCATGCAAGGACGAGTGAATAAACACTCATCATGAGAATAACCCGCTTAGCATGGAAGATACTGACTACCCCATGTCACTCTATGAACAATCCAGGCACACAAAACAGAAGTTTATTTGAAGTTTTTAGAGGTGGCACATGAAAATTTACTTAGAATGGCAGGGTAATACCGCATATAGATAGATATGGTGGACTCATCAGGAATAACTTTGGTTTAAGGGTTTTGATGCACAAGTAGTATTCTCGCTTAGTACAGGTGAAGGCTAGGAAATAGGTTGAGAAGTGGCCAGCTAGAGAGCGAAAACGGTCATGAACATGCATTATGAGTAATGAACATTGGATACTAGCATGAGTAGGATATGGACACCATGAACATAAATATCATAGAGGCTATGTTGGTTTTGATTCAACTACATGCATGAACATGTGCCAAGTCAAGACACTTGAAGCCTTCAGAGGAGGATACCATATCATCATACTACATCACAATCATTTTAACGCAATGTTGACATCCAAGATAAATAATTATCCACTCCTAGCTACTTAAGCATGGCATGAGAAACTATAATCTCTTATTGTCATTGCAAACATGTTTGATCATAATATGCTGAATCATGGATACTAGGTTAAACATATTTACAAAATCAGAACAATTTGAGTTCATACCCGTTTTTCTTCCACATCCAATTCATCAAATATCGTCATTATTGCCTTTCACTTGCACGACTGAATGATATGAAAATAATAATAGTGTAAGAGTGCCATGGCCTAAGCTAGAAACTGCAAACATTTTAAGCAAAAGGAGAAGACGAAGCAATTTGGGCTCTTTGTTAGATTAACAATAATGCATATGAGAGCCACTCAACATTTCATCGTGGTCTTCTCCTTGGTATGATTCAATAAAAAGAAAAGAATTTCAGAGAAACACACTAGAATAATTTTGGAGTTTTTAGTTTTCTCTTGAAGAAAGCAAATAAAAGAAATAAAAATAAAAATAAGAAAAACTATTTACATGGGAGAGCTCCCAACAAGCAAAAGAAGAATCGAGAAATCTTTTTGGGTTTTCTTTTAATACTACAACTAATTAAACTAGAAAGAAAAACAAAAAAGAAACGAGAAATCTTTTTGGGTTTTCTCAAAGTTTTTCAAACACACGATAAGAAAGCGAGAAGAATAAATCTAGCATGGATAATACAATGAAAAAGTGTGAACACCGACAAACTAGAATGAAATGTGCGATCATGAATATAATGTTAGTGGAAATACATACTCCCCCAAGCTCAGGCTTTTGGACTAGCTTGGTAATCACCACCCGCGACTTGCATAGTAGTCAGAGTGATAGCTCACGGAGGATCTTGGTGCAACCACCTCAGCCCGCTGAGCTGCCTCCATCTCCGCCTTATACGAGCGGGCCTTGATATGTCTCCCACGTATCTATAATCTTTTATTGTTCCATGCTATTATATTATCTGTTTTGGATGTTTAATATGCATTTATATGCTATTTTATATTAATTTTGGGACTAACCTATTAACCGAGAGCCCAATGCCGGTTTCTGTTTTTTGCCTGTTTTAGAGTTTCGCAGAAAAGGAATACCAACCGGAGCCCAAACGGAATGAAACTTTCGCGATGATCTTTCTTGGACCAGAAGCAAACCAGGATAATTGGAGATGAAGTCGGAGACTCAACGAGGCGACCAAGAGGGTGGAGGGCGCGCCCAGGGGGTAGGGTGCACCCCCTACCTCATGGGCCTCTCGGAGATCTCCTGGCCTAGTTCCTTCGCCTATATATACTCTTATACCCTCAAAACATCAGGGGGAGCCACGAAAACACTTTCCCACCGCCGCTACCTTCTGTACCCGTGAGATCCCATCTAGGGGCTTTTCCGACGTCCTATTGGAGGGCGATTCGATCATGAAGGGCTTCTACATCAACACCATTACCCTTCCGATGAAGCGTGAGTAGTTTACCACAGACCTATGGGTCCATAGCTAGTAGCTAGATGGCTTATTCTCTCTCTTTGATTCGCAATACCATGTTCTCCTTGATGTTCTTGGAGATCTATTCGATGTAATATTCTTTTGCGATGTGTTTGACGAGATCCGATGAATTGTGGATCTATGACCAGATTATCGATGAATATTATTTGAATCTTCTTTGAATTCTTATATGCATGATTTGATATCTTTGCAAGTCTCTTCGATTTATCATTTTAGTTTGGCCTACTAGATTAGTTTTTCTTGCAATGGGAAAAGTGCTTAGCTTTGAGTTGAATCTTGTGGTGTCCTTTCCTAGTGACAGTAGGGGGCAGCAAGGCACATATTGTATTGTTGCCATCGAGGATAAAAAGATGGGGTTTTCATCATATTGCTTGAGTTAATTCCTCTACATCATGTCATCTTACTTAATGCATTACTCTGTTCTTCATGAACTTAATACTAGATGTAATGATACGGGGCTAAACCGGTGTAGGATGATCTTTCACGATTGGAGTGGATTCCCTCGAAGAACACAAAGAACACGATGAACACAGGGAAGAACGGGGAGAAATCGTAAGGGCAAACACTCAAGAACAAGTCCAATCACACATCCACTAGACAATCAAACACACAAGATCCACAAGGTATGTGAACAACAAAGGGAAAGATACAAGGTAAAGTTCATCTCCATGAGGAGGTTTTGATATCCTAGACGGATCTTCATGTGAGGGTTCTTGAATCCAAGATGGATCTTCTCCGTAGAGGCCGCGGTCTCTCTCGGTGGAGTAGATCCGGATGGATGAGAAAAGCTCTATCTCAAATGAGCTAATCCTTTGCTAACCCTAGAAAGGAGGTGGTGGAGGCCTATTTATAGTCCAAGCCACGAAGGGGTAAGTGAGGGGGCGAAGTGGGTACACGGGCCTCGACCCAAGTCATGCGCGTAGGCAATGCCGGAAGTTCCAGGGACGGCCGGAAGGTCTGGGCGCCGGAGGTTCCGGGCAAAGGTCTGGGCAGGGTTCGGGCTATCCAGAGAGTTGCCACACTCTTGTATGGCTTCGGTGCAGCAGGGCCGGAAGTTCCGGGATGGCCAGAGGTTCCGGGGCCGGAAGTTCCGGGCTTTCTAGAAGCTTGTCCAGGCTTCTTCTTCCTTCTCTTCCATGCTTCCCTCGTGGATGGTGTAGGTGATCCTTGGTGCTTGCACTCCTCCTCGTCATCCGTGAAGCTCCGACAATACCTATGCATGCACACGAGAGGGGTGTTAAGTAGTATACCATCCTCGAAGTGGTCAAGTGAACACGTGTAAAGGAGATGATTCACCTTTATGTATGTGAAGTAGATGTCGCACCCGTCACTTGCCAAATGAACTCTTGACATGGTGGTGTCCATAGGATGCTCCGCATCATCTCCGCCCCCCCCATTGGGAAAGATCCGACCTCGGATCGAAAACCAAATCACCATGGGAAAGAGATGGCTTTGCTGTGTAGAAGTGGACGTTCACCAAGTACTCATCATCTAGAAGCTCGAAATAGTCGCTCTCCAATGTCGCACCGTCATGTGGTTCCTTCAAAAGGAGCAAGGACGACAAACACTTGGGAAAAAAATGTGGTTAGCGTTAGTGCAAAACCAATCACTCAAGAGGTGAGTCACCCAACAAGTGTAGTCATCAAGCATAGTATATGGTGTGACAAAGGATTGGGACATGGCATGTAAGCACATAATTTGAGCACAATCAAGGACATCATGGAAATAAGCATGCAAATGGGAGGTAGAGATGCAACTATGTGTAAAGAGAGAGTAAGCATCTACCTCAATGTCATAGTAATCATGCATCAAGTACTCAATGAAAGGTCTATGGTAGGCATAGGAATCATCCACAACACCGAAGGAGATGAGATGTCTAAACAAATGGGTCAAGTGCAAGACAATTCAAGCATAACATGCATAGGGTATAGTGAAGATAGTATGGCACTCAACACAATAGAAAGAGCAATTGTTCATCATGTGTGAGGCAATCAAGGCAAGCATGTAGCAATCAATGGGACATGGCATATGTGAAGAAATGACATTATTGCACCCAAGCATATGATAGTCGCCAATAATCGAAGAATTGGATGCAACACACAAGGTATATATGTCATGAGGCATGGAAATGCGAAAATGGCAAGTCGAGGCAAGACCTCTAACATGTGCACAATCAAGTGGTCCAAGATGACCAATAAGTTTCATGGTGCAAGCAACACAAGTAGTATGATCCAGAACATCCATGCTCATGGTGTCGGGGGTCTCAAGGGAGAAGGATATCACCTCGAAAACATGTCCTTGTGCATCCTTCACAATGTCGAAGTGGTAGCAAATGCGTTGTAGAAGCGCATCGGTCAAAAGTGGCTCGCTTCAAGAGCTCGAATGCTCAACTCACATGAAGTGGAAGTCGACACGAAGTCCAAGTTTCCTACACATGCACACAACAAAACAAAGAACGTATGCGCATGGTAGATAAACACATCATCCATCATGATGGTTCTCATCTTTTGCACATAACCATTAGAAGCACAAGTGCATGAATAATATGATGCAACAATGGCTATATTCATGGCACTAGGTATATGATGCAAAGAGGTAAGACAAGCATGCTTGACAAGAAATATGTCAAAATCTCCAAATATATGCGAGAATGCTATGGGGGCAATCTCATTAGCAAGAGTGAAATCATTATTGCACTCAATACATGGAAAATCATCTAGCATGAGAGAGGTAACATATGGAGATATATGACAAGAAGCAACTTATCTCACAAGTTCTTGTTGAGTTTTGTGTGGATGAAGTTTTTGAGATTTAGGGAAACCGTGATATGAGAGGACTTAAGGAGACACAAAAGCTCAAGCTTGGGGATTCTCAAGACATCCCAAGTTAATATTCCAAGAATTCTCAAGCATCTAAGCTTGGGTATGCCCCGGTAGGCATCCAACCTTTCTTCTTCAACAATTATCGGTTAGTATCATTTGAGCCTAAGTTTTTGCTTCTTCACATGAGTTGTGCTACTCTTGGAATGTAATTTTATTTTGTTTTGCTAGATGTTTTAATAAAATACTTAGATCTAAAAGTTTTTAAATAAGAGAGAGTCCACAATCAGCTACCTATTTACTTAGCTACTCGCATGATCTTCACTTATATCTTTTTGGAGTAGCTTGTCATTTACTCTTGTGCTTCACTTATATCCTATGAGTAAATTGTTGAATGAATTTACTATCATGAAACTGAAATTATATATTCATATCATGCCTAGTGGGAGCTTCACATTGGGTTTAGAAAGTGAAATCTTTTGAAGCTTGACAATCACAATATTGGTCATACAAGCAATTCACGAATAAGTAGTATAAGGAAGAGAACTTTCACATGCAAATACACTATCTTGAAAATCCTTTGTGATTGTGAGCCCCCATCAAAATATTATATGAGAAAATTGTTGACGTTGGACAAGGAAGACAACGTAATGATTTATGTTTGTTCATATTCACATAGAAGTTATATTGTCATAGATCCTTTAACATGTGGTGCTTGCACCCTATCTTTGCTAGCCAAAAATTCCGCACCAAGTAGAGATACTACTTGTGCATCCAAAAACCCTTAAACCCAAATCTTGTTTTGAGAGTCCACCATATCTACCTATGGATTGAGCAAGATCCTTCAAGTAAGTTGTCATCGGTGCAATAAGGCAATAAAAATTTCTTCTAAAAGTGTTAGACATTTATTGTAAGAGAAAACCGAGAGTTGTACGAACTTGTGATGGCAAAGAATAAAAGCGGCAAACTGCATAATAAAGGTTGCTATCATAAGGGGCAATATAACATGACATTCTTTTGCACCAAGGGGTTGAGCATACAAACAAATAAGTGCATGGCAACCTCTGCTTCCCTCGGCGAAGGGACTATCTTTTACTTTTCAGTATTTACTTTTATGCAAAAGTCAAAGTTTTTCTCTCTATTCCTTTTTATTTTTCTCCTTTGGCAAGCACCATGTGGTGAGGAAAAATCTAGGCACATATGTCCAGTTGAATAAGGGTAGCATGAGTTATTATTGTTGACATCACCCTTGAGGTGAAGATGTTGGGAGGCGAAACTATAAGCCCCTATCTTTCTATGTGTCCGGTTGAAATGATTTGCTCATGTGTACGCGGTGAGTGTTAGCAATCATAGAAGACTATATGATGGTTTAGTATGTGGAGCTCTTACTTAGAATCTGTTGAATAAGTTGAATTGCAATTGCTTGGTGACTGAGAACATAGCTTGTTGAGTTTCAAGAGAATTCATTGTTTGAACCATAACATGTGAATTGGTTGCTACTATAACATGAGAAGTTTTATAAGAAAGAATTGTTGTTATGATGCTAGGAAAATTGGTTGAAATTACCATTGATCAAACTTATGCACTTTGTTAGCATTCACACTTCATAAATTATTTCTTTTATCATTTACCTACTCGAGGACGAGTAGGAATTAAGCTTGGGGATGTGATACGTCTCCGTCGTATCTATAATTTTTGATTGTTCCATGCCAATATTCTACAACTTTTACATACTTTTGGCAACTTTTTATACTATTTTTGGGACTAACATATTGATCCAGTGCCCAGTGCCAGTTCCTATTTGTTGCATGTTTTTTTTGTTTCGCAGAAAATCCATATCAAACGGAGTCCAAACGAGATAAAAACAGACGGAGATTTTTTTGGAATATTCATGAATTTTGGGAAGTGGAATCAACGCGAGGCGATGCTCTAGGGGCCCACGAGACAGGGGGCGCACCCCAGGGGGGTGGGCGCGCCCCTGGCCCTCGTGACACCCAGTAAGGCAGTTGTTGCCCTTCTTTTGCCGCAAGAAAGCTAATATCTGGAAACAAATCGTGTTCAAAGTTTCAATCCAATCGGAGTGACGGATCTCCGGGAATATAAGAAACGGTGAAACGGTAGAATCAGGAACGCAGAAACAGAGAGAGACAGAGAGATAGATCCAATCTCGGAGGGGCTCTCTCCCCTCCCATGCCAAGGAAGCCAAGGACCAGAGGGGAAACCCTTCTCCCATCTAGGGAGAAGGTCAAGGAAGAATAAGGAGAAGGGGGGCTCTCTCCCCCTCTCTCCCGGTGGCGCCGGAACGCCGCCGGGGCCATCATCATCACCGCCAACACCTCCATCATCTTCACCAACATCTCATCACCTTCCCCCATCTATCTACAATGGTCCACTCTCCCGCAACCTGCTGCACCCTCTACTTGAACATGGTGCTTTATGCTTCATATTATTATCCAATGATGTGTTGCCATCTTATGATGTCTGAGTTGATTTTCGTTGTCCTTTCGGTAATTGGTGAATTGCTATGATTGGTTTAATTTTCTTGTGGTTATGTTACTATCCTTTGGTGCCCACCATATGGGCGTGCGCGTGGATCACACCATAGGGTTAGTTGTATGCTGATAGGACTATGTATTGGAGGGCAAGAGTGACAGAAGCTTCAACCTAGCATAGAAATTGATGCATACGGGATTGAAGGGGGACCAATATATCTTAATGCTATGGTTGGGCTTTACCTTAATGAACGTTAGTAGTTTCCAATGCTTGCTAATAGTTCTAATCATGAGTGCATAGAATTCCAAGTCAGGGATGACATGCTAGTAGTGGCCTCTCCCACATAAAACTTGCTATCGGTCTAGTAAAGTAGTCAATTGCTTAGGGACAATTCCGCAACTCCTACCACCACTTTTCCACACTCGCTATACTAACTTTATTGCTTCTTTATCTAAACAGCCCCTAGTTTATATTTACGTGCTCTTTATATTCTTGCAAACCTATCCAACAATACCTACAAAGTACTTCTAGTTTCACACTTGTTTTAGGTAAAGCGAACGTTAAGCATGCGTAGAGTTGTATCGGTGGTCGATAGAACTTGAGGGAATATTTGTTCTACCTTTAGCTCCTCGTTGGGTTCGACACTCTTACTTATCAAAAGAGGCTACAATTGATCCCCTATACTTGTGGGTTATCAAGACCTTTTTCTGGCGCCGTTGCCGGGGAGTCATAGCGTGGGGTGAACATTCTCGTGTGTGCTTGTTTGCTTTATCACTAAGTAATTTTTATTTGATGTTCTTAGTTGTTTTCTATCTTTAGTTATGGGTAGGAAACACAAAATACCAAAAGAATTAGTGGTACCTACTACACAATTGGTTGAAGAACCACTCAAAACCTATCACACTACTGAAGCTTTTTACTTGGATCATCTTCGATCCCTATGTGCTCATGCTGAAACCCCAACTAGCTTAGTTGAGGGAAAATCTTTAGATGAGCATGCTTGTTATGTGCGACACCACATATCTGAAAAAGGGAAACTTTTACTGGATCAAATTCATCGTTTGCAATGCTACGCTTGGAATTTATGTGAAATATATGATTTTACTTGTTGTTCTGAAGACCCTAAGAAACACCTTCCCTACCAATGTGAGTTCAGTGATAACGGAATCGTATCTTCGTATGCTAAGGGTGTTTATAATTACTATGATGTTCATCAAATTGAAGAATTTGTTGCTTTTAAGGGTGCTTATGAAATTGCTTCTTTGATTGGAAAGTATGATGCTACTCTTTACAAATCTGAAAATTTTTCCATACTCAAATATTGTTATGATAATTATGCTTCTAATGCCTATGTTAAACCATATATTGAGGACTCCTCCACTGTCCAAAAAGAGACTAATATTTTGCAGGAGTCTATGGAAGAAGGAATTGATGAAACTGTGAGCTCATTGGATGAAAAAGATGATGAGGAAAGTGAAGAACAAAAGTTGGAAGAGCGGATTAGCTACCCGTGCCCACCTTCTAATGAGAGTAACTCTTCAACTCATACATTGTTTGATTTCCCTTCGTGCTTACCGAAGGATGATTGCTATGATGATTGTTATGATCCCGTTGATCCTTTTGAAATATCTCTTTTTTGATGATGCTTGTGGCCAAGATGACAATATGAATTATGCTTATGGAGATGAACTTGCTATAGTTCCTTATGTTAAACATGAAATTGTTGCTATTGCACCCACCCATGATAGTCCTATTATCTTTTTGAATTCTCCTGACTACACTATATCGGAGAAGTTTGCCCTTATTAAGGATTATATTGATGGGTTGCGTTTTACTACTACACATGATGATTTTGATAGATATAATATGCATGTACTTGATGCTCCTACTTTCAATTATTATGAGAGAGGAACTATATCTCCACCTCTCTATGTTTCCCATACGATGAAATTGCAGGAAACTGTTTATACTATGCATTGGCCTTTACTATGTGTGCATGAATTGTTCTTTTATGACATGCCGATGCATAGGAAGAGTGTTGGACTTAGTTTTTGCATGATATATGTTACTTTGTGCTCACTACTAAATCAAAAATCATTGTTAATTAAAATTGGCTTTGATATACCTTGGGATCCGGGTGGATCCATTACTTGAGCACTATATGCCTAGCTTGATGGCTTTAAAGAAAGCGCTGCCAGGGAGACAACCCGGAAGTTTTAGAGAGTCATTTATTTCTATTGTGTGCTTTCATAGAGTCTAAAAACAAAAAAATAAAGAGGGGAACCCAAAACTTTTCAAAAAGGAAAGTGAAAGTGAGAAAGACAAGCATTGTTGAAGTGGGGGAGTTCCTTGAACTTTGTTCATGCTCATGGAAACTTTGTGAATCTTAATTACAGAAAGTTTTCATCAAAAATAATTATCCCCTTGTACAATTCCATTGTATTATAAAAATAATGTGCCAAGGTTTGCCTTTAGGATGTTCAGATTGCTTGTTGGTTTGTGCGGTGCAAGACAGAAACTTTGTCTGTAGTGCGCGATTTTACATTTTTTACTGGAACGTCAAACGGTTATGAATCTTTTTTCTCTGTCTTTATATACAAATTTCTTATTTTTTCTAATTTGTTCAGAATTTTTGGGGTAGCATAAGTATGGTAAATGTTCAGATTACTACAGACTGTCCTGTTTAAGACAGATTCTGTTTTTGATGCATAGTTTGCTTGTTTTGATGAAACTATCAATTTCTATCAGTGGATTAAGCAATGGAAAAGTTATATTACAGTAGCTAAAATGCAAAAACAAAATATGAATTGGTTCGCAATAGTACTTAGAGTAGTGATTTGCTTTATCATACTAACGGATCTTACCGAGTTTTCTGTTGAGTTTTGTGTGCATGAAGTGTTCGAAGATTGAGGAGGTCTCGATGTGAGGAGAAGGAGGAGAGGCAAGAGCTCAAGCTTGGGGATGCCCAAGGAACCCCAAGTAAATATTCAAGGAGACTCAAGCATCTAAGCTTGGGTATGCCCCGGAAGGCATCCCATCTTTCTTCAACAAGTATCAGTATGTTTTCGGATTCGTTTCATTCATGTGATATGTGCAAATCTTGGAGAGTCTTTTGCGTTTAGTTTTCACTTTTCTTTTATGCACCATGCTGGTATGAGATAGTCCTTGGTTGATTTATAGAATGCTCTTTGCACTTCACTTAAATCTTTTGAGTATGGCTTTATAGAATGCTTCATGTGCTTCACTTATATCATTTGAAGTTAGGATTGCCTGTTTCTCTTCACATAGAAAACCGCCATTTGTAGAATGCTCTGTTGCTTCACTTATATTTGTTAGAGCGTGGACATATCTTTTGTAGAAAGAATTAAACTCTCTTGCTTCACTTACATCTATTTAGAGAGATGACAGGAATTGGTCATTCACATGGTTAGTCATAAAATCCTACATAAGACTTGTAGATCACTAAATATGACATGTTTGATTCGTTGAAATAGTTTTGTGATATAGAGATGATAACATGTGGGAGGTTCTAATAAATGGTTGTGTTTAGTAAGAATATTGGTGTTAAGGTTTGTGATTCCTGAATCATGCACGTATGGTCTCCTAACTATGTAACCAAATTGGCGCGCATTGTATTTTGATTGTTTATCTTTGCGTGAAGGTCGGGGCGCGCGATGGTTAACTCCTACCAACCTCCCCCCTGGGAGCATGCGTAGTAGTACTTTGCTCCGAGGGCCAATAACCTTTTGCAATAAGTATATGAGTTCTTTATGACTAATGTGAGTCCATAGATTATACGCACTCTTACCTTTCCGCAATTTGCTAGCCTCTACGGTACCGTGCATTGCCCTTTCTCACCTTGAGAGTTGGTGCAAACTTCGCCGGTGCATCCAAACCCCGTGATGCGATACACTCTATCACACATAAGCCTCCTTATATCTTCCTCAAAACAGCCACCATACCTACCTATCAAGGCATTTCCCATAGCCATTCCAAGATATATTGCCATGCAACTTCCATCATCATCATATACATGACTTGAGCATTCATTGTCATATTGATTTGCATGATCGCAAGATAGCTAGCATGATGTTTTCATGGCTTGTCCGTTTTTTTATGTCAATGCTACGCTAGATCATTGCACATCCCGATACACCACCGGAGGCATTCATATAGAGTCATATCTTTGTTCTAGATATCGAGTTGTAGTATTGAGTTGTAAGTAAATAAAAGTGTGATGATCATCATTATTAGAGCATTGTCCCATGTGAGGAAAGGATGATGGAAGCTATGATTCCCTCACAAGTTGGGATGAGTCTCCTGACTTTAAGAAAAATAAAAGAGGCCAAAGAAGCCCAAATAAAAAAGAGAGGCCAAAGAAGCCCACCAAAAAAATGAAAAATAAAATAAAAAAGAGAAAATAAAAAAATGAGAGAAAAAGAGAGAAGGGGCAATGCTACTATCCTTTTTCCACACTTGTGCTTCAAATTAGCACCATGTTCTTCATAGAGAGAGTCTCCTATGCTTTCACTTTCATATACTAGTGGCAATTTTTCATTATAGAACTTGGCTTGTATATTCCAATGATGGATGCCCGAGGTCTTCATGAGCAAGCAAGTTGGACGCACACCCACTTAGTTTCAGTTTGAACTTTCATACACTTATAGCTCTAGTGCATCCATTGCATGGCAATCCCTACTCCTCGCATTGACATCAATTGATAGGCATCTCCATAGCCCGTTGATTAGCCGTGTCGATGTGAGACTTTCTCCCTTTTGTCTTCTACACACAACCTCCACCATCATACTCTATTCCACATGTAGTGTTATATCCATGGCTTGTGCTCATGTAGTGCGTGAGGGTTGAAAAAGCTGAAGCGCGTTAAAAAGTATGAACTAATTGCTTGGCTAACACCGGGATGGGCATGAGGGGTACCTTGTGTTAAGAAAAGGGAGCATAAAAGACTATATGATTTTGTAGGGATAACGTTCTTCAGCATTGATATTTTGAAAGACATGATTGTTTGTTGGGATGCCCGAGTATTAAATTCTTTTATGTCAAATGACAGACTATTGCTTTGAATCACTCATGTCTTAATATTCATGCCATGATTAGATTACATGATCAAGATTATGCTAGGTAGCATTCCACATCAAAAATTATCTTTTTTATCATTTACCTACTCGAGGACGAGCAGAAATTAAGCTTGGGGATGCTGATACATCTCCGTCGTATCTATAATTTTTGATTGTTCCATGCCAATATTCTACAACTTTTACATACTTTTGGCAACTTTTTATACTATTTTTGGGACTAACATATTGATCAAGTGCCTAGTGCCAGTTCCTGTTTGTTGCATGTTTTTTTGTTTCGCAGAAAATCCATATCAAACGGAGTCCAAATGGGATAAAAACGGACGGAGATGTTTTTTTGGAATATTCATGAATTTTGGGAAGTGGAATCAACGCGAGGCGATGCTCGAGGGGCCCACGAGGCAGGGGGCGCCCCTGACCCTTGTGGACACCCCGTAAAGCGGTTGTTGCCCCTCTTTCGCCGCAAGAAAGCTAATATCTGGAAACAAATCATGTTCAAAGTTTCAATCCAATCGGAGTTACGGATCTTCGGGAATATAAGAAACGGTGAAAGGGCAGAATCGAGAACCTAGAAACAGAGAGAGACAGAGAGACAGATCCAATCTCGGAGGGGCTCTCGCCCCTCCCATGCCATGGAATCCAAGGACCAGAGGGGAAACCCTTCTCCCATATAGGGAGAAGGTCAAGGAAGAAGAAGGAGAAGGGGGCTCTCTCCCCCTCTCTCCCGGTGGTGCCGGAACGCCGCCGGGGCCATCATCATCACTGCGATCTACACCAACACCTCCGTCATCTTCACCAACATGTCCATCATCTTCCCCCATCTATCTACAGCGGTCCACTCTCCCGCAACATGATGTACCCTCTACTTGAACATGGTGCTTTATGCTTCATATTATTATCCAATGATGTGTTGCCATCCTATGATGTCTGAGTAGATTTTCATTGTCCTTTCAGTAATTGTTGAATTGCTATGATTAGTTTAATTTGCTTGTGGTTATGTTGCTGTCCTTTGGTGCCCATCATATGAGCGCACGCATGGATCACACCATAGGGTTAGTTGTATGCTGATAGGACTATGTATTGGAGGGCAAGAGTGACAGAAGCTTCAACCTAGCATAGAAACTGATGCATACGGGATTGAAGGGGGACCAATATATCTTAATGCTATGGTTGGGTTTTACCTTAATGAATGTTAGTAGTTGCGGATGCTTGCTAATAGTTCCAATCATAAGTGCATAGAATTCCAAGTCAGGGATGACATGCTAGCAGTGGCCTCTCCCACACAAAACTTGCTATCGGTCTAGTAAAGTAGTCAATTGCTTAGGGTCAATTCCGCAACTCCCACCACCACTTTCCACACTCGCTACACTAACTTTATTGCTTCTTTATCTAAACAGCCCCTAGTTTATATTTACATGCTCTTTATATTCTTGCAAACCTATCCAACAACACCTACAAAGTACTTCTAGTTTCACACTTGTTTTAGGTAAAGCGAATGTTAAGCGTGCGTAGAGTTGTATCGGTGGTCGATAGAACTTGAGGGAATATTTGTTCTACCTTTAGCTGCTCGTTGGGTTCGACACTCTTACTTATCGAAAGAGGCTATAATTGATCGCCTATACTTGTGGGTTATTAGGATGCTGGTAAGTCTCCAACATATCTATAATTTATGAAGTATTCATACCATTATATTATCATTATTGGATGTTTTAAAATCATTTTATAGCAAATTTATATCATTTTTTGGGACTAACCTATTGACCCAGTCCCCAGTGCCAGTTGCTGTTTTTTGCTTGTTTTTACATCGCAGGAAATCAATATCAAACGGAGTCCAAACACCGCGAAACTTCTTGTGGATTTTTTATGGGCCAGAAGACATCCAATGGGCCAAGGAAGCAACTGGGGAGGTGCCTCAAGGGGGGCAGCACCCCCAGGTGCGCCCAGGTGGGTTGTGCCCACCTCGGGTGCCCCATGAACCGCCTCTTCGCCCTATAAATTCTCAAATGTTCCAAAACCCTTCGGGGTAGCCCTTGATCAGTAGTTTCGCTGCCGCAAGCCTCTGTAGCCACCGAAAACCAATCGGGAGCCCGTTATGGCACCCTGCCGGAGGGGGAGATCATCACCGGTGGCCATCTTCATCATCCCGACCGCCACCACAATGAGGAGGGAGTAGTCCACCCTCGGGGTTGAGGGTTTGTACCAGTAGCTATGTGTTTAATCCCTCTCTCGCACGATATTGAGATGTCACAATCTTGATGTATCATGGGCTTTGTTAACATAGATGGATCATATGATGTTTCTACCCTCTCTACTCTTGTTGTGATGAATTGAATCTTTACCCTTTGAAGTTTTGTCATGTCAGATTGAATGTTCAGATTTGAGAACACATGATATATGTCTTGCATATGAATACCTGTGGTGACAATGGGGTATTATTTTGACTCACTTGATATATGTTATGGCACTCAACTTGCGGATTCCCGAGGTGACTTTGGGGTAATCTATGCATAGGGGTTGATGCACGTTTTTATTATCTTTTCTCCGATAGAAACTTTGGGGTCTCTCCTTGTAGTTCTTTGTGTGGATCAAGTATTATGAATCTGAAATTATTGGATACATATCGTATAATTAACTCACGGGTACTCGCGGTGATATTGGGGTATCTAGGTGACATTAGAGTTGGTTATTATGTATCATATGGTGTTATTTTAGTACGTACTCTTGATTAGATCGATCGGAAAGAATACCATGTTGTTATTTTAGTACGAACTCTAGGATAGATTGATCGGAAAGAATAGCTTTGAGGTGGTTTCGTACCCTACAAACAATTTCTATCTTTTGTTCTACGCTAATAGGAACCCGGGAGTGATTCTTTATTACACTTTGAGGGATAATCATATGATCCAAGTATGTTAGCATTGTTGAGAGATTGCACTAGTGAAAGTACAGACCCTAGGCCTCACTTTCCATCATTGCAATACCGTTTGTGCTCCGTTTTACTACTTACTACCTTGTTGTTTTTTATTGTTCACACTACAAAAACTCATATCTACTATCCATACTACACTTTTATCATCATTTCTTCGCCGAACTAGTGCACCTATACAATTTGCCATTGTATTGGGTGTGTTGGGGACATAAGAGATTTCTTGTATTTAATTGCAGGGTTGATTGAGAGAGACTATCTTCATCGTACGCCTCTCACGGATTGATAAAACCTTAGGTCATCCACTTGAGGGAAAATTGCTACTATCCTACAAAACTCTGCGTTTGGAGGCCCAACATATGTATACATGAATAAAGTTGTGTAGTAGACATCAATCATATTCCACCATGGCCATCGTCTTGTCCAAAGGGAGGACGAAGTCATCGAGGATCGGCGCATCATCATATATGGGACCTAGCACCAAATTAGAAGACACAATAGAGGTACAGATCAAATTGTTAGAAATGCAAATGGCCTCACAAGACCTATCAACTATCTCATTCTCTCTATGTGGTAACTCACTCACTCCCTCAAAATAGGTGCACTCAAAGTCATATATGTTGGAGTCACTCATCTCACTCAAGTGGTGGGGGTTGTGGCTCTCCTCACATGGGAACTGGGGCAACACATCATATATGGAGCTCGTGGTGAATTGCTCTTATTCTCAATATGGTGGCACAAGTCACTCAAGTCATCATATGTCGTCGTGGTCGAAGGGAAAATCCCATGCTCAACCATCTCGTCGCCGTCGCCGTGGATGAAGGCCGAAGATGGCACATCATCACTCTTGCCTCCAAAGATGGAAGCACCATCCTTGCTTGTCACCATGTCATTCGCCTCCAAAGCTTGGTCCTCGAATGGCTCCGTAGTCGTAGTCGTCTCCGCACCGTCTTGAAAAAGAGTCGAAGTAGACTCGGCACCATCAATGCCACAAAGAGGGATGTCGGTAAAGTCAAACATGGGAGCATCACCTTGGAGCTCATCGGGCTTGGACATCATGGTGGCACTAGCCTCATGATCGTCGTCTTGGAGCTTGGTCTTCGAGAAGTGTGCTTGGGGTGGAGAAGCCTTGGCCTTCATGAGTTCTTATTCCGCCTTGAGAGCACCAATGTAGTTGTCGTCGAGGGGCTTGTAGTTCTCAAGGAATATAGTCTTGGAGATGTCGTTGTGCAATCCCATCATGAAGTGGAACTTCATCGAAACGGGGTCATCCACACCAGCTCATCGCAAGGCAATCTTCATCTCCTTGAAGTACGCGTCGATGAACTTGGATCCTTGGATGGTGTTCTCCAATTGGCATAGAAGTTGTTCCGTGTAGGTTGGAGGCACAAACACTCGCCGCATAGCTCTCTTCGTCTTGGACAAACTCATGTTGTAGCTCTCCGAAGGTGTGTGAAGCCACCATGTCGAGGCGTAGTCATGGAAGTTTCTTCTGGCTCACTTCACTTTATATTTGGAAGGGACTTTATGTAGCTTGAGTTAGTCGTCCATCAAGCGCTCCCACTCGAGATACTCCTCGGATTCTAGAGTCCCATAGAAAGGAATCTCGTGGTTGGTGTCGAGGTCGTAGTAGCTCGTGGAAGTCGCGGACTTGAGCTTGGGGAGCTTATCTTGAGCGTAGTCTTGAGGTGCTTGTTGGTGAAGATGTCGTATGTCCGTAGGAGAAGATGCCTTGAAGTCGCTTGGTGAAGATGCCAAGGGAGATGGTGAAGTCATTGAGCGGTTGTTGGTGTTGAGCTCTTGGCCTTCACGTTCTTGTCGGTGGTGGTGTCGAAGCTGATGTGATCTTGCCGGAGATGGTAGCTCAGAGGCATGTGCTCTTGAGCGTCTTCTCGAAGATGAGGAAGACCGCTTGTAGGCCTTGATGAGGGCTTTGATCTCCTCCATTTGATCATCCATCTTGGCGTTGAAGTTGTTGTTCGTGGCATCGAACTCATCGTTGTTGTTGTAGACCGAACGAGGTGTGCTTTGCCTATCCATCACAAGACTCGAGCAAAGGTGAGTAGGAAATGAGATAAACAATACCAAGTTACCTTTTCCCAAAGTTGAGGATGTATCCCATTTCACTCAATGTGAAATGAAAGAATAGTGGAATTGGTACCGGACTTGTTCACTCACACATATCAAGTAAAGCTTATGGTGGAGCTCGGTGAGGATAGTGGCACAAAAATTTGATGCAAAATGTCAGCAAGAGTCAATAATGTTGAAAGATATTCGCAAATTGGCAAGTGAAATAAGTAAACCAATAACAAAGAATGGCACACGGAAACACACACACGGATAGATAAATGGGGTCGTGCCACCAAGGAATGAGCACAAAATATGGAGTCCACGGAAAATGCTCATGTTGCACAACTCAAGAGAGATGCTAGAATGATTGCTCGATAGGCGGATATGACACTTGTGCACAACCTATAAGATGCAAAATGGATAAACTTTCTATCCCAAGTATGGGATGTATGTATGGTTCCTGGTGTTTCTCACACAATGATCCAAAATGATGAAGTATAATAGCATATGGTATATTGTAATGCACTATGATACGATGCTATGGCTCTTGCTTACAAGCTTCTTGTTCTTTCTCTTTTTTCTTAAAAGTTTATTCTTTTTTTCTTCATATGGCTACTTTTGCACAATGCAAAACCAAGATAGCAGTTGTGTATATGCGGGAACAATCTTGTGATAGAAGAGATGATATGATGATACCAAGATGATGTGGTATGTATTCAATGGCAGGTATAGATCACTAATGTGCACAAGTAACGTTGCCGGCAATACTCAAAGGCTAGTCTCGATAGGCAAGTGATGCAAACTGGGCTAGGGGTTAACAATGCAATGTCAAGGGGGATATACAATGGTGTCGTCGAGGTTACCGTCAATGGTTTGTTGAGTGTACATAAGGACGGATAATGATGAAGTGGTCAATGTCCATGAAGACCTCGTGGCGATGATGAGTGGCGGCGTTCTCGATGTTGAACCATTCCAAATTAGCCGAAACACCTTAGGAAACGGAAAAACCGCAAACTCAAAATCTTGAATGTCAAATGTTGGTAGCGAAAGGCGGTGGTGGTTTCAAATTTGGCAATGCGAAAGTGGAATGATGGGTATTGGTCTGCGCAATGCGGAAGTGGTGGTTATGGTGGTAGTGGTTGATGAAGAAGTAACCGTCCCTAAGTAGCTGAAACACCTTAGGAGATTGAAATCACTACTCAAGCAATCTCAAATGCAATGGGGAAAAAAGGGTTAGGTTGCGGAAGTCAATGGTGGCAAAGTGGATGTTATGGTGAAAGGCCTAGGAAAAAAATGCAAAGTTCCAAAAACTTGATGGAGTCAAATGGTGGTGAAAACCAATGTGAGGACCTTGGGCACATCAATAGCTTCAAAACGACCCAAAGAACACTCAAATCAGAGTTCGAAGCGAAAATTATGATGAAAACGGTGAAAGAGGCTGATGCTAAAATTTCGGTGTAATGTCTCTGGTTAGGGCGAAAGTTCCAGGCTCCGAAAGTTTCGGGGGGTTGCCGGAAGTTCTGGGGGTCGCAGAAAAAGTCTCAGGGAAGCCAGGGGATTTTGGGTAAACTCTCTGGTTATACCGGAAGTTTTGGGGTAAGGACGGAAGTTTCGGGGGATTCCAGAAGTTCCGGGGGTCGTGGAATTTCTTCCGGGACGAACCCTAAATTCCGGATATGAAAACGGGGTGGAAAGACACGATTTCCTAGGGCAAAATTGAGAAGATTTTGTGGATGGAAAGTGGGGAAACTTGGGGAGATGCTAGATCCACTTGAAACCAAGAAAATCCATGGATCAAAATCAACAAAACATCATCAAACCAACAAATCACAAAAAAAATTGGCGGCTATTTTTTGGTGGGGATTTTCGAATGTAGGACGAAATCAAGCAAAATAAGGCTCGAAAACGATGGGGGAGGCTCCAAATTTGTGATCAATGTGGCTCATGATACCATATGATATGGGGCTAACCCGGTGTAGGCCGATCTTTCACGATTGGAGTGTATTCCCTCGAAGAACACAAAGAACACGATGAACACGGGGAAGAACGGGGAGAAATCACAAGGGGAAACACTCAAGAACAAGTCCAATCACACATCCACTAGACAATCAAACACACAAGATCCACAAGGTACATGAACAACAAAGGTAAAGATACAAGGTAAAGTTCATCTCTAGGAGGAGGTCTTGATGATATCCTAGATGGATCTTCCCGTGAGGGGTCTTGAATCTAAGATGGATCTTCTCCATAGAGGTCGCAGTCTCTCTCGGTGGAGTAGAACCAGATTGATGAGCAAAGCTCTATCTCAAATGAGCTAATCCTTTGCTAACCCTAGAAAGGAGGTGGAGGAGGCCTATGTATAGTCCAAGCCATGAAGGGGTAAGTGAGGGGGCGAAGTGGGTACACGGGCCTCGGCCCAAGTCATGCGCGCAGGCAAGGCGGGAAGTTCCAGGATCGGCCGGAAGGTCTGGGCGCCGGAGGTTCCGGGCAGGGTCCGGGCTATCCAAAGAGGTTGCACTCTCTTGGACGGCTTCAGTGCAGTAGGGCCGAAAGTTTCGGGATGGACGAAGATTCTGGGGGCCGGAAGTTCCGGGCTTTCCAGAAGCTTGTCCAGGATTCTTCTTCCTTCTCTTCCACGCTTCCCTCGCAGATGGTGTAGGTGATCCTTGGCGATTGCACTTCTCCTCGTCATCTATGAAGCTCCGACAATACCTATGCATGCATACGAGAGGGGTGTCAAGTAGTATACCATCCTCGAAGTGGTCAAGTGAACATGTGTACAGGAGATGATTCACCTTTATGTATGTGAAGTAGATGTCGCACGTGTCACTTGCCAAATGAACTCTTGACATGGTGATGTCCGTAGGATGCTCCGCATCATGCAGGCAGGACTCGGTCGATGTGTGGAGTAATAGTAGTAGATGCAGAATCGTTTCGGTCTACTTGACACGGACGTGATGCCTATATTCATAATCATGGCCTTAGATATCATCGTAATAATGCGATCTTCTATCAGTTGCTCGGCAGTAATTTGTTCACCCACCGTAATATTTTCTATCTTGAGAGAAGCCACTAGTGAAACCTATGGCCCCCGGGTCTATTTTACATCATACTAGTTTCCTATCTACTATTTTGCAATATTTTACTTCCCGATCTATAAATCAAAAATACCAAAAATATTTACTTTACCGTTTATCTATCTCTATCAGATTTCACTTTTGCAAGTATCCGTGAAGGGATTGACAACCCCTTTATCGCGTTGGGTGCAAGTTTGTTGATTGTTTGTGCAGGTATTCGGTGACTTGTGCGTTATCTCCTACTGGATTCATACCTTGGTTCTCAAACTGAGGGAAATACTTACTCTACTTTGCTGCGTCGCCCTTTCCTCTTCAAGGGAAAAACCAACGCAAGCTCAAGAAGTAGCAGGAAGAATTTCTGGCGCCGTTGCTGGGGAGATCTATGCCAAGTCAAGACATACTAAGTACCCATCATAAACTCTCATTTTTGCATTACATTATTTGACATTCGCCTCTCGTTTTCCTCTCCCCCACCTCTAAAACGATTTTCTAAAAGATTTGCCTTTTCTTCGCCCCTCTCTCGTCAACTTTCTCCTTTCTTATCTTTTATCCATGACTAGCTCTTTTACCCCTCCATTGTCTCCCGACTTTGAAGTTCTTCACTTCAAGCAGAAACAAGGAGAAAATTTGAAAGATGCTTGGTATAGGATGATAGAATCTTATCGTAATTGCACCATAAAGGGGGATTTTAAAATTCTGCTCCGTAATTTTTATGTTGGGTTGACCATGCCCCATAGGCAACTCTTGGATTTCGCTGCTAAAGGAGATTTTATCAAAATTGATCCCAATATTGCTTATGAAATAATAGAAGGAGTAGTTGGAATATGGCCTCCCTAATCGGGTTTACCTCAAGCTCACGAGGGAACTCAAGTTTTTGAGAAACTATGTGAATTGACAAAATTTTGCAAAAATCCCTTGAGCCTCTCAAAAATGTCAGTGGGAATATCCACCGCATGAATATGTTAATTACTCTTTGCAATAAACAGTTGGATGTTTTAGACTTGAAAATTTCCGAATATGAGGGGAAACACAAAGAACCTCCCAGATTTGAGCATAATTCCCTCAAAAGAATAAAGAACAAAGATGACAATACTTAGATCTATTCGTGTTTTTATGCCTAGCTAAGGGCGTTAAACAATAGCGCTTGTTGGGAGGCAACCCAATCTTATTTTTTGTTCTTTGGTTTTTGTTCCTGTTTGGTAATAAATAATTCATCTAGCCTCTGGTTAGATGTGGTTTTATGTTTTAATTAGTGTTTGTGCCAATTTAAACCTTTAGGATAGCTTACGGTGATAGTTGTGTTGATCCCGCTGAAAATCAGAAACTAGTGCGCCCAGGTAAATAATTTTCAAAATTCATAGAAACGTGATTTTGATCTGATTATTTCTGCACTAGATTCGTACACAAATTTCTAAGGTCATCCTAATTTTTCAGAATTGTTGGAGTTACAGAAGTATTCGAGAGTACATATTGCTACAGATTGTTCTGTTTTTGACAGATTCTGTTTTTTGCGTGTTATTTGCTTATTTTGATGAATCTATAGGTAGTATCGGGGGGTATGAACCATGAAAAGGTTGGAATACAGTAGATATTATACCAATATAAATAAAGAATGAGTTTGCAACAGTACCGTAAAGTGGTGATTTATTTTCTTATACTAACGGAGCTCACGAGATTTTCTGTTGAATTTTGTGTTGTGAAGTTTTCAAGTTTTGGGTAAGGCTTTGATGGACTATGGAATAAGGAGTGGCAAGAGCCTAAACTTGGGTACGCCCAAGGCACCCCAAGGTAATATTCAAGGACAACCAAAAGCCTAAGCATTGGGGATGCCCCGGAAGGCATCCCCTCTTTCGTCTTCGTCTATCGGTAACTTTACTTGAGGCTATATTTTTATTCACCACATGATATGTGTTTTGCTTGGAGCGTCTTGTATGATTTGAGTCTTTGTTTTTTAGTTTTCCACAATCATCCTTGTTGTACACACCTTTTGGGAGAGACATGCATGAATCGTGATTTATTAGAATACTCTATGTGCTTCACTTATATCTTTTGAGCTAGGAAATATTGCTCTAGTACTTCACTTATATATTTTTAGAGCACGGCGGTGGCTTTATTTTATAGAAATTTATGAACTCTCATGCTTCACTTATATTATTTTGAGAGTATTTTAGAACAGTATGGTAATTTGCTTTGGTTATAAATTTAGTCCTAATATGATGGGCATCCAAGAGGGATATAATAAAAACTTTCATATAAAGTGCATTGATTACTATGAGAAGTTTCATTCTTTATGATTGTTTTGAGATATGAAAGTGGTGATATTAGAGTCATGCTAGTGGAGTAATTGTGAATTTAAGAAATACTTGTGTTGAGGTTTGTGAGTCCCGTAGCATGCACGTATGGTGAACCGTTGTGTAACGAAGTTGGAGCATGAAGTATTTATTGATTGTCTTCCTTATGAGTGCCGGTCGAGGACGAGCGATGGACTTTTCCTACCAATCTATCCCTCTAGGAGCATGCGCGTAGTACTTCATTCAATGACTAATAGATTTTTGCAATAAGTATGTGAGTTCTTTTTGACTAGTGTTGAGTCCATGGATTATACGCACCCTCACCCTTCCACCATTGCTAGCCTCTCTTGTCCCGCGCAACTTTCGCTGGTAACATACACCCACCATATACCTTCCTCAAAACAGCCACCATACCTACCTATTATGGCATTTCCATAGCCATTTCGAGATATATTGCCATGCAACTTTCCACCATTCCGTTTATTATGACACGCTTCGTCATTGTCGTATTACTTCGCATGATCGTGTAGTTGACATCATATTTGTGGCAAAGCCACCTTTCATAATTCTTTCATACATGTCACTCTTGATTCATTGCACATCCCGATACACCGCCGGAGGCATCCAAATAGTCATATTCCTGCTCTAAGTATTGAGTTGTAATTTTTTGAGTTGTAAGTAAATAAAAGTGTGATGATCATCATTATTAGAGCATTGTCTCATGTGAGGAAATAAAAAAATATTTAAAAAGAGGCCAAAGAAGCCAAGAAAAAAAGAGGAAAAGCTAACAAAGAAAATAAAAAGGAAAAGGAAAAAATGAGAGAAAAAGAGAGGAGGGGCAATGTTACTATCCTTTTTCCACACTTGTGCTTCAAAGTAGCACCATGAGCTTCATGATAGAGAGTCTCTTATTTTGTCGCGTTCATATACTAGTGGGAATTTTTCATTATAGAACTTGTCTTGTACACTCCAACGATGGGCTTCCTCAAATGCCCTAGATCTTCATGAGCCAGCAAGTTGGATGCACACCCACTTAGTTTCTTTTTGAGCTTTCATAAACTTATAGCTCTAGTGTATCCATTGCATGGCAATCCCTACTCACTCACATTGATATCTATTGATGGCATCTCCATAGCCCATTGATACGCTATGTGAGACTATCTCCCTCTTTTTGTCTTCTCCACAACCACCATATTCTCTTCCACCATAGTGCTATGTCCATGGCTCACGCTCATGTATTGTGTGAAAGTTGAAAAGGTTTGAGAACAATTGCTTGGCTTGTCATCAGGGTTGTGCATGATTTGAGTATTTTGTGTGATGAAGATGGAGCATAGCCAGACTATATGATTTTGCAGGGATAAGCTTTCTTTGGCCATGTTATTTAGAGAAGACATAATTGCCTTGTTAGTATGCTTGAAGTATTATTGTTTTTATGTCAATATTAAACTTTTGTTTTGAATCTTTCGGATCCAAACATTCATGTCACAATAAAGAAAATTACATGGATAAATATGTCAGGTAGCATTCCACATCAAAAATTCAGTTTTTATCATTTACCTACTCGAGGACGAGCAGGAATTAAGCTTGGGGATACTTGATACGTCTCCAACGTATCTATAGTTTTTGATTGTTCCATGCTATTATATTATCTAATTTGGATGTTTAATATGCATTTATATGCTATTTTATATTATTTTTGGGACTACTCTATTAACCGAGAGCCCAGTGCCAGTTTCTGTTTTTTGCTTGTTTTAAAGTTTCGCAGAAAAGGAATACTAAACGGAGTCCATACAGAATGAAACTTTCGCGAAGATCTTTCTTGGACCAAAAGCAAACCAGGAGACTTGGAGATGAAGTCGGAGACTCAACAAGGCATCCACGAGGGTGGAGGGCGCGCCCAGGGGGGTATGGCGAGCCCCTACCTCGTGGGCCCCTCGGAGATCTCCTGACCTAGTTCCTTTGCCTATATATACTCTTATACCCCAAAAACATCAGGGGGGCAACAAAAACACTTTTCCACCGCCGCAACCTTCTGTACCAGTGAGATCCCATCTTGGGACCTTTTCCGGGGTCCTATCGGAGGGGGATTCAATCATGGAGGGCTTCTACATCAACACCATTACCCTTCCGATGAAGTGTGAGTAGTTTACCACAGACCTACGGGTCCATAGCTAGTAGATAGATGGCTTCTTCTCTCTCTTTGATTCTCAATACCATGTTCTTCTCGATGTTCCTGGAGATCTATTCGATGTAATATTCTTTTGCGGTGTGTTTGCCGAGATCCGATGAATTGTGGATTTATGATCAGATTATCTATGAATATTATTTGAATCTTCTCTGAATTCTTATATGCATGATTTGATATCTTTGCAAGTCTCTTTGAATTATCAGTTTAGTTTGGCCTACTAGATTGGTTTTTCTTGTAATGGGAGAAGTGCTTAGCTTTAGGTTCAATCTTGTGGTGTCCTTTCTCAGTGACAGTAGGGGCAGCAAGGCACGTATTTTATTGTTGCCAACGAGGATAAAAAGGTGGGGTTTTCATCATATTGCTTGAGTTAATTCCTCTACATCATGTCATCTTACTTAATGCGTTACTATGTTCTTCATCAACTTAATACTCTAGATGCAGGCAGTAGTCGATCAATGTGTGGAGTAATAGCAGTAGATGCAGAATCGTTTCGGTCTACTTGACACGGACGTGATGCCTATATTCATGATCATTGCCTTAGATATCGTCATAATTATGCGCTCTTCTATCAATTGCTCGGCAGTAATTTGTTCACCCACCATAATATTTTCTATCATGAGAGAAGCCACTAGTGAAACCTATGGCCCCCGGGGTCTATTTTCCACCATACTAGTTTCCGATCTACTAGTTTGCAATCTTTACTTTCCGATCTATAAACAAAAGTACCAAAAATATTTACTTTACCATTTATCTATCTCTATCAGATCTCACTTTTGCAAGTAACCATGAAGGGATTAATAAC